>CM065595.1:92555461-93755461 GCA_033119425.1 Bufotes viridis | reverse complement strand
TAAATAGTACATTTCTTTAGAAAGCACAAAATATCATTATTCCCCTATACTGTGCTATTAATGCAGCATCTCCAACCTTCTGACTTCCAGTGTAATGACAACTGATTACATAGTAGCCTCGTTACATAGTCTACTCCTCTTCCTGTTAATGCTCAGGAACAACATTTCTTCATATAATTTTGCCTGTTTTTTGAAGCATAGCTTCGCTTTTGTGGCCCTATACTAACATCATGCATTAGGAAATTGTATAACTAGGGCTGGGTTGTAGGAACCTCTACCACCAAGGCCTCCACCATCTAGTTCCCTCCAGTCCTTGTAAAAAAAAATGTAAATGTAAAGCATATATCTAATAATATAACATTTTAATGTGTCAATAGTATGTCGCTTTACAAAAATTAGAGTTGAGCGAACACCTGGATGTTCGGGTTCGATAAGTTCGGCCGAACTTCCCGAAAATGTTCGGGTTCGGGATCCGAACTCGACCCGAACTTCATCCCAAACCCGAACCCCATTGAAGTCAATGGGGACCCAAACTTTTGGGCACTATAAAGGCTGTAAAATAGTCCAGGAAAGGGCTAGAGGGCTGCAAAAGGCAGCAACATGTAGGTAAATGCCCTGTAAATTAATATGGATAGGGAAATGAATTAAAATAAAATAAATAAAAATTAACCAATATCAATTGGAGAGAGGTCCCATAGCAGAGAATCAGGCTTCAAGTCACCCACCAATGGAGAAGGTCACTTTCTGTTATTTCGTCCCCAGCATCCAGACAGAGGAGAGAGGTCCCACAGCAAGGAATAAGGCGTCATATCACCCACCACTGGAGAAGGCCTCTTTCAGTTATTTAGGCCCCAGCACCCAGACAGAGGAGAGAGGTCCCACAGCAAGGAATAAGGCATCATATCACCCACCACTGGAGAAGGCCACTTTCAGTTATTTAGGCCCCAGCACCCAGACAGAGGAGAGAAGTCCCAAAGCAGAGAATTATGCGTCATATCACCCACCACTGAAGGCCACTTTCAGTTATTTAGGCCCCAGCACCCAGACAGAGGAGAGAGGTCCCACAGCAGAGAATCATGCGTCATATCACCCACCACTGGAGAAGGCCACTTTCAGTTATTTCGGCCCCAGCACCCAGACAGAGGAGAGAGGTCCCACAGTAAGGATTAAGGCGTCATATCACCCACCACTGGAGAAGGCCACTTTCAGTTATTTAGCCCACGGCACTCAGACAGAGGAGAGAGGTCGCATAGCAGAGGTTCAGGCTTTATGTCACCCACCATTGTAACAGGCCACTTTCAGTTATTTAGGCCCCGGTGCCCAGATTGAGGAGAGGTTCATTCAACTTTGGGTTACACCGCAAGATCATGGTAAAGTTGACAAAATTAGGATTCAATAAAGAAGTTCCCCGGAGTACAAGAATACATGGTTGAGAGGGAGGCAGTTATAAATGTCTATTCTTCACAAGGGAGGGACAGGTCCTGTGGGATCCATGCCTGGTTCATTCTTATGAACGTCAGCTTGCCCACGTTGGCTGTGGACAGGCAGCTGCGTTTGTCAGTAATGACGCCCCCTGCCGTGCTGAATACACGTTCAGACAAAACACTGGCCGCCAGGCAGGCCAGCAACTCCAAGGCATAAAAGGCTAACTCTGGCCACGTGGACAATTTGGAGACCCAGAAGTTGAATGGGGCCGAACCATCAGTCTGTACGTGGAGGGGTGTGCAGACATACTGTTCAACCATGTTAGTGAAATGCTGCCTCCTGCTAACACGTTCCGTATCAGGTGGTGGTGCAGTTAGCTGTGGCGTGGTGACAAAACTTTTCCACATTTCTGCCATGCTAACCCTGCCTTCAGAGGAGCTGGCCGTGACACAGCTGTGTTGGCGACCTCTTGCTCCTCCTCTGCCTTCGCCTTGGGCTTCCACCTGTTCCCCTGTGACATTTGGGAATGCTCTCAGGAGCGCGTCTACCAGCGTGCGCTTGTACTCACGCATCTTTCTATCATGCTCCAGTGCAGGAAGTAAGGTCGGCACATTGTCTTTGTACCAGGGATCCGGCAGGGTGGCAACCCAGTAGTCCGCACACGTTAAAATGTGGGCAACTCTGCTGTCATTGTGCAGGCACTGCAGCATGTAGTCGCTCATGTGTGCCAGGCTGCCCAGAGGTAAGGACAAGCTGTCCTCTGTGGGAGGCGTATCGTCCTACGTATCCTCCCAGCCACGCACCAGTGATGGGCCTGAGCTGTGTTGGGTGCCACCCTGCTGTGAACCTGCTTCATCCTCATCCTCCTCATCCTCCTTGTCCTCCAGTAGTGGGCCCTGGCTGGCCACATTTATACCTGGCCTCTGTTGTTGCAAAAAACCTCCCTCTGAGGCACTTCTAACAGACTGGCCTGAAAGTGCTAAAAATGACCCCTCAGCCTCCTCCTCCTCCTCCTGGGCCACCTCCTCTTCCATCATCGCCCTAAGTGTTTTCTCAAGGAGACATAGAAGTGGTATTGTAACGCTGATAACAGCATCATCGCCACTGGCCATGTTGGTGGAGTACTCGAAACAGCTCAACAGAGCACACAGGTCTCGCATGGAGGCCCAGTCATTGGTGGAGAAGTGGTGCTGTACCGCCGAGCGACTCACCCGTGCCTGCTGCAGCTGAAACTCCACTATTGCCTGCTGCTGCTCGCACAGGCTGGCCAGCATGAGCAAGGTGGAGTTCCACCTGGTGAGCACGTTGCATATGAGGCTGTGAGCGGGAAGGCCGAAGTTCCGCTGTAGTGCAGACAGGCGAGCAGTGGCAGAATGTGAACGCCGGAAGCAGCAGCTCTGACATGTCGGGGTAGTTGTGAAGGAACTTCTGCACCACCAAATTCAGCGCATGCGCCAAACAAGGGATGTGCGTCAAACCGGCTAGTCCCAGAGCAGCAGAAACCACTCGTCGGTCTGTTGTTCAATACCCTGCCACAACTCCTGCACGGTGTGGGGCCTGTCCCCCAAACATATGAGTTTCAAAATGGCCTGCTGATGTTTACCCCGGGCTGTGCTGAAGTTGGTGGTGAAGGTGTGTGGCTGACTGGATGAGCTGGTGGAAGCAGAGGAGGAGGAAGCCGAGTAGGAGTAGGAGGCTACAGGAGGCAAAGAATGATGCCCTGCGATCCTTGGCGGCAGAAGGACGTGCGCCAAGGAACTCTCCGCCTGGGGCCCAGCCGCCACTACATTTACCCAGTGTGCAGTTAGGGAGATATAGCGTCTCTGGCCGTGCTTACTGGTCCACGTATCTGTGGTTAGGTGGACCTTGCCACAGATGGCGTTGCACAGTGCACACTTGATTTTATCAGATACTTGGTTGTGCAGGGAAGGCACGGCTGTCTTGGAGAAGTAGTGGCGGCTGGGAACAACATACTGTGGGACAGCCATTGACATCAGCTGTTTGAAGCTGTCTGTGTCCACCAGCCTGAATGACAGTATTCCATAGGCCAGTAGTTTAGAAATGCTGGCATTCAGGCCCAGGGCTCGAGGGTGGCTAGGTGGGAATTTACGCTTTCTCTCCAAGGTTTGTGAGATGGAGAGCTGAACGCTGTCGTGTGACATGGTGGAGATGCTTGGTGACGCAGGTGGTGGTGTCGGTGGCACATCCTCTGTATGGTGGGCGGCAGGTGCCAACATTCCTCCCGAGGCGGAGGAAGAGGCCGAGGCAGCAGCAGAAGAGGGAGCAGGGGGAGCCAGAGTGAGTTCCTTGCTTTTAAGGTGTTTACTCCACTGCAGTTCATGCTTTGCATGTAGATGCCTGGTCATGCAGGTTGTGCTAAGGTTCAGAACATTAATGCCTCGCTACAGGCTCTGATGGCACAGCGTGCAAACCACTCGGGTCTTGTCGTCAGCACATTGTTTAACGAAGTGCCATGCCAGGGAACTCCTTGAAGCTGCCTTTGGGGTGCTCGGTCCCTGGTGGTGGTGGCCAGTAGCAGGCAAACTCTCTTGGCGGTGGTTGTTCTGCTTTTGCCCCCTGCTCTCTCTTTTGCTACGCTGTTGGCTCGGTCTCACCACTGCCTCTTCCTCTGAACTATGAAAGTCAGTGGCACGACATTCATTCCATGTAGGGTCTAGGACCCCATCGTCCCCTGCATTGTCTTCCACACAGTCTTCCTCCCTGACCTCCTGTTCAGTCTGCACACTGCAGAAAGACGCAGCAGTTGGCACCTGTGTTTCGTCATCATCAGAAATGTGTGGACTCCGATGAGGTGGTATTCCCATGTCCTCATCACTAGGAAACATAAGTGGTTGTGCATCAGTGCATTCTATGTCTTCCACCACTGGGGAAGGGCTAGGTGGATTCACTTGGGAAACCCTGCCAGCAGAGTCTTCAAGCAGCATAAGAGGCTGCTGCATAACTTGAGGCTCAGACAGTTTCCCTGATATGCATGGGGGTGATGTGACAGACTGATAGCCTTGGTTTTCAGGCGCCACCTGTGCACTTTCTGCAGAAGACTGGGTGTGAGATAATGTTGTGAACATGCTGGATCCACTGTCGGCCACCCAATTGACTAGCGCCTGTACCTGCTCAGGCCTTACCATCCTTAGAACGGCATTGGGCCCCACCAAATATCGCTGTAAATTCTGGCGGGTACTGGAACCTGAGGTAGTTGGTTCACTAGGACGTGTGGCTGTGGCAGAATGGCCACGTCCTCTCCCAGCACCAGAGGGTCTACTAGACCACCACGACCGCGTCCGCTTCCCTTTCTAGATGTCTTCCTCATTGTTACCGTTCACCAAGCACCACAATAAGAAAAAAAAAATTTGGCCCAATGTATTGATTTCAAATTCAGGCCTTTTTTTTGCAGGCACCTAACACTATCTGCCTATTTATTTATGTACCGTATTACACTAATCCAGGCACAGCAGAAACCACTAATTTAGGGGAATATCAATTTTAGGGCTAGTATTTAGGCCCTGGATGAAAGGTATCCTTTTATGGACAGATTTACACATGGAGATGCACAGTAGCGTGTGAAAAAATATGAAGGATTATGCCTTCAGCAATTGTATTTTAACACTTTGTGTAATATACCCTTTAACGCACAGAAAAACAATGGGAGATGAACGGTAGCGTGTGAAGTTATTGAGGATGACCCTCTCAGCACTTGTATATACACCTTGAGTGTAATATACCCTTTTACGGACTGATTAACACTTGGCCTGCAACAGCTGGAACACCAGGTTCAGGGTATTGCTATATTGGCAAGTGAATTTCACCCCAGAACAAAACCTATCCTTTGCCGAACACTATTAAATTTGGCCAGCCACAGCTGAAACCACTGATTTATGGTATTGCTATTTTGCCAATTAAATTTCACCCCAGAAAAAAATATACCCTTTTACGGACAGATTTAAATGAAGCCTGCAACAGCTGGAAGAACAGTTTTACTGTATTTATATTTTTGCAACTGAATTTCACCGCAGAAAATAATATATCCTATGACGGACACTATGAAACTTGTCCAACCACTGCTGGGACACCAGATTTACGGTATTGCTATTTTGGCAATTGAATGTCACCCCATAAAAAAATATATCCTTTGTCGTACACTATTAAACTTGGCCAGCCACTGCTGGGACACCAGATTTACGGTATTGCTATTTTGGCAATTGAATTTCACCCCAGAAAAAAAAAAAACCTTTGCCGTACACTATTAAACTTGGCCAGCCACAGCTGAAACCACTGATTTATGGTTTTGCTATTTTGGCAATTGAATTTCACCACAGAACAAAATCTATCCATTGCCAGACACTATTAAACTTGGCAAGCCACAGCTAAAACCACTGATTTATGGTATTGCTATTTTGGCAATTGAATTTCACCCCAGAACAAAATCTATCCTTTGTCGGACACTATGAAACTTGGCCAGCCACAGCTGAAACCACTGATTTAGGGTATTGCTATTTTGGCAATTGAATTTCACCCCAGAACAAAATATATCCTTTGCAGGACACTATTAAACTTGGCCAGCCACAGCTGAAACCACTGATTTATGGTATTGCTATTTTGGCAATTGACCCCAGAAAAAAATATACCCTGTTACGGACAGATTTAAACTAGGCCTGCAACAGCTGGAACACCAAATTCAGGGTATTGCTATTTTGGCAATTGAATTTTACACCAGAAAAAAATATACCCTTTTACGGACAGATTTAAACTAGCCTGCAACAGCTTGAACACAGGATTCAGGGTATTGCTATTTTGGCAATTAAATTTCACCCCAGAAAAAAATATTCTCTTTTACGGACAGATTTAAAATAAGCCTGCAACAGCTGGAACAGTTTTTACTGTATTTCTATTTTTGCAACTGAATTTAACTGCAGAAAATAATATATCCTATGACGGACACTATAAAACTTGTCCAGCCACTGCTGGGACACCAGATTTACGGTATTGCTATTTTGCCAATTGAATTTCACCCCAGAACAAAATATATCCTTTGCCGGACACTATTAAACTTGGCCAGCCACAGCTGAAACCACTGATTTATGGTATTGCTATTTTGGCATTTTGAATTTCACCCCAGAACAAAATATATGTTTTGGCGGACACCATTATACTTTGCCAGCCACTGCTGGGACACCAGATTCAGGGTATTGATATTTTGGCAATTAAATTTCACCCCAGAACAAAATATATGTGTTGGCGGACACTATTATACTTTGCCAGTCACTGCTGGGACACCAGATTCAGGGTATTGCTATTTTGGCAATTGAATTTCACCCCAGAACAAAATATATGTTTTAGTGGACACTATTATACCTTGCCAGCCACTGCTGGGACACCAGATTTAGGGGATTGCTATTTTGGCAATTGAATTTCACCACAGAAAATTATCTATCCTTTGCCAGACAGCAGACAGTATTACACTTGGCTAGCCACAGCTGGGACACCAGATTTAGGGGATTGCTATTTTGGCAATTGAATTTAACCCCTTATTAAAATATAGAAATTTCTATCCTGAGTTTCTAGGGGTGACAATAAGCACAGCCAAGCCCCTGATGTAGGATATAGCAAAAAAAAAACTTAGTATTGATGAATTTAATGGACTTGGTGGCAGCTTGTTCTGGTGCACCACAAGTCACAAAATGGGCGCCAATCACCCCAGAAAAAAGTGACAGAAAAACGCTCTGTGCAGCCTAAAAACCAGTGAGCAATTAACTAGCAAAAGTTGAATCATTCACAGCTTTAGATCGATCAATTCATTAGGTGCTTTTGCTGACTTTTCCCTGCCTAATCTCGACCTCACAGAAGCTGCGTCCTCTCCCTACACTAATCAGAGCAGTGTGACGTGCAGTGCAACGTGACTCCAGCTTAAATAGAGGCTGGGTCACATGTTGCACTTGGCCAATCACAGCCATGCCATTAGTAGGCATGGCTGTGATGGCTCTTAGGGCAAAAGTGAAACGCTAGCTGATTGGCTGCTGTGCAGCCCTTCAGAAAGCGGGAAGAAATCGCCGAACAACGGACCCGAACCCAAACTTTTTTGAAAATGTTTGGGTCCGGGTCCCGAACACCCCAAAATTCGGTACGAACCTGAACTATTCTCGAACTGTTTGCTCAACACTAATCAGCTCAATAAGTTGGACAAAAAAGAAAGAAAAGAACAAACAGCAGGTGGCGCTATACAGATCAATTTTATTGAGTCATTCACTGACTACACTAAATCTTTAATTACATGCAATTACAAAAGTATTCATATCCGGTGTCAGTTTGAAAAATGTACAATATGTTTCGTGACACATGTTGCTTTAACAGTTGGCCAACTGGGACCTATACAGTACACAAGTCTTTGTAGGACCATGTACAAGTGTGGAAATCTACATATCTGACTTGTTTTATAAGGCTACGTTCACACGACGACATTTGTCGCATGACAATAAGTCGCGCGACAAAAAGGGCACAACTTCACTGCAACATTTGTTGCGCGACATTTTGTCGCACTATTGTCGCGCGACAATTTTTATAATGGGAGTCTATGGTGTCGCATTGCGACATGCGACATGCTGCGACTGCGACGCGACAGTGCTATTTTGGCATTTTGAATTTCACCCCAGAACAAAATATATGTTTTGGCGGACACCATTATACTTTGCCAGCCACTGCTGGGACACCAGATTCAGGGTATTGATATTTTGGCAATTAAATTTCACCCCAGAACAAAATATATGTGTTGGCGGACACTATTATACTTTGCCAGTCACTGCTGGGACACCAGATTCAGGGTATTGCTATTTTGGCAATTGAATTTCACCCCAGAACAAAATATATGTTTTAGTGGACACTATTATACCTTGCCAGCCACTGCTGGGACACCAGATTTAGGGGATTGCTATTTTGGCAATTGAATTTCACCACAGAAAATTATCTATCCTTTGCCAGACAGCAGACAGTATTACACTTGGCTAGCCACAGCTGGGACACCAGATTTAGGGGATTGCTATTTTGGCAATTGAATTTAACCCCTTATTAAAATATAGAAATTTCTATCCTGAGTTTCTAGGGGTGACAATAAGCACAGCCAAGCCCCTGATGTAGGATATAGCAAAAAAAACTTAGTATTGATGGACTTGGTGGCAGCTTGTTCTGGTGCACCACAAGTCACAAAATGGCCGCCAATCACCCCAGAAAAAAGTGACAGAAAAACGCTCTATGCAGCCTAAAAACCAGTGAGCAATTAACTAGCAAAAGTTGAACCATTCACAGCTTTAGATCGATCAATTCATTAGGTGCTTTTGCTGACTTTTCCCTGCCTAATCTCGACCTCACAGAAGCTGCGTCCTCTCCCTACACTAATCAGAGCAGTGTGACGTGCAGTGCAACGTGACTCCAGCTTAAATAGAGGCTGGGTCACATGCTGCACTTGGCCAATCACAGCCATGCCATTAGTAGGCATGGCTGTGATGGCTTCTTAGGGCAAAAAGTGAAACGCTAGCTGATTGGCTGCTGTGCAGCCCTTCAGAAAGCGGGAAGAAATCGCCGAACAACGGACCCGAACCCAAACTTTTTTGAAAATGTTTGGGTCTGGGTCCGGGTCCCGAACACCCCAAAATTCGGTACGAACCTGAACTATTCTCGAACTGTTCGCTCAACACTAATCAGCTCAATAAGATGGACAAAAAAGAAAGAAAAGAACAAACAGCAGGTGGCGCTATACAGATCAATTTTATTGAGTCATTCACTGACTACACTAAATCTTTAATTACATGCAATTACAAAAGTATTCATATCCGGTGTCAGTTTGAAAAATGTACAATATGTTTCGTGACACATGTTGCTTTTACAGTTGGCCAACTGGGACCTATACAGTACACAAGTCTTTGTAGGACCATGTACAAGTGTGGAAATCTACATATCTGACTTGTTTTATAAGGCTACGTTCACACGACGACATTTGTCGCATGACAATAAGTCGCGCGACAAAAAGGGCACAACTTCACTGCAACATTTGTTGCGCGACATTTTGTCGCACTATTGTCGCGCGACAATTTTTATAATGGGAGTCTATGGTGTCGCATTGCGACATGCGACATGCTGCGACTGCGACGCGACAGTCGCAGAAAAACCCATCTTGAATGGATTTTTTGCGACTGTCACGTCGCAGTCGCAGCATGTTGCATGTCGCAATGCGACACCATAGACTCCCATTATAGAAATTGTCACGCGACAATAGTGTGACTTATTGTCGCGCGACAAATGTCGTCGTGTGAACGTAGCCTAAGGCCAGTTTTAAACATAGTAACATAGTTTATAAGGCCGAAAAAAGACAAAGCAATCTGGCAGGCTGTTCTGGCAGAGGAACAGCCTTCTGGAGTTCTCTGAATCCGGTCTAGCCCTAGCATAAATAGCGGAATTCACCCAGACAAACTTGTGTGCAGCGAGTTTTGCCAGGCCGAATCCTGGTATTTTTGCAGGGCAGCAGCTGGATTCCATCATAATCTATGGGGTCCAGCAGGTACTAGGCAGTATCCGGAGAACTCCTGCAGGCTGTTCTCTGCCAGAACAGTCTGCTGGATTGCTTTGCCACAAGTCTTAAAGCAACCTTACAAAATTGTTAGATTCACATCTTGCATTCATTTCTGAAAAGAAACCTTTATAACAGCATATGACTCTTATCAAAGTGCAATAAACCATTTTGTTCCAACATTTTTACAATTCTAACCATATACTGCCATTATTACTGCAGAGTAACAAATTAATGCTAACATATTCCATTAGTTTCCTTTTATCAGTAGTTATGAATCACTATTACCTGGGCAAAGCTTGGTGACAGAATTATTATATGTAAATATGTGCAAAACAAAGCAGGAACATCACAAGAGATGATGTTTTCATTAACATTTATGGAAAAAGAATGAGCGAATTGAATAAAATAAACCTTGTAATAATTAAAACATGTTTCCTGAAAATATTATAGGTAGTGAGTTTCCTACAGAGCAGGGTTGGACTGGTCCACCCATCTGCCAAAATCATAGACCTCTAATTCAATTTCTCCAGGGGTCTTTTTTTATAGTGTTGATTTAAAGGCTATATACACCTTCTGGGACAATGATTTATGATTGCATTTTACTCATTTTGGGCTTAAAAGAAACATTTCAATTGGTCTTTATTGAAACTATTGAGCTGTTCTGTCACAAAGGGTTAACTGTTTTTCTAGCTGCGTGAATGGTACTTTCACTTACACTTTGTATGAGTCATCTAATAACCCTTATCTGTAAATTATTAATAGGTCATAAATAGGGTTGAGCGAACCCGAACTGCAAAGTTCGGGTTCATACAATTTTGCGAGTTCAGAGACCCGGACCCGAACCCCGACTTTTTCACTGAAGTTTGAATTCGGTATTCGGGTGATTTTATAATTTTCCGTTATAATATGGTTATAACGGAAAATAATAGCATTCTTAAGATAGAATGCTACAGTTAATAAAATGGCCATTGAGGGGTTAAAAATAATTTTAAAAAACTCACCTCATCCACTTGATCGTGCAGCTGGTATCCTCTTTCTTCAGGACTTGCAAAAGGACCTGCAATGATGTGACCGCGCTAAACAACTTTATAGCTCCTAGTATACCAACAGTCTGGCTGGTACTTGTATACTTGCCACCTAAATTATATCTGTTTGGGAATGGTTCATTTCCAAAACAGAAATCACAAGATACATTAGCACTTTAGCAGCTGAAGTCTGTACGAATGCCTGTTAAATTGATTAGTACCTATTTGTAGATGTGGTGCTTTGGTCTTTGCACTAAACTCAGTGGCCGCTGCCATTATTCTGAAGATGCTGTAACTAGACAGACTGCTTCTTGGCGAGCCTCCAAGCTAGGCGAAACTAGGATGATCTTTTCAGCATGATTTTAAATTAATAGGAAGGGTACTATCTAGACCAGGCCCAAGGCATCCAGCAGCTGGGGGTCACTCTTTTTAGAGCGGGTGCTCCGACATACAGCCACAATAGGCTTTCCCCACCTAAGACTAGGGACTGATAGGGAAAGAGACTAAAGGCTGATAGTTTTGGAGGTGATAGCCCGCTATGCTGATCCCCACCCTGGATAAAAGATAACAAGACCTGGCTACCCTGTCCCTAATGAGGACACTGTAAGCTACTACTAGTGATGTCGCGAACATAAAATTTTCCGTTCGCGAGCAGCGAACGCAAATTTCCGCAAATGTTCGCGAACATGCGAACATTGCGAACCGCCATAGACTTCAATAGACAGGCGAATTTTAAAACCCACAGTGACTCTTTCTGGCCACAATAGTGATGGAAAAGTTGTTTCAAGGGGACTAACACCTGGACTGTGGCATGCCGGAGGGGGATCCATGGCAAAACTCCCATGGAAAATTACGTAGTGGACGCAGATTCGGATTTTAATTCATAAAGGGCATAAATCAACTAACATTCCTAAATTGTTTGGAATAACGTGCTTTAAAACATCCAGTGTGTGTATACGATCAGGTATGATGTTGTATCGATCAGGTAGTGTAAGGGTTACGCCCGCTTCACAGACATTGACAGACCAAACTCCCTTTTAATGCACCGCAAACAGTCCATTTGCACAACCGCAAACTCCCCATTTGCACAAGGTTGGATACCAAGTTAGCCACGTCCCGGTGATGTCATTGAAGGTTTCCTCCACCCAGCCACATACAACACCAAGGGTCCCCGAAAGGTGAATTGAATTGATTTTTCTGTAGTACTATTCTCATCAGTTTAATCCCTCTAACGTCCCAAATCTGGGGTCCATTTATTGAATTAATTTTTCGAACAGGGAGATGGTTAAAAAAACGCTGGCTCCCTCCCCTTTGTTTTAATCCACGGTCACTGCGTCTGCGCCGTGCAATTTACTGTCACATCCAATATGAGTGGTATTTTCTGTAGTGCTATTCTCATCAGTTTAATCCTTGTTACGTCCCCAATCTGGGGTCCATTTATTGAATTGATTTTTCGAACGGGGAGATGGTTAAAAAAAAAAGCTTGCTCCCTCCCCTTTGTTTTAATCCACTGTCACTGCGTCTGCGCCGTGCAATTTACTCTCACACCCGATATGAGTGGTGTCTTAACTAGTACTATTCTCATCAGTTTAATCCCTGTTATATCCCATATCAGGGATTGTCTTCTGTGAAAAAAAATTTAGGCCGGGTACCTTCGACTGCCTTCACAGTGACAGACCAAACTCTCATACACCAAACTGAATTGATTTTAGGAACCGGGAGATGGAAAAAGCAGCTTGGTCGGTCCTCTTACTCCCAAATTGGCGCACTGCGCGAGCAATGTGCTGTGACACCCTATATAAGTGGTGTCTTAACTAGTACTATTCGTATCAGTTTAATCCCTGTTACGTACCCTATCCGGGGACGTGTGTCGAATTGATTAACCATTGTCGAATTAATGAACCATTACGACATCATGAAATAATTTAGTTCTGAGCTCTGTACTTGCTTTGTATTGGAATTGATGGGGATTTTTTAAATTGTCTGCATTATTTCTAATAAACTATTAAGAGACTTTATTATGATTTTTTATTTTATGTATTAAAAACCCATACAACTTTAAAAAAAAAAAAAAGGTAAATTAATGTTTTTTCTATGAAACATTATCCAGCCGTCCGATCGCTTTTGGTCTGACCATAATGAAACAACGGCCTTATCATCTGGGGTCTGGCAACATTGCCAACACACTCATAGAGGTGATGATTGCTTCATTGTGATACGCAAGCCCCTTCACCACAACAAGATAACGATCACGAAGGGGAATTGACACTTGAATGTGCCTTTTTTTTTGTTTTGTTTTTGCAGCCACAGTGTTGCACCATAGGACAGAAAAATTAGGCATGTACACATGCCTGAAAAATAATGGCATTGTTGCAGCCGCTATTGTAGCAGCGGCCGGAAAAATTTATGTTTTCCAGGCAGAAAAGTGACTAAAACATTGCGGCTTGAACCCTAGTTGGTGGCGGAGAATTCACGAAAGTCATCCGGTATGCATACATTAAATACAGCAGCGTGGGGACCATTTTGAGACCAAGGCATGTCATCAGGCCTTTTGTTAGTCAAACGTATCCCCCACTGTCAGTCCCTTCGGGATCCATGGCTCATTCATCTTTATGAAGGTGAGGTAATCAACACTATTGTAACTGAGGCGACTTCTCTTGTCAGTGACAATGCCTCCTGCTGCACTGAAGGTCCTTTCTGACAGGACACTTGAAGCAGAGCAGGCCAGAAGTTCTATCGCAAACTGGGATAGCTCAGGCCACAGGTCAAGCCTGCACACCCAGTAGTGAAGGGGTTCATCGCTCCTCAGAGTGTCGATATCTGCTGTTAAGGCGAGGTAGTCTGCTACCTGTCGGTCGAGTCATTCTCTAAGGCTGGATCCCGAAGGGCTGTGGCGATGTGTAGGACTGAAAAAGCTCCGCATGTCCTCCATCAACAACACATCTGTAAATCGTCCAGTCCTTGCCGCCGTGGTAGGAGGAGGATTACACTCACCTCTTCCCCTGTTAGATTCCCGTTGTGCTGTGACCTCCCCTTATAAGCTGTGTAAAGCATATTTTTTAGTTTGGTTTTGAACTGCTGCATCCTTTCCGACTTTCGGTAATTTGGTAACATTTCTGCCACTTTCTGCTTATACCGGGGTCTAGTAGCGTGGCCACCCAGTACAGGTCGTTCTCCTTCATCCTTTTTATACGAGGGTCCCTCAACAGACATGACAGCATGAAAGACCCCATTTGCACAAGGTTGGATGCAGAGCTACTCACTTCCCGTTCCTCGTCCTCACTGATGTCATTGACGGTCTGTTCTTCCCCAGCCACGTACAACACCATGGGTCCCAGATAGGTGACAACAACGAGCACCCTGGGGTGCCTGCTGTGGTTGGTCTTCCTTCTCCTCAAAGCCGCCACATTCCTCCTCTGACTCCTTTTCCTCATACTCCTCTTCCAGCGTTGCCGCAGGTTCGGCAAGCGATGATGACAAGGCTGTTTCTGGTGGTGATGGTGACCACAACTCTTCCTCTTCACGCTCATCTACAGCCTGATCCAGCACTCTTCGCAGGGCACGCTCCAGGAAGAAAACAAATGGGATGAGGTCGCTGATGGTGCCTTCGGTGCGACTGACTAGGTTTGTCACCTCCTCAAAAGGACGCATGAGCCTACAGGCATTGCGCATTAGCATCCAGTAACGTGGCAAAAATTCCCTGTCCTAGCACCCCAGTCATACAAATACTCGTTGACAGCTTTTTCTTGTTGGAGCAGGCGGTCAAACATTAGGAATGTTGAATTCCAACGTGTCGGGCTGTCGCAAATCAAGCGCCTCACTGGCATGTTGTTTCGCCGCTGAATATCGGAAAATGCGCCATGGCCGTGTAGGAACGCCTAAAATGGCCACACACCTTCCTGGCCTGCTTGAGGACGTCCTGTAAGCCTGGGTACTTAGACACAAAGCGTTGTACGATGAGATTCAACACATGTGCCATGCACAGCACATGTGACAACTTGCCCAAATTCAATGCCGACAACAAATTTGTTCCATTGTCACACACCACTTTGCCAATCTCCAGTTGGTGCGGGGTCAGCCACTGATCCACCTGTGCGTTCAGGGCGGACAGGAGTGCTGGTCCTGTGTGGCTCTCTGCTTTCAGGCAAGTCAACCCCAAGATAGCGTGACAATGTCGTATCCGGGATGTGGAATAGCCCCTGGGGAGCTGGGGGGATTCAGTTGATGTGCAGCCAGACGCCGCTGCAGAAGAGGACTCAGCTGAGCAGGATATCGAAGAGGATGGAGTAGAAGTAGAGGAGGTGGCAGTAGGCCTGCCTGCAAGTCGTGACGGTTTACCAACTCCGCTGCGGAGCCACGCATTCCATGCTTGTCAGCCGTCAGCAGGTTGACCAAATGCGCAGTGTACGTGATATACCTGCCCTGACCGTGCTTGGCAGACCAGGTATCAGTGGTCAGATGGACCCTTGCCCCAACACTGTATGCCAGAGATGCCATGACTTCCTTTTCAATAACATAGTAGAGGTTTGGGATTGCCTTTTTTGAAAAAAAAATTTGTCCGGGTACCTTCCACTGTGGTGTCCCAATAGCGACAAATTTTTTGAAGGCCTCAGACTCCACTAGCTGGTATGGTAAAAGCTGGCGGGCTAAGAGGTCCGTCAAGCCAGCTGTCAGTCGCCGGGCAAGGGGCTGATTCTGTGACATTGGCTTCTTACGCTCAAACATTTCCTTAACAGACACCTGACTGTGGGCAGATGAGCAGGAACTGCTGAAGGTGAGAGGCGGAGTGGCGGGTGGTTGAGAGGGGGCAGGGAGGACAGCAGTGGTTGACGTGGCTGAAGATGCTGGACCAGGAGGAGGATGGTGGCTTTGAGTTTGTGTGCTGCTTATACACATGTGTTGATCCCATTGGCGTTTGTGATGTGAGATCATGTGCCTTCGCAAAGCAGTTGTACCGAGGTGGGTGTTGAACTTCCCATGACTCAGTTTCTTTTGGCACAGGTTGCAAATGGCATTGCTGTTATCAGAGGCAGACACACACAAAAAATGCCACACTGCTGAGCTTTGCAATGACGGCATTTTGGTGGTGGCAACAACATGCATTGACTGGCGTGCTGTCTGGCTGTCCCCAGGTGCCGAGTAGTTGGCACTGGCAGTGGGCACACTACAGTCTGTGGAAGTGGGCCTGACACACACTGGCAGCAGGCAAGCAACTGAAATTAGACTACTGTCTAAAAATTAAATGCCTTATTTATCGGCAAGCTACTGTGCCACCCGGTATCAGTGGTGGGCACTGGCAGTGGGCACACTACAGTCAGTGGAAGTGGGCCTGACACACACTGGCAGCAGGCAAGCAACTGAAATTAGACTACTGTCTAAAAATGAAATGCCTTATTTATCGGCAAGCTACTGTGCCACCCGGTATCAGTGGTTGGCACTGGCAGTGGGCACACTACAGTCAGTGGAAGTCGGTCTGACACACACTAGCAGGCAAGCAACTGAAATTACACTAAAGTGTAAAAATAAAAAGGCCTTTCTTTGATGCAAAGTCCTGTTCCACACGGGATGACTATGGTGGGCACTGGCAGTGGGCACACTACAGTCAGTGGAAGTCGGCCTGACACACACTAGCAGGCAAGCAACTGAAATTACACTAAAGTGTAAAAATTAAATGCCTTTTTTTTATGCAAAATCCTGTGCCACACGGGATGACTGTGGTGGGCACTGGCAGTGGGCACACTACAGTCAGTGGAAGTCGGCCTGACACACACTAGCAGGCAAGCAACTGAAATTACACTAAAGTGTAAAAATTAAATGCCTTTTTTTGATGCAAAGTCCTGTGCCACACAGGATAACAGCGGTGGGCACTGGCAGTGGGCACACTACAGTCAGTGGAAGTCGGCCTGACACACACTAGCAGGCAAGCAACTGAAATTACACTAAAGTGTAAAAATTAAATGCCTTTTTTTGATGTAAAGTCCTGTGCCACACGGGATGACAGTGGTGGGCACTGGCAGTGGGCACACTACAGTCTGTGGGCCTGCAGCTCCTCACACACGGGCAGGCCAGGCAACTGCAATATATTTATGGAGAAAAAAAAAAAAAAGCAGACTAATATAGCAGCCCTAAAAAGGGCTTTTTGGGGTGCTGTCAGGACGCTGTCCTTACAGCAGAGATCAGATGAGTCTTTCAGGACTGGAGTGGACACTGAATACACTAGCCTAGCTATCGATTTCCCAATTAAATCAGCAGCAGCTACACTGTCCCTCCTCTCACTAAGACTGCAGCTTCCGAATGAATCTAAAATGGATGCTGTTCGGGAGATGGGAGGGTCTGGGAGGGAGGGTATGTTGCTGATTGGCTGGAATGTGTCTGCTGACTGTGAGGTACAGGGTCAAAGTTTGCTCAATGATGATGTAAAGGGGCGGCCCGAACATCGCATGTGTTCGCCCGCCGTGGCGAACGCGAACAAGCTATGTTCGCCGGGAACTGTTCGCCGGTGGATAGTTCGGGCCATCTCTATTGACCTGGTGTTCCCCTCTGGAAAGCCTAGCTCCACCTTTAGGGCTACTGTGAAGAATAAGGGGTTCACTTAGACAACGCCCTTAGAGGAGGTTGGTCACGTGGCATAGTGGTTTCACACTCTCTGATTCATGACATGACAGAACTTTAGGATAATTTCCTATGGTGGATCCAAGAAATCCCAGTTTGACACTGGCACAGTATTAAATAGAACCTGCTTGCTCAAGCTTATTTTAATGCAGCAGCACCTTGACTAAATAAAATGCTAATCCTCTGTCATAAAGTTAGTGGTTTACCAGAGACAGTGTCCCGACTTTGTTCATTGAGTAGGAATTTAGGCATTTGCAACTGTACTGTATTCTAAATTCATGTTAATTTCATAATTCTGATACACTATATTCAGTTTAAGAAATTGAGATTGGAGAAAAAATTCTGACCCCAAAATAAGAGAAAACTCATTTCATTGAGATGAAAAATTGCAAGATAACATCAATATTAAGCCACAGCCATTTGTAAACTTACCTTGCTGCTTTAATATCAGTAAGATCCAGCCTTAGTTGGCATGCTTTGGATCACAAATAACTGCCATGATGGCTGTTCGATAATGGATGCACGGTGTACCATTCGAGCAATAATCCCAAGGCTCTATTCAAATGTAACAGATATAATTATGTTGCATTTATTTCTATAGGCACCAGACTTTACTCTCTCTGTACTGGTCTTTGTCTCTGCAAACTTGATCTGACTTCACAATCTGTTTGATATTCTGCTACCTTATTTTCTTTTTATCGACCTTCATCTACCCTAAGATCATGCTTCTGCCCACTGATATGGAACCTTATTGTCTCTCCTATGGCCTAATTACAAAGCTAAGGAACAACTTTCTAATGATTAGGAACTATGACCATTCTTTGCTGTTGGTGTACTGCAATCCTCTATAACCAACTTGATAGCTCCTAGTATACCAACAGTCTAGCTGGTACTTGTATACTTGGCACCTTATTTATATCTGTTTGGGAATGGTTCATTTCCAAAATAAAAATCATAATATACATTAGCAACTGAAGTCTGTAAGAATGTCTGTTAAATTGATTAGTACTGTATATTAATAGAAAGCAGTCCAAGATTTGACCCAATTATTGATCAGTATCTCTAGCAGTAAGCCTTTAAGAAACCCCTTGTGCTCCACAAGTGCAAGAAACCATCACAAGAACAACGGATCATGAAGTGATAGTACGTAACCATCTGCTTCATCGCCATTCTTCCACTGAACTCATCTAGCTTACATTCGCCCATGACCAACAGGAAATCTGCATTGGTCCTCAAATAATAATAATGTGCCATTTATCTCCAACAATAGGTTTAGTTAATCTTAACACTTTTACATTAAGAAAAGCCTACAGAAGCCCTTGGTAATGTCCAATATAGAGTTGCAACACAGTTACATTTTGGAATTACCTGGATTTATGTATTCATTGCTAATAAAATGTGGCCTGGTTGTTGTCTAAGTCACAATTACAGTGATACCTCGGTTCACGAACGCTTCTGTTCACGAACAACTCGGTTCACGAACAGAAAAGTTCGTAAAAATATGCTCCGGTTCACGAACTCCGCCTCGGTTCACGAACGCAAGCCGCGGCCATTTTAATGCTAATTTCAGGCTGTCACATGGTCGGGACTTCCTGTAGGAAGACCGTGGAGAGAAGAAGCAAGAATAAGAGACACAGAAAGAAGTACTCTGCAAGCATTATAAGTGATTATACTGTATTTTATCACATACAGTACATACTGTACACAGAAAGAAGTACTCTGCAAGCATTATACAGTACAGTAAGTGATTATACTGTATTTTATCACATACAGTACATACAGTACACAGAAAGAAGTACTGTACTCTGCAAGCATTATAAGTGATTATACTGTATTTTATCCCATACAGTACATACTGTACAGTTCACTGGACACCCAATATGGCTCCCAAGAAGCATAGTGGAAAGAAGAAAGTGCGGAGCAGCAATAAAGGTGACAAGAACAGCAATGCAGGTGACAATGTGCAAAGTGGAAATGCAAGTGACAATGTGCAAAGTGGAAATGCAAGTGACAATGTGCAAAGTGGAAATGCAGTTGACAATGTGCAAAGTGGAAATGCAAGTGACAATGTGCAAAGTGGAAATGCAAGTGACAATGTGCAAAGTGGAAATGCAAGTGACAATGTGCGAAGTGGAAATGCAGGTGACAATGTGCAAAGTGGAAATGCAAGTGACAAGAATGTGCAGCGCAAGCATGGTGGCAAAAAGAAAGTGCACAGCAGTAGTAAAGGTGACAGCAAGGTTGTGAAGAAAATAACCATTGAGCTGAAGAAGGAAATTATAGAAAAGCATGACCGTGGTATTCGTGTGACTGATCTGGCTTCGGAGTACAAGATGGCAAAGTCAACAATTTCGACTATTCTGAAAAACAAAGCCGCCATCAAAGGAGCTGATGTTGCAAAAGGAGTAACAATGTTAACCAAGCAGAGGACACAAGTGCTGGAAGAGGTGGAAAAACTTTTGTTGGTGTGGTTGAATGAGAAACAGCTGGCAGGTGATAGTGTAAGTGAAGCTATGATCTGTGAGAAAGCCAGGAAATTGCACAGTGATTTACAGCAAAGAAGCCCCTCTACAAGTGCAGCAAGTGACGAATTTAAAGCCAGTAGAGGGTGGTTTGAAAAAATTCCGCAGGAGAACTGGCATCCACAGTGTGATTAGACATGGTGAGGCTTCCAGTTCTGACAAGGCCGCAGCAGAAGCTTACAAGTTAGAATTTGCAGAATTCATGAAGACAGAAGGATACGTCCCTCAACAAGTGTTCAACTGTGATGAAACAGGGCTCTTCTGGAAAAAAATGCCGAACAGAACCTATATCACACAGGAGGAAAAGGCCCTACCAGGGCACAAGCCCATGAAGGACAGATTGACCCTTTTGCTGTGTGCCAACGCAAGCGCCGATCTGAAAATTAAACCACTACTGGTGTACCATTCTCAGACCCCTCGTGCATTTAGGGAACAAAATGTGAACAAGGCCAGACTGCCCGTCATGTGGAGAGCCAATGCCAAAGCTTGGGTCACAAGGCAATTGTTTATGGAATGGCTGCACGAGGTGTTTGCACCCACCGTCAGAAAATATCTTTCTGATAACCAGCTGCCTGAAAGGTGCCTTCTTCTGATGGACAATGCCCCAGCACACCCTCCAGCCTTGGTGGATGATATGGATGCTGAGTATGACTTCATCAAGGTAAAGTTCCTCCCCCAACACAACACCACTTCTGCAGCCCATGGACCAGCAAGTCATCTGCAACTTTAAGAAGCTGTACACAAAGGCGCTCTTCACTAGGTGTTTTAATGTCACTGAAGAGACATCCTTGACTTTGAAAGAATTCTGGAAGAAACATTTCAATGTTGTCCACTGCATTAACCTCATTGACAAAGCCTGGGAAGAGGTCACTTCCCGAACCCTAAATTCAGCCTGGAGGAAACTGTGGCCAGAATGTGTCGCTGAACGTGAACATGACTTAGAAGGGTCTGATGCAGAGGTAGTGGAGGAAATTGTGTCCATGGGCAAGAATATGGGTCTGGACGTTGATGGTGCTGATGTGGAAGAGCTTGTTGAGGAACATAGGGAGGAGCTGACCACGGAAGAACTTTATGAACTCCACAGTGAGCAGCAGAAGGCACTTCTTGAGGAGCATTCCACTGAGGAGGAAGAAGAAAGGGAGGAGGTTAGCAGTGATGCCATAAAATCCATTATGCAAAAATGGAATGAGTGCCATGATTTCTTTGAAAAGCACCACCCCAACATTACTGTCACAAACAGAGTGTTAAATCTCATGAATGATAATGTGGTCTCTCATTTCCGGAGGGTTATGCAGCGCAGAAAGAGACAAGTGACATTGGACAGATTTTTCAGACAAACTGAGCCTGCAGCTAGGAGACAAAGGAGAGAGGAAACCCCTGAAGAAGATCTCCCTGATGTCCTTATGGAGGGGGACTCTCCCCCCAAACAATAACTGCCTCCCACCTTACTGTCCTCTCTTAATAAATAACTACAGTATACTGTACTTTACTAATGTGTATTGTCATTTGTTTCATATTTTTGGGCTTCAAAAACCCCCCAAAAAAAGTCAGCACGGATTAACCGGATTTACATTGAACCCTATGGGAAAATGTGCCTCGGTTCACGACCAATTCGGTTCGCGACCAGAGTCAGTTCACGAATTAAGTTCGTGAACCGAGGTATCACTGTATAGGCATACACAATTTAACTAAACTATTAACACACAAACAGTTGTATCATTTACCTTTTTTATGAAGCATATAGCATAAACAGCAACAGTGCATAAAGAAAAAGTGCATCCTTGAATTTAATAACCTGTAGATCCCCCTTTAGCAGCAATAACAGTAATCACTTCACAGAAAAAACTAGATAAAACATCCTGCGCGATATGATATTAAGTGCGCGGATGAACATGGCTGCATTTATCAAATCACAGAAAATGGTGCACTAAAATAAATGCAAACATTATGTGGAATAAGCCCTCATTCTAATAACGTCTGAGACACTTAGTCAACATATTTTGATCAAAACACATCTAAGCCCACCCACCAAGCGACACGGTGGTCTCAGTCCAGGCGGGTAACTACGCTAAACCTATTAATGCTGTTGCGCATTTTTTCTACAGGAGCGCAGTCCCGCACATATGGTGTGTTGCCCCTTGTTACCTCCATGTGCTTCAGCAACCGGTGGGAGGAGGGACACACACACCTATATGTACCACCTTAATCAAGGTCGCCTATTAGATGGGCGGGACACTAGTGCACATGAATCTCACCCCTGTATAGGAGCGTATTCACACATGAAGGTGCCACTCCTTCAAGACAAGTTAAACAATTCACAGAAAAACTAGATAAAACATCCTGCGCGATATGATATTAAGTGCGCGGATGAACATGGCTGCATTTATCAAATCACAGAAAATGGTGCACTAAAATAAATGCAAACATTATGTGGAATAAGCCCTCATTCTAATAACGTCTGAGACACTTAGTCAACATATTTTGATCAAAACACATCTAAGCCCACCCACCAAGCGACACGGTGGTCTCAGTCCAGGCGGGTAACTACGCTAAACCTATTAATGCTGTTGCGCATTTTTTCTACAGGAGCGCAGTCCCGCACATATGGTGTGTTGCCCTTGTTACCTCCATGTGCTTCAGCAACCGGTGGGAGGAGGGACACACACACCTATATGTACCACCTTAATCAAGGTCGCCTATTAGATGGGCGGGACACTAGTGCACATGAATCTCACCCCTGTATAGGAGCGTATTCACACATGAAGGTGCCACTCCTTCAAGACAAGTTAAACAATTCACAGAAAAACTAGATAAAACATCCTGCGCGATATGATATTAAGTGCGCGGATGAACATGGCTGCATTTATCAAATCACAGAAAATGGTGCACTAAAATAAATGCAAACATTATGTGGAATAAGCCCTCATTCTAATAACGTCTGAGACACTTAGTCAACATATTTTGATCAAAACACATCTAAGCCCACCCACCAAGCGACACGGTGGTCTCAGTCCAGGCGGGTAACTACGCTAAACCTATTAATGCTGTTGCGCATTTTTTCTACAGGAGCGCAGTCCCGCACATATGGTGTGTTGCCCTTGTTACCTCCATGTGCTTCAGCAACCGGTGGGAGGAGGGACACACACACCTATATGTACCACCTTAATCAAGGTCGCCTATTAGATGGGCGGGACACTAGTGCACATGAATCTCACCCCTGTATAGGAGCGTATTCACACATGAAGGTGCCACTCCTTCAAGACAAGTTAAATAATTCACAGAAAAAACTAGATAAAACATCCTGCGCGATATGATATTAAGTGCGCGGATGAACATGGCTGCATTTATCAAATCACAGAAAATGGTGCACTAAAATAAATGCAAACATTATGTGGAATAAGCCCTCATTCTAATAACGTCTGAGACACTTAGTCAACATATTTTGATCAAAACACATCTAAGCCCACCCACCAAGCGACACGGTGGTCTCAGTCCAGGCGGGTAACTACGCTAAACCTATTAATGCTGTTGCGCATTTTTAGTAATCACCCCCACAAAAAAACATTCACTATAGCTGAAAGACCTGCACACTGTTAAGTAGGAACTTTGGACCGTTTCTCCTTGCAAATATTTTTCAATTAATCAATATTTCTCCAATATCTTGCATGTAGAGCTCTGTTCTGGTCATGCAACAGAACTTCTTCTGATTGACAGGGCCAGACAGCACTTGCGTCCGTCTGCCAGCCCTGTGCTCTGGTGAAGTCTCGCACCGTTTAGTATTCGGCGCAGGCGCAGTGATTATAAATAGCAGCCAGCAAGCGTCCCTTCCCTTACTGCACCTGTGCCGAATGCAAAACGGCGCGAGACTTCACCAGAGCACAGGGCTGGCAGACGGACGCAAGCACTGCCTGGTCCTGTCAATCAGGACTTGGAGGGAGGAGACCAAGGTGGGAGAACGGAGGCTCTAGGAGCAGGAGCAAGGCCCCCCCTGCTCCTAGAGCCTGATTAGCATATTATAAAAGTTCGATTTTTGGCGTAACAGGGGCACTGATAAAAAAAGGAATAGGCTACTTAGGTTTAGCTGACATTAGCACATCGCTAATGTCAGCTAGCTTAATAGGGTTAAACCTGGTGACAGAAACCCTTTAATATATGTAAGCCTTCCAGGTCCCAAGGCAGCATAGCCCCCCCCCCCCCCCAAACCATGATACTCCCTCCACCACGCTTCAAAGATGAGATTTGGTATTGGTGTGAAGTATTGTTTTTCCTTCAGACATAGCATTGTTTACTTGTGCCAAAACATTCCACTTTTTGTCTCATCTGCCAAAAGAACTTTTTTATAGAAGCCCTGTGGAACATTCAGGTGGTCTTGCGCAAATATAAGCCTCATGACAAAGCCATTTAGTGGCAAAACACATGTCAAGGGTTTTCTTTATACATGGTAGACCTGACCATCGCCATTATGGGTATCTAAACATATTCATTATTAGTTCTATATTTTCTCCTGTAGCTGCATATTTCTATTTGTAGCATTTGTAGGACAGCTACTAATCCAGCTTGGTTTACATGTCATTATATTTGCTATTTAGAACTGGATATGCAGATTGGGGCCATTAACCCCTAACTTGCCTATACTGTCTGTGACTGTATTATTCAAATAAAGTATATAATAAAACTAGGTGTTGACAGTATTATTACATAAATCACCTAACATACTTGTTTCAAATGCACATTTCTATCAGAAATTTGCATTTCAACTCAATATTCATAGAAAGCAATTTTTGACTGTTTTTCTTTTTATTCTGGCAGTACTATTCAACTGAATAGTACTGTAGAAGTCAGCTGAAATGATAAGACCTTTTATAGAGATTAGTGAACCACTGACAGTTTACTACCGCTGTGAGGGTAACAGCAATCCTCATGATAACAGAAAATTTTGAATTGAGGTAACAATATGACAGTTCTATTGATAGGCCTAGATAAAGATCACCATGTAAGAGCATTGCATTAATTAGTATACTTTGCAAATGGTCACTAGAGTGACTACAGTGGGGCTCTCTTTGGTCACAGTCAGGGAAGAATTTCCATTTCTGGTGTCCGAAGCAATGTTATGTCTAGGGGCCACCATTGCACCACAAAGCTCCACCCCGTTACTCCACTAAGCTGTGCCCCATCAGTCTATTGAGCTCTAACCCTATAGTGCCCCCAGTAATAATGATGCCCGTTATGGTGTGTCAGTAATGATATAGTTCCTACAGTGCACTATATATAGTGGCCCAAGCCCCAGATGTTTTGGCTCAGCAGTGGGACCCCTGATCTCTTGAGTCACAAGCATTTTTGTGGTGTTAAAGACCACCACTGGTCACAGTTATGATCAGATTAAAAAAAGGGAGAATGTTTGGCATGCTTAAAGTCCAAACAAAGAAGAAGTTACAGAGCCAGGGCAGAAGGTTGAGTGCATGGAGTGATTTTAAAAAAGCATGCACAGAAAAAAATAGTCACATATTGGTTGCTCATGTGCTGATGGAACTGTCCCTTTAAGAAATATGTATGTATCCCCTGGAGAATCTAAACCAATGGCAAGTTTGGGCAATATTAATAAATTCCACCAGAAGATGATCAAGTCCTTTACTATTAAAATATGTTTTCCAAGTTATTCCACTGCTTTTGAACAACACATTTCCAAACATTCATTTTCTACTTTCTAGACATTCAGAAATAAAATCAGTTTTCAGTTAAGCAAATTAAAGTAGATCATATATACATCAATGGTACATAGTAACATAGGGGGTCATTTATTAACCTGAAATATGCCTATATTAGGCGTATTTCAAGCGTAGATTGTGGCTCAATGGTTAGTTGCGACACAATCTGCGACTTCTCCCTGCTCACGCCAGGTCTAAAAAAAGTGGGCATCGTGTGGGCAGGGAAGGCCGGCCCGTCTCATTCATCATCTTCTATGCCTGTTTTAGGAGTAGAAAATGGTCTAAATGTAAGCCAGCAATGAAGCCTTTGCCTCAGCACTGACAGTGCTGGAGCTTTATTAAGACCGGCTTCTAAAACGCAAGTCTTAATAAATGATCCCCATAGTTTATAAGGCTAAAAAAGACATCTGTCCATCCAGTTCAGCATGTTATTCTGCAAGTTGATCCAGAGGAAAGCAAAAAAAAAAAACTGTCAGGTAAAGTCAATTTTTCTCACTTTAGGCGAAAAAAATTCCTTCCCGACTCCAATCAGGCAATCAAAATAACTCCCTGGATCAACAATCCATCTCTAGTAACTATAACCTGTAATATTACCATCCAGAAATACATAGAGGCCCTCCTTGAACTCTTTTAGTGAACTCACCATTACTGATGTGGTAGAGTTAGTTGACTATGCACTAGTATATAATGAAATAATATAGCATTTCTGTAGGATATTTATTCACTAAGTTTCTGCCAGCAAGAAGAAAGATGAAAAATGTATGTTTCTTATCTGTTTCCAGCCACATGCTGCTCTTCCTGTTCATTCTTCCTGACCAGCTGTCCAAGAATGGCAGGAACTGGAGGTCCTGAGTCAGGAGAAAGATAGGTATGTAAACATTCTCCTTTCTGAGGACTAGCTAAGAAAACATGAACTCTACAGGAAGAAAGGAGGGCTCAATGGATATTGTAACTTTCAACATGAAGGCAGACATCTGTTAAAGGTTTCCAGGCTTCACATTTTAAATCAATCATAGCAGGGCTGTTAGTTTATATCAAGAAAGAATTTTGTAAAAAGACCTTTATTTTAACAGAGAAAGCAAAGTTACATCACACCTGGTTGAATAGGATATAAATGGTCTCTGTTCACCTTAAGCTCCAACACTCAACCTGAGTAACCATGTTGCAATCTATTACACTATGGGGTAGATTCATTAAAGGGATTTTGCATACAAAAAGTAATATATCAAGTACAGGTGCCAGTGATAAGTTGTAGAGGTCATATAAATATGAACAGCACATCATCACTTCCAGCTTGGTGAGAATTCAAAGTGCCAGGGACAGCAGAAGGACCTACAATCCTGGTTCCACCTAACCACTTAACGATATATGACATATCTGTAAGTCATAAGTGTTAAGGGGAAATATGGAAATGGAACCAATAAAAATTTCAGCTCCGCCCGCATGAAAATAAGCCTTCTCATAGCTCTGTAGCCAGAAAAATAATTAAGTTCTGGATATATATTGATGAAAATCTTTTTTATTTTTAAAAGTAGTAAAATATAAAAATTGTATACATTTAGTATAGCTGTAATCGTAATACAAATTCTCCAGCCAGAAATTGAGTTTTTCTATTATTTTAATGATTTGGGTAGTGTCCTTGATGTAAGAGGGTGTTGTTTTAACTCTAGGCTGTAATAAAATATCGATATACTGGGACAGGTTAGAGGTTAGGAAGCCAATCTCTAATATTATAGGGCGTCCCGGGAGATTGTCTCTATTTTTGTGCACCTTAGGCAGGCAGTAAAAAACGGGTATCCTTGGATGTTTATTCATTATAAAACTAGCCTCATTTTCATTTAAAATTCCAAGTGATTTCCCTTTTTCACAGAATTCGGTGAGTTCTGTGAGGAACTGTTCTGTAGGGTCAGACAGGAGTTTTTTGTGTGTCTCTATATCTGATAGCTGTCTCCAGCATTCTGCGTTGTACTTTTCTTCATCCTGGATCACAATAGATCCTCCCTTGTCTGCAGGTCGGATAATAATTTGTTTATCTTCTTGGAATTTTTTTATCTCATTCATTTCATCCTCAGTTAAATTTTTGCGTTTATATCTCACTTTCTCACTAAGCTGTCTAATATCAGATTCTACACATTTCTTAAAACTAGCTATTTCTTGACTGATTTCATTTTTGGGGTATTTTTTTGATGGGTTTTTAAGGGGAGTGTGGGTGAATTCTGTATGTAATGTAATTTCTCTACTAATTGGATTTTTAAAAAAATATTTTTTAAGACAAATCCTTCTCATGAATTTCTCAACACCAATAAAAGTTTCAAATTTGTTAAGTCTAGTGGTAGGTGCAAATTTTAAACCCTTATTTAAAAGCGAATTTTGTGCTTCATTTAAAGATTTGGAACTTAGGTTGATGATAGCATCATTATCAATATTCGTTATTGCTTGTTGTGATGTCGGTTACTTCTTCCTCCCTCCTCTCCATATCTTTCTCTTTTCCTTTCTGTCTCGTGTATCCTCATTCCCTGTTGGTGATTCTGATTGTGATAGTGCCCCCATTGTTCCCGAGGGTATTCTTTCTTCTGTGGTGGCGTTCTGTGTATATACTGTGGTGTTTGGTGTCTGATTCTTAAATTGTAGTGATGATCTGACCGGTGATCCATATTGTAAACGTGTCTCTTCTTCTGTGTTGATCTTATTCGCGTGCGTGTCCTGTGATGGGGTGGTGTCCTGTCTAAAAAAATGTTCTCTTTCTTCCAGAACTTAGAACCTATTTTAGACAGGTATAGTGAAATTTTTCTGTGTTTGTGGTTCTTTATTCACTCTTTCTTCCACAAGTGTAGCTACAGTGTCTCGATTGAAACTTTCTATTTGTGATTCTTCTTCTTCATTTCCCCTATTATGTGGCTTTCTATTTTCGTTATAATTAAGTTTCTTAGTTTTTTTCTCCATGATTTCTTTCTCAATCCTATCTAAGCTTTTACACAGTCTAGATTGTAACATATGAAATTCCTCATTTTTAGGTAGTTTATCAAAATCTACCTTTATCTCATTAATTTTTATGCTAGTTTCTTCAAAAAATTCAGCTCTCCTTTTTATCACTAAATTTTTTTGTCCCATTCACTGTTAAAGGATGAATTACATAGATCCTGTGCTGGAGTTTTAGAAAGTGTTAGACCTTTTGGGATTTTATTACATTCTATACACCATTTCAAAGTCTTAACTTCCCATCTTTGTTTTAATTGTCTTATCAGTAGATTTTCCAGTTCTTTGAATGTGTGTTTCATTGACATTACTTCATTTATCTAATCAGGTTGAGTTCTGTTAAATTTGAAATTCTCAACCTTTTGTTTTTTTGTTTCTACAAAGTCCCAGATATTCATAGTATCGTCACTACCTAATCACATAATCTGTCAGGAAACTATGTTGCATTTGGATCTGCTGTGGAAAATACAATCCAGTCCTAGGGGCCCTACCCAAAGAGGACCTCATAGAGACTAAGGCCTCTCTTGCGGTTAGTGGTATACCTTACTGAAAAGAGAGCTACCAGCAGGCACTCTGTCCATGGCTTACCAGTCCCTGCCATGGCTTTTTGAATCTTTAACTTTAGTGTCCTGTTCAGTCTTTCTACCCTACAGCTGCTTTGCTGATGGTACGACGCATGCAAGGCCTGTTCTACACCAAAAGCCTTCATTATCTCCTGCATTACTTCACCTGTGAAGTGAGTACCTTTGTCACTTTCAATGGTCTCGGGTACCCCATACCTGCATACAACCTCAGCCATAATCTTCTTTGCTGTGGTTTAGGCTGTGGCCTTAGCCACTGCATATGCTTCTGGCCATCCTGAAAACAAGTCAACACATACCAATACATACTCGCCCACCTTGGGTAGTTGAATGTAGTCTATTTGTAGGCACTGGAATGGATACAAGGGGTGAGGCGTGTGTTTCTGGGGGACCTTAACCAGTTGACCCACATTGTTCTGGGCACAAATAATACATCCTTGAGTATATCTGGCTGCTACAGTGCCGAACCCTGGGATGTACCATGTGCTATGTAATAAATGACACATAGCGGTTTTTGTCTGGTCCGTCACTCCATGGGTTACCTGTGCCATCGTGAAGTAGAGGGACCTAGGAAGGCAGAGTTTCCCTTGGAATCGCATTAGGCCTCTCATTTGTAAACCCTCCTTTTGTCATCCACTGGTCTGTTTCCTCCTTCCCTGCCTGGTTCTGTAAGGTCTTAAGAACTTCCAGGGAGACAGGAGGAGTTATTTCAGAGACCTGAGCTGTGGCTACTAGGGCAGGGGTCTGCCTAGGCAATCCGCTGATAGGGTAGCTGCTTTTGCCACCTGATCTGCCCTGGCATTTTATTTTACTACTTCTGAGTCTTTTTTTGCAGTGGTCTTTCGTGTTTATCACTGCCACTCGAGTTGGCAATATGGGTGCTTCCATCAGAGACCTTACTGCTTCTCCATTTTTAATGGATTTCCCTGAAGTGGTCAGGAAGTCTCTGGCTTTCCAAAAGGGGCCATATCATGGGCTATCCCAAAGGCATACCTGGAATCAGTGTAAATGTTGGCTGTTTTTCCATCTGCATGTCTGCAAGCCATCTCCAGAGCCTTTAGCTTTGCTTTTTGGGCAGACATGTGTGGAGGCAAAGACTCTGCTTTTAGAGTCTCATGCAGAGTCCCCACTGCCCAACTTGTGTAGTACCTGCTATCCTGACCATACCTTAATCCATCCACAAAGAGCACATGATCTGATTTATCTAATAGCTGATCTACCACATGGTCAAACCCTGCTGTCTCCTGTGACATCATCTGCAAACAGTCACAAGCCTCTTCCTCTGGATCTGGAAGAAAAAGTTTTTTAGCGCCCTAACTTTTCCCTCCCTCCTTGCTCCAGAGGAGACAGGGTGGCTGGGTTCAAAGTATTGCACCTTTGGACAGTAACATTGTCAGGCAACAAGATGGAACACTCAAATGGCGGGCAACAGAAAGGTGTTTAGGCCCCTTTGTAACTTTCACCAGTTCCCCTGGGTCCATAGAACACTATTCAGGATGGAAAGTAATTAGGGCGACTTATTGAGACCATTTACAAAAGCGTTACCTAAAATCCGCTGATAGAAACATAGAATGTGTCGGCAGATAAGAACCATTTGGCCCATCTAGTCTGCCCAATATACTGAATACTATGAATAGCCCCTGGCCCTATCTTATATGAAGGATGGCCTTATGCCTATCCCATGCATGCTTAAACTCCTTCACTGTATTTGCAGCTACCACTTCTGCAGGAAGGCTATTCCATGCGTCCACTACTCTCTCAGTAAAGTAATACTTCCTGATATTACTTTTAAACCTTTGCCCCTCTAATTTAAAACCTTGTCCTCTTGTTGCAGTTTTTCTTCTTTTAAATATTCTCTCCTCTTTTACCGTGATGATTCCCTTTATGTATTTAAAAGTTTCTATCATATCCCCTCTGTCTCTTCTTACTTCCAAGATATAAATGTTAAGGTCCTTTAACCTTTCCTGGTAAGTTTTGTCCTGCAATCCATGTACTAGTTTAGTAGCTCTTCTCTGAACTCTCTCCAAAGTTTCAATATCCTTCTGCAGATATGGTCTCCAGTACTGCACACAATAGTCCAAATGAGGTCTCACTAGTGCTCTGTAGAGCGGCACGAGCACCTCCCTTTTTCTACTGTTAATGCCTCTCCCTATACATCCAAGCATTCTGCTGGTATTACCTGCTGCTCTATGACATTGTCTGCCCACCTTTAGGTCGTCTGATATAATGACCCTAAATCCCTTTCCTCTGATACTGAGGCTAGTACTGTATCATTGATTTTATATTCTGCTCTTGGGTTTTTACGCCCCAGGTGCATTATCTTGCACTTATCGACATTAAATTTTAGTTGCCAGATTTTTGACCATTCCTCTAGTTTTCCTAAATCTTTTTCCATTTGGTGTATCCCTCCAGGAACATCAACGCTGTTACAAATCTTTGTGTCATCAGCAAAAAGACACTCCTTACCATTGAGGCCTTCTGCAATTTCGCTGATAAAGATATTAAACAATATAGGTCCCAGAACAGATCCCTGAGGTACCCCACTGGTAACAATACCATGGTCTGAATATATTCTATTGACTACAACCCTCTGTTTTCTGTCCTTCAGCCATTGCCAAATCCATTCAACAATATGTGAGCCCAAGCTCAAAGACTGCAGTTTATTGATAAGCCTTCTATGTGGGACAGTATCAAAAGCCTTACTAAAGTCCAGATAAGCGATGTCTACTGCACCTCCGCCATCTATTATTTTAGTCACCTAATCAAAAAAGTCAATAAGATTAGTTTGACATGATCTCCCTGAAGTAAACCCATGCTGTTTTTTATCAATCAACCCCTGGGTTTTTAGATGTTACACAATCCTCTCCTTGAGTATGGTTTCCATTAATTTCCACACTATTGATGTCAGGCTTACTGGCCTATAGTTGCCCGATTCCTCTACTACCTTTCTTGTGAATTGGCCCAACGTTTGCTAATTTCCAATCTTCTGGGATGACACCTGTTACCAGTGATTGGTTAAATAAATCTGTTAATGGTTTTGCTAGTACACCTCTAAGCTCTTTTAATAGCTTTGGGTGTATCCCATCAGACCCCTGTGATTTATTTGTATTAATTTTACACAGCTGACTTAGAACCTCTTCCTCTGTAAAGACACATGCATCAAAGGATTCATTAGTCTTCCTCCCTAACTGAAGTCCTTCTACTTCATTTTCCTTTGTAAAAACTGAACAGAAGTATTCATTGAGGCAGTCAGCAAGTTCTTTATCCTTTTCCATATACCTTCCTTCTTTTGTTTTTAATTTGGTAATTCCTTGTTTTAATTTCCTTTTTTCATTTATGTATCTGAAGAATGTCTTATCACCTTTTTTCACTGACTGAGCTAATTTCTCTTCTGCTTGAGCTTTAGAAGCTCTTATAACTTGCTTGGCCTCTCTCTGCCTCATCTTATAGATTTCCCTGTCATCCTTGTTTTGGGTGTTTTTATACTTACTAAATGCCATCTTTTTGTTTTTAATGATTTTGGCCACTTCTGCTGAGTACCACAGTGGTCTCTTCCTTTTTTTGCTTTTACTGACAAGCCTAATGCACTTTTCTGTTGCCTTCAATAGTGCCACTTTTAAGTAGTCCCATTTCTCTTGGACTCCATTGAAATTGTTCCAGCCTGATAGGGACTCGTATACCACTGATCTCATTTTAAAAATGTCTGTTTTCCGAAAATCTAAAACTTTTGTTTTTGTGTGGAGTGACTCAGTCACTGTACTTATAGTAAACCACACTGACTGGTGATCACTAGATCCTAAGCTTTCCCCTACATTAATATCAGATACCGAATTGCCATTTGTGAATACCAAATCTAAAATGGCCTCCTTCCGGGTTGGCTCCTCAACTACTTGCTGTAGAGATAATCCCAGTAGGGAATTTAGAATGTCTGTACTCCTGGCAGAACTAGCTATTTTGGTTTTCCAGTTTATATCAGAAAGATTAAAGTCTCCCATAATGACAACTTCCCCTTTCAATGTCATTTTAGCCATTTCCTCAACTAGTAGATCATCTAATTCTTTGACTTGGCTAGGTGGTCTATATATGACACCTACACGAGTTACCTTATGATTACCAAGCTGCAACGTAACCCAAACTGACTCTAAATTGGTTTTGCTGACTTGTATTAGATTAGATTTTATGCTATCTTTCACATATAGGGCCACTCCACCCCCTTTCTTGCCTTCTCTGTCTTTCCTATATAGAGAGAACCCAGGTATTGTTATATCCCAGTCATTACTCTCATTGAACCATGTCTCAGTAACAGCCACTAAATCTATATTCTCAGATGCCATTACAGACTCAAGTTCGTTGATCTTATTCCCTAAACTGCAAGCATTTGTAGACAAGACTCTCAGATTGTCATTTCTTATTCTATCAGCTCCTGGCATCTTCTGGCATTGTTTTTTCGGGGGGCAGCCAAACTGATGGATTGTCTCTTTTGTGCCCGCCTTTCCTAGTTTAAATGCTCCTTTGCAAAAACTTTGAACTGTTCACTGAGGACATTTGTTCCCTTGAGAGAAAGATGCAAACCATCTTTCTTGTACAGTTCTTTTCCATTCCAGCTAGAGCCAACATGAGACACAAAGCCAAATCCCTGGTTCAAACACCATTCACCAAGCCATACATTGAATTCCTTAATACGCAACTGCTTGTCATGCTGACGGTTATGCACAGGCAGAACTGCAGAGAATGAGACAGTCGATGCAATCTCCCGTATATCATTACCAAGTGTGTGAAAAGCTTCCTTCACCTTTGAAACTTCATTGCAAGCCAGATCATTTGTCCCAATATGGACAATAACATCCATTTTAATGCAAGAAAATATTTTAAACAAAACTTATTAGATTGTACTCACCTCCAGATTACCTCCTGAGTATCTCCTGAATATCTCTAGTGCACTTAGAAATGCTGCAAGCTATAATTAGGCAAGCTAATACTATGTTGCTATATATACACACACTCCTACAACAGCCCCTCCCACGACAACAAATTTAACACCTTAATGGCCCTATGCTCATTAGCAATCAGACAATAGCAACACCAGTCTAACAAATTCCTTACCAGTTCTGAAGCACACCAAAACACAGCTGAAGTTCTGCTACAGTGGAAAGTTCAGCTGAAGTTCTGCTACAGTGGAAAGTTCTAAGTTAGTCTCCTGAATATCTCTAGTGCACTTAGAAATGCTGCACTTTGAGAATGATGCAAGCTATACTCTCGTTCCTTGCTTCATACCCCATGTCCATGCAGGCAAAGAACTTTTCCACTATGTCTCCCTTCTCTTGGGACATATCTGACAAAGTCACGGATTGAGCTGACAACCTATCCTTCACCCACTTCAACAGGGGTTTGGAGTCTCACCAAATGGGTGAAGGATGGACCAGTTTGATACAATGTCCGCATCCCTTCTATACTAGGGTCAGGCACATCCTGAGTAAATACACCGGAGGTTGGAGGAATTACAGTTGCTTGGTCTAACTGTTCCTCCTCATCTGTCTTTGTGTCATCCTCACTGCACCCAGACATCCCTAAAACACGGTTGTTTGTTGGGACAGTGGTCTGGGCATGGTCAAAAAAGGGTACGGTACAATCCTTTCGTGTGGTATAGAAGAGGAGCACCACATGCAGCACAAATCTCTCTCAATCTGGGTTCTAGATCACGCAGAATCTGCAGCTCCTTCCCCAAGACCATTATAGGGTTGCAGACATACTTTCTCCTTTTTCTGCTGGGGAGGTGGCTTAACATTATCATGATAACATTCAATATTTGCCACCTTTTTGTGTCTCTCTACAACCTCCTCTATGCACTTACTTTGCTCGCAGCCAGACTTCTGCCTGTTCCGTGAGCTTGCTGATGTTCTTCAGTGCCTGTCTGCCATCTCTCTTCCTTACTACTTGTGTAACTGGGATCCCTGTCTGTCCCTTTCTACCTTGGGTGTTGCCCATCTCTAAATTAGCTTTGTCTGAATCATTAACTCCAGGTTCAGGACTCTTACCTGTCACTATGCAGCCGGAATCCTGTGTAATCTCCTGACTACTATACATAATCATCAGCTTCAGCGGGGATGCTAACCTGTCAGTATGGTGGTGCTGGAAACCTGTAGTCAGGAAACTACTTATTGAAGCTCTTAGGGGCACTCTCTGTGGCTACCCCCGGAAACTTTTTTAGGGCAACATCTTCTATTTGCTGTACACTACTTCTCTTGCACATAAGTTCAGTACACAAATACAACAGGAAAACCACCAGTGCTGGGAGGTCCTTAGAATTCTTAGTCACTATATTTTTGGAGATAGCTCCCTAGAAACTAGGCATATAGAACAAGCAAACTTTTAGTGAACAGCTTACCCAAGATGAGGGTCACATGGAAAAGAAGGAACAGAGTGCAAGTAAGAATCAAGGCTTCTTACCTTTGATCGAGCTTGTTTTGCCATCTGTCCATTCTTATCCCGTGATCCTCCCTTTTTTCCGAGTCAGTCAACCTTCTGCTCTGTCCCTATTCAGGCATCAGTTAGCATTCCGCACTCTTCTGCCTTCCCAGCATGGCTCCTGATTAGATAAAAGAATATACAAGATCGGGGGAAACAAATAAGACCCAGTCTCAAGCAAATTTACTATTTATTATCAAAACCTACATAAAAGGCACACTGCCACAAGGGTGGAAATGTAAACTAATAATTTGATTAGTTATTCATATAAGGTAATATTTCCTGACCATACTAACAGCATCGTAGTAGTTAAAAAGCTTCTGCAGCTCAAAGTTAGCATTCTTTAGCAACATCATATGAAAGCCAGAAAGAACAGAACCTGTCTGGCTGTAAAGCTACTTGGCATACACAATTTGACCACAGTTCACTAGAGTTCAGACTATTTCCATCAAAACATGTGAAGGAACTATTTGCATGTATTCTGTGTTTTGGACCCAATCCTGCTTTTGACTTCCAAATTATGATAAAATCTCGATGCAAAATACCAACTGTTTGATCGAGGCCTTTTGGATGCTACAAAGACAGGATCTGTTGTGCTTTTCATTTTTCGGTTCTTCTGACGGATCAGAAGAACAGTAAAGTAAACGGTAATGTCAGCAAGGCCAAACAGGGACAATAGTGCCCCCAGAACAGAGTCAACAAAGGGGCCCAATCACAGAATGTGGAGGGTGGCAAGAGCATGAGGAGTCAACGTATTAGCCCAGTCAGAGTGGGGAGGGCATGGGGTTTAGAAGCAGTCGCAGTAACAGCACAAGACGGTGGCAGTAGGATAAGATGGCAGCAGGTGTGTGGCATCAGGTGGGTGTAGCATCAGAATAGTGGCCAAAGCATGTGTCTAGAAGTAGTGGTCTATATTTCACAATGTTGGTGTGGCAGCACACTGCAGTCAGAACATTAATGCCAGAATGATGTAGTCTGATGCATCAGGCACCTGTGTGTGGAAATCCTGGCTGATCCATACCTGATTCATAATTGTAAAAGTTAGTCTCTAAACATTTTGTGCTGAAAGGTCAATTCTCTTTGGGGTAACTATGCCCCTGCCATACTAAACACCTGCTCTGATGCCACACAACTGGCTGGGCAGGAAAGCTTGTCCAGAGCAAACTGGCCACAATTCAAGTAAGGCTGCCCAATAGTTCTGGGGATCTTGGATCTGGGGTGACAGGGTGCACTCAAAGTATGCCACTACCTGCTGGTTAAGGCTCAATATCCTGCTTCTGGCCGGTTTCTTCAGTAGGTGGGTGAAGAAACGTGCTCATCAGAGACTCGAGACTCAAGTTGCTGTTGTTGGAGCTGGTCATGCTCCTTCCCCCCACGCCCATCCTTCCTGCAGCAGTCATGCCAGTCAGACCTTCGTGAGGATGGGCAATGGCGCACATAGGCAGTGACCAACCGACTGTATAGGATGTCTCATTAGTAGTTGAGTTTATCATCCCTCTCAGAAGATGGAAAAAAAGTTCCAAATTTTGGACCGGTAGTGTGGGTCTAACATGGTAGTCATCCCTCTGCTGAATGGTGATAACGTGGCTGTCGCTACACAAGCAACTCGGCATGCATTTGGCCATTTGCGCAGGGGACTCGGAGGAACTCTCGGTCCCATCTCCACTGCAATGCATACGTTCACAGTCTGTGGGGGTCATCTGTCCGGTCTTCCTCAGCGCCCTCCAGCTCCTCCTGTTCCTCTTCTGTCACTTGTGCAGATAAACCAACCATTTATGTATGCATTGCTTGTGTGTGAATGTCCTCCTTCTCCTCCTCCTCCACCAGTTCAGCACCCACAGGACTCAGGTGGCTGTGAGATGTAGGCACCACATCTCCTGTCCCCTGGCCAGCTAGACTAATCAGCATCTGCTCCAGGACGTGAAGAAGTGGAACGATGTCATTTATCCCGTAGTCCTGGCGACTGACAAATAAAATGGCCTCCTCAAAGGGCCTGAGCAAACAGTGGGTGTCATGCATGAGTTGCTACTGACTCACGTCAAAGTTACACAGAGGAGTACTCCTGTCCGCCTGCATCATCAAGAAATCACTGCCTTCCTCTGCTCATATAATTGTTCCAACATGTGGAGGGTGGAGTTCCAATGGGTGGAGATGTTGGAGAACGCTATTCTGCCTTTGCAGCTAAAGGAGTGCGTGTTGTGCAGGGTAAGAGTGACCGAAGTGCATGCACAATTTCCTGGCCATTTTCAGGATGTCTTGCAGTTGGGTGGAAGACTTCAGGAACTGCTTTACAACCAGATTAAAGACATGTGCCATGCAGGGCGCATGGGTCAGTCCTCCTTGACACAATGTTCTTCCTGTTCCGAACTTCAGTTGGCAAGGAGATAGCCCAGATTTGATTTCCTCTTGAAGGACACGGAGCAGTTCCTCCCCAGTGTGACTTCATTCACCCAGGCAAACCTGGTGTAGAACAGTGTGACACTGCCATTTTCTGCATAGGTGAAATACTGAAGGAGCACTCCAAATTGTGCCTGCAGTGGAAGCTGAGGACAAGGTTGAGGATGAGGAGGCAGAGGAAGACATTGGAGCAGGACTCACAGCTTGAGAAGACAGAGGTTTTTACCATTTACCCAGTGGGCCATAGTTAAAGCTCCACAAATTGGCGCTGCCGTGAACTTTAGCAAACACCAACAGGCTCAAGGACTGGCCCACCTTCTGCTCAACATATGTTTGAAGGGCTGGTACAGCCTTTTTGGAGAAGTAATGATGGCTTGGGACTCTCCAGGTTGGCTCGGCACAAGCCATCAGTTCTCTGAAAGGTGCAGAGTCAACCACATAGAAAGGGAGGGACTATAGTACCAGCAAATTGGCCATGAGCACGTTAAGCTTCTGTGCCGTTGGAGTGCACGCATACTGTTGTCTTTTTGAAATCGCCTGGATGATCGATTGCTGGCGAAATGAGTGTCGAGGAGTAGAAGAAGCATCAGGACCAGTAGAGCATGGGATGGAAACACAGTTCCCTTCTGTTGAGGTGGTGGAGCCTTGACTGCTGGAGAAGGTGTGCAGGCCACTGGGAAATGCAGCAGTTGCTGCATCAGGCTGTACAACAACATTAGCATCACGGTTTTCCCAGGCCACTTAATGGTGATGCTGCATGTGTTGACGCAGGGGCATAATGCCAACATTGACACCCTGGCTGCGCTTCACCTTCTGCCCACGGATTCTACACATGGCCTGTCGGCTATACTGACATCCTCTGGTGACTTAATGAAAAAAAAAAAAAAAACAGCGAGTATGGCATTTTCCCCCCAACACTGCGTGCAGACTGTCTGCTGCCACTGCCTCTGTGAAACTGTGCATCACTTGTTGTTTCCGGAAAAGTAGGCTTCTGAGTAGCAGACGGTCTACCCAGGGCACATTTGGCTCCAGACCTCACACTGTGACTCACAGCCACGCTAGCACCCTGCTGGCTCAGCATCTGTCTCCTGATGATGAAGGCCCCACTTTACCCGGCTTCCACGTGTGATCGGCTACATCATCATCCACTACTGTCTGTACATCACCGATGTCCCCCTTACCAGTCTCATGGATGCGTGCCTGACCGCTTGCAACACCAGCTACCAGGCGAGTCTCTCCTCCAAATCTTGGCTGAGCAGTAGCTGCTGACTGTCCTCTAGAAGCTCATCCTCACTGAACAGCGGAGCAGAGCCGACAGAATACAATACTTCCCAAGCAGAAGGAACAGAAAATGAAAGAGGCAGGTTCATTAAGCGTGGTGTCAAAGGAACCCACTCCTTATGTTTAAAAGAACGTGACCCCCCCCCCCCCCAACCACCAAATCAGTAGTATCAGACTACAATTTTACCCCAATAACAGAATCAAGGATTAATGAAATTAGTTATGTATAAAAGAATGTGAACAACCTAAAATCCGTAGTATTAGAATGCTTTTTAATCCCAATTAATGCAGCAAGGTGAAATAGAATAGTTTCTCTATTAGCCAAGCTTTGAAAGGCTGTGACATCACAGGGGCTAGCTATCTGCTGATTGGCTGGCTGCACAGCATTATGGGTGATCCCTCGTTCTCGGGCTTCTTACTTTCTCTTTGTAACATGTGCAACAGTCATTTTTAGAAAAAATACGATCTGTTACCACTAGGCGTGAGGAAATTCGGCTTTGTAACGAATCACATTTTTCCTGAAATTCGGATCGAATTCCACTTTGTCAACTTTGATTAGCTCAACACTACCTAATAGAATTGTATATCTATTAAAAAAGATTACTATAGGTGGTGCCGTGGACTCTGCTTTTCTTCTATTAAAAAAGATGGACACCCCAAAAACAGTACAACTAGACAGCTTATTCACCCCAATTTGAGAATCAAGGCCTAATTGAATTGCTTATCTATTAAACAGGGTGGACACCCAAATAACTAAAATTAGAAAGCTTATTCACCCTAATTTGAGAATCAAGGAGTAATAGAATTGTTTATCTATTAAGCAAGATGGAAACCCCAATTGCGGTAATATTAGACAGTAGTGAAGAGCTGCATAGGCAATATTCGTTTTCGCAATATTTCGTGTTTTTATCGAAATTAACTAGTGAATTCTAGAATTAGAGATCTCCAGTCATTATTTTCACGATTGCGCAAATCAGCACTTATGATGCACATTTTTTTTTAGCAATACGTGCAACTTCACATTTTATCAGGGCTGAGTAGATATTATTAGTATTGTTGTGACATCACAGCACTGTGTCTAACAGAGACACTAATCCCTATCACAGCATAGTAATTCCTATCACACTACCTACCACCCTGCACTGGAACCTATCAGCTACACTATATCACTATCTAACCTACACTGACTATCTCCCACTAACTATCTATATTATATATATGGGCTAACTATCTAATTTAATTAAATAAGAATCCAGATGAGTCAGCAAAGCACAGAGCACAGCAATGATACTGCTCTCTCTCAGAACTGCAAAAAAAAAAAAAAAACTGCAGAAACTGGCTGCTGGGGAATTTCTTATATAGTAAAGGGGTAGGCAACTTTCCAACTCCCTCTATGATCTCTCTACACTGTTTCTCTAGTGATCGAAACAAGCGTATTATTTGGCTTTTGGCAGTACGCTCTGTTCAGCGTCAATAATCAGCTGTATGTGACAAGTGTAATATATATGCGTTATATGTGTCTGCTATATGCGTTTTTCGTCACTAGTTTATTATAGCAAGTTAGTAATTTGATTATTAGCAGAGGGGCTCATAGGGAATTTATAGCCAAGGTTTGAGGACAGAGGGTCCCTACCATCAATGGATGCCTCTGGGCTGAGCAGTTTTTGAGGGATTTTTTAGGAATAGATAGTTATGTGATTAGTATCTGATCAATTCATACGATCTTCCCCTCCCTCTTTTTACTGCTCTATACTGGTGGGGTTTTTTCCTGCGTGACGTGTGTCTGTTAGGTGGCACTTTGATAGCGTCATTTTCGTTGTATGGGACGTTTTTTATTGATTGATTTTCATTAAAAGTTATATTTTAGGAGCTTTTTCTCAGTGATTTGTGTTATAATTGGCTTCTTCCTTACCTTATCCTTGTTCAGTGATAGTCTCTCTATACTGTCCCTGCAGTTTCTCTGCTGTCTCACTATCCAAAGTTCCACAATTAAAAGCTTTAAGCAACACTGTCCCTAGCTCTTGTCATGTCCCTTCCTATGCTCAACTCACAGTGAAATGGCAGAGACCACACAGGATGAGTCTTTTAACCTCCTCAGGACTGCATAATGCACGGATGTGTCTGGCCGACGGTCCTGTTGCTCTGGCTGGACGCATCTGTGCGTCATCTCGCGAGACGCGAGATTTGCTGTGAACGCGCGCGAGCGGCTCGGCAGTTATACTACAGCCTGCCAGCGATGATCAATCGCTGGCAGGCTGTAGAAGTTAAATAAATTGCATCAAAGAGGTATATCAGACGCTGTTTTGTTAACAGCGTCTGATATACATGCTACCTGGTCCTCTGGTGGTCCCATTTGCTGGGATCGACCACCAGAGGACCAGGTAGCTCTGTAAAGTTGCACCAAGCACCACACTACACTACATCCCTCCCCCCCCCCGTCACTTAGTAACCCCTTGTTAACCCCTGATCACCCCATCTAGATTCCCTGATCACCCCTCTGTCATTGATCCCCCCCTGTAAGGCTCCATTCAGACGTCCATATTTGTTTTGCGGATCCGAAAAACACGGACACCGGCAATGTGCTTTCCGCATTTTGCAGATCCGCACATTGCCAGAACTATATAGAAAATGCCTTTTCTTGTCCGCAATTGCGGACAAGAATAGGACATGTTCTATATTTTTGCGAACGGAAGTGCAGACTTGAAAGTGCGGATCCGCAATTCCGGATCCGAGCGGGACAAAGTCTGTCCCCATAGAAATGAATGGGTTCGCGATTCCGTTCCGCAAACAGAATTGTGGACGTGTGAATGGGGCTTAAGGGTTTCTTATCTGCGCCAGTTAGTTAGCTACTTGTTAGGTAGTTAGCGCCCAGCCCACCGCACCGCAGTCACTGATTTTGGCAGAGATTTTTTCATCCATGATGATTGATGCGAATTAAGAAATCTGTGCCATTCATTTATTTATTTTTTCAGCCCAGAGGCTGAATGAAAAAAAAAAATCTCATTACCCGTATGCTCAATATAACGAGAATAGCAGAAACTCCTCATGCTGGCCATACGTGTAATGATTGTGGAGACCCTCAAATGCCAGGGCAGTACAAACACCTCACATGTGACCCCATTTTAGAAAGAAGACACCCCAAGGTATTCCGTGAGGGGTATAGTGAGTTCATGTAAAATTTTATTTTTTGTCACAAGTTAGTGGAATATGAGACTTTGTAAAAAAAAAAATATATCAATTTCTGCTAACTTGTGCCAAAAAATATTTTTTTCTGTGAACTCGCCATGCCCCTCACGGAATACCTTGGGGTGTCTTCTTTCCAAAATGGGGTCACATGTGGGGTATTTATACTGCCCTGGCATTTTAGGGATCCTAAAGCGTGAGAATCTAAATGCGTAAAAATGCCCTGTGAAATCCTAAAGGTACTCATGGGAATTTGGGCCCCTTTGCGCATCTTGGCTGTAAAAAAGTGTCACTCATGTGGTATCGACGTACTCAGGAGAAGTAGGGCAATGAGTTTTGGGGTGTATTTTTATATATACCCATACTTTGTGTGAGAAATATCGCTGTAAACGACAACTTTTTAATTTTTTTGATGATACATGAACTTACCATGCCCCTCTGCGAATACTTTGAGGTGTCTTCTTTCTAAAATGGCGTCATTTGGGGGGTATTTATACTATCCTGGCATTCTAGCACCTGAAGAAAGATGACAGATGCTCAGAAAGTCAGAGCTGCTTCAAAATGCGGAAATTCACTTTTTTGCACCATAGTTTGTAAACGCTATAACTTTTACCCAAACCAATAAATATACACTTATTGGATTTTTGTTTATCAAAGATATGTAGAACAATAAATTTAGAGAAAAATTTATATAGAAATGTAGTTTGAAAAAAAAAAATTACAACAGAAAGTGAAAAATGTCATTTTTTTGCAAAAATGTCGTTAAATTTTGATTAATAGCAAAAAAAGTTAAAATGTCAGCAGCAATGAAATACCACAAAATGAAAGCTCTATTAGTGAGAAGAAAAGGAGGTAAAATTCATTTGGGTGGTAAGTTGTATGACGGAGCAATAAACAGTGAAAGTAGCGTAGTGCAGAATTGTAAAAAGTGGCCTGGTCATTAAGGTTGTTTAAGCTAGGGGGGCTATATTTATTTATTTTATCCACTTTTATAGCGCACCTATATTCCGCAGTGCTTGACAGCTTTATTAGGATCAAGCAATCCCCAATGGGGCTCACGATAGAAGTTCCCTATCAGTATGTCTTTAGAGTGTGGGAGGAAACCGGAGTATCCAGAGGAAAGCTACAAAAACACAAGGAGAACATACAAACTGCATGCAGATGTTGTCCTTGGTCAGATTCGAACCTGGCAGCCAGCGCAGCAAGGCACCAGCACTAACCACTGAGCCACCATGCTATTGCCACCTGAACCGGCATGCTCTCCATGTGTCAATAAGACACCATCTGGATGGAATAAATTGCTGCATATAATAAAGACTATCTGTGACTGTGACAACAATGGACTTGGTAGTACTGTAATTCATAAATGCACTGTAAATGGTATCTCAAGGATAGAAATTTGTAATTTACTCAGTTTAGTAGCATTAGATGATATTTTATTGTTTTACTATTCTACTCATAGCTTAAATTTTATCCAGCATTCTAATTTCAAAATCCATGTGATTTTTCGAAGGTGTTACATCCCTGCAACGTGAAAATATCAATCAATAATATGAATAATGTTCCTAAACTTTATGTGAAAAAACAGATACCCAGATTTATTACATTTTCCATTTTAGCTTTAAACTTTGGAAACTTGTGACATTTAAAGCACTTTCCAGTACCAAATTTAATCAAAGCACATCATTATGAATATTTAAGTACAATAAAACTACACTGGGCAACATTCTTGGAAATGATTTAAATTGATCTTATAATTCCAAGAATATGAGCGTCTTAATGTGAACGATACTATTATGCATAATAATAACAATAAATATGAATCCTGCCAGGTTTTGCAATAATGTTTTCAGCAGTATTATTAGCAAAGAAAAACTTTTGGTTTAGCAGAATTTCATTTGAAAGCTCAATAAAAAAAACTAATATTTAACCTTAATATCTTACAAGATAAAACTAAGATAACATACATAATTTTCCTCACTACAATCGGTGTAAAATGTGTGTCTACTGACTTAGTATTCAAATGATCTGCTCTAGACTCATATTGTACTGTGTATTTAGCATATAGGGGATACCACGCTAACAACCTAGTGTCCGTTAAGACCCGAAAGACCTATATCTTTAGTAGTTGTCAATGGTACATCCTAAGATTGGGTCACAGTCACCAGTCAGGTGCTATAGGGGTCATAATTGGTCCTCTTCTTATTAATACATTTACTAATTACCTTTTAAACGGCTTACAGAGCCAAATTTCAACCAGATGATACTAAGCTCTACAGAGTCATAAACACCGAAGAAGATAGTACATTATTGCAAAGAAATTTAGGGAACATGGAGGCTTGGGTGGAGAAATGAAGTTTAGTGTTGATAAATTTAAGGTCATGCACTTGAGTTCAGAAAAAAAAAAGTAGAATTAGACTTGGTAAAACTGTCACTGAAAAAGACAGGATATTGGTAGATAGTAAAATGAACTTTAGTGACCAGTGTCAGGCAGCTGCTGCTAAGGGAAATAAAATAATTGGATGCATCAAAAGGGGCATATATGCTAATGACAAAAATATAGTTTTGTCTTTATAAAAATCACTTGTCAGACCACACATGGAATATGGATAATTTTTTGTACAATGTAAGGACATACATAACTAAAATAGGGAGGTTACATGGGAGAGCGATCGGAGAGTGGCCCTATGACATAGTGGTGAGGTGAAAGCAGAATGAGGAGACCACAGAGCGGCCCAATGACAGTGTGGGGGTGGCAGCGGCAGCATCAGTAGGCCACAGAGTGGCACAATGACAGTGTAGAGGTGGCAGCAGCATCAGGAGGCCACAGAGTGGCAAGGTAAAATAGGGTCTAGGTAGCAGCAGCATCAGGAGACCACAGAATGGAAAGGTGACATAGTGTGGAGGTGGCAGCAGCATCAGGAGACCAAAGAGTGGCAAGGTGACATAGTGTGGAGGTGGCAGCAGCATCAAGAGACCACAGAGTGGCAAGGTGACATAGTGTGGAGGTGGCAGCAGCATCAGGAGACCACAGAGTGACCCGGTGACAGAGTGGGGAGGTGGGTGGCAATACTAGTACCAGCTGAAGATGGTGGGTGAAAGATGGAGCACTTGGCATCAGATGCGTGGAATCAGGCATCAGATAGCAGCATCAGAATAGTAGCTGAGGCAGGTAGCCAGAAGAAACCGGTCTCTTTTGTCAAAGTGTTGGTGTGGCACCATCGATGATCCTGGCTGATCCACGCCTGATTAATCTTGACAAACGTCAGTCTCTCCACATTTTGGGTGGACAGGCGAGTTCTTCTTGTGGTAAATATGGCCCCTGCCACCCTAAACAACTGCCCTGATGCCACACTACTTGCCGGGCAGATAAGCTTTCCAGGGCAATCTCTGCCACTTGCAGCCACAAATCCAGTTTGGCTGGCCAATAGTCCAGCAGATCTTAAATGTGGGGTGGCAGGGTGCTGTCCAAGTATTCCACCACCTGCTGGTTCAGGTCCTGCTCCAGGTCTAGCTGCTGCTGCTAGTGGTGAGTAGTTTCTTCACTAGGCGGTTGAAGAAAGCTGCTCATTAGCGACTCTAGACTCAAGTTGCTGCTGATGGAGCTAGAACAGTTCCTGAGAACGTGGAGGCGGAAGCGGCGTCACCTAGCCAAGTTGCTGGTGTGGCTGTTGCAGTGGGCTGTAAAGGACATGTATTGTCCCTGCCCATAGTTACAACTCCACGCGTCGGCGTTGCCATGCACTTTGGCAGACACCAACAGGCTCAAGGACTGGCCCACCTTCTGTTCTACATACATGTGCAGGGCTGGTACTGCCTTTTTGGCAAAGAAATGACAGCTTTGGACTCTCCACCTCAGCTCGGCACAAGCCATCAGTTCTCTGAAAGGTGCAGAGTCCACCACTTGGAAAGGGAGGGACTGCAGCACCAGCAACTTGGCCAGGAGCACATTCGGCTTCTGCACCATTGGATAAGTGCACGCATACTGTTGTCTCTTGGAAATCGCTTTGGTGATTGATTGCTGATGCAATGACTGACGAGGAGTAGGAGCAGGAGCATCAGGACCAGCAGATGATGGGAAGGACAGACAGCTCCCTTTGGCTGAGGTGGTGGAGCCTTGACTGTCTAAAATCGGGTGCGTGCCACTGGGTGATGCAGCGGTTGCTGCAGCATGCTGGACCACCACATCGAGCCACGGTTCTCCCAGGCCACTTTATGGTGACGCTGCAAGTGTTGATGAAGGGCCGTGGTGCCAACATTGGCATCCTGGCCACGCTTCACCTTTTTCCCACAGATTCCACTAATGGCCATGTTCACCTCCTTCGGCAGCTTAACAAAAAACTGACACACCGCCGAGTAGGTGATTTTACCCCCAACACTCCACAATGACTGCTACCGCCGCTGCCTCCATGAACCCCTGCACCACTACTTTCCAGATAGGCTCCTGAGAAGCGGGTGGTCTACCCCGACTACCTGAAACTCCTGCTGCCACGCCCCCTTACTCTGCTGCGACCTGTGCCTGCGCCAGAAACATTTAGGCCTCTGCCACTCCCCTGTGCAGGGCCTGGCACTTCTCTGTCTGACATACTGTTAGATCAAATAAATAAATAAAAGGGAAATTAAAACACCCCAAAAAAGTCTGTAAGTTTCTCACTTCACCACACAACGGTTAATAAGCCATTTTTCCCCCACTAATACACGCCAAAAAGGGCTTTAGAACATAAACTGCACCGCTGAACGGCAAATAGGTCCTTATTTTTTTCCACTTATACACGCCAAAAAAGGCTTTAGAACATATAACTGCACCGTTGAACGGCAAATAAGCCCTTTTCCCCCCACTAATACAAGCCAAAAAATGATTTAGAACATATAACTGCACCTCACAAGGGCAAATAAGACATAAAAATATTTTCTTGTGATAAACCCTGTTAATGGCTGTATCAAACAGCACTTGCACCCCAATAACAAGAACGGTTTGCTGGAATTGCAGAGCTGTATAATGGCAATTTGGATCCGCAGTCAGTGCAGCAAGGTGTAATAGGATTGTTCCTATTACCCAGGCTGTAACCTCCCCTACTGAACCCTGTTCTGCTTCAATACTGTGGAATGATTCCTCCCCATTATTTCTCTGAACTTTCATACAGCAAAATAAAAGTTTTAAAGTATTTTCTACCAATATCCCTAGCGCCTGCTGACGTCTCTCCCTGCACTAAGTACACTGGAAAATGGCTGAATCCAAGATGGCTGAGGCTATTTATAGGGCTGTGACATCACAGGGCTGGCTGATTCGCTGCATGCATGGCATTGTGAGTGATCCCTCGTTCCCAGAGTTCCTTGCTCCATGTCCAAACACGTGCAGCAGCCATTTTAGGAAAAAATGTGAGTCGTTACCATGAAGCGTAAGGAATTAAATTTTTCCTGAAATTTGTATTGAATTCCACTTCGTCAACTTCGATTCGCTCATCTTTACCCTTAATTAGAGATGAGCAAACTTCCTGCACGGATCACATGACGGTGACGTCACCCCAGGTCCTTCGGCTTTTCCAAAGTTCGGGTTCGTGGAGGCCGCCCCTTATGGATTCCATATGCCGAGATAGTCCGCGGTAGTGGAATCCATAACGGGATGCGGCGATTACCCCAACCCGAACGCCGAACTAATTTTTGAAGTTCGCTCATCTCTACCATTAATATTTGGCAATTGGCATCACCTTCTTAGGGTTTTTCCTGTCTTCATCTGGATTATCATCGTAGAACCTGTGTCCTTTTCCCAACCTTACCAACGATGTAACTTGGATACAGCTGATATTTGAAAAGTTGTTTAATTATACTTAATGGGGTATTCCAGGATTTTACTATCAATGCCCTATTCTCAGGATATGCCATCAATATGTGATCAGTGGGGGTCTGACAACCTGCCGATCAGCTGGTGTAGAGTAGCTCAGGAGTTATAAGTTGGCTCCGGAAGTACACAGCTCTGAAAACTGTGTAGTGGATGGATCTGGTAACTGCAGCACTGCTCTCACTGATGTGAATGGGAGCAGCACTTAAAGGGATTCTTTCACCCCCAAACCCCAATTTTCACTACTTACATCATTATTTGGTAAATAGTGCCTCCATTATATAGCCACTTACCCCATAATTTTTAAACTTACAGATGATGAGAAAACGAAGTTTATAATACCTGTCAATCAATAGTGAAGGAGCCCAGGGGCGGCGTCATACCGGCCGGAGCCCAGGCCGCGCGCTCATCTAACTTTTCTACCGCGCCCCCTTTCACCCAGGCGGCCCGCCCATTGTGATGCGATCGGCCTCGTCCAGAACTGGCCAAATCCCGCGCCTGCGCCGTGGATCGGGCAGTCCGCGCCTGCGCACTGGATTCCCGATTACTGGCGCAAGCATCGGGCTACCCTGTGCGCAGGCGCGGGGCCCGTACTGCGATGGGAGGGAGGCAGGCAGGGTGACAGCCAGCTCCAGCGCCCACGACTCTTCCTGAGGCTCCGATCCTGCGCTGGTACACTATCGCAGTACGGGCCCCGCGCCTGCGCACAGGGTAGCCCGATGCTTGCGCCAGTAATCGGGAATCCAGTGCGCAGGCGCCGGACTGCTCGATCCACGGCACAGGCGCGGGATTTGGCCAGTTCTGGACGAGGCCGAGCGCATCACAATGGGCGGGCCGCCTGGGTGAAAGGGGGCGCGGTAGAAAAGTTAGATGAGCGTGCGGCCTGGGCTCCGGCCGGTATGACGCCGCCCCTGGGCTCCTTCACTATTGATTGACAGGTATTATAAACTTCGTTTTCTCATCATCTGTAAGTTTAAAAATTATGGGGTAAGTGGCTATATAATGGGGGCACTATTTACCAAATAATGATGTAAGTAGTGAAAATTGGGGTTTGGGGGTGAAAGAATCCCTTTAATTTACCAGCTCCCTCCACTATACAATAGATAGAGCTGTGTACTTCTGGTGCCAACTTCCAGCATTCACCTTACATCACAAAAAGTGTAATACCAAGCGATCAAAAAGTCACATGCACCCTAAAATAGTACCAATCAAACAGTCATCGTATACCAAAATAAAATGAGCCTCTACATAAGACAGTCGCCCCCCCAAAAAAACTATGGATTTTAGAATTTGGAGACACTAAAAAATCATTTTTTTCAAAAATTCTTTATTATGTAAAACTGAAACAAACAACAAAAAAGTAGTCATATTTGATATCATTGCACCCGTAACAACCTGCTCTATAAAAATAGCACATGATCTGACCTGTCAGATGAACATTGTAAAAAAATAAAAAAAAAACAGTAGCAAAACTGCTATTTTTTGTGATTTTGCCTCACAAAAAGTGTAATATAGAGCAACCAAAACTCATATGTACTGTAGAATAGTACCAACAAAACTGCCACCTTATCCAGTAGTTTCCAAAATGGGGTCACTTTTTTGGAGTTTCTACTCTATGAGTGCATCAGGGGGTCTTCCAATGTGACATAGCAACTTAAAATTATCTCAGTGAAATCTGCCTTCCAAAACCCATATGGTATTCCTTTCCGTCTGCGCCCTTCTGTGTGCCTGTACAGCAGTTTACGACCACATATGGGGTGTTTCTGTAAACTACAGAATAAGGTTAATAAATGTTGAGTTTTATTTGGCTGTTAACTCTTGTTTTGTTAGCAGAAAAACTGGATTAAAAGGGAAAATCTGCCCAAAAAGTGAAATTCTCAAATTTCATCTACATTTTTCTTTAATTCTTGTTCACAAAGGGTTCACAAAGTGTTTAAAATCAGTTTTGAATACCTTGAGGGGTGTAGTTTCTAAAATGAGGCCATTTATGGGTCGTTTCTATTATGTTAGCCCCACAAAGTGACTTCAGACCTGAACTGGTCTAAACTTCTAAGCCTTCTAACGTCCCAAAAAAAGAAAATGTCATTTAAAAAATGATCCAAACATGAAGTAGACATATGGGAAATGTAAATTGGTAACTATTTTAGGAGGTATCACTATCTGTTTTAAAAGCAGAGAAATAGAAATTTTGAGAATAGCGAATTCTTCAAAATTTTTGGTAAATTTGGTAATTTTTTTATAAATAAAATGAAATATTTTGACTCAAATTTACCACTGTCATAAAGTACAATATGTGACGAGAAAACAATCTCAGAAGATAAGTAAAAGCGTTTTAAAGTTATCACCACATAAAGTGACGCATGTCAAATTTGCAAAAAATGGCCTGGTCCTTAAGGTAAAAAATGGCAGGGTCTTGAGGCAGGTTATTACTGATGTTTTTCAGACCGAATTAGACCGAAAAAATTTTTGTCACCACTATTAATTAGGAATGTGAAATTACAAAGAATTCATCAGGACAGCAAACAGTAACTAGTTGCACTATTAGAAGTGTATAAAGTATCTCAGATATAACTTTAGCTATGATATACACCCTCAACATCTGTTGTACTGGTTCAGAGCTCTTCATATAAGGTTAAAATGAGACACAAGAGACATTTAATCATTTCCAGGCCAAACACATTCTACAGTTTATTACACATATTACATTCTTAAATAAAAATGCGTCACATAACATTTTTGCATAGATATCTTACAATATACCAATTTAAAAAAGAATTATGAAACAGACCAGTAACAAAAATAAATTTTTTTCTTCATTAATAATTTTGTAACATTAACATACCACCATCATATAATACAAATAATATTTTATTTAAATCTTAAGACTTTTTTACAGCAAAAAAAGACAAAGTAATATATTCATATATATAAAAAAAAGACTAAAAATAAAAGGTAAAAAAAAATCAACAAAAACACAAAAACAGAAAAAAAGGGAGAACGGAGAGCTATAAATTGGGTATTTCTGAGATATAGGAGAAATACCATAAAGGCCTGAGAGAATATAATTTAAGGGTCTCTCCATAAGCACTTGTTCAACACGCCTGGCCAAAAAAAGACAGGTAAATAAAAATCCTAAAAATTATAGTGCAAAATTAAATTCCTTCAAGCAATTTTCTCAAGTTTGAAAAGCATTCAGAATTTTCTCATATTTGCATTTTTATACTGTAGCACAAAAGTGCTATTAAAATGTGCAATCCAAATTAGCAATACATCTCGGCAATGTAGCATCAAGGACCAGATTGCAAAAGTTATGCTGAGCTTTAAGGCAATTTACGGTCCACTTATCTAAATGGACAATAATTTGTCATACGTAAAATGATCGCCTGTTTACCAATGTTTCGCAAACCATTAAATTATATTTTAGGGTTTTAGATTAAGTAGCAAACTCTTTGCATCCAATTACTTGCCACATCAACAATTCTAAATGCAAACCTATATTATATGGGATGACAGCATTTGTCAATATGTCCAAATTGATGAATCTGTTCCTCCTTACAGTTATTTTGGTCCAGAATCAGTCATTTCAGTGGTACCTTTTAGCAAACCAGCAGACTTCAATTACAGACCACAGTGCTTGGTATTAGCTGTACATGTATGTAGTATTAATCTGATTGGGTATTGATTTTATTTTATTTTTTGTTAACTAATTTTCAAATAAATACTTTAAACATTTCTATTTTGACTGTGGTCATAGTGAGAGGGGATCCAGCATAACAAAGGGATAAGTGAATTAGCAAAGGGTCATTGAAAGTGCATGGGGCAGAAATCAAAAACCTTCTCTCCTGTGCAGCAAAACTGGGCACTACAATAAGGGGGATATTTAATCTATACTATGGTTCCCTGTCTCTGTAATGTACAAGTGAACATGGTCTGTAAAGAGAAGTTGATGGTTGACTAGGCAGCATCACCAGCATTACAAGAACAGAACAGTGTTAGGAATATAAAAGACTTTTCTTATGGTTATAAAATGGCGGCATTTGTGTGTTTTGCTATTATCAATTTCCAAGGAATAACAATTCACTGAGTTACATTATTTTAAAAGTTAATCTCCAACATTGGAGGTTTAGTTTTACTTGGAATTGTAAAAAAAAAAAGTACAGTATGTCAGCTTTTAAAAGTAAATAAAAGAAACTTGTCAGATTGTATACAGGACATAAAAGGAATACAAAACTTTTATGTGATATCATATTCCTCTCGAAGATACCATGGCAGAACAATGTTAGATTTTAGAATAAATAAAACAGAACTTTGATGCCTTGGTATAAGCAAATATTATAAACTAAAACTACTCACGAAACATTAGGTGTCACTATTAAAATAGTTCTAAGTAGTTACAGTATAGTCTGTTGTACAGATAAAACAGTATATCAAAAATTCTGAATGTTCTTCAACTTTTTGCACACACAAAACAGGCCTGAAAGGGGGTGATAAGAGGAATCATAATGTGTTAACTTTCCAGTGCCGTAAGTCCAGGCAATGCATTGCATCACTGGTCCTTCTCTTATGCTAGGGAATTAAAAAAACAACAACATAGCTTCAGGCTTCTAAATGTTTGATCTAACTACACAACTCCACTCTTGGGATTTGAAAATAAGGCAGCAGAAACATCTCCTACTCACTGAATATCTGCTTACCAAGAGTTGCCAATAGGTGAGTTTACAAAGCAAGCAATCACTCTTCCCTTTCATTCACACATGGAAGGCAGAGGAAGGGGGTCTACCTTCTCAGCTTCTCTGGTCTCAATACAAGATTTAAAAAAGTGCAACATTTATGGAATACTACACTAGGCTTCATCATAAAGTGATCATTTTAGGTTATGGTCCAGAGGGGGAAGAAAAATGAGCCAAGTCCCAGCAAGCAAATGGCTAAATTTCTAATATGTGAATTTTTTTTCACTAACTGGGAATGTGAAGTGTAATAAAACAAGATCAATCTGATCTTATCCTTCTACCAATAGGTGGACTTTTGTCAGATGTTCTAAACAACAGCCACTTTGTATATAAGGAATAGATATAACTAGACTTCCTGAAGCTTTACCTTGGTTCCTGCAATTCCATGATATTACATGGAATTATAATAGTCCCAGTTTCTGAATATATACTTTGTTCTAAAAGCATAGTCAAAATGAACAAAATACGGTGGTCAGAAAGTGGGAAATGCATAATTCATTGCTAGGTTTAGTTATGAGATAGTAATCAACTCTTGTAAAGTACATCGCTATCAAGTTTGTCTACAAAATATGAATACTGAATTAGCAGAGGATTCCTAGACATGACAAACCAACCGTTCCCTTTTATATTGATTATTCTGCCAAGGTACAACAAACCATATCAAAGGGCAAGTCGAATTATGTGAGAACAATATAAAGGGATTGATGTAAAGACAAACTGCTTTCAAAAGTGTAATCTGCTTAATGTCAGCAATCTACACTGTATATAAGGTGGGAGAGACCAAAACACATCTCCCCAGGACTCCTTTGGCACATACTAAAAGTAAAATGTTGCTACTATAGCAGAAGCCACGACAAAGATTTAAAACTAGACTTTACAGGGTTGAATTACTATTAAACCTAAATGAATGGTCTAATTAATGTGACTTTGTACTTATGTTATTTTGCCATATATGATTTTACTAACTGCAGTCTAATCCGCAATCTCTAGTTTACCCAGATAAACCATGCTGAAAATTCATGCTGGCATGCAGAACAGTGTGGTTTTATAGACATGCTTGTGTGGCTGGAAGGACTACTTGCTTCCATAGATGATGGTTACAATCATTAGGAAGGGTGCTTTTTTTTATTAGAAAAAAAGTGTTTCTTTTAAATCAAACCAGTCACTGAAAATGCAATTCAATCTTCAGCCAGCACAGTATAGAGCATGAGGACCTGAGCAGTTTGATATGTACTGTAGTATACTCATACAGAAATAACTGTACCACCCACTGAACTCATAAGCATGGAATAGGAATGATTTAGAACAAAAAAAGGACAAGTTTTACTGAATCTTTCTCCACTCTACTATATATCAATCTGCTCAACTCCTCCTGCTCTATAACATGCAGCCTGCCGATCAGATGGCATTTTCACTGTGACAGACTCCCTTTCAAGGGCATCTGTCAGCAGATTTGTAGCTATGAAACTGGCTGACCTGTTACATGTGCGCCTGGCCGCTGAAAGCATCTGTGTTGGTCCCATGTTCATATGTGCCCGCATTGCTGAGAAAAGCAAATTTAAGTATATGCAAATGAGGTTTGTAGGAGCAACGAGGGTGTTGCTTTTACTCCTAGAGACTCAGCTCTCTTTGCAACTGCCCTCTCCACTTTGATTGACTTTAGAAGTCAGGGCCAGGAGTGATGAAGTTTACACTGCCTGGCCCTGTCAATCAAAGTGGAGACAGCAGTTGCAGAGAGAGCTGAGTCACTAGGAGTAACAGCAACACCCCCTTTGCTCATAGAGGTGCATTTACATATATTAAAACTTAATTTTTCTCTGCAATGCAGACACATATGAACATGGGACCAACACAGATGCCTTCGGCTGCCAAGCACACATGCAGCAGGTCATCCAGTGTCATAGGTACAAATCTGCTGACAGATGCCCTTTAATTCTCTACATTAGTGTAGACATGAAATGCATCAAACAGTAGTAACACCTATATACATGAATCTTGCAGATTGCAATAGAAGAAATACTTTAGATTTTAGTCCCCTGCCATGAATAGTCACTATTGCAATAAATTCAATATGTATTCTTTAAATAGTGTTGAAATTATTATTACATCTAAATTAATGGGAGCATTCTAATCATTCTGGGGTCCACATGAAGAACATAGATTGAAATGTATAAGAAAAAAGTGTTTAAAAAATGCTACACAGATGAGAAGAGCATTAGCTATCCCACGCTTCATGAAACATTTCCCATGGATGCTATTTCACATTCTAGAAAGGAAGCTTTTTGCAATCTGCTGCACAAATCCATAAAGCAGCCAAGAAAACACATGATAAATATTAAAGATGATATTGAGGTGTTTGAACTACGCCATAATGAACCAATCGTTCTGTTCAAATTCATTTCACTCTGGCTATAAAGTAAGTCATGATGCCCAACACAGCATACACTAGGCATAGTCAAAAGGCCTTGATGTACTGACATAGTCATTTTCAATATAGCTCACAGATGGCGTCCCATTATGACATGACAGAACTGTCCATAAAATTATAGTAAATCAAAAACTGAGACTTTTGTTATGGATGGTTTACATCAGAACATCTAACCAAGATAACAGGGAAAACACATTTCAGGTAAGCTAAAATATCTGTAATTAATAAGGATCTTCAACTAAAGTTTCTTATTCAGTTTTACCCTAATTTCATGATATGTCTCCCAATAGTCAATTGAATTAATGTGGGGTTTTCTTTTACCTATACCCTACAGCTATAAAAAACAGGTCTAGCACTTATCAATACCACTATCAATAGATCCCCCTCCAAACACACAAATAGCTGCATAGGGTACAAGCAGCTATAACAAATTATGGAGATTCAAATGGAACCTGTCAGCTCATTTATGTCATACATACTACCCACATCATGGTGCTCCAGAAGTGACTTTTGTTCCCCTTTTCTGTCCTGTAAATCTGCAAAAAATCAACTTTAATCCTTGTTCCCATTGTATGCAAAAATCAAGGAGGCTGGCACTTTCCTCCTCAAAGTCAAGCTTTCCCCAGTTTTCTTTAAGTCCTTGATTGTCTTATAACCAGTAATAATAAATAGTAATGAAGAAGGTGACGCTAAGTAGCTGATTTCACACTGTGTTTACAGACTGTATGTGACAGGGGCTTTCCATATATCAAATGTATCGATAGGCCCCACTTGCCCAACAGAAGCTAAAAGAGTGTTTCTTTGACCTCTGTCAGCCGGTATAGGTCAGTATATATTTCTTCAGCTGTATGGAATAGAGCAGTTTATTGCACTATTGCATATACAGTCACCACACAAAAAGATGTATTTATAACATGGGTGTCTATGGGTGATGTACAGTATACCACTGTCTGGCTATACATATGCATATGTCTGACATCCGTCAGGTATATATTGGGAAATCCTTCCAATGTATACCTCCAATGTACACTGCATACAGTGTTAATAGACTCTTAAGTGATATAAACACAAAAAGAGCACATTTCTGCCACATTTTATAATTAACAAGGAACAGAAAAAGAGTTGCCTAGGTTGAAAAAAGTATGTCTGTTTTTACAAAACCGATACCACTCGTATTCACGAGTTGTGTCTAGTATTGCAGTTATTCCCAATTCACAAGAACAAGATGCCATACTAGTACAACCCATGGACAAGAAAGGCACTCTATCTGGCAAAAAAGGACAATGGCTACATAAAAGATGAAAATCCAAAAATACCTTCTTGGCCAAAGGTGGTCTCCTTTAACAATGGATTTGCATTACTTATGTGTTTTGCATGCAGTGATACTTTTGCAGTTAAACTTTACAATAACAATGTTCATAATTACTACCCTAACCTGAAACCTTAAACTATAGGTTAAAAATGGCAAACTTATATGGCAAAATAACATTCATAGCTGTCTTAACACAGTGAAATTCTGGATGGTGAACTCCGTGCGAACAAATAGAGAATAGAATGGCATCAAACTTGGGCATCATCAGGTTTTCAACTGCAACTAACATTACTACTTACTCAGATGTCAATTCTCTTAGTAAATATAGAAGTCCACCTTCTGCAGTTGATTAGCCTTAAGACTGAACAAAGAAATCTCAAGAATTTTATGAAACCTAACACACAAACATTGGGGTCAATACTGATCTGTATAATCTTACCCTAAAAAAGAGCATGAAACAGACCCCCACATACAAGTTGCAGTAATGGCATTAAAAGATAAGTTAGTTTCCACATTCCAAAAATTTGCATACCCAAAGGTATGCTGAGCTGGTGGGAAGTTTCAACTGAGTTATTTCCTCTACTTTACATGCTCCTCAGTCAACCATCTGTGTTACAAATATGTACAATGAAGGTGCCTCCTGAAATGCGCTATACAGTAATAATGTCATATTTTATGTTACACTGTGTGTGTCAATGGTTCCTTGGTTTTACCACAACATTAAAAATCCATCAGAATGGCCACAATAAAATATGTATATCTAGTATGCAGAAGCAGAGGACTACAAGGATTGTCAACAAGCAGTGCTTCAGGTATAGTAAGTACATTTTGATTTTGAAATCTTTGGAATCAAACTTTTTTTTTTACTCCTTCTTCCTTCATCAGATTCTTAGGAACACCTATAATCTTATGTTTTGGTCTCAGGTCATATTAAATATCTTACTCCTTTACTAAAATCAATGCAATAATGAAAATTCTTAAGTATTTTAAGGGTGAAAGGAATTTTTATGTAGGGTCCAAATCTCATTTTTCAGAGAAGTTTAAAAATCATTTAGAAACCAGAGGGGTTGATCAACGGAAATGTTTGACTCATTGGCATCTGTAGGCTAAAGCCTTAAGTGCCATTATGGATACTTTTTCATTTATTAATCTATTCCTTTCAGTTTTAAGATTCATATTTTTAAGGTGTTTTTTTATTATTTTTTTTTTTTTATAACACATTTTGCTTTTGATTTTTTTTTTACTTTTTTTTTTTTTTTTTTTTGCTTAACAGTCAAGGAGTCAAAACAAGTTTAAAAAGATGCCAGCCGGCTGGGGTAAAAGAGCTGCGTTTATGTGGACAAATCGGGACCAAATGTGCAATTTTACTAGCTGCTTAGGGGTGGTCCCAGAATATACAAAATATACAACCCACACCTACTTGAATTGACCACTTGATATGGTCTGATTGGCAGTCTTTGGAGCAAAGACCAGTGGCAACTGACTTGAGTAGTATATACATACATACTCTGTTGACTATGCACTAATGGGAAACGTTTAGTTTATTATTTTATCAAGAAACAGTCATAAAAGACCTGTACTCTGTAATATCTGAAACAACCCTGTGGAAAAATTACCAATAACCTGGCTTAATGCTATCAATGTTTACCCTTTTGACACACTAAAATTATAGTTGAGTGTCCAGTCAATGACCTCTGTAAACAAGAAAGTATCTGCTTTTTGAGTCAGTAGGGCAAAATCAACTTGCTTAAAGTGTCCTTCATTACCCAATGTTGTATGATTTAATATATTTGGCTTTTTGTTGTTGACACTCAAAAGGTAATATTAAGTACAAAATGCAGCTGCTCTGGAAATAACATCAAGTTTCTAACTAGTTATATTGTTAGGAGAAGTCAATGATCAAGCACAAAGTTTGGAAAGTTCAAAAGAAGAAGAAGGAGCCAAGTCTAGGTCGCTGGTCCAATTCAAGCAAAAAACTGTCCAGGTGGAGATTCAATAGTTTGCCAAGATATCTGTCCATGTAGCGCATTTATTAAACGCTTATGAAAAAGCTTCTGCAAAAAAAAAAAAAAAAACATGGGAAAAACTCAACTGAAAAATTAATAATGGAAGATTGTGTAACCTTTGGAAGTGCACACAATGGTGGTGGGGTTCTTGAATGCAACAGATAAGCTCCATATTTAGTCAACATCAGTGGCTTATGTAAGTTTCTAGTGCATAAGATGTGCTACAGCCAACAAAAGTAAAAAATAAATTAGTTGGGAATGAGTGCTCCTCCATCCATATGTCCTTCTGAAAATAGATCTAAGAATCACATAAATGGTTTAGTTGTTCTATCCCCACCAGTCCAATACTAGCAAGGCCTATGGCATTGAGCTAAATGGTTTTAAAAGCTCTATAATGAGGCCAAAACCAGTGTAGAACACTTGATAGGATCCAAGTAGGTCTTGAACTCTTCCTTATCAGGTGTCTTCAGATATGAACCAAAAGGCTCGGATTTGGTTTCCTAGATCGAAATCCATTTTTCTTTTTTTTTCTTAAATTACATATTAGAAGAAAAATGATATTAGTGCTACAACAATGCAACTCGTAGGTGGCTTCTTAGCAGCTTCTGACTTTCAGTAAGGAGAGTTCATCAGAGGCCCTTAAGATTACTGTTCTCCTGCTGTTCATTTCCACAGTGAGGCTTCAAAACACTTTGTATGCAGTTGTTTCCCAATCATCTAACTCCCCACCAGTGTGCAAGACTTTCAGTCAGGCTGGAGGGTAAGGCATAACAGACAGACAAATATGTTGGAGCATATGACGGTGCATGAAGAATTGATATGGATTTTTGTGTACAGGGTTTTACATGTAAAAATGTTCTGTTATGTTCTGCAATTCCACAGACAAAATGACAAGTGTTCACTGCTACCCTTGGTCCTCCCAAAGTCGAAGAGCCATTACTGCTGCAAAATGTCCTTAGATATGCCTCTTCATATGCAGGGCAAGGTGGTCAGACCTGGAAAAGCACCTACAAGGAAGCAGAATATTAAGATCATTATCAAGAACATATCTGCATAAATATTTCTCAACCCATCAAGCATTAACAACCTAAAATGGATTGTCCTATCTGGATATTTATGGCATATTAATAGGGGCCTGCACCTATCGAACATGAATGGTATATAATATTGATATGCCATAACTGTCCAGATGGGAATACCCCTTTTATTACAATGACATTAATCACAATCACTGCAGTATTGCTGTCTCCACTCAAAAAGAAACTCATCACAAAATCAAAACTGTTATTTTAGGAAAGTAATAACAGGCATCATAAGTCATAAACCGTCATTCCAATAACACTGTAAATTTGCCTCCATAGCCCAGGAAATAATAAGATATTAATTAAAAACCTTCGAGTTGATCATATTCATCTCTTGATTTATTCATAAGGGTTTGCATTGTGCTAAACACCACCTACTTAATTTCGGGCAACATGAGGTGAAGCGCTCATTCTAGCAGGCTGCCCTCCTGGTGCTGTTTCATTGCAGGAGAGGGTAGAGGGCTGGAGCTTGTACCGTATGTGCTCTTTAGAACGGAGTTTCTCTGTGACGGCTCAATAAAAAATGTTGGGAGTTTGGGACACAAATACTAATACTAATTGGACACAGTGTGTAAAAAACAGTGAAGCATTGCAACACTCAGAATAACCCCTACTACGTGTATGCTGTTCCTGCGTATAGACTGATTTAAACAATGAAGAGGCGACAAAGTTCCGCCAAGCACCACAGGACAGCTGATAGGCAGGGGTGCAAAGAGTTGGCCCCCACCGCCAGTCTTATATTGATTGCCTATCCTAAAGATAGGCCATCAATATTGTTACCTATGAAAATACCTCTTAATATCTGCAGCTCCCAAAAGCAGCCAGGCTAAACATAAAGGGATCTCTAACTCTTCCACAAGAATGTTACTGAGTAGTTACAAGAGGTTTTTGAGATAGCAATCATATTTTCCAAATTTCATTTGAAACAGTGGTAATTTCAAGAATTATGGACACTGATGTCGTTCAGGAAATCCATAGAACAATCTTCCTGTATGACTCACATTTATACTAAAAGTAAAAAAAGAGACATCTTTGATGTAGAACTGTTGATTTTGTCAATGAAGAAGAACATTTAGAAGATAGAAAAGGCCTTTATCCTGTTCTATGAAAGCTATGAACGTTTCATGACGTATGTACCTTTCCTCTACCCCCACCACTGTCCTGAGCCTTCTGCTCCTTCAGAACCATCTGTTGAAGATCCATTAGTCTCAGTCTGAAAGCTTCCATATCCTTAATGTCCTCCCAAATAGACTGAGCTCCTCAGGCATTGCCTTAGGTCTCTGGATCTTTCTTTCCTCTCCAAACTAATGCACTTTATTTCATTAGGACAACAATTAACAGGGTGTCGACTCTTATGTCAGCTGGACAATGCTGACAATACAGAGTATGTGGTTTGAATTTCAATTCTGCTCAGTACAGTTCTTAGCAGCAGCTGACACAAGGCTATATAGAATTATTAGGCAATTATTGCCAATCACAGATGCTTTTTAACTCATTAAACATTTACAAAATTAATTGAAAGCTAATGAAAATATAAACTATTAAATATATTTTAAAAAATAGTAAAAAATGTGCTTTTCTCCATAAAACCAGAATAGCAGGAACAGTATCACGTTCATTCTTTCCAATGCTGGCTTTTAAGGGACCTAAAGTAAAATGAGCCACTCGGCTTCTCTTTATGTAAGCAGAATGACATTTTTCTTACTCAAGTGTGTAGTGTTGAAGTTTTAAGCCACAGCTAATAATCTGCTCGTCTTTATTTTATGAAAATGCAGTCTACTGGATTCACACAAAGCATTTTTCACTGTGTATTTGTATTTTTCACTGCATTTTTGGTCAAAAATGCTACAGCCAGATGGTACTTTTTATTAACCCCTTCCAGGTGATGTACTAGTACGTTACATGTCGGATCTTTATAGCTGAGCGGGCACCACAGCAACTGGGTACCTGCTGTTTCACACAGCAGATACCCGGATCTAATGTCAGCAGTAATGACGATCGTGGACTTTAAACCCCTCAGCGTGTGCTTCCATGTGTGCTCCGGCGTGTGCCAGAGTGTGTGTGTGGCGGCTTCTGTATTCCTTAATGATACGAGGCTGCAGCATATGAAAAAAAGTGATCATAAAGTTGTATCAATAAATAGTACAGAACGCCCCGCAAAAAATGAGCCCTCGCATCGGTCTGTACACATGACTACAAAAAAGTTATGTGGGTCAGAATATGGCAGCACAGAGAAATAAAATAATTTATTTCAAGGTTTTTGTTTTTTTCAGTATTAAAACGCAAGAAAAACTATACATATGTGGTATCGCTGTAATCGTCTTGACCTGGAAAATGAAAGTAATAGGTCAGTTTTATCTGTATAAGGAACGCCATAAAAAAAACCATATAACCATTGCAGAATTGCTTTTTTTTCCAAATTCACCCCATTTGGAATTTTTTTTACAGCTCCAGACTACATTATATGCAATATTAAGTGGTGCCATTAGAAAGTACGACTTGTCCTGCAAAAAGTTCTCATATTATATGGATCCAAGAAGGTAAAAATGTATGGATCCAAGAAGGAAGAGAGTAAAAGACTAAAACAGAAAAACGCAAAATCGCTCCGTTAGCAAGGGGTGAAAAAGTTATTACATTAAAAACCCTGTTTTCTTTTTCATTTATTAAACACAGCATGTTTTGGGTGTGATTATTTTTTTTCTGCTGTTTTACTATAGACTCCTTCATAGAGATTAAAAAATGGCAGAAAGAAAAGTTATGTTTTAATTAGCACCAAATATGCATATAAAATGCCATAAAAACCAGTTGTAAATCATGGCATGTTTTTAATGTATTTAAAAAACTGTGTGCTTGAAGAAGGCCTTAAAGGGGTTGTACAGTGCTAAAATATTGATGACTTTTTATTAGAATATGTCATCAAAATTACATCAGTGAGGTCTGTTTCTTGGCCAATCAGCCAATCAGCTGTTTGAAGAGGTAGAGGCGCTCGTGTGATTCCTGCTTGATCTTCATAATTACCTGTGTGTCGTCTCGCTTGTAGAGGTGGTGCAGTGTAATTACAACTGCTCATCCCATGCAAATGAATCGGACGATAGCTGTGAGTACACTGTACCTCCGCAGCAAATGAGACAGTGCGCAGGTAATTTTGAAGCGGAAGAAACACTCACACGAGCGCCGCTACTGCCAAACAGCTGATTGGCTGGCCCCCACCGATTTCATATTGATGACCTATCCTGAGAAGAGGTCACCAATATTTCAGCACTGCACAACCCCTTTAAGGCTGGAGCTACATGACAACTCTGGCCAAAATACGTTTTGTGTGACCAAAGAATGTTGTATTGCCTCTAACATAAGTAATGAATGTAAATGGGGTCCTGTTGCAACATTTAAGTTGATTTGACTGCACCCAATGCAAAAAAATCCAACACTAATGGAAAACTGTTGTGTCACGATAGTGGCAATTTGCAGGTTGCAGCACATCCCCATACGTTTACATTTCTTGCTACACCGTGATCTTTGGTTGTATGACAGCATGGAGATTTCTATACAGAGGATTCTCGTTATGAGGGGATTATATGGCTCACGGTACATACAGAGCACCATGTTGTTTGTACTGCAGACACATATTGCAGTCCAGGTACCTCTGTAAACTCTGATTCAACAAACAGAACCTTTCGTCTTCTGAATAAATTGCTTCAACTATATATTATTTGTGTTATATACTTTACATTAAAAAAGGATGAAATGTTGTTATTTATTGTGTGGTAGTACTGCATAAAAAAGACAATAAGTGGTGACCCATTCAAGGATACGATGGGTTAAACAGATTCTCAAATAAAAAGAAAGCATTCTCCTGATTGCTGAACCGGCAACTCAAAAGAATAGTCTGTTCATAGCTATAGAATGGCAGCTTGTTTGTTGTACTGTAGCTGCTGCAAATGATGTGATACAGGGATAAAGAAACCTTGATACGAACCCAAAGCTTGGAAACAAAACCAGCAGAAACATATCTCTGCATGGGTCACCACAACTGTCACGTATGTCACAGGAGGATGCTTATTCCTTTCGATATGACTCATTTGAAAGATAAAAAATGTATGAAAGAATAAAAAAATCTATTTCAAAGATGCAGAGAAAGCTAAAGAGATTTATTTAAGCTAGAGAAGACTGAGTGGGCACTGTCCACTGCAGCATTTCACGGCAAGGCACGTAACTAATCAGTTGTAGATTGTACATGAGATTCTACTGCAATGTAGTAGATAACAGATACAGACCTTATCGATATTAAATAAGCACTCCCACAAAACATGGTGTAAACTGCAGTGAAGGTAATTTTCTTACCAGAAACAGTGTTTGTGAGTTATAACCTCCCTTCTTTTCCTCAGCTATGTCATGTGACCAACAGTTTGACTCTCCAAATAACACAGCACTTTATGTGTGGACAGCAAGCCAGGAGGAGTGGAAAAAAATGGGACTTGTAAAATACACAACTAGGCTATGTTTTACAGAGATGATGATACATGAATGATGTTGAGGTGGCAGAGTAAGCTGGACTGGGCTGTATTTGTTCACAGTGATGTGACATAATGCCAGGGCACATTTCTTAAGAAGCACAGGGTTTGGTCTCGTAATGCTTAGACCAAATCTTGCAGTCTAAGATTTGATCTGATAGACAGTTTAGACAATGGGGGAGTTAACTAAGCAAAATATTATAGTGAAATGCACTCAAATCTACAATTGTTTCAATTCGATTGCATATTTAAATTGTATTTAAATGCTTAGCATTTAAATTTATTTTTATACACAAAATGTAATAAAAAAATGTATTAACCCCTTCCCAACGGAGCGATTTTTTTCATTTTTGCATTTTAATTTTTCGAAAAGCCATAACTTTTTTTTCCTCCCATTCACATAAAACACTGACCTGTTTTTCTATGCATTGCCATAATCTGCCCCCCATTACTTTATGTCTATGGGACTGTATGAGGGCTCATTTTGTTTGTAGGGTATTAGTAGTTTTTAATGATACCATTTTGGAGTGTGTATGAATTTTCTATCGCTTTTTATAAAAATAAAATTGTGAGGTGACGTGACGAAAAATGGCAAATCCGCCATTTTGATTTTTTTCCCATTACCGTTCACCGTATGCAATAAATAGTTTTATATCATAATCGTTTGGGAACTTTGGAATGCAGCAATGCCTATCGTATGATCTTTATTTATTTTTTTATTGTTTATTTCTAATATTTTTTTACTTTTTATTTTATTTCCCCTAGTGGACTTGAACATGCAATCTTCTGATCACTTCTCCCTTAGACTGCAATTAATTGCCATTGCAGTCTATGAAAGATTGTCTATGTTCCTATGGAGCCCTGTTTTTCAGATGGCCAAAGGCTGTCAGAGTCTCCCTCAATCTCAGCAAGTGGGAGCCATTCTAACCCTGGGGCACTATGCACCCGGGGTTTTACTTTTCAGATGCCATGGTCATAACTGATCAACTGAGGGGTTAAAAGTCTGTGATCAGCATTATCTCCAAACACGGACTTTGTCTCTGGAGATATGCTGTATAAAACAGCAGAAACCTGATGCTTATGGTACTTGCTTAGCTCCCAAGAAGGTGCCAAATTTGAAGTCCTGCCTTTCACCATACATGTATGGATGCAGTCAAGAAGGGGTTAAAAATGTGCACCATTTTTTAAACAAGTTGGTGCACATGTATGCAAGCAATGCTATGGCATAAAACACCCATACTCTGTGGCTTTACATATATACAGTACTGTGCAAAAGTTTTAGGCATATATGGAAAAAAATCTGCTCTAAAAAAAAATCTGCTTTCAAAAGTGTTAATAGTTTAAGGACAACAACCCCAAACATGCAGTCATTAAGAACTATCGTCAGTGTAAGGCCTTATTCCCACGTCAGTGTTTTGGTCAGTGATTTCCATCAGTGATTGTGAACCAAAACCAGGATATGAACCTACACAGACATAAGGTATAAGGGAAAGATCTACTCCTGTTCTATGTTTAGAGCCGCGCCTGGTTTTGGTGTAAAATCACTGATGGAAATTATTGACCGACCACTGACTGTGAATAAGACCTAAAGAAGAACAAGGAGCCCTGGAAGTGATTTATATGGCCCCACAGAGCCCCGATATCAATATCATAGAGTCTGTCTGGGATTCCATTAAGAGACCGAATGGAATCGGGCAAGCCTACATCCACAGAAGATCTTTGTTTAGTTCAGCAAGATATTTGGAGCAACCTCCTTCAAAATATGTGTGCAAGTGTCCCTAGGAGAATTGATGCTGTTTTGAAGGCAAAAGGCAGTGGCATCAAATATTGATTTGATTTAGATTTCTCTTTTGTTCATTCACTTTGCATTTAAAAAGTTTTTGAAAGTATTCTTACTCTGCAGATTTTTTTTTCCACACCTGCTTAAAACTTTTGTAAAGTACTTATGAAAATTAACAGTGTCAGAAACGGATGTGCAAATCCAGATATATACTGTGCATGTAGACAGTTCATTGCATGCACACACACTGTTATCCTATCTGCAGGGGTTTTCTACATCATTGATATATTTTAAGCATAATTACACCTGGTACAACTTATTTTGGCACAAACATGCTGGTAAATGAGGAAATCCTAGAATAATATATGATATGTGAGCATGAAATTTGAGTAGTCTAGCTAAAAAGGCTGCTAGAGAGTTAAGTGTTCTGTGTGATCACGGAATAAGAAATTTTCACAAAAGTCAGTGTGGTAAGCTAAATAAATCTCTGTCATACTTAAAAGGATAACACAAAAATGCTCACCATCATTCACAGAAATGGTAAGTATGTCATATTGTGAATCACCATATCAAGCTCTATGCAATACAGCGGCTTTAATCTATTCAGGATTGTGTCACAATGTCACAAGGGGGCGGGGGGGGGGGCAAGTCATGGAAAGGCAGGATGTTCATGAACACACATTTCCTTGCAATCAAAGGCGAAAACTGTCTTCCTGTTTCCTGACCTGTTATTTCGCCAGTAGCTAAATATATAATGGTGATTGTATTACAGACATTTTCCTGGCCTTTTCTTTTAATGCTACTCGTGGGTTCTTTGGCCTGATAACTCATCTTCCTCAGCCCTTTTCTAATGTGATTAAAAGCACATCTTTATTCAATAACATTGACAATAGCCTGACCGAGGCTTTGCCTGGCCTGCTAGGCCTCAACTATCCGGCATTCATAAGACGTTAATGTCAGGGCTGTCACTTGTAATTATTCTAGTACTCTGTTCCTTTCACCCTTCCACTTCCCATCCCCACACACAAATACTTCTACCTTCTGGGAGAATTCTTGTCATTTAGATGTTTGATAATGAAGACGGCATTTTAACTAGGTGACTGCACTTAAAAGTGTTAAGGTAAAAATGTCTGTTAATGGCATTTCCTGCAGTTTTACAGCTTAAAACCCATGTATAGTGACTAGTGTAGAATGAAAATCTGTGGTGTCAGTACTGGTAGTGTATATATGGAAATGCTGTTGTAAACTATATGAAAAAATATTCCATGATAATAAAGGAAAAGTAGGTACAGGCTACCCTGGTTTAGGTTACAGTTGTACCTTCCATTACAGTTACCATTACCCACATATTTTTTCCATATACCCCAATGTTTGCCACTGTTTTTCACCTGTCATGGTTTTCTGACCATATGTCTAACTAGTGGGGGTCATTCCCTAGGATGGCTGTCCCGCTTCAGCAGGGCACTGCACAGCAGAGTGTCCATCCACTTATACCTCTGCACGTTTGGGGCCCATCCACTCCAAGGTTACCCTTGGTTTATTGGAACCCGATGTACTAGACCCTGGGGCCTTCTACACATCCTTGCCCCAACAACGTACTATTACACCCCCTAAATTGCTTATTCCATCACCCTCCAGTTAGGCATCCCACTAGTATCCTACCATCTGTTTGCTAGGTCAGGGCTTTCCAGGGCCAGATTCAAAAACAGTGGGATTACTTTCATGAGGATGGCTATTCTGCTTTAGGTGAGGAAGGACAGGGATAGCTTCGACTTACCAGTTCCCATTAGAATTCCCATTATTAGGCACTATCGATTTTAAATGTAATTAATAAAGATTATATTTTAGAAGAGTGATTCCTCTTTTCTTCTGTGACTGTACTCTAGCTTGTACTTACCATGCCTGTGTGTTCTAGCACTTCCAGTTTCAGTTCTGTCTATGTTTAGATAAGTCTGCCTCATCTGTATCTTCGCTGAATCCCACTATCTGCCTGTTTGTCTTGTGACTCCCACAATCTACATTTCAAAAAGTGTACTTTCTGACCCCAAAAACCTGCATTCAAGTCTTAGTGACTGGTAAGACTATTCCAGTGGTTTTCCTGTGCCTTTGGTGCATTTTCTGTATCCTAAGCTTCTGGTGCTTGCACAAGAGTCCCTGACCCCTGTGGGTTATCTGCTAACTACACTGGAACGGTGTCGGGAGGTACCAGTCCGGTTGCTTCCCTGCAGCAAAGGCCAGATCCCTTTACATGAGTTGAAGGGTGAATACCAGGGGAACGTCAGAATAACAACATTACGGTTTATCCCAAAGTCAAGCTGATTAATTGGTCTTTCTGAATTTCCAGGAGCTCGGGGGGTCGCCCTCTCAGCAAAGGAGGTTGTCTTTAGATTCTGCAAAAGCATTTGATAGTGTCAAGTGGGGTTACCTGTAGGCTATTCTGGAGAAAATGGGATTCTGACCTATATTCCTGACCTGGATGAAGTTATTGTACGTAGCTCTCACTGCGAGAATTAGAGTGAATAATGAGATGTCAGATTGCTTGTGGTTAGAAAGAGGGACAAGGCAAGGGTGCCCACTGTTGCTGTTATTGTTCGCAAGGGCCATAGTACCCCCGACTGCTCTCATTCATGATGCTACTGTTCAGTGAAGATAAGCATTCGAAGCAAAATTCAGTCCAAAGTTTGGGAAAAAGTTGATTTGCAACAAATCTGAATTTCTTTGTGCTTTGTGGTAACAAATCAGGTTTTCCTAAAATTTTGGCTGCACATGTTACAAAGCAAAACTAAGTGTAGAGGAAACAAGCCCGGGATTGCAAGATCACACATAATACTGTAAAGCCAGCCAACCCGCAGATAGCAATCCCCTGTGATGTCACAGCCCTATAAAACCCTCATCCCACGTGGTCTCCACCGTTGTCCTGTGAGCTGAGCATAGGGAGAGATGTGGCAAGCGCTCATGCACTAGGAACAGTGTTGCTGAAAATGATTACTAGAAGAATATTAGAGAGGGAGAGTGCATGGAGTCTGCAAGGAGACTTATGCTGCGTCAGTTTTATTTATTCATTCCTACATTTACCCTTTCCTACATCAGCTGTTAACTTAAGATATGTAATACCAATAAGATGGACGCCTTTATTATTCCAGTGCCAGCGTGCCAACCAATACGATCCAGTCTGCACCCCTTAGGGGGGCAGGGCTTAATGATGAGTCTCCATGTCCTAGCAAGATGCAGAGAGAAGAGGAGCTGGATGTTTCTCATCATATATTCTCATCGATATTAAATGATGTGGTAAAGAAGGAAAAGCAGATGGCAGAAGAAGGGCTCTCAACCATCCAGTCTGCACCCCATAGGGGGTCCAGGTCTTAATTATGACTATCCTCATCTTTTGCTGTCTTTACTTCTTGCAAATCATCCTTCAAAGTCTCCATGTTCTAGAAAAGTCAGCAAGATGCAGAGAGAGGAGCTGGATGACATATTCTCATCGATATTAGATGATGTGGAAAAGGAGGAAAAGCAGATTGCAAAAGAAAGTCTCCCACCTGCAGGGTAGGAAAGTGCTGTGGTCGCAGAAGTGGGTACAGCACTTTTTAAGGTGCATTAAAGGTGCCGCCATTAACAATGAAGACTGACTATACAGTGTGAATTGGCCACGTGGTTCTGGCTGCAAACCCATGCCCCCCGCCCCTCTTCCTGCCGCACAGCCAGCCGCTCTCCGTGTGGCCATACCCTAAGGCAGAGTGGCCTGGGTAAACCTGATTTATAGCAATTTGTAACAAATTAATTTGTAACGAATAGTATTTCTTGTTGAACTTTGGCTTTTTCAAAACTTTTCTCATCTCTACGTGGTGCCCCTCAGGTACATGGCTTCAATAATGCTGCAGTGGAAGAGAAAGTGGCACTCTATGCAGACAATCTATTATTGTTTATGGATGACGTGGAAACCTCTATGAGTAGGATTATGGTAATAATCGAGCACTTTGGGAAATATTTGGATCTAAATATCAATTGGACTAAATCTGCATGGTTATTGTCATCCAGGAGGATAGGAGGTGCTTGGAAGTTATACTAGTTCCATGCATAGATACATTTAAATATCTCAGACTATGGATCACTAGAAAGGTATCAGATTATAGTGTAGGGAACCTTCTGCCATTGCTGGAGAGAATGAAGCGTAAAGTGGAAAAAAGACCCCTAGAATCGCTTTGCAAAATTACAACTTCCCAAGGATGAGGGTAGTATTGCTCTCCCTAACTTGTTGGTATATTATCTGGCTGCACAACTCTAACACTTTTAAGGGTGGTAAGTAAATGTCAGTAACAGTATCCCTGATTCTAGAAGGGTGACTTTACAAGCTCATGTGCCAGACATGCAATTACTAGGGTCACTGGAAGCACACAAGTTTAAATTATTTTCTCCTGCGGTACCCACATTGCTCTTATTGCACAAAATATAGTGGAAGATAGGCCTCTTTCACACTTGCGTTCTGAGGATCCGGCGGGCACTTCCGTCCCGCCGGATCCGTCAGAACGCAAGTGGCCGGAGAGCATTTGAAGACTGATCAGTTTCCTGATCAGTCTCCAACATGCTTTCACTGTTACCATGGCAGCCAGGACGCTACTGGAGTCCTGGCTGCCATGGTACTCAGCAGCGGTGTACTTACCTGCGCTGCGGCGGCCGGGCGCTCCTTAATGACGTCACAGGTCTGGGCGGCGCATAGATCAATGCGCCGCCCGGACCTGTGATGTCATAATGGAGCGCCCGGCGGCCGCAGCGCAGGTAAGTACACTGCTGCATTGTACTTACCATGGCAGCCAGGACTCCAGTAGCGTACTGACTGCCATGGTAACCGATCAGAGCCCCAGCTTACACTGGGGCCCGATCGGAACGGCTGCTGCGCATGCGCAGCGCTAAACGTCAGATCCGGCGATGCGCCGAATCGACGTTTAGCTTAATGCCGGATCCGGAATAATGCTCTTCAAAGGGCATTAATTCCGGATCCGGCATTGCGGCATGTCTTCCGGCTTTTTGGACGGAGACAAATCCGCAGCATGCTGCGCTTTTGTCAACGTCCAAAAAACGTTGACATACTGAACGGATGACATCCTGATGCATCCTGAACGGATTTCTCTCCATTCAGGATGCATTAGGATTATCCTGATCAGTTTCTTTCCGTCCTAGAGCCCCGAGGACGGAACTCTAGGACGGAAAGAAACAACGCTAGTGTGAAAGAGCCCATAAGAGAGTTGCTGGGTATAGAGGGCTGTATGAGATATACCCATGTCCATTTATGGGAGGTGTTCAAACTAGAAGGATTTGAAGCTTGGGGCCTGAAAGGTCTTAGATATATCTCTAAATTATAGTCTTTTCAGCAGTTGCAAACGGAATTCCAGCTGCCGCATAGGGTTTTCAATATCTAGAACTGCGGCTCGCTGTTCAGTACCAGGAAAGAGTTGTACCTATGACAATATCCTCTACATCGTTGACTGACTCTGTGGTACTAGCACAGTCTTCAAGCAAGTTATTGTATAGTATTCTGCTTGTTAAGTGTCTAAAAGACCCGCTGGCGGGGCTTAAAGAAAAGTGGGAAATGGATCTTGGCCCATTATTGGGTGAGCAATGGAATGCTGTTCTGGGGGCAGTACTGACATTGTCGGTGAACATTGTCTTTTTGATACATTGGGTTTATAAAACGCCACAACTTGCGTATAGAATGGGTCACAAATACTGATTTAATTTCATGTCATGTTTCATGTCATGATAGAGGGGTTTTGGGCAGAAGTTTATAAGCTACTAGAGGAAGTGTATGGGGCGGGAGTCTGCCAAAGCGTTCTTTAATTGGGTTTTTGTGACATGTTGAGGACTTACCTACTACTGACTGGAAAAAGACTGGCTATTGCAAAACTACTACCACAATTGCATAGCTAAATACTAGATACTGCTCCCCCCCCCCCCCCCCCAACGATAGTTGAATGGAAAAATATGACTAATCATATGATATTTATGGACAATGGCATACAAAATGGCATATAAAGAGGGGTATCCTAGGGAAATTGGAAAAGCAGTGGAATGCCTGGCTAGCTAGGCCTGGGTTGGTGTCACAGAGGCTTTTGCGCATTGGGAGTGGCATACTTATTAGGGGTACTAGGGGCATAACAACATGAGGCTTACTGGTGGAGCTCTGAAATGAGAATCTAATGCAATCTGGATAGTGATAGAAGGGGTATGTCTCTTGTGGCTGGGACAGTGCACTGGAGAAAGGGAGAAGTCACACGGAGAGGAGAGGGAAATGGGAGGGGGGTTTGGGTTGATTGTTATATATTGTTAAGCCAAGCAGTGTGGATTTTAAGTACCACTTGGTTCTTGTTTGTACATATTTGTACTGGTTTATCAGTGTTATTTTATTGAAAAAAAAAAAAATGACATAAAAATGATCTGATTTAAAGGTTAGTTGGCACTGTAGGTTCCCACTCACTTATCCATAACACCACGTTTACAACCCATACTTGCCAAATGTCCCAGAACATCCAGAAGGCTCTCGGAAGAGTTGGCACACAGCTCATGGGGAGCTACTCTGTCCCAGAAAGCAGCCTTCGATGAGCTCTAACTGAATGTGGAGTTGGGATGTGGCATCATTATATGCAGCCCCAGCACCCATGCCTGCTCTGAGGGTTGCATTATGTGTCAAATAAGGGATATTACAAACACTGAATCTTTAAAAAGAACATACTCTGAAAAGTTAAAGGAGTTGTCGCATCTCGCTGTTTCCATGGCCAGAGCAGACGTAACCAGAGCGTATCTCTCAGCGTTGCGGAAACAGTGGAGCTTACTTGCTCAGCTACCTAGGGACGAGGCTTAGTCTCATCTCACCATGGAAACGGTGAGATGGGACAACCCCTTTAAATGCTTAGTCTCCTGCATGAAAACTTTACAAAGTTGGAAAGTTTACGCTAACCTAGGCACTAAGGGGGTCATTTATTAGGACCGGAGTTTTAGTCACTGGTCTTAATAATCCCTATAGCTGGCAATGGCCTCTACATAACTTTGATGTATCCAGTGCCAGTCTAAATGTAAGACAGCTCAATAGCTGGCTTACTTTCAGACGATTTTCTACGACTAAAACAGGCATAGAAAAATATGAATAAGATGAGCCTGCTGGGCTGTCCCCTTCCCTGTCCACGCCATGCCCACTTGTTTAGACCTGGCGTAAACCAGGAAAAGTCGCGGACTGCAGCGCAAATAACCTTTGCACCACAATCTGCACCAGAAATAAGTCTAATGAAGTCATATTTTCAATGTAGTCATATGAGGGATTGATTTTTGTTGGACGAGTTGTATCTTTTTAATGGCACCATTTTGGGGTACACAATGCATTGAAAAAAACAGCAATTAGCATTTTTTTGGGTGGGGGTGTCTGTTTAACATCATTCATTGAGCAGTATACATGATAACTTTATTCTTTGAGTATGATTATGCTGATACCAAATTTAAATATATATAGTACTTTTTGGCATACCACTTTTGACACTTTTCAAATTGTTTGTGTGCTGCCATATGCTAAGAGTTAAAAAAAAATCTATTTTTACATTGATCGATCTGTGTGAGGACCTGTTTTTTTGCTCAACAACCTGTCATTTTTATACTGGTACCATTGGGGTACATATGATTTTTTGGCACTTTACATTCTCTTTTAGGCAGGCAGGATGAACCAAGTACAGGAATTCTGGCTTTTTTTTTTCAATGCTAACCACATGGGATGAATAAGTTGCGGCAATACCAATTATAAGTACTTTTTAATATTTTTTTTATAAACTGATTGACAGATATATTGTCAATCTCTTGTTCTGAGATCTGATAGTGATAGTACTGTTGTATATGATGATGTCCTACAGGATATGATCTATGGATGGCGAGATCTTAAAGTATTCATCCAAGAAGACAGTTCCATCTAAAGTGATTAAGTGTTTGTGAAACCTCTGCTCCATCTTCACATTTAATGCTCAGAATAACCTTACAGCATTAACATTTTCAATGCACCTCAATGTGTCACAGCCATGCTATACTTTACCTGTCACAGTGGTTGCATTTAAATGGCTTTGCCCCTGTGTGTTTCCTGTAGTGCCTTGTAAGTTCATCACTCCGAGCAAAACGCCAGTCACACCCTTCCCAGGAGCACTTATATGGCTTTTCACCTAAAAAACATACAGTATATATATGTATTGCATATATTTTAGGAATATAAACTGCACAGACTTTTTCCGATAGTAATTTTGCACACATTTACAATTCCCACTATACATCCATGATATTTGAAGCATCAATGTCATGACCATACAAAGCATTATTAAAGGGCATATGTCAGTAGATTTGTACCCGTTACATGTGGGCCCGGCAGCTGAAAGCCTCTGTGCTGGTCCCATGTTCATATGTGCCTGCATTACTGAGAAAAAAGATGTTGTAATGTATGCAAATGAGCCTCTAGGAGCAACAGGGGCGTTACCATTACACCTAGAGGCTCTGATCTCTCTGGAACAGTTGCACCCTCTGCACTGCCTGGTCCTGTCAATCAAAGTGCGGAGGGAGAGGAAGTTGCAGAGAGAGCAGAACCTCTAGGTGTTATAATAACGCCCCTGTTGCTCCTAGAGGCTCATTTGCATATATTTAAACATAATTTTTATCAGCGGCGAGGACATTTGAACCTGGAACTGACACAGACGCCTTCAGCTGCCAAGCACATATGCAACAGGTCAGCCAGTTTCATACGTACAAATCTGCCGACAGATGCCCTTTAAAAGGAAGGTGTATGCTGCCTCAAAAAAGAAACAGACGTCAACCTGTTGTTATAAACAGAGCTGCCAAGAGAATAATATTTCATACATTTTATGCTATATAAGGTATAAGTGAATATTTTTCATTCTCTCCCAACCAAGCAGAAGCTTATTTTAGTGCTTGAACCTTACGCAGGGTCAGCTCTGCGTGGTTAGTAGCTTCTGGTGGTAGATCAGTATTGTATATGACGTTGCAAAGCAAGAAAATGTGACAAGTGCCTATTATTGCAAGTGCTGAGTTTTGGAGTTCTTCAATATTCCCATTGAGTACCACTTATTTTTTATGTCCAGAAAGAAAGAGCATTTCATCGTGATTTTTTCAAGTTTTTATAGGACTCCAGTGTGCTTGAAATTCATGTTCATAATTAGACATTTATGGGTGAACAAGTATTAATAGGCAGTCAGTGCACCACTGCTGTAACAAGCCAGTCGAAATTGTTGCCAACATTAAGAATACATCATTAGGCAGTGAAAGCCGACCAGTTCTGCAGATAGCAAAGCACTGTCCAAGCTACCTCAATAAGAACATTTTTAATTGTGTTTCCTGAAATTGCATTGGTTCTGTAATCCTTTTCTTAGTAATTAGTTTATTTTCGAAGTTAAAGCAAGGTTTTCCAGTTATCACCTCCCAGTTCATAATAACACAGAAGACTATAAAAATCACTTTTTTTAACGCTAAATTTTTACAAGCCTTTCGCTAGCTTCACACATTGGCAGTGAATTCTGCAAATATGCTGAAGATGAGAGAAAAAAGTAAGACCTTAAGTAACTTTGGATGATTTGGAAGGTACAACATCATTATATTCTCATTAGTAATTCTGAGCTTCAGATTTCTACGTCTCTGTCAATTTGACATCTCCTTCATTTTCTCATTGCCAAAATCCGACATTACTTAAAAAGCATCTGTCAGCATGATCAACCCTATTAAACCAGACATACTGCCTGATAGGGTTCATCATACTGATTAAAACAATACCTTTATTTTGTCTATATGTTGAACAGCTGCAGAGGTATCTGAGCAAATGTTAGCATCGGGGAGCCAGCCAGAGCCCTTGGAGCATTGCTTTGGTAATGCCCCTATGCTCTGCATGCAACCCCCTCCCCTTTGTGTGCAGCAGAGGGGCATTACAAAAGCAGTGCTCCAAGGGCTATAGCCAGCCTCTTGGTGCTTGAACGTGCTCATTTGCAAATAAATAAAACCGCAGATGTCTCTGCAGCTGTTCAACATACAGACAAAAGAAAGGTATCATTTTAATCAACACCACATTGCCAGGATATGCCATCACTTCCTCATTGATGGGTCAGGAACCCCACCGAGAGCACAGCAACCAGTATGCAGGGAACTATAACATGACCCAATTTGAATGGAGTTGTATACTCGGTTCCTTCATTTTTGGGATCTCAGAGATCAGCCCCCACTGATTAAAATTAAGTGGCATTTCATAGTAATGAAAATTCCCCTTTCTGAAAGTTTATCATAAACTGATTTAAAAAAAGCAATATAAAAAAAAAAAAAAAAAACATCTGCATAGAGCAGTATTTGCATAATAAAACATCTTAAAGATCTATCTAGCTATCACCTCTCCTTTAGTAGCTATTTGTATTTCCTATGAAATAACAATTCTGGAGCATATTTTTTATAACTGTTTTTGCTAGCTTTAAACGATTACTTCTACTAGAAATTTATGATCAAATTGCCAAATGGGCTACTTTCACACCCGCGTTTTGTGCGGATCCGTCATGTATCTGCACAAACGCATCTGTTCAAATAATACAACCGCATGCATCCGTTCAGAACGGATCAGTTTGTATTATCTTTAACATATCCAAAACGGATCCGTTTTGAAAGTAGCCTTCATTCTTCTTGTCAAAGAGGGTGTCCCTGCATAGTCTGCCACTGTCAGCACTGATTGAACAGGAATACATCCTCATCTGGATACACTCAGCTGGCAAGTTATTTATAAACTTCTATTAGGAATAATAAAGTACCAACACAACATAACGTTAGAAGAAAAGATGCTCCAGCATTGTCACAATGCATACTGCATAACTGGAATTATGACCAATCACTGACCAAATCACTTCAGTGATTTGGTCAGTGATTTCCATCAGTGATTGTGAGCCAAAAGCAGGAGTGGGTAAAAGACACAGAACCGGTAGAAATCTTTCCATTATACCTTATCTCTGTATAGCCTCCACTGTATAGCCTGAACAAATCACTGAAGTGTGAACTAGGCCTTAAAAGAAGTGAACTTATCCCATGGACTAACTTGACATCTCAATAAGCACCAAGAAAACATGGTATTTAATTAAATTTTTGGTGAAGTCATCCGTTCTTTCGTATTAAAAAGTTGCCCCCGGTAAGGACAGCAGATCAGACATGGGTTTTGTTCTCCTTCTTGATTCCAATAATAAACACTGGGGGAAAAAACACCAGCAAATTTCTTGGTTGTGAATAAGACCATCTACTTGTAATCTTCTCAGCAGTTTTGAGGTTTTGAGCCTTGAGTGGAAAATTTGTGAGAGAATATGCATCATTCTTCACAGCAAGACATTATACTGACCTGTCTATGGGCCATTTTTCAGCTGATTTCGGGAAGATACTTTTACTAGGGTAATTGTTTTGGAATTGTATTTGGTACCCCAATACTGCCAGCTACATCTACATAAAGTTGTATTGTGCTTTTAATCTCATGCGCAAATTGCTCCAAAGATTCAATACTTGATTAATTTTATTTAATTTTTCTCAATAATCAGGTGTCGAATAATTCTATATGGTTAATAAAATGCCTAAGCAATTGCATGATGTAGCATAGCTGAAAGAGTTAAAGAGACAAGCCTGTTCAAGTGATTTGCATTTAGCTTATGACCTCTAAAAGGTACAGAATCTGGGAATAGATGCAATGTCCTCTGTAAGAATTATTCATCTTCCAGATATTGAGGTTTATGGTTCTCTCTTACCATGCCTTGCTATGGTAAAGTCCCCATTAATAGAAAATGTCTTTCTAAGTCCAAATTTAGCCAGTTTGTCATTACACTAAAAAAAATGGTAATTGCAAAAGAATGCTTATAAACTGCACGCAGTATCTAAGACTCCGTAAAAGGAATTAGTTTTACTAAGCTTTGGGTAGTCATCGTCTAGAAGAATACTTGGGATCTGATAAATTCTTCTCATTGTTATCCACCATTTATAAGGCAGCATCTGTCTTCTGGTAGACAGTGAGTCATTGCCCTGCCTGGGGCTGGAGTAGAAAGGTTAGGATCCAATCCTTCCAGTATTACTTAAAGCTAAATGTGGAGGTGACCTATTAAACCCAGTCAAATAGAATTTTCGACCCTCACAAGATTAGAGGTTGTTTTTGACAATCAAGATAGCTTCCATGAACTTCTTTAGATTTTTTTTTAAAGCACCAGGCAATAAAGGGCTTCTGTCACCCCAAACTGTGCAATTTTCATTAGCCGATATTAGCCATTTGCTAATGTCAGCTGAGTGCAATCATACTTGTCTTACCTTTGTCTGTGGCTTATTTGTTGTAAAAATCATACTTTTAAAATATGCTAATTTTTTCACTACCAGCAAGTTGGGCATGTACTTGCTTGAAACCGCCGCATCCTCTGCTTCTAGACACGCCCCATCTACTTTACTTAGTACACCTGATTGAGGAACGTTACGGTGCAAGCGCGGGAATTCAGAAGCAGACGGGGCCAGCGGGAGGAGGAGAGCGCTCGCTGGCCCTGTCTATCAAGAGGAGATGGGGCATGTCTAGAAGCAGAGGATGCGGCAGTTTCAAGCAAGTACACGACCAACTTGCTGGTAGTGAAGAAATTTGCATATTATAAAAGTATGATTTTTGAACACTGCTACAATCAGAAGATGATTAAGTGAAATAGAAATGGAGCAACAGTTTTAGGACTGATGAACCCTAACTGAATTCAAGCCACAGTACACGGTGAAGACTGTAAAGCATGGTAGTGCAAAAATCATATGGTATGTTTCTCATACCATGGTTTTTGGACCTATTTATCGTTTACGAGGGATCATGGATTAGTGTAAATATATCAAAATGCTGGAGAAAATAATGTAGCCCTATTCGGAAGAAGGCTACATTATTTTCAGAAATAATAAGACGGAAGAATTTCCTTGAAATGGGTGTTTAAACATGGCAATGACCCAAAACAGATCAGTAGGGGACAACATCTTGGTTACAGACAAACAGAAGAAATGTGTAATGTAGTCCAATCGTCCTGGATTGAAATACCCGTTCAGTGGTGCCAGAAGTTAGTTGACTCCATGCAACACAGATGTCAAGCAGTTGTCAGAAACCATGGTTATGCCACTAAATATTAGTTCAGTAATTCAAAATAAAGTAAAATCTCAAGCATTTTTTTTATTTTATACATTAGATTTTTAAAGTGTTACTTTCTGAAGGAGTACTGCTACATGGCCACTTGTGTCGTACGACTTCATGTCGCTGAAAACTTGCACAACCATTGCTGCAATGGTGTCACAATGCAACATGCTGCGACTCCGATTTTTTTGCGACTGTTGCATCACATTTCCAGCATGCTGCATTGCGACACCATTGACTAACATTACAAAAATGTTGAATGACTTTTCAGTGGCAAGCAGTCGCACAACAAATGTTGCTGTGTAGCCATACCCTTTTGTGTAGCCCTAGTATAAAGAATGAACACAAACTGGAGAAATGTTGTTATTGATTTGATTTGGAATTGAATGTGTAGTATTTCCAGTGCATTTCCATTTATGGAAATAAAAGTTATTATAATGATTTTAAGCTTTATTTGCTTTTTAAAAATCACTGATATAGTTTTGGACACTAATATATATATTAGTATATACAGTTTCATGCTGTCAATGTAATCATAGCAACAGAAAGTACACCAGGAAAATCCATTTTCTTGTGCCATTTGCAACCTTACAGAAAGGCCTTTGTGCTATTTAAGCATACTTGACCCTGAGAAATCTGAAATGTTATTTTCTTTTTTGTCCTTTACGCTTTAAAAGCGGTAACAGCTTTTTTAATAAGATAGCTGATGGAGATGGACCTTGAACGAGAAAGAGGTTTCAAGCAGTATATAGACAGGGACTCTATCCCAGTGCATTCCCAGTAGATAACAATATGACAACCGCAAGAGGAGTTCCAAACAATGTATATCATCATTTTTCATTTATATGACGCCAAACTATTAGACAGTGTAGTCCAGTAAGATGATGCAGAGCCAAAGCTAGAAAAATGACATGTTTATATGAGTGAGCTTACAGTTGACCCAGAACATACAGTGTCACCTTCATAGTTATATAAAAAAAAAAATGTTATTCTCATGCTTTACATTACAAATCTTGCTTGATATCCCTTCTTCTTCAGATATGGAGTCCAGATCAGTATTCTTTTTCCTACTGTCCCCATTCCCCCTACAGAGCCGTATTGAAATACATTGTCTCCATTATGCTACCACAGCCCAGCATTCAAGACTAGGTATTTCAGTGCAGCTTTGGGTGCTGACAGCGGAGGAGCAGGGGGAAGTAGGAAAATAAGAATTAGTGATCGTCTCTTTATCTGCAGTACTACTCATGGTATTACTGAAGATAATAGTCCAAAATTGTGGTGACATTTAGCGCTTATTCCCTTTAAAATGTAACCACCTTAGCTGACCACGGCAGGTCTGTCTTCTCAAAACACCAGCAATCAGCTCATATAAGCAGGGAGAATTGTAGTCACATATTTACCCTGTATGTATACATGGGTGAACTAGATGGCCAGGGCCAGTATTCAAATGTGAGAGCTGTTCTTTTTAAAACCTTCTCAGCCCTGGCTGACGGATGTAGGGGTCCTGAGAAGAACACCTCCTCCTTTATAACATCAGTAAGCTCTAAAATGTAGCTATGTAGGAGTTATCATCTTGAGCAAATGCTTATAGTAGAGCATAAGGAATACAGACATATATTGACATGTACAATTTCCACATATTATTGTACACCATATCTTAATTATAACACATACTACACCACAGGTTCATACAGTATGATTGAGGATCTTGGACCCCCGGGCTAAATCTGTAACAGGACCCCCACCTACTATGTGCTTCTATAATGTTGGTGCCTTCTTATGTGGCAGAGGGGTCTTTCAGCCCCACCAGGCTCCTGGGCCCAGTAGCGTCTGCCACCTCTGCACCTCCTAACCTACGACACTGTCTGAATGGCTGCCATGTACTACATCATCTGATCCAGAGCCGTGGCTAAGTTTTCCTTCACTTCTTGCTCCCTCATCTTGGCACTCAGCACATATGCCCTGCCAGCTCCCTGATAGCTACTCCCCTGATTTGATCATATATAGTTCTACAAATGATCTGGGGGTGGCAACTTTCCTCTGGAAAAAGCAGCTGTTTGCCTGTCGCCAGCTAAATTGTTAGGCCCCTTTCACACGGGCGAGTTTTCCGTGCGGGTACAATGCGTGAGGAGGACGCATTGCACCCGCACTGAATCCGGACCCATTCATTTCTATGAGGCTGTGCACATGAGCGGTGATTTTCACGCATCACTTCTGCGTTGCGTGAAAATTCGCAGCATGCTCTATATTGTGCGTTTTTCACGCAACGCAGGCCCTATAGAAGTGAATGGGGCTGCAGGAAAATCACAAGCATCCGCAAGCAAGTGCGGGTGCAGTGCGATTTTCCCGCATGGTTGCTTAGCAACAGGACCAGATCTTTATTATTTTCCCTTATAACATGGTTATAAGGGGAAATAATAGCATTCTTAATAAAGAATGCATAGTAAAATGAAGAGGAAGGGGTTAAAAATAATAAAAGTTAACTTACCTTAGCCACTTGATCGAGTAGTCGCGATCTGTCCTCTCTTTCCCAGCATCAGCTAAGAACTAAAGGACCTGTGATGACATCACATCACATGGTCCAATCACATGGTCCATCTTACCATAGTGATGGACCATGTGATTGGACCATGTAATGTGACGTCATCACAGGTCCTTTAGTTCTAGCTGATGCAGGGAAAGAGAGGACAGATCGCGACTACTCGATCAAGTGGCTAAGGTAAGTTAACTTTTATTATTTTTAACCCCTTCCTCTTCATTTTACAATGCATTCTTTATTAAGAATGCTATTATTTCCCCTTATAACCATGTTATAAGGAAAAATAATAAATTCTCCAGAATACCCAAAACCGGACTTTAGTGATGAAGTCCGGCTTCGGGTCTGGGTACCAAACATGGCGATTTTTTTCACGCGCGTGCAAAACGCATTACAAACGTTTGCACCCGCGCTGAAAAATCGCGCATATTCCCGCAACGCACCCGCCTCTTATCCGGGCGTCAAACATGACGCCCGTGTGAAAAAAGCCTTAGAGGGGTTGTCTGTAGTTAGACAAGCTCCTTAAGCCTTTCCCAGTGTTTGTATATGTGTAGGAGGATAAGATTGAAGAACTGGAAGTTTGTCTACCCAAACCAAATTTTTAGTTAGAGGCAAGTGATAACATAAGCATGACAGAGCTGACTGGCTATGTGTAACTCTGATTTTCAGACTGTGCTGAGATTTACAAGTTGTCTACATGGCTGCTTCAGGAAGTCAGATAGAATGGAGTTCTGTTAAAACGTATACAGGGATAAGATTAGTTACAATAGGTGTAGTTTGTGACGTTTACAAGGAAACTGTATATACATAACTTAGATTAATACAAGACTACAGCAGGAGCGATGTCTGATGTCCTTGCGTGCCTGACAGAGCACAAAATCTTGATTGCTGTATTAATCCTGCTAGTGTTAGGGATTCACAAACATTAAGATTGGAAGTGAATTAGAACGGGCTTTCCTTCATCATAAGGATTAATTAAATATCCCACGGATGCTCATTAAATATTCTGATTAGTCTAAAGGGCAATTTATGAAAAAGAGTGTAAAAATGGCTTCCAGATTTCTACCACTATACACAGCCCTTGCCCTGAAAACTTTTTTTTTTTTTTTAGAAAGACTGAGTGTTGTATGATAAACTTGTTGAAGATTCCCTATTTAGTGTACAGCCGAATGTTCTGTTTTTTTTTTTATTAAAAAACAGGAGTGGATTAAAAAAAGAGGAGAATTAGTATTTTTCCTTTATACTTTCTCTCCTTTTATGATCCACACCTGATTCTGGCTTCCTAAACTGCATCATAAAACCGATATGGCCACAGGGAAAAAAACTGCATGAAAACTGCAAGAATTTGGACATGGTGGATGTGATCATCGCAAGTAGCTTGAGACAGGTTGGGATAATGCCATGATTTTACAGCTCATGTTCAACCAAATGTTGCTGTGGGACCAAAGCCTTATATGATTCTATAGCATAACTTAATGTAGGGCTTCGTGTATAGAAATTACTCATGCAGGAAAAAATGAAATAGTTGCCCACAGCAAGCAATCATATCATATATTTTGTGATTGGTTGCTATTGGGTAAAGCTGTACATTTTTATCCAGCTATCCACACCATAGCTGTGAATTGGAGGAGGTGTGTTTTCGATCCAAAGGCATCATGAATAAAAATGGTCTTGTTTTCGAAACGCAGAAAACCCAGCAGCTGTCAGTATGAGTATAAAGCCTCATTTTAACCCCTTAAGGACTCAGGGTTTTTTCATTTTTGCATTTTCGTTTTGCGCTCTATGCCTTCCGAGAGCCATAACTTTTTTATTTTTACGTTCACATGGCCATATGAGGGCTTTATTTTTGCGGGACAAGTTGTAATTTCCAACGCCACCATTTAATATTGCATACGATGTAGTGGGAAGCGGGAAAAAAATTCCAAATGGGGTGAAATTGCAAAAAAAACCAATTCTACCACAATTTTACGGGTTTTTAAATTACGACGTTTGATGTGTGATAAAACTGACCATTTAGTTTTATTCTACAGGTCAGTACGAATCCGGCGATACCCAATATGTATAGTTTTTCTTGCGTTTTGATAGTGAAAAAAAAATTCAAAAGTGGGAAATTTTTTATTTCTTTTTTTTGTCGCCATATTTTGACCCCTATAACTTTTTTGTAATTAAGTGTATGGCATTGTATGGGGGCTTATTTTTTGCAGGGCGATCTGAACTTTTAGTTGATACCATTATGGGGTGTGTAGGACTTTTTGATCACTTTTTATTTAATTTTTTTTGAGGAAATGAAGCGTTCAAAAATGGCGAATCCGCCATTTGGGCGCTTTTTTCCGTTTTTTTGTTTACCGTATGGGGAATATATTTTTATATTTTTATACCACGGGCGTTTTTGCACATTGCGACACCCAGAGGGAGGCCTGTACCCTGTGGAGTCCCCCAAAATGAAAGTAGAGGCTAATCAGGCATGCACATGGCCGCATGTCTTAGAAGGGAGTGCAGTACAGAAGGAGATTGAGTTAAAGGGGTTATCAACATCCTGTTGACAGAGAGGAGGTGGTGGGGGGGGCATGTGACAGTTGCAGCCAATCGCTGGCTGCAGTGGTGACCTGCTCCAACTGCGTTATGACAAATCACATAACACAAGGGGAGCAGGTCACTGCTGTGGCCAGCCATTGGCGGCAGTGGTCACGTGCCCTTCCCCCCTGACAGTATATTGATAACAGCGCACAAGGATGATGAGCCATCCAGGGATTGATAAAGTATGTATGATCACCACCGCAGGTCAGCCACCCTGTGAGGTCTGATATAGTGTTGACTAACCACTTTAATGTATTAGCATAACTGTTTAATTTTGAGCTAATAGAAGCTCAAAGGGTAGGCACAAAAGCATTTATGGTATTTTCAGTCTCTGTTTCTAAACCAGCAGGCTGAGAGCAATACATGGAGGAAAGCGGATCTAAATTGCTAATCCATTTTGCATGATCATGTTATGTAATGCTGAAGATACAGAACTATCCATTTGGATGTGTCATCTATAATGTGCATTAGTCTTCTTTTCAGAAAATGGATTTTTTTTTTTTGCAAGGTATAATAGGCTCGGTTTTCTCATGGGTTATTTGAGATGTCAGATTTAATAGGCTTCCTATAGGCTTCTTAAATCCCAGAAGAAAGGAAAAAAAAATAATGTATATGTAGATGGCCTGCAATTTATAAAATAATAATCAAACCATTTTAACAATATTCAATATTTTGGAAGTACACTATAATAAAATCGATATAAAAGGGTTAGTCCATACAGGAGAAACTATAGTGTATGTTATAATAGGGTAAATGGTCCTGGCATGTGTATTTTTATTACAATCTGGGAATCTACAGGGAATCTTTCCGCTCCGAAACACCTCCCAAACTACATAAAGCGGTGTATAGCGTAAGTGACGCTGAATCCGATTATGTAATTCTTATCTTCATACTCACCTGCATTCCGACACTTTGCTCTGACAAACCAGAAGTAAAATACATTGAGTCCTCTCCATTATGTGCATTAGCTTAGGAGTCCTCTCAATGCATTGTACTGTCACACTATACACCACTTACTGTAGTTTGGGGGGTGTTTCGGAGCTGACAGATTCCCTTTAACTACTAGAATTCATACAGTCTATTTCACTTTTAAAGTAGAGTACCCCCCTTAAAATAACAAAGTCCCTAATTTTTATTCATTTAGCTATCTTGTTTGCTAAGCATTGATCAAAACATATTTGATCTTCTATATACGTCGTAACAGAAGCTGTGACCAAATAACCTATTATGGCATTCTGAGTTAATCGAGAGAGGAGTCTCTAATTGACCAGAACAGGTACATGGTACCCATCTACCAAACAGTGTATTGTATGGACAACTCATCTACCCTGTGGTGGCACTGAAAGTGAGGTAAGTGGCTCTTCTTAAAGTGACCAGCCCTGTATGGAGACTCACTGGAAGTGTTTCAAGGGAAAACAATATGCAAAGAGGTATTGCTCAAGGAAAGAGAACCATTTTGCTAGCGCCACCTTGTGGAAATTGCTCCCTGTGAATCAAAATCTGACTTTTAAGGAAGTCTTTGGACATGACAAGAGAAAATAGCCAAGCCAAATATTCATCTGTAGACATCAGTATGGAGTAAGATTGTGTCTGGCTGAATGTAATGCCTTGGATTCAGCTTAGGCAGGGTACTGGCTCTTCTTAAAAAGACCAACTCTGTATGGAAACTCACTGGAAGTACTCCATGGCATGGAGACTTATTGGCAATGCTCCATGGGAAAACAATATACAAAGAGGTAGTCAGATTTGACTCATAGGGAGTCACTTCCAGCATGTGGTGCTAACGAGATGGTTGTCTTTCCTTTGGAGATACCTCTTTGCATTGTAAGGCTAGTTTTACACTAGCGGCAGGACAGATCAGACAGGCTGTTTACTCGACGGAACAGCCTGTCGGATCCGTCCTGCTGCTAGTGAACGTGTGCCCCCGGACGACCGCTCCGACCCCATTGATTATAATGGGGGTGGGGCGGAGTTCCGGCGGGGGCACGGCAGCGCACGGAGAGAGGCTGCCGGACTAAAACTACGACATGTCCGACATTTATTCCGGCAGCCTCTCACCGTGCGCTGCTGTGCCCCCGCCGGAACTCCGCCCCGCCCCCATTATAGTCAATGGAGCCAGAGCGGTAGTCCGGGGGTACACGTTCACTAGCGGCAGGATGGATCCGACAGGCTGTTCTGTCGGGTAAACAGCCTGTCGGATCTGTCCTGCAGCTAGTTTAAAACTAGCCTAAGGGAATACTAGCAGAAATGAGATAAAATATGCTTCACTCCTTTAGTTCTTTTACAATAATAAATTCGGATTCAGACTTTCTACTCTCTCCGAGGACTACTTGATAATCTTACCACATTTATAATTGCCTCTCGGCACATGTCCACCTAGCCAGGTGTGTGGGATGTAAAACGTCCTTCCACTATTGTATCTCTTATGGACCTATGTTTGCAAAACAAAATGATTGGTTTTCTTATTGCTACAGTGGATAACATGGGATTGCTTTCAATAAAGTGCCAATGTGACCTCACAGCAGATCGAATAACATCACGTACCAGAGCATAAAGGAAGTTTTAATGCTAGATGGTGAGCTCTGTCATTTTCTTCTGTTGGATACTACAGAAAGGTTCTGTAGCACCACAACAGTGCATAGTGTGGAGCCAGCGACAGACCACGTGGGAGATTCAAATGAGATTTACAGTTCTACAGGAGCTCCTAGCAGTCTCATTCTCCTCGGACAATTTATCTATGAATCTAATGTGGACAACGCGTTTCAAGAATTTGTTTCAAGAATGGATGGTTCTTCTATTCTGTTCCTATATTGGGGCTGAGGAAGAGAACAATCTATTTTTATAATATGGTGTCCAAAGTTTGTGCTGCTTTCATATCCAAGCAAAAGTTCTGCAAAGGCACCATTTCCCACACACCAAACAAACCCACCAACTGCATTTTCAGAGACAGAAAGATGGAAGGTCCATCTCTGGATTGTGGATAACATGAAAAATAGATTTTTTTTTCCTTTTTAGTAGGCCAATATTGGAAAAGGCATTCACATGAGAAAAAGCTGCATTGCTGAAGAAGCCCTTACATGTATGAAACGTGAGGTTTATGACAAAGTGACTGGAAATAAATAATTAGATTGTGTGCGTTGGGTCACTCAGTGCAGCACCTTTTATACAGGCTGCAGATATACAGTAGACGACGGATGCCCAATCTGATATTTTCATTTATACAAAATCTCATGCATTTAGTTATTGGTATCCACAAGCAGGAAAATGATTTCCATTTAGCAACATTCTGATTTTAACGTCTATGCCTTTGAAGTTGGTAATGGTGTTTCAGGACGTTGGGACATTCTCAAAACAACAAGTTACAAGTTAATTAGGAAAAATCTAAGACAAATAGGGACACAGAACTGTAAATGCGAAAACCAGAAAAAAATCTAAATGAATCTTGCAATATTACACCTTATGCGAGGGAAGCTGAAAAGCTACAGCAGAGGAGGTGAGAAAACTCTTCTCACTTGTCTTACAGATCCTGAAATACCTCATGTTACATAAACACGCACCCTAAGAAGAGAAAATCATATTTAATCCGAGCAATGCACACACTGGAACTAAAGAAAAAAGCATTCACTTACAATCATTATACAATGAATGAAACCTTGATCTTTGGAACATTCACAAAAAAAGGCATTACGGCCTGTTCACAGTCGTGCAGGTTTTAAAACCTGAAATTTACCAGCATTCCCTGCTTGTTTGGAGTCTGCGCAAAGCATGCCCATGTGATTTGTATACTGGGAAGTGTAATACGTATGCCCGCCACTGTACTATAACAAAATGGCCAGTCAGACCATGGTCACACATTGTTGTTTGTGTCCACAATCTGCCTCTAGATCAGCAACCTTCAGAACTCTGTGGTGATCCTACAACTCCCGCCATGCACACTTGCTTAGCTGTCTTCTGAACTCCCATAGAAGTGAAGGAAGCATGCTGGGAGTTGTAGGAGTGATAAGATCCTGACAGAACCCACTACCATGTCGAGCTGCATGCCCATCCACTGCAAGAAGTTTCAGCCCTGAATTTCAGCTTCAATTTATCCATAAAATCCACAGTAGATTTGCCTTCTCCAAATTCTAACTGTGTCAAGAGACTCTGTGAGGTCAGGTTCACTGTTAAAGGGCTTTTTCCGGATTTACATATTGATGGTCTATCCTCAGGATAGGCCAAGAATATCCGACTCCCAGGACCTCCACCGATCAGCTGTAGAAAGAGGCTTTGGAGCATCTTGAGAGCTTGGGCTTCTTCCTAAGCCATGGCCATGTGATATCTTGTTCATCTGTCTTGTGGCCTCGGTGCAGCTCAGCCCTTTTTAAGTGAATGGGGCTGAGATATGGTACCAAGCACAGCCACTATCTAAAGGACAACAACATATCCGACATTTGGTAAACTGTGAAGAAGACACAGGCCATGGCTTCCTCGAACAGCTGATCGGCAGGGGTGCTGGGAGTAAGACCCCCACAATCTCACATTGATGACCTATCTCAAGAATAGGCCAACAATATGTAAATCCCAGCGAACCCCTTGCAGGGTGAACATGTTGGCAAGCTTGCTGACTCTTTCCAGAATTGTGCCTGCTGTTAACTAACAGTGTGTTCACATTTGAAATTAAAGGGCAATTTTTCTGGCTTTTTTTGTAAAAAGTAAGGGAAACAAATTTTTTTTATAAACAAGCAACGTAAACACAGCAAAAAAATAAATAAAATCAATGGATATAAAATGTGACTTGTTAATATACCCTGATTCAGAATTAATTCAGGCTGTAATATCTATATATAATGTCAAAATAGTGTCTTAAGGTGAATGTACCAATTATATTCAAGCTTCAGTTTGTAGGTATAGTACTGATATGTTAGGGGATTGCATAATATCCGCCTCCAAAAAAATCTACAGTATTATAACACTGAGGTTATCAGCTGCAAGTACTATTCTACTGTAGTAAAATACCAGAAACATCTGCCAGAAAACCTTCCTCTATCTCTGTTTTGCATTCTCTTCATAGAAGTAGACACAGATGATAACAGAGGGCAAAGTGTTCACGCGCTCTCGGCCCCAGTCACGGTGAATGGGCCTCTATAGATATGCTTAGTGTGGACGCGGGGAGCTTTTCCTGACGTACACTCTGAGCATTCAGTACTAGCATGATGTGAACACACACTTATTTAGTCTTTTTTACATATTTAACTTAAAAGCAGAGGTTTAGCAGTATACTGGGGATATACAAAGCCTTGTTGCAGTGAGGGCCTAAAATATGAGACCAGACACAATTTAACCAAAGGAATGCATAATGCTTACATACATTTCTGTCGTGAAAAAATCTGTGCACCTTGAGAGGATTGAAATCCACTATGTTGTTAGGGCACTTTTACACTAGCGGCAAGGACCTCCGGCAGACTGTTCCTGCGGGTGAACAGCCTGTCGGATCCGTGCTGCCGCTAGTGCACACGTGCCCCCAGACTACCGCTCCGGCCCCATTGACTATAATGGGGGGTGGGCCGGAATTACGGCAGCAGCACGGCAAACATGCCGAGAGGCGGCCGGAATAAAATTACAACATGTCATACTTTTATTCCGGGCACCATCATGGCATGTTTGCCGTGCTTCCGCCGGAACTCCGGTCTGCCGCTATTATAGTCAATGGGGCCGGAGAGGCAGCCCAGTGGCACGCGTGCACTAGCGGTAGAACGGATCCGACAGGCTGTTCACCCTCCAGAACAGCCTGCCAGAGTTCCTTGCTGCTAGTGTGAAACTAGCCTTAGGTGATATCTACATTGACATGGCTATTCCTGAAGCTGCAAGTTCAGAGCACAATGGGTGTGCTCTGTGAGGCATGCTCTCTATCTCCCACCCCCACTTCTGCCGATGCTCGGGCACTGTGACTTTTCCTTCTGCATCTCTCACTCTCACATGGCTGTTCAAGTTGTAAATTGGGGAGGAAATGCAACTCAGTGGTTCCTACAAGTATATAATATATGCAACCTGGCCTCGCCACAGATGGTGCTCAGAGGCAGGTTAGCATGAAGAAGAAATGCATAGCTGCAGAACCAGAATATACACAGGGTTTATCCGTAAGTATGGAGCAGGTGCTCATAGGTCTGCATAAGAGGTTCATACACCAGACAATAAGATATCTTTGTGTCTGTATCCATGGAAGCAGCTCCAAACAGGCATCCATCTTTCCTAACAGATCGCTGACTTTTTGTTTTATTTTTCAGTTTCTTGGGAGAAAAAAATATGCCAATGTGCAAACAGAGGCACATTTATTAAGGCCTACATTTAATAAGCCCTATACCTGGCGGTGGATCCGCCGGAGTTATGAAGAGGCGCCGACCTCTTCATAACTTTGGCGGATCCACCGCAGCTTCTAAATGTAACACTGGGTTCAGACCTGAGCGTTTTGAAGCCTAGCGTTTTTGGCCTGGCGTGTAGGCGCGTTTTTTCAAGCGTTTTGGTAAATAGTGTAGGCGCGTTTGACGCGCGTTTATGTGATTGACTGCATAGTTGGCCAATGATCAATGATATAGTTTGGCCAATCTGAGTGCTTTAGAGGTGTGACATTCCATGGTGGCTGATTCAGCATGTTGCAAACTTTGTAAAACGCGCATCCATAGGCGCGTTTTACGCTGCACAAACGCCTGAACAACACGCCTATCGCGTTTCCCATAGAAGTCTATTGGAACCAAACGCTGGATAAACGCCCGAATTAAAGCGAACATACTTGCCTATGCGTCGGACGTTTATAGGCGCCTACGAACGCGCATTAAAACGCGCAAGTGTGAACCACCTCCATTGGAATGCATGGTTCCTGTACTGTTGTGCGTTTTTTTGCGCGTTCGAAAGCGGCATTTTACGCGAAAGTGTGAACTGAGTGTAAGACTTCCTAGCTGTCTTAGATTTAGACTATTTTCAATGCCTAAAACAGGCTCGTCCCCTTCCCCACCCATACCAAGCCCACTTTTTTAGACCTGGCGTGAGTCGGGAAAGTCGTCAATTGCTGCACAAAGGTCCTTTGTGCCGCAATCTGCACCAGAAATACGCCTAATTTAGGCGTATTTCTGTTTAATAAATGACCCCCGTAATCTTTAAAAGTTTTTATTTTCATCCCTTTCCTCAGCTATCATCCTTACATGAATTAAAAAGGATGAAGAATGTAGCCTGCAGTGCACTTCTTAAATGCTTTTCATGGAGGTACAATAGCGCAGCTAGCTAAATACAGACTAGATAGGCGCTTCTTGTTTACACGAAATAACCCTGCGAAATACATCTTCTCATTACAAGAAAATAGACAATTTAATGTCTGCTTTTTACAAGAATGGAGCACATATTGTTCAGAGCTGACAGGTTTTTGACTACAGCAAAAGTGTATAAATAAGAGATTTAAACCGAATATTTTATGCCCCTTTATTTTGCATTAGATGCTTTATAACAACAAGACAATTTAACTCATTTTAAGCAGCCAGGTTCTGGAAGGCACATATCTTCACACTCGGAAGTCTCAATTACACACAAGGGCTTAGGGCTCTTTCACAGCAGCGCTATCTATTTCCTATAATGGAGAAGAATTAAAATAACGGAAGTGACGATTCGGCACATAACTGACAGAAGCAGAGCCGGGACAGGATCTGTGACAGAGGCTCCTAATGGGTGTGAATGGAGTGTAAGTCAGGCACGTACAGAAGAAAAAAAAAACCTTTGATATTTCATTTGTAGGAATTTCTGCGACAAATTTTCCGTGGATGAATCTACTCTGGAGTGCGCATAATGAAAAATTTGCAACTAAATGTCTTTTCTGTCCCAGAAACTTTAAACTCTATTCACACCAGCGTCGAGGCCATTGTTTACAAAACAGTACATGACAGATGCATCTGATCCTTTTCTAGTGGCTCAAAATGGACACAAAATGACAGTCCTTAAAGGATAACTGTCATATTTTTATTGATTTTTTTTGCTAAAGTGTAGGGCAAGTGATAGGTAACATTTTTGCAATAGACTTTATTTAGCCAAAACGTTTATTTTTGGTAGAAAACTGGGGCTAAAATGGCCCTTAGCCATCCATCTCCTATTAGAAAAGGGGAGACGGGCTGTGCAGGCGCTGTGCTTCTGCCTCCCATGCTTCCCTGGTGGGCACAGGAGACTTAGGAGTTAAAATTACATCTATATTCACCCTTTCTATGCAATCTAATGCACCTGATAGGCTAAAAGAGGAGGCGTGTTTGCAGCTGCGCACCATTGCTCCGGGTAGCAGTATTTTACAACCGATAGCTGTGAACGCACCAGGGCAGCAGAAAATAACAGCTAGCGCGCATGATTGCTGTGTGAAAGCGCCCAGAGTGCCAGGAACGCGCCAGGGCAGCTAAATCTTACGGGCTATCGTGCATGCGCGATATGTGAACCTGCCAGGGCAGCTGAAATTAACGGGCTGTAAACGCGCCAAGGCAGCTTACATTTATGGGCCACTGCGCATGCGCCGGGGGTATGGAAAAATTACATTGCAGTGTCCCGTAACTTTTTCCTACCCTAGTGGCAACTCTAAGTGTGAAATTTGGCTACCCGTATGCCCTCAGGAGGAGATAGTGGTCAGGTGGAGCGCCTCCCCATATACCAAGGATGAGAGCAGTACTGCAAGCAGTCATAGCAATTAAAAGTTTTGGCTAAATAAAGTCTATTGCAAAAATGTTACCTATCACTAGCCCTACACTTATAAAAATATGACAGTTATCCTTTAAAGGGAATGTGTCACTAAAAAATGACCTATTTTTTCAAATCAAGTTTTTATGTTCAACATATTTTTAAAGAATTTATTTTTAATTTTCCATGTCAAAATCTATATTTAAACAAAAAACATAACATCTTTCAGTTTTTGCAATGGCCAATAAGAATAATTGGCGCCACTTCTTACAAATCACTTTACTGCAGTTACCTGCTTATCTGTCATTCTAATCCTGCCTGTAATGATATCACCTCCATTCACAATAAGTGATTGTCAGAGCTTATCTATTCTTTCCTTGTACAATGACCTCTGCACAGGTCACACAACATGCCTAGAAAACTCTCCCATATAAGTCAATGAGGTCCGCCCTGACCATTGTGTCTATGGACCATGGGGCTGCCGTAAAGCAATTTACTTAATGATTTCTAAATGCTGCTAAAACAGTTCAGGCAAGATGGCCGCTCCCATAATCATGTTCAGGAAATAGAATTTAAAAAATCTGTAATCAGAAAATAAAAACAGATTAGAAAAAAGGATATGTTGCTATCTGGTTTTAACTGGCAGATAACATTTTTGGTGAATTTTATATCCACATTGTGCCCCCTCACAGTAGTTATGCCCACATTGTGCTCACTCACAGTAGTTATGCCCCACTGTGTCCCTCTCACAGTTGTAATGCTCCCACTGCGCCCCTTAACAGTAGTTATGTACTCAATGCATCCCTTCACAGTAGTTATATCCACATTGTGCCCCCCTCACAGTAGTTATGCCCACATTGTGCTCACTTACAGTAGTTATGCCCCACCGTGTCCCTCTTACAGTTTAATGCTCCCAATGCACCCCTTCACAGTAGTTATGCACTCAATGCATCCCTTAACAGTAGTTATATCCACATTGTGCCCCCCTTACAGTAGTTATGCCCACAATGTGCCCCTTACAGTAGTTATCACCACACTGTGCCCCTTCAAAGTAGTTGTGCCCTCAATGCCTCCCTTCACAGTATTTATATCCACATCGTGCCCCCTTCACAGTAGTTATGCCCACCCTGTGCTGCCTCACAGTAGTTATGCCCTCAATGCATCTCTTCACAGTAGTCATGCCCACATTGTGCCCCCCCCCCACAGTAGTTAGGCCCTGCCTGTGCCCACTTCAGAGTAGTTATGCCCCCACTGTGTCCCCCTCTTAGTAGATATGCCTCTTCTTTGTCCCCATAGCAGTTGTTATGCCCCTTCACAGTATGTTCTCTCTGTGCCCCCTTCTGTGTAGTTATGGCTCCCCTGTGCCCCCTCACAATAGTTATGCCCTCTATGTGCCCCCATAACAGTTATGACCCTTCACAGTAGGAATGCTCTGGGTTCCTCCTTCACAGTAGTAATGCCCTCTATGTGCCCCTTCACAGTAGTAAAGCCCTCTATGTGCCCCTTAACAGTAGTAATGCCCTCTCTGTGCCTCTTTCACAGCAGTAAAAACCTCCCTGTGCCTCATTTGCAGCAATAATTCCCTCTCTGTGCCCCCTTCACAGTAGTCATGCTCACAATGTGCCCCATCAGTGTTAATAAAATAAATAAAAAAATAAAAAAACTGTAACTACTCACCTTCTCCCGTTCCTGATCAGATCCAGCACTCCCCTGCAGGCACAGATCACACTGCAGCCCTGTGTGGGAGGAGTGCACAGTCAGATTCCAGGCCTTTAGGCTCCTCCTACACAGGCGGGCAGTGCGATCTGTGCCTGGAGGAGATTTGATGGAAGCACTCATTACATCCAGCACCGCCTGAAAGCTGGCCCCCGGGATAGACCACCCCTTCCACCCGCCATCCATTGGCACACCACTGGTGACACATTTTCTTTAAGCTCATCTAGAATGAGAAAAAACATGGATGCTTTCTTCCAGGCTTGTCCACATGTCGTGTATAGTTTTGCAGTTCAGCTCCCTGGAAGTAAATGGTATTGAGCTGCTATATCAAACACAACCTTTGGAAAGGTTTTTATTTTTTTTATTTTTATGGACATACAACCCCTTTAAAAAGGCTTGGTGAGATTCTCGTATCTTCAGGGCTGTTCTTTCCATCTTAACAAAATTGTCAACAAAACCTCTAAACAGCAGTGTGAACGGTGCAATAAAGAACATGTTAGATTTATTGTATAATGCAACAATTGTCCAACAAAATAAAAGATAAAAAACGACGCCTCTGTCTACTTCGATCCTTCACGGTTTCACTTGATTTAACTGTTTCTTTGCTGTAGGAGCTGGACTGGAGATAAGCCTCCATGTACATGCATTTCCAGTAAGACATGAAGTAATAATAAAAAAACTGCATCCATCTTTTAACAAAGTCACGAAGCTAATCCGGGAAGGACAGGCTGGTGATGCCCTCAGGGCCAGAAAGGATTTGTTTTTTTTTTAGGCTGATCCAGGGGGCCGCAGGTGGCAGACATTGTGTAGAATTTACACTTGTGCTCCATTAATTGCTGACATATCCTTCTCACTCCCTCTCGCTCCCCCTCCCCCTCCTTCCTCCAGGGATAACAGCCGAGATGCAGGCTCAGACTGGTACCCGGCAGAAACACCAGCCAGCCAGCCAATTAGCTGTCAGGATGTAGAGCGAGCAGGAGAAGAGATGCAGTAGTCTAGCAACAGAGGAAACAGCTGAGTAGCGGGCTAGGCCGGCACCCAGGCTCCGACAGGCCACCCAATTACCAGGCTGCATCTACTGCTGAACGGGTTACTTAGCAACAGTCATCATCATGGCGCCCCCTCCCTTCCTGTAACACCTTTCTCCAGCCTTCTGTATAAGCCTAATTACACTTTATTCACCTCCTCTTCTTATACTTAAGCCTCTGGAGGGTAAAGGGAAACCTAAATGTACAATTTAACCCCATAACTATGCTCCTAAAAACCAACGCAAACAAATGAATTAAATCATGCGTGTCTAGAAAGGAAACACGTATTGTACCTATCGATATCATCAGAGATTCATCACATGCACATGGTTACAGATGCCTTCAGCCAATGTCAAATCAACATGGTTATTCCATGGAGATGTAGCAGAGCTGAATGCGTGTTCTGTCTGCGCTTTTCCATAGTACGGCAGATAGATCTACTGTGCAATCTTCACTTAGCGATATCATGATGTGCAAAAGAAACTGTTCAAATCAGCTCTGCTACATCTGCAACGATTTTTGCTCAATCTACATTGTATGAAAGTAACCACAGAATATGTAGCTTGTGACATAGTGATCAGCCCTTACAGTAGAATGGTATTTTTGTAGCGCCTCTGCCAATGTTATTTATTAACACCTTAGTGACCAATCACATGACACATGATCGCTGGGTGTCTCCCGGCATAGAAGTGCTGCTGAGTCCTAGATCCTATGGATGCCTCAGTTACATCTAAGGCTCCATTCACACGTCCGCAAATGGGTCCGCAATTCTGCGGAACAGGTGCAGACCTATTCATTCTCAATGGGGCCGGACGTGAAGCGGAGAGCACACTATGTGCTCTCCGCTTCCGCATTTGCAGAGCGCGGCCCCGAACTTCCAGTCCGCGGCTCCGCAAAAGATAGAACATGTCCTATTCTTGTCCGCAGCTTGTGGACAAGAATAGGCATTTCTATGTGGGTGCCGGCCGGGTGTGTTGCGGATCCGCAACACACCACGGACACGTGAATGGACCCTAAAAACGTAAAGGGGTTATCCATGGTTAATGTAAAAAATGAAAATCAGACATCATATAGTACATGACAACCTCTTTCTAACAAAGCTAGAACCAGACCTGTACCGCAAATGGTCCCAGAGATCTCCACATTCATTGCTCTGCTAGATTTATATCAAGCTAGAGGCTCAAGAGGAGTGTCTTTTCTGCTGCAGCTCAGGGGGTGTGTCCTTTCTACTGCAGGTCTCTCTCTATTCAAGAGGCAGTTGAAAGATGAAACTGAGCATGTGGTTTTCTCAGTGAACCAGACAAATAAATAAAATAAAAAAATCAGCAGGTGGCGCTATACAGATATATTCTATTGAATAACTCACTGGCTATACTAAATTTTTATTTACATGCAATTATAAAAGTATTCAGATGCAGGTGCTGGTTTGAAAACTATAGAATATTTTTATGGGAAAACTCCTTTAACAGCAAAAAAAATGATGTCCCCCGCAGGTATTTTCGGATCTCTTGAGGGACAGATTATACAGCAAAAATATTAGACAAATGTAAGAAACTTTTTTTTTTAATAAAGAAAAGCCCCTCTCCCCCCCCAAAGAAAAAAAACCACAACCTATTATAAAATACATTTTATTGTGTAAGCATTGCATACAAAAACTACACCCATTAGTTATCTACACAACCATAAAAACCTGTAGAATAAAATTAACAGCTTAATCAATGTGAAGCATGAATGGTATAAAAAAAGGAACTACCATAACTCGCTATATGAGATGCACGCTCCATGTTTAGTGGATTCATTATTGAGGAACTATGGTCCTCATCTATCAAGACCATCATGTGCCATGTTCAGATTGGTGGGCCATGCACTGCAGAGCAGGCATTTATGACATCATAAATTAGATGCCTCCTCCGGCAGTCCGTGCGCTGCTAGCTGGCGCAGATTTCAGCCATTATTTATAGCAGGTTCTAGCGCAAATAATGGTGGATGTGTAATGGCCAATGGCCCTGCCCTCGCCATGCCTCCTTTTTGTAATCTGGCAGTGTAAAAATGCCAGTTGTGACTAAAAACGTTTTTAACACTAGAAATCTGGTGTAATGGGAATGATAGATCCCCTTATGTCTCTACCCTAGTTATTTAATGCTGGGATTGGTGCACAAAATGAGACCATTTCACCTATCAATGGTGATGTATTAGTACTTAAAGGCAGGGGCATAGCTAACAGCTCATGGGCCCTGGTGCAAGAGTTCAACGAGCCCCCCTTCCTTCAGTGCTTTGTGTGTCTTCTTATGCGGCACAAGGGTCTTTGGGCCCCCTCAGGCTCCTGGGCCCTGTAGCGACTGCTACCTCTGCACCCCTATAGCTACTAGCGACTGCTACCTCTGCACCCACTATAGCTACGCCACTGCTTAAAGGGGCTGTCCATGTCTCAGTCTTCCCTCCTTTTCCCTGCCGCAGCTCACCACTTCCTGTGCGCTGTATGAACAGTACCTTCCACTTTTATTGACAGTACAGGCAAGTTATGCTCTGCTGATGTCCCTTGCCTGTACGAGGGCACACTCAATGCAGCTAATCGCTAACAAGCCTATTGGCAGCACCTACAGCAGCTACTTGCACTCTGCATTGCTTTACCTAACAGCTCCTGGACTACTGAACATGAGCAGTTCCATTGATTACTACTGCAATGGTCGAGTTGGAAGATGCCGCACATGCGCGAATATGCGCGTTTCCTTGGTCCCTGCCAGCACAGGCAAGAACAAGGTAACCAAGACCACTACTGCAGTATCGCATTGCTGACTGTAATCTCTGACAATGGGTGATAAACAAAGGGAAAAGAGAATTAGGAAAAGGAAGAGAAGGAGGCCACAGCGAAAACAACATGGGTAGGGTACAGTGGCGTACCTACCATATAGGAAGATCACGCAGCTGCTATGGGGCCCCTGAGGAAGGAGGGCCTGCAGTGGAGGAAAGGCCCCACCCCCTAATTGCTCCCGTCTATCTTCCTAAAGCTAAAGGACCTTTGATGATGTAATCACAGGTCCTGTAAGAGAACTGCATAGTGTAAAGTGCAGTTCCCAGGTTAGAACAGTGCATCTGTTAGGACCTGTGATGACATCATCACAGGTCCTTCAACCTCTAATAGCAAGTATTAGAAGTGCACAATCAGCTCTGTATTGATCCATACAGACTGGAATGTAGTGGTAGGAGGAGGTCCTCCACTTTTCTCTTCATTTGCCCCCCACCCCATGCCCTGTTTTTACTAATTGCTCACTCATATATAATACTTCAGACAGTTACAGTGACCACTACCTCATGAACCTGACACACAGTGACCATAATGTATAACTGACCACATATATCTGTACACACTGCATCTATTAAACCTATTATAGATCTGTAATATAAATATATATATATATATATATATATATATATGTATATATACACACTGCATATATCACACAGTATTATAGATTCAATATGTACATATATATAGTATATACAACAGTGTACTGATATGTGAGGTACAAGGTATAATAGATGCAGTGTATACTGATATATAGTATATACAGCAGTGTACTGATATGTGAGGCACGGGGTATAATAGATGCAGTGTATACTGATATATAGTATATACAGCAGTGTACTGATATGTGAGGTACGAGGTACAATAGATGCAGTGTGTTAAGATATATAATATATACAGGAGTGTACAGAAATGTGAGGTACGAGGCATAATAGATGCAGTGTGTACAGATATATAGTATATACAGCAGTGTACTGATATGTAAGGTACGGGGTATAATAGATGTAGTGTGTACAGATATATAGTATATACAGCAGTGTACTGATATGTGAGGTACGGGGTATACTAGATGCAGTGTGTACAGGTATATAGTATATACAGCAGTGTACTGATATGTGAGGTACGGGTTATAATAGATGTAGTGTGTACAGGTATATAGTATATACAGCAGTGTACTGATGTGTGAGGTACGGGGTATACTAGATGCAGTGTGTACAGATATATAGTATATACAGCAGTGTACTGATATGTGAGGCACGGGGTATAATAGATGCAGTGTGTATAGATATATACTATATACAGCAGTGTACTGATATGTGAGGTACGGGTTATAATAGATGCAGTGTGTACAGATATATAGTATATACAGCAGTCTACTGATGTGTGAGGTACGGAGTATACTAGATGCAGTGTGTACAGATATATAGTATATACAGCAGTGTACTGATATGTGAGGTACGGGGTATACTAGATGCAGTGTGTACAGATATATTGTATATACAGCAGTGTACTGATATGTGAGGTACGAGGTATAATAGATGTAGTGTGTACAGATATATTGTATATACAGCAGTGTACTGATGTGTGAGGCACGGGGTATACTAGATGTAGTGTGTACAGATATATAGTATATACAGCAGTGTACTGATATGTGAGGTACGGGGTATAATAGATGCAGTGTGTAAAGATATATAGTATATACAGCAGTGCACTAATATGTAAGGTACGGGGTATAATAGATGTAGCGTGTACAGATATATAGTATATACAGCAGTGTACTGATATGTAAGGTACGGGGTATAATAAATGTAGGGTGTACAGATATATAGTATATACAGCAGTGTACTGATATGTAAGGTACAGGGTATACTAGAAGCAGTGTGTACAGATATATAGTATATACAGCAGTGTACTGATATGTAAGGTACGGGGTATAATAGATGTAGTGTGTACAGATATATAGTATATACAGCAGTGTACTGATGTGTGAGGTACGGGGTATACTAGATGCAGTGTGTACAGATATATAGTATATACAGCAGTGTACTGATATGTGAGGTACGGGTTATAATAGATGTAGTGTGTACAGATATATAGTATATACAGCAGTGTACTGATATGTGAGGTACGGGTTATAATAGATGTAGTGTGTACAGATATATAGTATATACAGCAGTGTACTGATGTGTGAGGTACGGGGTATACTAGATGCAGTGTGTACAGATATATAGTATATACAGCAGTGTACTGATATGTGAGGTACGAGGTATAATAGATGCAGTGTGTAAAGATATATAGTATATACAGCAGTGGGGGCCCAATTTAGATTTTTGCTATGGGGCTCAGTGATTTCCATGTACGCCCCTGGTAAAGTACGTTTATTATTAGGCTCAAAGGAACAGAATGAAAGCAACTTAGCAAGAGGGGACAACCCCTTTAAATCCCCCATAAAATAACATAAAACAACATTGCTATACCAGACCGCCTTGTCTTAGAACTCATGTGTCCCTCACTTATTTCTGCTGGAAATGCATCCATGGCATCGGCGAATTAACATTACACTTATGACTGGATGATAGTAGACTGGGCAGGGACCCAACATATTGACAAGGAGAAAGGGATCACATTGTGGTCAATTTATTTACATTATTAGGAGGCATAACAGAGGAACATAACAAAGCAGAGTTTTAAGAAGTCTGTTCCAGAACAGTTATTCTTACATACAGTAAGAAGTCGCTCCTAAAGTAGACATGACATTGAAGACGCACAGCACATACTGTAGAGCAGGGGTGCACAACCTTTTTGGTCTGGGGGCCGCATTGTCACATCGCTCTATTTCAAGGGGCCGCAAATAAAAAAAAATGTTGATTGGCGCTCATCTGCCTATGCAAAGTGACAGGGGAGGAGTGATCGCTGCCACAGTCATTCCGCCTTCATTTAGATTACACAGGGAGATGTGTTGCAGATAATCGTACATCTTTTATCCTGATAAAATATGCAAATCAGCCGCCAAGCGAGCAATTCCTTGTTCATGGGCTGATCAGCTGCACGATTATATAGGCCAGATATAAGATATGAGCGTTCCTATGAATATTTTTTACCCAGTAATTGTCACAAATATCGTGCTGCTGCATGGCCCCTGAAACCAAAGAGTTATACTTACCTGCTCCACGCCGCTCCGGTCCTTTGCACTGCCCCCACTGTTTACACCTGGTAGTGCATGAACATGGTCATACACCACTCCAGCCAATGACTGGCTTACGCGGTGATGTGGCCATAAGCAGCATGTCACTTCTGAAGCCAGTCATTGACTGGAGCCATGCAAGTGACCATGGCCACGCCCTGCCAGGTGTAAACAGCACGGGGACCGGAAGATGGGGGCAGCGCAGAGGACCAGAGCGATGTGGAGCATTAAATATGAATCTTCTATTTCAGAGGCAATACTGCAGGAACATGTTAAATATCATTTTTACCAGAAAAATGGCGACATTTCCTTCCATCCTGCCTCCTATTCATAAATCAGTGCTTTCCTTCACTGCAGAGGACGGAGCTCACTGGTTATTACCATCTCCTGCCAATCCAGTTATAGGCGCCCTGCAGTAACCAGTAGGCACTTTGCCATGCTAGTGGGGAAGGCGCCTATTGGTTAACGCTTGAATGACAAGGCCTTAATGACCAGACACTTTTTTGTGATTTAGCGCGCATGGTGGTTCAAACGGTTGTAACTATCTTATTTGTTGGACTACCAAAATAATTTTTGCAACAATTTTTATTTGGGGGAAACTGTACAAAACGTTTTTAAAAAGTATTTTTTTTTCAAACTGTAGCTCCTTATTTTTTAAATATACAAACTGACACCAAAATAAATTATTATAATTAGTTCCCTATTTTGTGTAGGCCGTTTTGTTATATAATATGTATAGTTTCACGTGAATGGGGCGGTAATGGTGACGGTTTTGTTGTATTTCTGCTACACAATATGTCCAGGAGTCTGCTGTGAGTCGGCCTAATACAATCCTGTAATTTTGCTTAGGTCCCGAGCTACTTGAGAGACCTTGGCGTGGTGCTCGGGCTTAAGACATGTCCTCCACTGTAGGACATGTTGACTAACCTCTCAATTTTAACATCAGTTTGAGTGCTTAGTAAGACCGCAGTGTGCACCTGTTTTGTCAATTGTTATTGCTAATATTTTATTGTATTATTTTTTATAATTGGTTTATTACTTATTTTTTAATATATTTTTGCCACATAATATGTCTTTTTAATTTTTTTTTTTCTTTTTTTAATTTTTTAATATTTTCTATTTTTTGTGCCATATATTTTATTCCTCTTTTATTATTTATATATTATATTTTTTATTTAGTTTTCAAAAATGTTTAAATAATTTTTTAATTTTCTTTTTTATATATTTTTACCACATAATTTGTCCCCAAGAGGTCACTGAAAGACCTTTGGGAGACAACAAGTGACTTTTTTTGTACTATTTCCACTGTAACTGGGGCATCCAAAGGAGCACCAGTTACAGGGAAACCAGCCTGCTGGGGGGGGGGGGGGTCTTAGTACCTGGGCAGAGCTGATCTGGGTCTGACCCTGCAGCTCTGCGCTCCTCTGCCCTGAGACACCCAACGATTACGTGATCGCCAGGTCCACAATGCAGAGCACTGATAAAGCGCTTCTGTCTTCTCCTCGGCTTCCCTACTCTCACTAATAGCCAGGGACCCTTTCCGCTCCTGCTACAGTACAGGAGCAAAACCTGTGATCCATCCGCTGTGCGGGCTCCGGGCAGAAACGCAGCTGAGCGCAGGAGGATGGGGGCCGCAAACCATGGCTCTAAGGGGCCACATGCGACCCGCAGGTTGTGCCCCCCTGCTGTAGAGTCTCTTAGGTCAGACCATTGATAGAATTCAGCAGATCCCCCGGTAGTTCCTCTTTTTTTCGGCCGGTGTAAAGCATCTATTTTTTGGCAGGCAGATATATTACACTGCTTAAATTATCACTGATTAAGCAGACTCTGGAAGGCTGGGATGACTGCATTGTGTTTGCTGTGAATGCCGAGCATTTTAAACCTTACCACTCTGAAGCATTAATGCAGATTTTATGTACTGTTAAATATATCTCTGGGTGCTCGGAAGATTTTATGATTTTCAAAAGATAATCCTTACTAATTGGTTTAAACTGTCTGCTGGAAAAAAAAACTACAGGAGAAGAGGAAAGAATCAATTTCTGGCTCATATTCAATTTTCAAATGTATCTGCTGTCTGATCTTTCCATTCCTGCCTTTTGTCAATGCCTCCTGTGATGTCTCCGCTGCATTCCCTGCTTAGGTAGTACCCATAACAGACTGCCATATATAACCGGACTGGTAACCCCAAAGTGAGATATAACTTACAGTGATATTTTTGGAAAGTGCCTCATTATTGAAAGGCTCTTGTACACGGTAGAGCCTTGTGTATAGAGGTTATACAGCTCCTTGCAGCTATATGGCCGTCATGTGCTGTCCCACAGCTCCATTGAACACAATGATGGAAAGGAATGTGTTAATAGGTGGTGCCCTGTCCTTTCACTGCTATGGGACTTTCAAAAACAGCCGCGTGTCCCATAGCAGTAAATGGAGAGGATGCCACGGTTGCAAGGAATGCTCTTCATTCACGGCGGCTTCATCAGTATCTGATCTGTGATCAGCTGTTTGAGAAGGCACCAGAGCTCACAGTGGCGCTGTGGCCTACATGGCCTAGGCTAAGCTGCGAGAAGGCAATGGTGCTACTGTGAGCGCCAGTGCCTTCTCAAACAGCTGATCACTGATCAAGTCTCTAAAAACCCCTTTAAAGTGGTTAAAGTGTCGGACCCCCACCCATCAGTATTAAAGTCTCAGAAAACCCTTTCAATCTTTTAATGCTTGAACCCCAAGCAAAGTTCTTCCTGAAATTACTATTATCATGAACCATGTTCCGTTATTTCTGATATTCTAACTCATCATTGCATCTTGAGATCACTTGTATGCGTGGCTTTCCTTGCTGTTGTGACCTATATTTTGTAATTCTTCTAAGGCTTTCTTCACACTGGAGCCATTGCTTCCGTTTTCACAGGAGCCATCACATTTTATAAGAGGTTTAGTGACTAAAGTGACTTATAATGAGAATCTCTGGTGCTAATTCTTTATTGGACAGAGCAGCGCTATGGACGAACAGAACCTACCACAACAAAATTACAACTAAAAAAGCTATCATGGTGACAAATACACTGTTTCCAGCCACTGTAGAGAAGCTGTGCAGAGAAAAGAGGCTAAAGTCACTCACCGGTATGCGTTCTCTGGTGGGCCTTCAAATGTGAGCTCTTTGTGTAGACTTTTCTGCAACCATTAAACTGACATCTATGAACTCTTTTCTTGTTTTCAGGTGATGCTTCGCCCGCGTTCCCAGCCTGCTCACTGTCACTTAGGCTGCACTTTGATGTTATGGCAGATGATGAGGATTCTGCTGCCTTTCCAGAGTTAACAGAGGCTTTTTTTGCAACCAGTTTTAATGTAACGGTTCCATCCAAAGCAGACAGAGACTGTGGTGTTTTCACCAGATGACGACTGAGTTCCGGAGAAGATGGTGGCGTTAGTGATGTCACTGCGTTAAGCTGTGCCTGATTTACAGATGTATAACACTCTGTAGAGGAACTGGCAGGCTGTAAGCTGACACATGATTCTGACAGCAGTTTGTCTTGGGAAAGTAGCAGGTCCATACTCGGGCGCTTCTCATACGTACTGATGTCCAAAGGAATTACAATGGGGTCCAGCTTACGGCCACATCCATCTGGACCTTGGGAAATGGAGCTGTTCAAGAAAGAGTCAAAATCTTCTCCAAATGTCTCTGACATCTTCCGTGGTTCTGTCTGCAAATACCGTTCCAACTCCAGACAGGTCTATAAAGGGACAGGAGAGAAATTGAATCAGAAACGAATATTTGATTTAAAATGATAAAAAGCCAGTACACTGCTGTATAGACTTATTTCTGTTTATACAGCGCCATCATATTCCACAGTGTTGTAGAGAGATTGTCACGACTCCTATTTCATTGGAGGACAATTAAGTTATCATTGTGTTTTGGAGAAACCCCACACAAACATGGGGATAACATACAACTCTGTGCAGATGGGATCTATGGTTGGATGTAGACCCAGGACCACAGAGCTGCAAGGTGATAGTGCTAACCAGTGAGCCACCATGCAGCCCAAATAACTCTCCCTTCCAAAGCCACCTTAGATGCCTCTGTTCCCTGCTCAAGCTTTGGTGACTTGATGTCTCAATCAAACAGTACTAGAGCATGACATTGCTCTTCTTACCGGCCACTGTGATTACTATTGACACATTTATGTTGAACTGAATTGTTGTTGTGAAAGGATCTGGAATACTATACATAGACCATGGAGGAGAGTTGTGCTGTTTTAGGAAAATTAGCACTTCTTATTACCTACAGTAACATCATATAACCCCTGTAGAGTGAAGCTACTGTACACTAATGGCTAAGGCTGACCATACACATTAGACAGCTGTCAGCCAAATGCTCATTCGGCCAACAACCATTCCTCCTAACCAACCCATACATATGTGAGCTCGGCTGAGCATATGTGAGTTCTCAACAGGGACAGGGGTGTAAGCCTCAGCCAGACACCTCTGGTGGCGCAGCTCATTCCCATTCAAGTGAATCGGGCTGAGCTGTGATTCCAAGGATAGCTGCTATATAATGGACAGCATTGTGCTTGATAAGCTGTGAGGAGGCTGTGGCCTCTTCAAACAACTGATCGGCAGGGTTACCAGGAGTTGGACTACCCCTGATCACACACCGATGACCGATCCTGAGGATAGGCCATCAGTATAAAACACTTAGAAAACCCCTTTGACTCCTCAGGATAGGTCATCAATATCAGATTGGTAGGAATGCCAGGTGTCACATCCCCATTGATCGGCTGTTTTGGCTAACTGTGGTGCCAGAAACTATGCAGTGTACGTACGGGCAGAGTAGCCATAGACCCTACAGGGAAATTTCCTGGTGGGCCAATGCCCAGGGGGCTTCCCGAGCCCTCCTCACAGCCGCTGTCCAGGTACATAACAATCTGATGCTCTCAGCATTAATTAATGCTAGGAGCATCAGATACTTATGCTCCTGACCAGCACCTGCAGGTGCCCTTCTGAGTTCCACTGTATAACCATCCTCAGTATATAGGTGATAGGGCAGAATTTTATGCTGCACTATGGTACAGGGTGCTACTGCGGAGGTATTTTGTGCTGCACTATGCAGGCCCTGCCTACTTCTGTTGTCCCTGCCTGCTTGTCGCTTGTGTTGGCCTCTCCTACGTTTGTTGCCCCACTTTTAGTTTTTTTCCAGGGTCCCCAGTATGCCCAAGTGAAGTGGTGTTGGACCCCACCAATGTGATATTGATGACCCGTTTAATGGTGTGAGACTTTCATTTACTGGGTTACATGAAGGGTAAAGTTTATGAGACTGATTCCAAGGCAGTGCCAGAACTGAAACAGGAAATTCATGTTCAGAATATGGAACGTGTGGTGCTGCTGAAGGTATAACCTTGAACATTATAAGACAAGCACAACTTTGTTTGGACGCTGGAGGAAACCACTTCCAGCATCTTCTGTAATGGATAAGTACGTCATTTTTCCACTATCCTGTACAAACCAAAGAAAAGGGGAAAAAGGGTCCTGCTTTTCATGGCCCACCCTGAATAAGCTGTATCAGAAGGACCAGTACATGGATGAAGCCCATTCCTCTATAACTACTTCTCATCGTGGTCCAGAGAGCTCGTGCGGTTGGCATTTTCACATTAACAAGGTAGCACTTCCATATGACATAAAGGTAGGGATGCGTAAGACGTGTTGTGCACCCCTTGTTCTAGGTCCATGGGAACTCCAGAAAGTCATTTTTTCCTGGGTAACCATGTAAGTACACTGGTAAATAACTTTCAGAAGGTTTAGAATTCTGTCATTAGCGCCAAGATGTAAAGGGCTTACAGCATCTGGTTGCTAGCGCACAATAAATGATGAGAAAAAAGCGCTGCAAAGCATTCCAGGAATATCTGAAAGGCTGCGATAACATTCATTCTGCTCCCATTTCTTTTTACTAGCCTGTAACAACTTCTCAGTGGAATTCAGGAAACAGCACCATGAATACCAATTTATCTAAAACACTCTCTAAATGCGCCATATAAAAAAGCTACTTTACGCTACTTTCATTGACAAACGGAGCTGGATTAGGGGTTTGCATGAAGTTATACCGTGAGAAATTAACATGTTATTAACTTTAGGTAATGGTTAGCAGACTGACAATAACAGCTTTTCTAAAACATAATGGATGCCTAGAGACAATGGGGAACATAGATATATTTCCTCTGAGTTTAAGCGCTTTGGAAAATAAGCTATTTTGTGGTTATTAAAATGGTTGCCCAGGGCCAGTCTAATATGACGGAGATTTAGAAGCTGCCATAGTGAGAGAGCTGAAATTTTAATGAATTGCTATGAGAAATCTATTCTATAATATCTCATACAACCGAAATTTAAACTGAAAAAGGTGTCAGGACCGATTATTTTGACACACATACCATTACAAAAAGCACTGCAAATAGAAAAAAGGCCTTTTACAATAGCAATACCAGTCATAAAGCACAGTCTGCCATTAACTTTCTTCACAGCTACGTTATTGATGTCTGAACCCTGCATTATTATGAATGGTACTTATTTTAGGAGGAACAGGCTGAGCCACACTAATGGATTTTCCACAGCTATTGTAGCAAACAGTGGAGCACAAATATTGTCCATTTTCTTCAGGAGACACGGGCAAGAGAGGGTGGTGGGCGAATGATGAAAGTATATCCCATCAACAGATTTTGTAATGTTTTGCATAGATTGGGATGCAAGCCACCTTACTATTTAAAGGTTGTGCGCACATTGAACACAAACCCATCACATTGAAAATGTTGCAAAGTCTGCTTCATTATTCATTAAAATCCAAGGGGTGGCCCTACAAACTGTCTCTGTCAATGAATAGGCCCACCCACTGGACTCCAAAGCCCAGAATGAGCAGGGATTTAAATAAATGAGAAGTTAGGGTACTTTCACACTTGCCGCGGGACGGATCAGGCAGGCTATAGGATCAGTCCTGCCGCAAGTGTGAAAGTAGCCTTATACTGGAACTCTTCTTATAAAACTATATATCTGCTGAGCTTCTCCTGCTATTAGACATAGACAACTTAACCTGGACATTACTAGACCTGGACAATACTAGACCTGGACATTATTAGACCTAGGCATTTCTAGACCTGGGCATTACTAGACCTGGACATTACTAGACCTGGGCATTACTAGACCTGGACATTACTAGACCTGGGCATTACAAGACCTGGACATTACCAGACCTGGGCATTACCAGACCTGGGCATTACTAGACCTGGGCATTACTAGACCTGGGCATTACTAGACCGGGGCATTACTAGACCTGGGCATTACTAGACCTGGATATTACTAGACCTGGGCATTACTACACCTGGACATTACTAGACCTGGGCATTACTAGACCTGGGCATTACTAGACCTGGACATTACTAGACCTGGACATTACTAGACCTAGACATTATCAGACCTGGACATTACCAGACCTGGGCATTACTACACCTGGGCATTACTAGACCTGGACATTACTAGACCTGGACATTACTAGACCTGGGTATTACTAGACCTCCTGGACATTACTATCCCTGGACATTACTAGACCTGGGCATTACTAGACCTGGGCATTACTAGTCCTGGACATTACTAGACCTGGGCATTACTAGACCTGGGCATTACTAGACCTGGGCATTGCTAGACCTGGACATTACTCTGTACACTGGAACACAGGCAGCATGTTGGCTACTTTCATGAGTGAAGCTGAAGGATATTTACAGTCCAGAGGAAGAAAGGAACGGCCATCGCCTGTTACATCCGCTTCTCATGTACACAATTTTTGCTTAATAAATATGTTTTTACCAGAAGGTAAGTGCCAAATTTTTCTGCTACTTCAGATATGGATACTCACAGTCCCATTGAAATCTATCAGGTTCAGAAGATGTTTAAATATGTCCATACCCATTAAAGGTAAGAACAGAAAACTGGGCACAATCTAATAGTCAGCAGTCAGATGAAGGAGTTAGCAGGATGTGCAAGGTATATACGGTACATCTGAAAATGACTAAAGGTTCCATACATTAAATCTCCTAAGCTATAATTACTCTCCGAGAAATCTTCACAACCTTGCAGAGCACTGAGCTGTCCAAGGTAGGAAGTCATAGCATACAACATGGTCCTAACTGTATGGAGTAAGACATACAACCATTGTCTATAAGAGCCCTGTGCGAGGATTAAATGTTCATACGAATGCTCATTCCCAATAATTGGCCATATAAGTGCTGTCGATAACCCAACAAACAAGCAAAATATCCATTTTTTTTCCTGGAGCACCTATAATCGTTATCTGTCGGCCGCATATCCCCCGTTCATTTTGCATCGGACTAAGTAAAAGGCCCTGTAAACAATCGCTGATCAACATGAGTGTTGTTGATTGCCACTCGCTGTTGGCGACAGATCACAACCCCATTTTCTGTCCAAGCACCCCATCTACTGCTATCAGAGAAGTAATAAGGTCCCTTTTCCTGACCTGGCATCACAGAATACGGGCACGGTATGTCTACACTTCAATGGACAGTTCTTTTTTTCGTTAAATAAAATATTTCCATGTTTTTGCTGCGTAATGCACAGGATGATAAGTTGAAGCTGAAAGCCAAAGACATATTTCAGGGCCTTCAGCCTTCCTCTGTCGCTGCTGTGTGAATGCTGTCCCTTAAATGAACTTTTAAACTTGTCAGTGCCCTAGCCAAGTGAAGCAAGGGAAAATGAGAAAGCAGCAGATTGCACACATGTCCTGGTGCACGGCATATAAATATGGCACGCCGGCTTCCTTTATGCCACTTTTTCTCTCTAATCCATTATGAATGGCTACTATTATGTTCATGGTGAACATTTGCAGCAGATCAACAGTAACATAAGTGCAATTAGAATCTGAATTGATGCTACTTGAGGATAACAGCAGGCTGTTAAGCTCCTGTGTTTAATGGTGTTTCCTGTAAGTGCTATTCATGTGATGATGCCGATGGCCTATGAATATCAGCAACACCGGCTCAGACGTGGGATCCTGTCAATTAGGTCAGTGTTGACACTCGGAGCAAATACACACTGCTAATTCTAACCTTTGCACAAAAGCATTGAGAGGTCGCCCAAGCTGCAGATGGAACGGGATCCACCAAACATGACACTGTTCTGGAGATAGGGCCCGATGCCGAGCACTGGAGACATTACTGTATAAAGTGCTTGGAAGATGAAGCTATAAAATGCAGGTAGTGGTCAAGCTCTGTAAATCGCGTAGGAAATGAGACATCAACACGGCTATATTTACAGCCATGTGCACTGGAAGTGACTACACCATCAATTAGTAACTGCGCCACACTCGCTTCTGCCCTTTTATGCATCGTCTCCTACTCCATTAACTTTATTACAGAACAAGAGGTGATTTCTGAAGATTAAGAAAGAAACGCAAGGAAAATTCTTTAAAGCAGACCTTTCATGGTTTTTGTTTATTCTAGATAAATACCTTTACTTGCTGATGCTGCCACCCTGCTGTGCCCCCCTGTATTTTTCCCCCTCAGTAAATACTGAGCATCGGTACAGGGAGGAGGAGACGCCAGGGTTTCCCAATGGGCTGTGCCGCGACCCAATCACAGCAGAGAGCGTCACAGCCAGGGAGTGTAGGAGCGATATTTAAAAAAACAGACGGGGTGGCAGCATCAGTGTGGGGGGGGGGGGGGGCGGGGGCTATGTACCCCGCAAGTAAAGGTATTTACCTAAAATAAACAAAAACCATGAAAGGTCCGCTTTAAATTCTGTCTATGATACAATGCAGTTTGATAGATGTCTTTATTATAGCCCTGCCCTGTTCTAAAGGGGTATTCTGATTTTAGCAAATGAAGCTTATTTGCCGTAGAATGAATGCTCTTTGAATCAATTTGTCACAGTTTTCAAGATCTGTGATTAAAAGGGGGACATTGGTGGCACTGGTGCAATTTCCCCGCAAGACTCATACATTCAAGTAAGGCCTCATGCACACAACCGTTTTTTTATGCTGTCCGCAAAAAGGGGTTCCGTTGTTCAGTGATCCGTGTCCGTTTTTGCCTTCCGTTGTGTTTCCGTGTGTCTTCCGTTTTTTTAGCGGACATGACCCAAAAGATTTTACCAAAAGACAGGCTGACAATTTTTCCCAAGTGCCTGCCAAGGGATCCGCAAAAAAAACGGACACGGAACGCGGATGACACACGGATGGCCATCCGCATTTTTCACGGACCCATTGACTTGAATGGGTCCGTGAACCGTTTTTCACGGACAAGAATAGGACAGGTTATATTTTTTTGACGGACTGGAATCACGGACCACGGACACGGAGGACAAACGGTGCATTTGCCGAGGTTTCCACGGACCCATTGAAAACCAATGGGTCCGCAGAAAATCACGAAAAACGGAGCAACGGACACGGAATCAAACAACGGTCGTGTGCATGAGGCCTAAATGGGTCTGCTAGAAAAATGGGGCATCTATGTTTGGTCCACGGTTACCAGCCGGAATATGGACGGGTTTCACATCATTCATCTGAGCAGACCTTAAAGGGGTTGTACCATCTCACACATTGGTGTTATATCACTAGGATATGCCACCAATGTCAGACAGGTGCGGTTCCCAGAGGTAGGACCTATCTCCAGAACAGGACCCCTGAAGTGAGCAGAGAGCAGTTGTGCATGAGCGGCAGCCCACCTATTCCCATAGAAGAGAACTGAGAGCTCGACGCCCATCTAAGCCACGTTCTAGAAATAGAACGTTCTGGTACCCGCACCTATCTGAAATTGGTGGCACAACCTAGCAACATCCCACCAATGTGTCAGATGGTAAAACCCTGACATGAAACTAGTTGTGTTCTGGCTGATAATGGACCACAAATGGATGCCCCTTTTTTCTAGCAGACCCATTCACTTAAAGGGGTATTTTCCATCTTCATCACTAACTGCCACAACTGTTTCACTTTCGACTCCACTGATTTGTGGGTGGGGCCATGCTAATAAGTCACATGACAGTCATGAATATTTGCCTGGCTCCATGCACGCTCCCAATGCTCTCATACAGTAATGAATGCATCAACATTTGCGATTCACACGATCATATTTTTGGTCCGCATTCAATATGCATTCTTTAAGGATCGCACACGGATCTATTCATTTCTATGGGTCTGCAAAAGAAAACGCTGTCCACATCCGTATGTTCGTTCTGCAACCCCACAAAAAAGATAGAACATGCCCAATTATTGTCTGTTTTGCAGAAAGAAAAAGGCATTGTTACAATGGCTCCGCAAAAAAACGGATGCAACATGAATGTCATCCGTATTTTTTGCAGATCCGCATTTGCAGACAGAAAAGTACATACTTTTGTGTGAATGAACCATTCGTATGTACACTGCTTGCTTCTGTCCATTTACATAAGCAGTGGTGTAGGGACCGTCCCCACAATGTTTTTTGGCGCTGTTTTCTGCTCGGGGTCCGCACCAAAAAATGCCTCTAAAAAGCCACCCATTCATTTCAATGGGAAGCAGAGCATGCCTTTTTTTCCACACCAAAAACAGCATGGAAGAAAGAAGCCCCATTACCTGTCTTGGAGCGGAATTCGCACTGATTCTCCCATTGAAATGAATGAGAAGCTGAAAAAATATACATTTTTCAGCGTGTTTTAAAACAATGTCATGTGAACAGGCCCTTTGAGAAGCTGGCGGTACATATCCCCCAATGTACACCCCTCATCCATTCTTGTGCGTGCTTCTTTATAACAGGCTCATTTGGCAAGGAAAGAGTTCACACAAAGACAGGCAGCTTCAGCGTCCGCTATACCAGTAATTTATGGCAGTCAGGCTGCAGGACTCACATCTGGATACTAATTCACCCATGCAGATATCCCTCATGGCACACATTTTGTGTCTGTGTAAAGCTCTCCTCATCCATGCTGTAGCCCCTGTGTGAGGAAAGAAACATGGCTTTCCTTCCCTAGCAATTCTGTACTCAGAGATAACAGTGTGCTTGGAGCAAGCATGCCGCCATGACAGCCCTGATAAGGGCTCTGGTAGCTCTTGTCTTCTAATACGTTAGAGCAGAATAGGACGCTCAGATACTACTGAGCATGCGCTAGTGCCGTCCTATTTAGCTCTATGGAGATACAGGGAGGTGGCCGGGCTGTGAGTCATAGGACAAAGGAAGCTTTAGATAGTGGTCAGGTAGAGCTCCCACCCATATACCAAGGATGAGAGCAGTACTGCATATGACTGCCTGCAGTACTGCTCTCATCCTTAGTATATGGGGGCGCTCTACCTGACCACTATCTCCTCCTGTGAGCATACATATATGTAGCTAAAAATTAGGCGCCGAGGGTAGGCAAATTTCACACTTAGAGTTGCTGTGTGTGAACGCGCCAAGAGTAGGTAAACATTACAGGCAACTGTGCATGTGCCACACCGAGGGTAGGAAAAAGTTACGGGCCACTGCGCTGTAATTTTTCCCTACCCTCGGCTCATGCGCAATGGCTCGTCATTTTTACCTACCCTGGGCGCTTTCACAGCAACTCTATGTGTGAAAGTTGCCTACCCCGTCGTTGTGCGCCTGCGCCGACACACTTCCTTCTCAGCCACTCAGGTGGGGAGCTCGCAGACACACCTCCTTCTCAAACTTCCAATGCGCCTACGTCACTACCAGAAGTGACGAGGGTAGCAAATCTTAACAGGTAGCAGAAATTCACGGAACACCGGCTATCGTCTGTGTGAAATGTCAGAACAGCGCAAGAGCGACCACCGCTGCTAGAGTGCGGTAGTGGCCATAACCATGGACAACTAGGGATGTACAAGAAGGGGAATCCTGGGTGGAAAATACAGGATATCTGAAAATTTTATATTTTTAGAAAATGAATTTATTTACTGAAATTATTATTATTACAACACCTATTATGTTCAATAAGATGCCAGAGATGGGAATACCCCTTTAAATGAATGAGTCTTGCAAGAAATTTGCTGCTGGATGGTGAATCCTGTAATTTTCTCTGCAAGGACTGAAGGTCAGTGCTGAAAATCGCTTGTGAATTTGCCCGTTGACACTGATGGGTGAGTGTTCAGTCTGGGTGCTGTACATTCTACGGTCCGACACCACATGAACATAAACATTGTCCATCTGAATGAGCCCTCAAAAACATCTCCTGGTCTTCACAAGTCCCCAGTTTGCTACAGGACAAACCTCTGACAACCATAGTCTACTGCCAGTACGCTGCGGTGTCCATCACATGAGCCGGACAGATTGTCATTCTCTCAAATAAAGCTTCACGTTCAGTGACTTCAAGCAGAGATAGTATACATCCAGCTGTTACACAAAGCATATAAGGATACTGCCAGTGCTTTGGACTGTAAGTAGTGTTGAGCGCGAATATTCGAATCGCGAATTTTAATTGCTAATATCGTCACTTCGTGAATTTGCGAATATTTAGAATATAGTGCTATATATTCGTATTCATGAATAGTGTTGATCGCGAATATTCTAATTGTGAATTTATCGCGAATATTGGCACTTAGCAACATCCCTAGCAACCAATAGGAATGTTGCCTACCCCTTAGTGTTGATCGCGAATATTCTAATCTCAAATTTTTATCGCGAATATATTACATTGCCGATTTTTGCAATCAAGTAAAAAAGGACTGGAGATTATGAATTCTCGAATTTGCGGATTTATGGTGAATATCGCGAAATACCGCAAATTTTCAATATTGCCTATGCCGCTCATCACTAATTGTGAGTATGTGACCTAAGCACTATGAATGAACGCTGTCTCTCTATGGTATAGCAGAGAGGTACACAGACACAATGTATATGTGCATAGTGACTGAACACGTAGCATGGGCCCCTTTACCCCTTACTGTAATTTCATCATCAATAATACCTGTACGTGATATCAAGGTCGCCGAGATTATCAGCAGTTTTTACCCAAATGGATTAGACGGGGCCAATAAAAAGATTATACCGCAGATGGCTGCACCGTGTATGTACACTATTTCTTATAAGGGGAAGAGGTCAGAAAGGGCCAGATGTCTCTCTGACACCATTGTTCAATGAGACATCTGTCCGACCTCAGCCCTTTCGCCTCTGTGAAGACTGGTCATCGTCCCTTGGCAGAAAATTTGGAGGCACAATATATCTCTTGTCTCCCAATCATGGGGCCGGGAATGCAAACATTTGGGACACGTGACCAAAATAATAATGAGTTTAATGGAATATTTTCCTTGCCTTGTAATATACTGAGACCTAAGATGCAGGGAGATGGAGATCTTGTGTGTCCCCACACAGGCTTCTATTAAAGTCCATCTCCCCGAGTCCCTTCCAGACTGGTCTGGCGCTCCAGCAACCTGTAATTATCCTCTGCTTCCCTAGACTCTTCCCACTGTCTTTGCACCTGTGCCAGTTTGAGGAGGCAGCTGGTAAGGCGTCCTGCAGCACTGCTGTCTGTACAGTGCCTGCTATCAGACCCTTTGGTGGCAGCAGGGTGCACGAATACTTAATATGTAAGAGAGAGACTGCGAAGCACAAGAAACTGCCCATACATGTGTGTGTATATATCTATCCATATATATTTATACGTAATTTATGTATTTATTTTTAAATAAGGTAGGAACAATCAATTTGGGGAATTCTTAGCTCATGTCAGCTGACAGAGAAGATGCTATAAGACGGCCATTTGGACAGAGTCCATTCAACGAAAACAACAGTCAATAATCAGTCTCAAAGTCAAAAGATTTGTGGTATGTTCAATATGTCCTGCGGGTATATTATTGTAGCTAATGTGGCTAGAGGTCCCTAGAGAAACACTGTTATGAGAAATATATCTATCTATCTATCTATCTATTTATCTATCTATCTATCTATCTATCTCATATCTATGTATCTATCTATCTATCTATCATATCTATCTCATCTATCTATCTCATATCTATCTATCTATCTATCTCATATCTATCTATCTATCTATCTATCTATCTATCTATCTATCTATCTATCTATCTATCTCTCTATCTATCTATCTATCTATCTATCTCTCTATCTAATATCTATCTATCTATCTATCTATCTATCTATCAACAAAAAGCTAAATGAGCCATCTGACTACTTAATATGTATATGGCATCTGTCCTACTGACAGATGTCAGGGGAAATAATGTTCAAGCAAGATGAATTTCAATGTCCGATCCTTTTGTTCTGGCAGGAGATAAGTCTCCATTAGAAATATGTCAGTGGCTTTCTTCTCTTTTGTCATTAAAAACACATGCATTCTCAGCTGAACTGAGCATGCATGTGTATGGGGGAGTCAGGAGGAATAGCTGTGGGCTGGACGAGGGCTTGACTGACAGCTATTGAAGGTATGCAGGCATCTTAAAAGGGTTGTCCAGCCTCTTTTAAGTGATGGTCTATCCTCAGCTGGTGGGCAGGGCTCCTTCAATGATTTCAACGGGAGCAGTGCTGCAGTGGCTAGTGCTCTCCCCTACAATGTTGATGGTGCTGTGTAGGTGCGGCACCGACTTCTGGCGACGATTATACATCGACTATACAGCTGATCCGCGGGGTCCGGGGTGTCGGACTCCTGCTGATCAGCTAGTGATGGCTTATCCTGAGTATACAGCTGATCGGCGGGAGTGCAGAGTGTCAGACTCCTGCTGATCAGCTAGTAATGGCTTATCCTGAGTATACAGCTGATCAGCGGGGGTCCGGGGTGTCGGACTCCTGCTGATCAGCTAGTAATGGCTTATCCTGAGTATACAGCTGATCAACGGGGGTGCAGGGTGTCCGACTCCTGCTGATCAGCTAGTGATGGCTTATCCTGAGTATACAGCTGATCTGCAGGGGTGCAGGGTGTCGGACTCCTGCTGATTAGCTAGTGATGGCTTATCCTGAGTATACAGTTGTTCGGCGGGGGAGCAGGGTGTCGGACTCCTGCTGATTAGCTAGTGATAGCTTATCCTGAGGATACAGCTGATCAGCGGGGGTGCAGGGTGTCGGACTCCTGCTGATCAGCTAGTGATGGCTTATCCTGAGCATACAGCTGATCTGCGGGGGTGCAGGGTGTCGGACTCCTGCTGATTAGCTAGTGATGGCTTATCCTGAGGATACAGCTGATCGGCGGGGGTGCAGGGTGTCGGACTCCTGCTGATTAGCTAGTGATGGCTTATCCTGAGTATACAGTTGTTCGGCGGGGGAGCAGGGTGTCGGACTCCTGCTGATTAGCTAGTGATGGCTTATCCTGAGTATACAGTTGTTCGGCGGGGGAGCAGGGTGTCAGACTCCTACTGATCAGCTAGTGATGGCCTATTCCCAGGGTAGGCCATCAATTAGAAAAGGCTGGACAACAAAGGGTAAAGAAAAAAAAGCCAAAAGAGAGACAAAAAAAGGAGACTGTTGGGATCTACTTTTGACAGAAAGTATACAAACAACCATATTAGGCCATAATAAAATTGTAGTATTGGCATAAAAACTTGTCAAGCATATTATAGCGTCTACAAGCAGAACCGTAAGTTTAAACTGAGCGTACCTAGCCAGGACATGAGAGGACATAAATGAGAGGCATATGTTGATTACAAGCCGATTGTAAATGAACACAATTAATTTCCAGTTTTGGATATAATTGGCAAAGAGAAGTGTGGCGCATGGTTGATGTCAGAAATAGAACCTTTGAAAGGATACATCAACAGGGTATGATTCTTGGAGCCGGTTCAAGGTTGTCGTATCTGTGGCATGAAACTACGGAGAAAGGTTTAATGTCCCTGCAGGATTTTCTTTCAATCATTACAAGTGATTTTAGCCTTGCTTTAAAAAAAAAACTGCTTGTTTGGTCCTGAGGGCTTTTCCATAAAATAATCTTTCCAAGGAAACATACCGCGGTAACGTTTCAGATCTGCTATGAGAAAGGATCAGTGATACAGTATTTAGGCAGGAGAGGGATATTATGGAACTGTTTGAAAGCTGAACGAGCAGCTCAATATATATGAAAAGTTCTTAGCTCAACATACGACGGCATATACATTAACAAGAGAAATCAGGTCAACTAATGCATTGGGATATTGGGTCACCATATGACTATATATAATAGTCTAAACAAGAGAAATCAGGTCAACTAGATAGGTCCGGCCATGGCTAGCCATCTTGCAGGGACGCAGTCGGCTTGTATCACACAGAGAAAGGTTCTCCTGGGACGCTCTTTCCTCATTAATTATAATCAGCTAACTCTGCCTACTTCTCGGAAATGCACTACCAAGGTAACGTGTCTAACGCATCAGGCTGGAGCCCGTCTACAGAGACCTATATCTAAGCCTTCTGTAGCACTTCTGCTTATTTGTTCACCACTGATAGAACCGAATCCCATGAAAATTGTAAGATGTTTAATTCTTCCTGTTAAAAGAGAAAGCAGTCTTCTAAGACGCTTCACTGCGGTTTTGGGACATCACAGCAATCTCCATACACAAAGAATGCTAATTTATGTAAAGCAAAGGTCGCTTCCTTCTCAGAAAATAAGCAATATAAGGGCTCATGCACACAAACGTATTTTCTTTCCGTGTCCATCCCGTTTTTTTTTGTGAAACCCATGCAGAACCATTCATTTCAATGGGTCTGCAAAAAAATTAACGGAAGTTACTCCGTATGTATTCTGTTTCTGTATGTCCGTATTTCCGTTCCACCAAAAAATAGAACATGTCCTATTATTGTCCGCAATACGAAAAAGGATAGTTCTGTTCTATTAGGGGCCAGCTGTTCCGTTCCACAGAATACAGAATGCACACAGACGTCAACCGTTTTTTTTAAAGAATCCGTTTTTGCAGGCCGCAAAATACGGTCGTGTGCATGAGCCCTAATACTGAGAGGAGGACGCTCGCTCGACCGCTCCTTCCCCAGTGCGCCTGCCCCGATGACGTCACCTCTGCACCCGGATGAGAAGACGTCATCGGCGCAGGCGCACTGTGGAAGAAACAGCTGAGCGAGCATCCTCCTCTCAGTGCGCCTGCGCTGACTGAAGATCGGCACGGCGCAGGCGCGAGATTTTGAACGGAGACAGGGCCAGCTGGAGGAGGGGGCGTTTTTTCGAAAGGAGGATGCGGCGGCTTCCAGCAAGTAACCGCCCTACTTGCTGGTAGCGAGGTAATTACCTATTATAAAATTGCGTTTTTTAGCGAAATTAACCTACAGAAAAAGTTAAAAACAGTAGATATAGAATAATCGCCCCATAAGCATTTTTGTGAGCCCCAAAAAAAAAATTTACTTTTGGGGGGTGACAGATTCTCTTTAAGTCTTTTATTAGACCTCCATTTTTATAATCAGTGGGGTTTAAACGGTTAGACCCTCTCCAATCTGTTATCCCCTAACAACCAGAACTTCAACTTGTTGTAACCGGCATGACCCTTTAATACAGAAGACTGACATATCATGTCAATCGTGTAATGTCTCTGCCGAAAGATGGATTTTTTTTTCGCAGGAACAATATTGGGGATTGGAACTGACACTCCTGTGTCATGATAGAACATACATCAATAGAAGATGAACACACTCTCCCATGTCAGATCATTTTTAAATGGTCACTGAGTTTTGGTAAATGGAAATGTCATAGAGAAATATCAAAGGTTTTGATCAGTGGAGGTCTGAGCGCCCCACTGATTGCTGGAAAATGATGAGAGAAGTGCACAGATATCGGGCTCTCTCTCCGGCCTGAGGTGGACGGAACCTATACAGACCTACTGAGCCCATCTTCTTCTGCGAGAAGAGAGCGTGGAATGCAAACACTTCTCTTCTTCTTCTAATGATTTGTGGGGGTTTTAGTGCCCAGACTCCTACCAATCAAAACTTTTGATATGTCTCTATCGAACATCAAAAGTTTTACCAAACCTCAATGACCCTTCAGGCAGAGAGGATATGAAGGATTTCATAAGAGATTGAGCGTGGCACATGGTGCACTTGGAAACACACCATTCTCTCATTTGCAGTGGTTGCCCAATGTCTTAAAAAATAGTGGTCAATAAGTCCAGACCACCGTTACTGATGGAAACCTACTGATAAAACTATTCTGTATGTAAGGACATATACACTAACAAGGGTCCGATACATCCACAGTGACCCTATACTGTCAACGCAATGAGCAACCTCCTCTAAGCAGAGGAATTTTCAGTAAGTCTGTTGTCACCTGCATCGAACAAAGCTCAATCATTTTGGATTGTGGTTCCTGATCTGTCATCAAGAAAAAGAGCCGGTGTTGTCGCTGTCACTCAGGCGCCCAAGAAATAACCCAATGTGGCATCATTAAGTCCCCAATCACACGAGGCAAAGGTCCACTAAAAGCAAGGTGCCTGGCCTTCTTGACCTCAACAAATCCAAGTAGAATGAAACTGAAAGCCTGCCAAGAGAATGTTACAAGAGCTTTTAACAAAATATGCTTTAAGATTTCCCGGAGCGTTGAAGCGTTCAGTTTTTCTATTGTGGATGATTTGTTCGCGTAATAAACTTTTCTTAGTGCTGTCGAAAGCCAGCGTTGGTTTCTGAAAAGGCTCTTTCATGGTATGAAAAGGTAGTGAATTGTGCCCTAGGGTCGTAACCAGAGCTGTGTAAACAGATGAAAGCGACAAATCGTATATATTACAAACATTTTGCTTAGAACAGCCATAAGTAGAGGAGCACAAACCGTTCCGGGCTAAGATAGGAAATCTAGTTACTGCAGCTTCGGAAGGCAAACCTTACATAGAGAAATGTACTTGTGCTATTACAAATGTAAATTAAAACATTTATATTATGTTTAAAGTGTGATTGAAATGCTGCTTACCAATTACACGTATCTTGGCCTGCTATCATCCCGGTAAAGTATGCCCTACAGGTAAAGGGGTTGCTTGCCTCATTTTTTCTCCTCTCCCTTGTGATACAACACTGTCCACTGTCGACCTTGCTATCAAGGTCGGCTATACAACTTAGGTAACGGTTCTCTGAATGGATACACATGCACGTTTGCCTATCTATATCATTGTAAGGTCTCATGCACACGACCGTATGTTTGATCAGCGTCCGAGCCGCATATTTTGCGGCTCAGACGCGGACCCATTCACTTCAATGGGGCCGCAAAAGATGTCCGCATCGTTGCTTCGTTCCCTGGCCCCGCAAAAAAAAATAGAGCATGTCCTATTCTTGTCCGTTTTCCTGACAAGAATAGGCATTTCTACAATGGGCCGCGTTCCGTTACGCAAATTGCAGAACAGAACGCGGAGCAGCTTTCGTGCTTTGTGGATCCGGGGTCTGCGGACCGCAAAACACATACGGTCGTGTGCATCAGGCCTTAGGAGAACATTTTTAAATTTAAAATATCAGATCTTTTATTTTTGTAGGGCCAGAAAACCCCTTTAAAGGGGCTTTTAATATTGATGACCTATCCGCAGGATAGGTCATTAAGGGTACTTTCACACTTGCGTTCGGATGCGTCTGTTGATCCGTCTGTTGCAAACATTTGTATCTGTTCAGAACAGATCCGTTTGCATTAGTTAAAAGAAAAATGACACAGTCCAAAACAGATCAGTTTTGAATTACATTAAAAGTCAATGGGGAACGGATCCGTTTTAAAATGCACAATATTGTGTCATTGAAAACGGATCCGTCCCCATTGACTTACATTGTAATTAAAAACTGATCCGTTAGGCTCCGCCTCTTCAGACGGACACCAAAATGTTGCATGCTGCGTTTTGTTGTCCGCCTCCAGGAAAAAAACAGAGAGCCCGTGACATTGTAAAGAAATGGGATGATATAATGTTAAAATGTACACCACAATGCCACCACAATTCCTGGGCATCAATATTTATACACAAGGTGAGGGGAGTCAATGGAAATGTTTGTTCCAGGTGAAGGAAAGTCTACCTACGACTCTGTTGTCTGTCTATTTAATGTAATTTGAATAATGTTTAAAGGGGTATTCTGGTTATAACAAGTTATCCCCTATCCAAAGGACGCTGGGACCCTGACCAACCACAAGAAGGGGGTCACATACCCTGTGGAGCCCACTTGAAATGAACAGGGAGGCTGGTCAGAAAAGCATTCATTTGTATGGGAGCGCTGGAGATACAGCGCTCTGCTAAATCTGGCACCTCAACAGAAATGAATGGAGCTGCAGCCCGAAATTTCCAACGAACCACTCTGTCTATTTCAGGTGGGTTCCACAGGGTATGGGGCCCCCATTCTTGTGACAGCTCAGCATCCTGTGGATAGGGGATAACTTGTTATAACCGGAATATGTCAATATTCTGGAGAAGAGATACTTATCAAGAGAACCCCGTTTTCAAGGATGCTAGCGCAGCAATCAGCAGGTATATCAATTTCTTTTTTTCTGTGTTCATAAAGTCAACAGTTACAGATGCATATAATTCAGCAAAGACACTTTGCATGCATTTTCTTTTACTCACAATCAAGAATAACAGCACAAGAAGCCGTTATCAGACTAAACCATCGCAGAAGAGTTTATATATCTATGCAAATATCAGCAGCCAAGAAAAGTGTCTTTTATTGTAGTTGTTATTGTGACAGTAATTTTCTCTCTTCGAAATTTTACTTTCTTGGGACCTAGCAATGTTGAGATTTTTTAAGGGTCTCTTTACCCGCTTCCTTCAGAACATGAAAACCTATTAGTCTGTGCATAAAGATTCACGATTCCCAGATCATATGAATAGATAACTGCTCCCTATTGGAAAGGAATTGTTGTTAACAGAAAGAACAGGGAGGTCTATGACACCAGTCTACAGACGAGAGGAGAACCCAGGAGAGATTTACCAGACATAGTAAAAGGCAGTAGAATAGATATTTTTGGACCAATCCAAAAACTTTAACAGGGCTCCCCACCTATTATGTGCCATTTATAATGGTGGTGTCTTCTCATATGACAGAGAGGACAACAGCCCAACACCTCCCCTAAAGCCCCAAAGCCTTGTTTTGCATCCCTTGACTGTCTATATAATTGTGTTTTTTTAAGTGTACCTGTTGTTTCAGGTAACTTCAGAATAAGCTGTTGTGTGTGCACGACTGTTATATAACTTATATTCTGAATTTTATAGCATTTTGTTTACCTCCACAGGCTTCATATCTACTTATCAGAGATTAGTTGATATGATGTCTACCATACACTGCACACACAGAGGATATCTCACTCTCCTACCACTCTGTAGCTCACCCTCAGAAGCAGCAGCATTAGGGACATTATACAGCAATACTTAGCAGTGTAGCTCTGAATTCAGAACTAGGGTCAGAAAGAAAACTTACTAGAGCCTTCAACATCCATCTGTGTATGTGTCTCTCTGCCTCTCCCTCATTTTGCAGCTGTTTCTTACTCCCCTCTTCATAAACTTCAGTGGGCAGTTTCTTAAAGTTTCTTATACTTGATTGTACTATTTATTGATTTATGCAAACTTTGCTGAATGACAGTGCCCATTTAAGAAACCTCTAATCGTGGTGTTGAAGTCTGGGTATTATTTTTAGAAAAATACACCAGTATTCATTAAATTGTGTCTTGAATTTTAAACTTTTTCCAAAAAGAAAAACATTTTAAAACATGCCAGTTTAGTTCTTTACCATGCTTCTTATGTTCCTGACTCATGTGAAATGCTTACTCCTTTGAGCTCACTTCCGTGAGAATGTGCCTACTGGGATACTCATTGAAGATACAATAAACTCGCAGCGGATACACACGTGCATGGAGGAAGAGGAGAGGCTTCCTGCTTACTTAAGATAGCTTTCCAAACAGATGCATGTTACTTCAGTTTATGGCAGAGTACAAGTGCAAAATCTCTGACATTTCTTGGAACCATTACAAATGCATGTCAATAGGCAGTCATGTTATAGTAAACAGTAATAACTTTTATGTATATCGCATCAACATAGTCATCACAGGGAACAAACCGGAAAACAGGAAGCCATAAGAAAAAGGAACCTTGTTCAAGTAAAATTCTAACCATGCTGTACAAATCATTTGCAGGATGTTTTAATTAAACCCCTGACAGTGATCATTAAACTCTAGGTCTCTTCAATGAGCTCTGATTTCTTACTTACATAGCTCTGACATACTCTGCAGCGTTTTACAGACATTATCATCACTCACCAGTGGGGTTCACAATCTAGATTCTGTATCGTTATGTCTTTGGAGTGTGGGAGGAAACGCACACAAACACAGGGAGAACATACAAACTCCGTACAGATGGTGACCTTGGTGGGATTTGAAACCTAAGACTCCAGCACTGCAAGGCACCAGTGGCACTGAGCCACAGTGGAACAAGAGCTTGGGGTTTGAATGCGTTCCCTGACCAAAGAGAAATAACAAGGATGCCGAGTGGGCAGTTATCTAATTTAATGTTCTTATAATTTTTCTCCAAATCAAAGGTTATCCAACCAGCCTCCCTTACTGCACACGCACCTCACACTGATTGTACTTACCTTGCTCCCCGACACCCGCGTTTCTTCTGACGCCTGCACAGCCGCCACTGCATTTCCCCGTTGTGCGGATAAAAACATCTGGTGACGTGGGGAGCAGCCAATGGCAGGCCGCGAAGGGGACGAGCCTCCCCAGCATCACCCGTTACCTGCTATTGGCTGCTCTCGCCGTCACTGTGGAGATGCGGAGGTGACCCTGCGGGTGTGAGAAGCAACACAGGTGCTGGGGAGCAAGGTAAGTAAAATCAGTGTGAGAGACCTGGGCAGTAGGGGAGGCATTTTAGAGGTTGGATAACCCCTTTACGGGCCATAGGAAACTATATAATAAATTATTTCGTGGAGCTTCGTTCTTTATAAAGTTTATGAAATCCTCTGCTCCAGAATAGTAGTGACAAAAAAGTCATATATTTTTTAACAAGCCCCATTTTGTGCACAAAGGTGCTACTTTTTGATAATTTATGCCACAGCTCCTGGCAGATATAGAGTTTAGTTTCTTGAACACAGGCCTCCCTAAATTCTGCCAAACTTATTAAGAGGCATATCCTATTATTAATTTGGTGCATCTTACACAAATGTATTTTTATTAGGACAGGCATAAGAAACACCATTCATTATAAATTCCCCTACTGTATATGCAGGGGGAAATATCTTAAGAATTGAAATTCTTGTAACAATAACTTGACATATTGTTAAACTCCAGAAACACATCCAGGCTCCTCTTGACCTCTTTTAGTGAGTTCACCATCACCACCTCCTGTGGAAAAGAGCTCCATAGTCTCACTGCTCTTAGAGTAAAGAACCCACTTCTATGTTGGTGTAGAAACCCTCTTTTCTCTAGGTGTTGAGGATGCCTCCTTGTTACCATTTACATTCCTGGGTGTAAATATACCATTGGAGAAATCCTTAATTGGGCTTTGATTTGTTTATACATATTGAGTCAACTCTCAACTACTGTATCTTCTCTCTAAACTGATTATCCCTAATTCTGATAATCTTTCTGGGTACTATAGTCCATCCATTTCATTTATTACTTTAGCTGCCCACCTTTGAACTCAATCCAACTCTGCTATGTCTGTCATGTGTCCAAAATTGTATACAATGTCATATGGACACAACAAATATAGACATAAAGCTCTAACGAGGTATGCCGCATCCACGGATTCGAAGAGAAGCTTGAGTGCTAGACATGTTTTAGCCCTTAAACCTAAAGTTTTAAAAAACATTTCACTTGTCATGGCAACATCAGTAGTTTTGATCGGTTGGGGTCCAGATACTAGGGGCCAGATTTATCATTACACATACATCTTAGGGCTCTTTCACACTAGCGTATTTCTTTTCCGGCATAGAGTTCCGTCGTCGGGGCTCTATGCCGGAAAAATCCTGATTATCCCAATGCATTCTAAATGGAGAGAAATCCGTTCAGGATGCTTCAGGATGTCTTCAGTTCAGGACCGGAACGTTTTTTGGCCGGAGAAAATACCGCAGCATGCTGCGCTTTTTGCTCCGGCCAAAAACCCTGAACACTTGCTGCAAGGCCGGATCCGGAAATAATGCCCATTGAAAGGCATTAATCCGGACCCGGCCTTAAGCTAAACGTCGTTTCGGCGCATCGCCGGAACCGACGTTTAGCCTTTTCTGAATGGTTACCATGGCAGCCAGGACGCTAAAGTCCTGGTTGCCATGGTAAAGTGTAGTGGGGAGCGGGGGAGCAGAATACGTACCGCCCGCGCAGCTCCCGGGGAACTCCAGAGTGACGTCAGAGCACCCCATGTGCATGGATCACGTGATCGCATGGATCACATGATCCATGCGCATGGGGCGCTCTGACGTAATTCTGGAGCGCCCTGGGAGCCGCACGGGCGGTACGTATACTGCACCCCGCTCCCCACTACTACTATGGCAACCAGGACTTTAATAGCGTCCTGGCTGCCATAGTAACCTGAAAGCATTTTAAAGACTGATCAGTCTTCAAATGCTTTCAGTTCACTTGCGTTGTTACGGATCCAGCGGGCACTTCCGGCGACGGAAGTGCACGCCGGATCCTAACAACGCAAGTGTGAAAGAGGCCTTACTCCACTTTTACATATGCCCAAAGTCACTTTTGGCTAGTCAGATTTATTAGTGGTCCTTTAATACTGTGATAAATGTGGTTTGACAGTAGCAGTTTATCCTTCAGTAAGTGGCTTTGCAAAAGTCGCACATCTTTACAAAAAGTCGCATGTTCTATTAAAAAGTCACATAAGATAAGCATGGTCCCCCCTGGAGTGAAATTGCGCATTTTTGTGTGACTTTTTTAATGGTCGCAATAGTAAATCTGTCTAGAGATTCATTTACATAAGAAAACACACCCAGTTTCACAAAACTGGAGAGCTTAGTGCAGAGCTTGAAAAGGTGGGGAAAAAATGCGCATATTTTTGTGACTTTTTCACTCCATTAGGCCCCATGCACACGACCGTTGTTTGTTTCCGCGTCCGTTCCGTTTTTTTTCACGGATTGGATGCTTCCCCATTCATTTCAATGGGTCCGTCAAAAAATGCGGATGGTCAACCGTTTGTGTTCCGCATCCGTGATCCGTGTTTTCATTCCGTCAAAAAAATAGTGCATGTCCTATTTTTTTCACGTTTGCGGACAAGGATAGGCATTTTTACAATGGATCCGTCAAAAAAAACGGTCCGTCAAAAAAAACGGTCCGTCATCCGTTTTTTTTGACGGACGCAAAATTTCAAGGAGGAGCGGACGCGGAGGCAGGCAACGGTCGTGTGCATGTAGCCTTAGGGTGACTTTAGCTAATAATAAATCTGGCCCTTAGTGTTCATAAACTACTCGCTTGTTTCTCAGAGGGGAGCCAAGTAACACCAACCAGTAATGAAGGGTCACAGGGATTTTGCCCCTTTGTTTTGGTGATATAAGGTGTCTCAGTACCCACACACTTGCACTTTTGTATTTTGGGTAGAAAAGTGACTGTGTTTTCTGCTTACCCCATATTTTAGGTAGATTTATGACTTGAGACTTTGAAAAAGAGTTGCTTAGTCACTCCAGTGGTAGGGTGCGTAATGGTTGGGGACATAGAAAAACTGGAGTAGAAATTCCAGACAAAAGTGTTTGAAGATTTAAACATGGGCCAAACAGCATGTGGCATTTGATAATTTTGGTGCAAAATACTCCAACCCAGAGCAAACTCAAGCAAAATTGACTTCAAATATTCTCTTCATATTAAATTCCCCCTTCATATTCACGGAAGAACAGAAAAGCTATGCATACATTCCTCAATTCTCTACTATTGCACCTCCTTCAATGTATAACTGTGATATAAAAAAATAAAGAATCTTCAAAGGACAAATGATGCCTGTGTGTATGAGCTCTTAGATGTGAACATGCAGCAGACTTCTGATAGGCAGGAGTTCACAATGAACACAGCAAACATCAAAAAGGACATTATAACATTGTTGGTGGAATACCAACAGGGCTGCTAATCCCTTGTTAGAAGATCTTAGATGAGTATGACAGGTTTCTTTGTACAGTGAAAATAGTCTGTGTACACTTTAATCTCAGAGAAAGTCAAATAAAATGCACTGCTGTCAAGAAAACACTTGGACAAGTATCCATATGAACTTGGCTGATACAAGGCCAGCTGTGTAATAAAGAAGAAATTAAAGATGTTTTCTGGGACTTTAATATTGATGACCTTAGGATAAACCTCCAATATTAGATCAGCCAGGTCTAACTTCCAGGACTTCCAGCTGTTTGCAGAAGCCACATTGTGCCAAAACCAGGCACTGGTATGACACAGCTCTGTGCATTGTGTAGTTGCCAGGCCTGGTTTCTGCAGCTCTGCTCATATTCAAGAGAACTGCACAAGAACTCAGGAGTTTGAACAATAGGTTTTGTTAGGGTCTGTTGAGGTAATAAACTGAGAAACGCATCAGGCTCAGCTCTATGCTCCAGGGTACTAATTCAGTACTGTAGATGACTATTGAATTCAATGGGTTTCCTGCCACGATTCTGAAGGTAACACAATACTTACTGCTTTAATAATACCCGCAACTAATTAGCCTAATTCTGAGGAACCCCCCAACTTAGGCTAGATATTCCTAACTAGACTTCTGCGAAACTTGATGGTTAAAGCGGTAAAAAACGGCACAAAGGGTTGTCCGGGTTCAGCTCTGATATCTCCATTTTCACCCAGGCAGCCCCCTGATATGAGCATCGGAGCTTCTTTGTTTATATTTTTACACTGTTAGGCAGAGGCTTCTGCCTAGCAGTGTTGCCAGTGACGTCACTGGCTCTGATGGGTGGGCTTTAGAGCTGCCCTGGCCATTTTAGAGGCTAAGGCAGCAGCAAAGCCCCCCCATTAGTGTCGGTGACGTCACCAGGCTCACTGCTAGGCGGAAGCTTCTGCCTAGCTTTCCCCATGGAGAGCCCAGTAGGTCACCACATCTCCAGAAAAAGCTTTTGCCCTGCACAATTAAGTGCAGGGCAAAGGAGAATTTTGGAACATGAAATGCTCAGGGGGGCTGCCTGGGCGAAAATGGGGATATGTCTGGGTTCAACTCTGAACCCGGACAACCCCTTTAACTTACTCTTTGAATGTATTTCAATGGCTTTTGTAAAAAAATGGCACAGGATAACACTGACATGTTACCAGAGTCAATTTTAGCTTGGCTACATTTGTAAGTACAGTACAAATTCCAATGTGCTGCCACCTATCCATTCTTATGTCAGCACTGTTCTTGACTTCGGAAAGTGTAAAGCATTACTCTGCAACGGTATATTACAGTAAGTTATAATCTCAACTCGGTTTTTTCCCATTAATATTGGACAAGTGCACCTTGGGCTTGACCATTAGTTTGGCTAACGTATATAGAGAGAGCTTTGCAATATATGTCCACTGAATGTTCAAATAATCCATGTAAAATTGAGCATCTGCTGCTATAGTGGGCAACCTCTGTATGCGAAAGGGCTTTTCTGGTCTTTAAAATGGTCTCTGTAGCCATCCACACTGACAATCTCACCCACAGCAAACCTTAGCAGCATCAACACAAAGGTGCAGCACAGAGCTAGCCAAGATAATGAAAAATAATTACTGTGGTGGCATCAGACACATTCAGGTACTTTTCTGCATGGGATCTGCGAGAACATTAGTAATTACTGACCACATATCCATGACTGTTTGTTCACCGAGCTGCTTAGCTATTACTTTTGACTTGTGACATGGTGCTCCATCGTGCTGGAAAAATCATTGTTCATCACCAAATTATTCCTGGATGGTTGGGAGAAGTTACTGTTGGGGGATGTTTTGATATCATTCTTTATTCATGGCAGCGTTCTTAGTCAAATTTGTGAGTGCCTCCACTGCCTGGGATGAGAAGCAACCCTGCACATAAATCGTCTCTGGATGCTTTACTCTTGGCATGACACAGGACTCATGGTCGTGCTCACCTTTTCTTCTCCCAACATTCATTTTTCTCATTCATCTTTTAACATTTTCTTCTCCGAACACTCATTTTCTCAAACAGTCTGAAGGGCGCTTCATCAGAGAAAATAACTTTACCCCTGTTCTCTGCAGTCCAATTTCCTGTACTTTCTGCAGAATACAAGTCTGTCGTTGATGTTTTCTTGGAGAGAAGTAGCTTCTTTGCTGCCCTGCTTGACAACAGGCTATCCTCCAAAAGCCTTTGATTCACGGTGCATGCAGATGTACTCACACCTGCCTGCTGCCATTCCTCAGCAGGCTCTGCACTGGTGGTAAACCAATCCTGTAGCAGAATCCTCTTTAGGAGATGTACTATACTTGGCACTTCGATTTTCTTAGGAGCCCTAAAGCTTCTTTTCAGCAATTGAACTTCTCTTCTCAAAGTTCTTGATGATCTGATAAATAGTTGACTTAGGTGAAATCTTACAAGGAGCTATGTTTTTGAGTGTGAAGCCTTTTAAAGGGCTTCTGTCACCCCCCAAAAGCATTTTTTTTTTCCCTCACTAAAAAGCTTATAGGGCGATTATTCTAATCATATTCTTGTTAACAGTTTTAGCAGGTTAATTTTGCTATAAAACGTTATTTTATATTATGCAAATTACCTTGCTACCAGCAAGTAGGGCGTTTATTTTATAGCAAAATTAACCTGCTAAAACTGTTAACAAGAATATGATTAGAATAATCGCCCTATAAGCTTTTTAGTGTGGGGGAAAAAAAAATGCTTTTGGGGGGTGACAGAAGCCCTTTAAAGCAAAGCAGTGATGACTGCACGTGTCCTTGGAGGTAACCATGGTTAATAGAAAAAGACAATGATTTCAAGCACCAACACCGCTTTTTAAAGAAACCAGTCGGCTCTTCTTATTCCACGGCATGACAGAGTTGACAGAGTGACATCAGCTGCCTTGTCCTCATTAACACTTTCTCCTGAGCTAACAGGAAGATCATTGAAATCATGTTAGCAGGTCATTTTGAGGCAGGGCTGAAATGCAGTGAAAATGTTTTTTTTGTGATGAAGTTATTTTTTATGGCAAGGAATAACTTTGCAATTAATTGCAATTCACCCTACAAAAACTAAAGCAGAAAACTTTGTGAAGCCAAAATTTGTGTCAGCTAATCTTGGGGTGCTATCAGAGAGGAACATGTTATGTACAGTCAGAAAAGACTACACCCAGAAAACCTCTTTATGTCATTGAAAATACATGCACAATTGCACATTTGCTCGCATTTAATCTGTATGCATTACCTTCCCTTTGGTCTATATGAGACCATAAAATTGCAGCTGCCTATGACTTACTCAGCCTCAGATGTCTGTATTCCACCTCTGGCCCTGACCACAAGTTCTCTGAATTAGCAGTTATTACGATTGGAGGAAAAATGCTGAAGAGGCACCACAGACGGAAGTGGGAACCTGGTAAATGAGTAATGTGCATTTCAACACATCTTACCGACATTACGTGGGTTTAACCTGTGTTGTTTGACATCTTTTTATGATACTCATAAATGTGCTGTAGACATACAGTAAATATACTGACCTTATGCATGTTACTGATAACAGTAAACATTATAATCTCCTGTATTGAGGAATCCACAGCTATGGATACTGTGTATTATATACCTCTATAACATGTTGAATATAAAACTAATGCACTAAATTCAGAAGATTAAAATGTGCCAATTAAAAAAAAACAATACTTAAAGACTACCTACAGCTTTGGGCATATGTGTTTTTTTGTTGTTGTTGAAAATCATTTTTGCTATGGGGTTTTATTAAATACTGCACCATTTGGCTTCCACAGCTTCTATGCATCACAGTACATAACAAGCTGCAGAATGACATTCATAATTGAAAAGGCTCATCTGACTTCCCAGTTGCAAGCCCCTGTCCGTCTTTAATTTGTTCATAAGTCATCATAGAAGATCAGTCAGGAGTGGAAAGAGTAGAGGCCGAGCCATCAGATGAGATCTCTATCAGATTTCACTGTGAACGGCACATTAGGTATCTCGCTTCTCGAAATTGTCTAGTCTTGTTTTAATACATCTAGAACATGCCCACTTTCTCTTTATCCCATATACAGTAGGTTACTATACTTCCACATCTTGAATGATTTACTCCAACAGCTATAAAAACCCCATCACAGATGAATTAAAAGGACACTACACGTAAAAGAAAATCATCTTCTCCTATGTGCCTCCAAATCATGTGCCAGAAAACAGTCTGCTGCACAGAAAGCTACCTCAAGTGCTTTCTGCAAAGGCAAGCTAAGCCCCACCCATTTGACTCTTTAACTTATCAGTCTCTTCCAAATATAAGAGAATTGCGAGGACATAGGGCCCTGTTTTATCCTCCAAATTTCTGCAACACTGTCTAAAAGGATCTCAGAAAGTTCTGCAGACTGACACATACAAAGTAATTTCTGCTTGTTTCTTTTCTCGTCCGTTTCCAGCTCTAGCATTCCTTTAAACCTGTAAGGCTAGGAACATTCTTTGATTCTGAGATCAAATGAGCAACATGAGAGTCATGAAATCGTCTCAGTCTAAACGTGTAGTGAACACTTACGAACATGCAAGGAATGATATTTAATGTTAAATAGAACTGTACTTGCTCTGCCTGACAAAGAACAAATAAAGTACATTTGTATATGTAAAATGCACGTTTAAATACATTTTGTATCGGCAGAAAATTTTGGTTTTCTTTATATGTTCTATGATAGTTCTTTAAAAGCATACTTGCTTCGTTGAATATCCTCTCCAGATAAGTTCTAGACTTGACAGCGGCGAATCAATGGATGTCATATATCTGGACTTCTCCAAAGCATTTGACACTGTACCACATAAAAGGTTAGTATATAAAATGAGAATGCTTGGACTGGGAGAAAATGTCTGTATGTGGGTAAGTAACTGGCTGAGTGATAGAAAACAGAGGGTGGGTATTAACGGTAAATACTCAGATTGGGTCACTGTCACTAGTGGGGTACCTCAGGGGTCAGTATTGGGCCCTATTCTCTTCAATATATTTATTAATGATCTTGTAGAAGGCCTGCACAGTAAAATATCTATTTTTGCAGATGACATTAAACTGTGTAAAGTAATTAACACTGAAGAGGACAGTTTACTGCTACAGAGGGATCTGGATAGATTGGAGGCTTGGGCAGAGAAATGTCAGATGAGGTTTAACACTGACAAATGTAAAGTTATGCACATGGAAGGGGAAAATACATGTCACCGGTACATTCTAAATGGTAAAACACTCAGTAACACTGACAAGGAAAAGGACTTAGGAATTTTAGTGGAAAACAAACTTAGCTGTAGAAACCAGTGTCAGGCAGCTGCTGCCAAGGCCAGTAAGATAATGGGTTGCATCAAAAGGGGCATAGACGCCCATGATGAGAACAGAGTCCTACCACTTTACAAATCACTAGTCAGACCACACATGGAGGACTGTGTACAGTTCTGGGCTCCTGTGAACAAGGCAGACATAGCAGAGCTGGAGAGGGTACAGAGGAGAGCAACTAAAGTAATAACTGGAATGGGGCAACTATAGTACCCTGAAAGGTTATCAAAATTAGGGTTATTCACTTTAGAAAAAAGACGACTGAGGGGAGATCTAATAACTATGTATAAATATATCAGGGGTCAGTACAGAGATCTGTCCCATTATCTATTTATCCCCAGGACTGTGACAAGGGGACATCCTCTGCGTCTGGAGGAAAGAAGGTTTGTACACAAACATAGAAAAGGGTTCTTCACTGTCAGAGCAGTGAGACTATGGAACTCTCTGCCTGAGGAGGTGGTGATGGTGAGTACAATAAATGAATTCAAGAGGGGACTGGATTTATTTCTGGAGTGTAATAACATTACAGGCTACAGCTACTAGAGATGGGTCGTTGATCCAGGGAGTTCTTCTGATTGCCTGATTGGAGTCGGGAAGGAATTTTTTTTCTCCTTAAGTGGGGAAAATTGGCTTCTACCTCACAGTTCTTTTTCTGCCTTCCTCTGGATCAACTTGCCGCATGGCGGGCTGAACTGGATGGACAGATGTCTTTTTTTCGTCCTTATAAACTGTGTTACTGTGTTCCAGATTCCAGTGAAGTAATATGAACTGGTAGCTCCAGGTTCAGTTAACGATGAATTCCCATTCATGGCTAAATGCAAATACCAATCCTTTGCGATAGCCAGGGTGGTCGGAGTTATAGGCTGCCGAAACAACGTACCATTCACTTCTGTGCGACTTTCCTAGAAGTGAGTTACACTTCTATGTGCGTTACTTAAAAACTTCAGAGCCAGCTCTGGCTGACACATACGACTGGTAGTCTGATTTCTGCTATTAATAGCTGAGATGGCAATAACCCTTTAAGAAATATGTATGGGTAGGTCTAGAAGAAGTATGTACTAGATGTTCCAATCTGTTAGTTGACCACCCAAGTGAGGGAGTGGGTACTTATAGTTTTAGGTTCCAATGAAGTAATAGGTACTGGTACTGGTAGCTCCCAGCTTCAGTGATGAAGTAGAGAGTGGTAATTACGTGTTTAGTCAAGAAGTAAATACTGTCAGATTTAAGGCCCAGTAAAGAAGTTGGTATTTGTAGTTCTATGCTACAGCAAGAGATTCCAAGCACCAGTAAAGAATTACTAGCAGTTTAAGGCTCCGGTTAGGAAACAAGTACTGACAGTCATTTCTCCAGTAAATAAATAGGTAATGGAAGCTCAAATTTCCAGTAAAGAAGTACTTGCTCAAGGCTCCATTGAAGACCTATATACACGTACTTCCACTGAAGAAACCGTGCCTAAATGGCTTGTATTTGACTCTTGAATCCCTGCGTAATCCCTTTGTACTAATATGACCTCCTGGCTCCTGACCGTGACTTGTATTTTGACCTCGATCCTGTGTTATCCTTTTGTACTGATGTGATCTCCTGGCACCTGACCTCGGCTTGTATTTGACCTTGATCCTGTGTTATCCCTTTGTACTGACGTGACCTACTGGTATTTGACCTCGGCTTCCATTTTACTTTGGTTTTGCTTTTGGTTGGTTATTTGCTTGTTTGGTTACGACCCAGCCTGGTAAATTATGTTTCTGTCTTAGTCTTTTGTTTTCTTACACCTTGTTCCCTCCCTGTAGACCCCTGCACGTACTTAAGCTAGGGAATGTAGTTCAGTTGCGCACCGTTAGTTAGGACGGACCGTGCAAGTAGGTAGGGATAGTGAGGTGGGTGCACTATCCCTATTGAATCGTGACAGTATGCCATCTTGGTGCCATAGGTAATACAGAAGCAGGTATCAGCACATAGAAGTCACATTCTTATATAAACCATACACTGCTGTGTGCCATCTTACCCACACTGACATAGGTAATACAGAAGCAGGTATCAGCACAGTCATAGTAGTCACATTCTTATATAAACCATACACTGCCGTGTGCCAACTTAGTACCATATTACCCACACTGCCATAGCTAATACAGACACAGGTATCAGTAAAGTCCCTTGTTTCCCTGGCAAAGGAAATAAAATCAGTAAAAGAAATTGCTTGTCCTTAATAACCTTTCACTGACTATTGGAAGAAGGACAACTGTTATGAATCACGAGCAGCGAAAATTCTGGTGGTTTTGCAAAGCCAACATATTTTTTGACACAGGAAAGACATCAAGAATTAGGAGTCTATTAGCAATCCACCTGTATTTTGGCAGAGCCTTGGCAGAGCGCCATGCACAGCTGGAATCTAGCCGTCTCTAAAGAAGGAAAAGGTAAAAAATGTTTTGTTTGTAATAGAAAAGGTTAAGTAGTACACCAGGATTTTTCACAGAAAGACGTAGGTGTCCCCTGATATTTTCAGATGCATGATTAACCATTTAACTGCCTGGTGGAAGGCGAAGGTTACTTTTAAATTGGCCATGGAAAGAGTTACAAGAAAAGGTCTACGTTTTGGCTAACACAAGATTATATGCATGGCCATCAAGGTGAAATTGACTTGTCATGTCGGCATTAGCTATAAAGACAGGGGGAGGGGTGAAGGAACTCAGCGACAGATGGATAGGATGCCAGGTGTCCGAATGGAGCAGCTTATGGTTAATTGGTAAGTAAGCAGCACAGTCAGTATCCTGAATCCCACTCCACTTTCTAGCAAATGATGCATGGCAGATAACCCTGGAATGGGAACATCTGCACAAATTAAAAGCACTCACGTACCTGCTGAAATTAAGGGCAAATTGAATGATTTAATAGTTGGCAGAAGCCAATCAGCAAACCAGGAGGTAGGAAAATTCAGTATATATACCAAACACAGTAGGTAATCTTTTCCATTCCCACTTACGTGTTAATTCAGATTTTTTTTCTTTGTAAAAACAGTGTTCAAATGGTTTTATTCAAATTTCAAGGTTTATTTTAAGTCACTGGACTGAATTTAGAAATGACTGTTATGCATTTGCGCATTTGTTTGTTCCATTTTTTATCATTTGTATTTCAGCAACATAACAAAATTAGCAAATAAATGTTATCTAAGGCAGGCATGCTCAACCTGGGTCCCTCCAGCTGTTGCAAAACTACAACTCCCATTATTCCTGGACAGCCTACAGCTATCAGCCTACAGAAGGGCATGGTGGAAGTTGTAGTTTTACAACAGTTGGAGGGCCGCAGGTTGAGCATCCCTGATCTAAGGCAGAACAAATACAGATGAAAACTGGACAGCATACAGCAAAATATGGAACAAACTGGTTGAAATACAAAACTAAAAATAGAATAAATTGTAAAAAATGATCCATATTGCGCATCTCTATTTGATCCGTATTTTTATATGGAAGTGTAAAGGAGCCCTTATAACGCATTTTGCTGTTACATTCAAAATACGGAAGCAAGAAATAAAAAGTAAAATACTGCAACATTTACAAGGTGTGCTAAATTTACAGATGAAACATACTCGCTAGAGCCTAAAATGACCCTAATATATTTTCACTCAACATATATTTACACGCCAGCATTATTCCTGCACCTGCTGCATACAGATAATCTAATTTTTTGCCAAACTCTAATTTCTGTAAGTTGTAAATGATTTTGGATTGAGAAAAATTGATCAATTTGACTGGTTTGACATAAAATAATAGGCAAAATGATTCCCCTGCTATTCAAAAAAAAAGATCCAGTCATCTCCAATGGTATATAGCAGGGATGGCCAACCTGAGGCTCTCCAGCTGTTGCAAAACTACAACTCCCAGCATGCCCAGACTGACTACAGCTATCAGCCTACAGCAGGGCATGGTGGGAGTTGTAGTTTTACAACAGCTGGAGGGCCGCAGGTTGGCCATCCCTGGTATATAGTCTGTGGGAAGACACAATGGGGGGTATTTATCACAGACCCCTGTTTTACGCCAGCCTATGAAATCTACATGTTTTGCTGGAGGTGAGGTCAGACCTCATCATAAATTAGGAGCGGCTCCTGCAGGCCATACACCTAAAGTGAAAACTGATGTAAAAGAAGCTAAATATGATGGGGCAGCTGGAAAGTGGAAAGGGCGGCAGAGAAACGCCTCTTGTGCAAAAAACTTTGCGCAAGTGGCGTTTAAAAAGTCCCATACACGTTATTTGCATCTTTTTTTTTACACCATAAAACATGGCATGGAGGATTAATACATTTCCCCCAATGAATACTGCCGAGAGAGAATAGTGCCGCATGCTGTATTGCCATTTCTATGAGGAATAGATTAGGTGCAAATATACATTAGGTATGAAATTCAGTTTCAGTACAATAGTTGTGTGAATGAGAGGTTAATATGGTATTCAAAGAAAAAGACACAACCATTAATTCATCCAGTAATTCATCAAGCCTGAAAGTGAAAAGATGAGTGTAGGTTTCTTTATAAGGCATTATACGCTAGGATTCATTACATTGTTACTGTTTTATGGCTGGTGAGGTTTGATTCTGAAAACCCTCATTTCCTTCTTTGTGGCTGGTTAGGGGTCACAGTCTGATTCTTAATCTCCGTATATAAACATAAAGGGGGTCATTTATGACCAGATATACGCCACTTTTGTGGCATATAGCTGGCACAGATTCTGTTGCACGCCATGGTGCGGCAGGACCTGCGACTTCTTCCCCACTCAAGCCAGGGCTAAAAAAGGGTGCATGGCATGGGTGGGGAAGGCCCGTCTTATTAATCATTTACTATACCTGGCTTAGGCATAGAAAATGGTCTAAATGTAAGACAGCTAGGAAACTGTCTTTTATTTAGAATCTGCGCTAAATGCGCCAAAGTTATGTAGAGGCCGGCGCCTTTAGATAACTTCAGCAGATCCACCTCCAGCTATAGGGGTTATTAAGATCAGCATCTAAAACGCTGGTCTTAATAAATGTGTTACAGTGACTACTAAATATCCATTACTTACTGCATTAATACAGAAAAATGCTATTTCTCCTCATTTCTGGCTGCTTTCCTCAACTGGGGCAGGTATACTAAGACTAGCATTACATATGACAGTTTTAGTAAAAAGTCTGTTGGCGTAAAAAAATGGGCCTCTTAATAACTTTTGGCTTATGTTCTGGCTGTCTGTGCGCCAGTTTCTACCCTCCCCCCCACATTGACTTCAATGGGTCAGTGATCCAGTGACCCACAAGATGTGGCAAAGAATAAGACATATCTTTCTCAGCACATCCACAAAGATCTGTAAGCCACGGAAATCATACCTTCTTTTGTGATCAAGAGTGAAAATTTGCTAATTGTGCCTCAAATATTGCAAAATTTACTCCATAAAAGCAGCACTAAGAGCTTGACATATCTATCCCATTGGGTCTCACGGCGATGAAGAGGTAGCTGTCCCATCCGCATTCACTGTGATCCACTTACAGTAAACAAACTTTCAATTACAAGTAAATATATATTTTTAACAATTTCTGGTTTGCTTCATAAATTACAGAAATGATGAGATATCAATGTGTAGTAGGAACAGAAGCTTGGATGGAAGCAGCATAATAAGTCCCATGCAAAGTCCATCCACACAGCTCAGATCACACCCGTCACTGTATCAAACAGCCAAAGGAAGCATATCTCGTAAAATTTGCCTTCTGTAAAGCTAGTAGAAGACCTAGAGATTTCCTGATCGAATGATTATTCCGCCATTGTTTGCAATAGGGGCACTCAATGGGAAAGGGTCGTATTTTCCTGATTGATAATGGCTTTCATACTGGGAAATGTATTTTTGCAATTCTTATCACTGGTCTCCAACCTATTACTTTTTGGCTGTTGAGAAGTACAATTATGCATCTTTTCCAGACCCTTTGACTTCAATGGGTTTGTGGTCCACATATTGCAGCCAAGTATAGGACCTTTTGCGGAACGGACATATGGATGCGGAAAGCACACGGACTATCTACTTGCTTTCCACATCTGTTTGTCCGCTCTGCAAAGAGACAGAATATATGTCCTCAAAATGTGGAGTCAATGTGTCTGCAACGGCACATGGACCACATCGTATCTTGCTGATTTGCAGACCACAAAACAGATACAGTTGTGTGCATTAGGCCTGGATCCTATGTTTTCGTGGTTAAACTATAACCTGTGGTGAAATGACTGAAGAACAGGAGTATTACTGAACATCCAGCTTTCTTCCACAGCGTCCTCTGTATGATTCACTTTTCACTTTGCATTTAAGCAAATCAGAGAACAAATTCAAATAAGCGTACACACCATCACTTGTTGTGATGTATCACTGCGACACTGGCGTCACCCTCTTCCTGAGTAGTAATGTCTCCTGTCTATCTATCTATCTATCTATCTATCTATCTATCTATCTATCTAATATCTATCTATTCAATCTATCAAAAATATCTATCTATTCAATTTATCTATCAAAAATATCTATCTATTTGTCTAATATCTATCTTCTATCTATCTCATAGTTAACTATCCCATATCTATCAATCTAATATCTATCTATCTAATTATCTATCTATCTATCTATCTATCTATCTATCTATCTATCTATCACAATGAATTTCTTCAGATATCATGCTTCTTGGTGTACCGATACATACGTGTAGAAAAGCTGCTTTAGAAGCATGTAGAGCGGCTAATGGTGGGCTGGCATCTTTATACGCTGCCTTCTGCATAACAAGGCATTAGCAGATAATCACCTTCCCATAACTCATTACACAAGCCCAGGGGCACACTGGATTGTTACTACAGAACTGCACATTTCCAGACTGCCTTTGTGCAGCTTTGTAATGCACTTTTATCAAAAAATGGATTACAATTGATTAACAGGCTGTTAAAAATGCATAGTAAATTGCTATGCTAATGAAAGCAATTAGACTATTAAAACCATGAAAGGATATGCAACTTACTGTACTAAAGGAGAAGGGATTTTCTACCATATGAAAGATACAGTCTATATAGGAATGGAAATTAAATTGCAATTAAATGAGAACCGGATAAAGCGGGCGTTTGATTCATCAGCCCACTTTAGCTTCAATTCACTAAAAGCAAGTATTTAAGTAAAGGTCTAAACACCAGCCGTAGGAGAGTCTTTTCTGGCAGGAAACCTTTACATCGTAGATTCATTGACAACTGGATTTCAGAACAGCACAAGAATCTTTTGGAGCTGGCCAGAGAAAATGTTAACGCTACATAACGGAAATGAACGTACATGAGTAATTAGGCTAAACTGGTACAAGAAGATAACAGGATTAATGGGAAAACTATCCAGTTAAACCGAGCCTGATACACAGATGTCCAGTGCTCAGGGCTCATTCACAGCTTGTCTACGGCTTCACTTTGTCAAATCCTATGATGTTACGCTGCCATTTTTGGCCAGATTTGGATAATTTGGAACTATCTTTAATATTCTTGTGCTTTTGATATGATATTCTGCATCAATCTGACATGTGGCTTCTACCATCAGCTCCTCACTTGCTTTCATTTTCCTCTTTATTATCCTGACATAGCCATTGATCCATGCTTGTACTCAGTACGGTAATTGCATATAAATGAAAGCTACGCTTTTGTGACTCCTCATGAAATTATACTGTAAGTGGCTGTGGTGCTATCCACAGTGTAAACAGCTGCATGGCGCTATATCATGGAGCTCGGATGCATCCATCACTCTCCTCACCATCCTCCTGGCATCAGCGTTCAACGGTTTCAGCTGATGGCTGGACTCCTGATGGCATCCACTTAGGTCGTTTCGGCTTCATAGACTGTATGGCAGCATAAAAACAATAGATTCTCGGAGTGATTTATCATGAGGGAAATTTTTAAAGTCAGTTTTGCTGGAGTCTGTGGGGGAGAATTATCATCTCCCTGCGCAAACACTTTGTATATCTACACATCACTTGTGACAAATTTTGTAGCAAGCAGCCTTTCTGGCCCTTACATAAATGGGGCTTTTGCGACTTTATGCGAATAAAATTTGTGCGTTTTTTTTATTTTTACACTACTCACTCCAGTTTTGAAATATGGGTGGAAAAGTGAGTGTTAACGGGTTTCGGGTTTTACTCCAGATTTATCATTGAGACTCAATCTTACTCCAGTAAGAGGGTGGAGTAGGAAAACTGGAGTAGCTTAGGGTCAAGGATAAGACAAAGTTATCAAATCTGCAACATTACATAAATGTGGCATACAGGACTTCAACACAGACTCAAGCAAAACTGATATCAAATATTCCCCTCATGATAAATTCCTCCCTAAGTCTTTTGTATATGGCGAATAAAATCTTGCCTAATTTTGGAAGTCCGATATACAGTACCTTTTAAGATTTTAGGGCCATGAATACTTAGCTCACCGGGGATAACTCTAATCAAAGGGCACTGAAACAAGAGAAAATAAAGTTCTAACACCTTATGTGCCACAAGCAAGAGTCCATTGAACACTCGAGTGTTCTGACTTTTTTGCTGTAGAGCGGACCCAAACCCCCCGCCAATGACTGACATGACTAGGGATGCTGCATTAATATGCCCTGCATTGTGGAGGCATGTAAATCAACGACACATGCCAGGAGTTATGGTGGCAGAGGTGTCAGGACATTCAGGGTTTCGGGAACGTCCAGTAGACTTGACTGCTAATTTGTCTATGGTGCATGAAGTAGATTAACTATATTTCTAGTGAAGTAAAAAAACTTCCAGATACATCTGGCGGGATAGAACTAGGATGTCTCTGATACAATATAAAACCTACTGGATAGGATCACAGACAGAATGGGGAATACGACAACAGAATTAATATGGTTATCAGACATGGCTGCTTCATTCAATAACAATTTTGTCCTGACTGATATGTGCAGCCAGCTAAAAACTTGTTTGCACTGATTTTCCACTCCTAAGTAAATTAGTGGTGAGGTCAGAGGGTCTTGTATTCATGCCTCAGGAATTATGCTGCCAAAGCTACTTGCAGACGATTCAGGCAGGAACAATTGTATCGTTTCACCACATCAGATGTACAGAACCTCAAACAGCTGACACATGAGGAAAGACAAAGAGTAAAATAAATGGCACACAAATACTCTTGATTCTGGTATGCAAAACCTATTGGGAAATCAAAAACAACATCTAAAATGGAAGAAACCCCTAACATTAAGCATTTCATTCACAAAACTCTACCTTAGGTTTTAACCTCTAAAAGTAAATACAAATGTTGTAATTTGCTGACAAAAACAGAGATCTTAAAGTGGTTATCCGACCCCTAAAATGCCCTCCCCCATATTGCCCGGGCCCCTCAAACTCAATTAACTTACCTGTTTCCTCGGCACTCCCGCCACTTCTGAAGCTTGCACGGCCGCCGCCGCTTCTCCTTGTGTGCCGATAAAAACATGCGATGGCAGGCAGTGACGGAGATGAGCCTCCCTAGCATCGTAGGTGTTAGGTGAAACCAAATGTGGAACCTACATGGTATAAGGCAGGGATGGGCAAACTGCGTCTCTCCAGCTGTTGTAAAATTAAAATTCCCACCATGCCCTGCTGTAGGCTGATAGCTGTAAGCAGTCTTTGCATGCTGGAAGTTGTAGTTTTGCAACAGCTGGAGAGTCGCAGTTTGCCCATCCCTGGTATAAGGTATATAATGGAAGGATTTGCACCTCTTCTGTGTTTTTGACTGGCACCTGGTTTTGGGTAACAATCACTGATGGAAATCACTAACCAAACACTGAACATGTGAATGAGGCCTAAGAGTGAGCTATAACTGACTTGAGGACCATTTTGCACAATCCAGAGCTCTTTTTACCAGAACAAATACACTTTATAGGCACCCTAAGACTAAATGTGATAGCCCATTTGGAGTGTTCTCCGAATGTAAACAGAGTTTGCTTACTACTTAAAATTCTTACCCTGCATGAGAACAATCTAGAGGATACAGATTCTTTTTCAGTTTTGTCCTGATCACAATGACAATGCTTCTGAGACTCAAGTCTCCACTGGTCAATGTGAGACGATCAATGTGAATCAAACTCCACTGTCACTAGTCACTTAGAATATGGACAATAATGGGAACAGGATTTTCATCTGCATTAGGAGACACTCATAGAAAAAAATATTCTTGTTTCTGCACCTGGACGTAACTGCATGTCTGACGTGCACAAGGGATGTATGGAGTGGGCTGATAAGCTGACCCGGCTCAATACGCGGTGGGAGCCAGCTGTGTAATACAGCTGACACGTGGCTGCAATTACCAGATCGGAGATTACTTTGATCCTAAGATGACGTGGTCAATATCCAAGGTTAGTTTGGGGGTCCCAGGTCTGACATAGGAAACTGCCTGTTAAAGGGGTTTTACAGGACCCAGCAGGTCCTGCAAACCCACCTTAAAGGGAACCTGTCACCTGAAACAGCGGTTCTAAACCGCCGGCAGGACCTTCAAGAGTACAGCAGTGGGATTCTGAGCACATATATCTTACTAAATTCCGATGCGGCAGTAGTAAGAAAATCGATCTTTAATCCCCTGTTGGCGCGACTCTCTGCCCAGGCTTGAAGTCAAGGGGGCAGTGGCCTTCTTGTTTCAAGTTGCGGTGACCACGCCCCCTTCCCGGCCCCTTCGCTGTGACTGACAGCTGGCTGTTCTGAGAAGCCAGCCGCATAAGCGCTGTCAATCAAAGCGAAGGGGCCGGGAAGGGGGCGTGGTCACCGCGACTTGAAGCAAGAAGGCCGCTGCCCCCTTGACTTCAAGCCTTGCTTGTTTATCGGTAATCGGTGGCACCTTTACACTGGCAGATCATCGATAACGAGCGTCTGCTCGAGCATTGTATAGGGGCCTTTTCTAGGTGCAAAATGAAGAAGCACTACAGCTGATATGAGTCCACATTAGAGGAGCATCTCATTTGCAGGTAACTTCTAAAAAAAACTACTACAGTGAAAACAAATGAACATAACAAATGGCTTTATAGATGTTCATACGACCAACCAATATTTGCCATGTAATTGCATTGCAGTTAAATACGTTTATTCGATTAATTGGCTAAACCTAATTGTCCTTCTTGTATCTAATTATTATCTGTTCTGCAGTAACAAAATGAATCCATTGTGCCTAAATTACTGATTAAAAGAACAAACAGCAAACCATAGCGCCTGACATCTGAAGAATAGCTCACCTGACAGCTATGAATGTGTCATAAAACCACAAGTGGTACCCAAGGTGAATATGCAGACAGTTCATGCGAAAATCATTATGGGTGAAAAATGTTCTCTACAACTCCACCTCCTCAATACGACTCCGAAAAGGTCCCAGACAACCAGAGAGTTTAAGAAACAGAGCAGCATGAATGAAAAAATCTCATCTATCATCCTGGTGCCCTTTTAATAACCTCTCTATACTACCCGGGGGTCCAATCTACGGATGAGTACCATTAGTTCTTGTCCTACTTATACAGTGAAAAAAAGAAAGATGTGTATTAAATCACAATAATCAGACGTTGCGGGTTTAGGTATCAGAGAAGACTTTTTTCTTCCTGGCAAAAAGAATCCTGGGATGTGCCAGTAATAATAACTTTATATTTTTCCTAATCGCTGTGATTCCTGTACCATTCTATTTCCTCTCTATGTATACAATTTAAGAATGTGCATAATTCGCCCCTCAGGGCTGACAGTAACATTCAAGGGGCAACAGTCTGCATGCCTGTGAAATGAGTATTGGCAGACAACGGCATTAGGACAAGAAGACCTGCAGTACAGTTAACTAAAATTTAGCAAATATTTTAAAGGCAACCCTTAGGCCAGATTCACTTTTCCCAGAACAGAACATCGGAATGCCCTAATGCAGATGTAGACATAGCCTCATAAGGATTGTCCAGCTGTATAACTTTGTCCAGTATTGCCAACGAGGCCAGTGACTGGCCTCAGACGTGCACTTGAACTTGTCTAGAAATTTACAGGCCGGGGGGGAAAAACGAACATGAATCAGACTCCCAGTGGTGAAACGGAGGGGCAGGGAGCAGGTGGGTGTAATTTTTTAATTTTTTTTATTTCTTCTGTTTATGTACAGCTCAGTACTTGCCAAATTTAAAAGGCATTATAAAGCTGGACAACCCTTTTAGGTGGCCATACACCTTAGATGCTTGTTCAGATGACAGCTATAGGCCCTGATACCCCCATACACATTCTCTTGGCAGAACGTGCATGTGTTCTTAAAAGTGAGAGGGAAACAAGCGGCTTTCAAACACCTCTGGTGGTGCCATGTCTCCAGTGAGAATAAAAGGTTGAGCATGTTGGAATACAACCACCCTGACCTTTCTTTCCTCTGAAATCTGCCTTCAAGGGAGAGTTGGGACATATAGATGGTAGAGAGGCTGACAAAAACAATCCCCATAAGGCAATTTCCTCATATTATATGAGAAAATCCATCCAAATTTAAAATCAGAAATTGAGGAAACATCCCTGGATTTGGTACCCTAGACATCAAACCAAGCACAACCTCCCTCCCATGCTCCAACTGATCAGCAGCACCGCTGGACCTCCTAACCCTGACATAGCTCAATGACTATTCCTAAACAGAATAACGGAGAAGCTTTACAGTGAATACATTACTTTTATAGTGATTTATAGATTCTCCCAAGCACATAAAACCACAGCCGAAAAATATACAACTTGATCTTTTATTTGCTATAACGACTAGAACATATAGCTTCCAGTGATATTCTCTCATTACATGCTCCATTTGCATTATAGTGACTTCAGTGTATTGTTACTCTCATGCCAAGACTTCTGTGCCTGGAGCTCTTTTATTTCAATGCATTATCATTCCCTTGCATTTTCAATGAGATATATACATTTATGCAGAAGCAAGGGTACATGATACAAAAATACTAATAGCCGACTCTTCAAGATGTTCTGGAGCTGTCACTTAGGAAACCTATGCTCTTCAAAATGTGAACGAGGAACGTGCATCAGAATGCTAGGATAAAGTAGAACAAAATGCCTCCTGATGGATAAGTCAGGCAATTCAGCAAGGTCTGCAGTTTCTAGGAAGCTATTAAAAGCAGGTTTTTTTCTTCTAATGCAGCAGTAATATATACACCGTACTGTAGAGACGTATATTATATGGTGTGAAAAGAATTTTACCGTGGCAAGTCAGCAGAGGTCATGAGAAAGTTTTGGAAGGACAATTACACTATCCACTGAATACTGAGCATTTATCCAACCCCGGTACATGCGTGAATTCATACCGCTGCTTCCAATGGTGGAATACCATGGTTAGTAAAGAAATAGCATATTGTTAAACTAGTATCCAATATATCTGTTGTGAGGGGACGTAAGTTCAGACTGCACATGACTAGGAACACAATATCTAGTACATTAAAGAATTACAATGATCTCTAAATATGTCATGGAGAAACAGGCATCAAATTTTAACGGTATAATATGATCCTTCAAAAGCTTCATAACCTGCTTCCATATCCTCAGCTTCAATTTCACATAGTGTGGGAGGTCCACGAGTTGTTTAGTTCCATGAATTCATATGTACAACTCAAAGTGAAGATCCTGTATTACAGCAAGCGCATGCTCTACTCAAGCATCATTTTCTGACTTATTATTGCAGTTAATACCTGTGATATAACATTCCCATGCTCTTTCTAATAGTTTATAGAGGCCTTCTAACTGGAATTTGCCATGTCTGCCTCCAATAACCTTGAGACACTGATGCCTTAGATCCCAGCCTTTATCCCTGTTTCCACTGGACTGCTTGGCTAAAAGTCCCTACTGTAGTACACAAACACAAGCCTCAAAGCCGTGACATGGCATGCCCTGGAACACAGCACTTAAAAATCCCCAGTACCTCAGAATTTTTTGTGCATGGAAATGGACTATCCATGGTCAGAGATAAATTTCCAAGACTTCAAGTGGTTGTCCATAATAACCCAGCGAGACCTGTCAAGTCAAGCATGCTTACCTGCTTCCTGACACTTGGTTCTGGCTTCCTGAGTCCACTGCTGTCCTCACTGCGCTATTGTCCCCTCATCTAAACTTCTGGAACAGACAGGGGTCACATGCATTGCTGTAGCCAATGATTCGCTGCAGTGGTCACATGTCCCCAAGTGAGAGGTGACAGCAGAGATGTGCTGCTTCAGGACACATCCCAGCTACATCAGTGAACGTGACCCTCAACTATGCTGGAAGTTTACATGCAAGGCATGAAGCACAGTGAAAACTGATGTGGATCCATGGAGATGGAAAAAAGTATTGGGTAGCAGGTAAGTATGCTTCCCTTTACAGGTCCTGCTGGGTGGCGAGTTTAATTAAAACACATTTAGAAAGTGTAGAACGACTTTATGCTGCCCATACACAATTGATTAATTTTGGGCAAACCTGCCAATTTCAGCAGGACTGGGAAACCATATAATGTGGCAGATGCTCACAGAGATTATGGTTTTCAACATTCTTTCTGTTCCTTTTTTTCTCAGGACATAAGCCACCACTAGAGGTAGGTGGAGGCGGCATAGGCATACCATACACTTCAAACTTTCTTGATCCACCCAAACACATATATGGTCGCCTTAGTGGGCATGCTTTCTGAACTGGAAGTGGGGATGGTCGACTGATCCCACAGAAATCATGGGGCTCAGCTGACATTAATCAAGCATGTATGGCCATCTTTATTCTTCATGCACACTCAGATGAGCCGAGCCTACAACAGCCAACATCTATCTGAAGTGTTTGCCTATCTTTAGACCAGAACTGTAGGGAATAAAAGGAGAGATCGGCTGCACATGTTCTAACAACTATGACATATATGGAGGCTGACATATATAACTGTAGAAAATAACCCAAAAGTGACAGATATACACAACATGGCATTGTTCAGTTGCCAGAAGCAGTACTTCCAGCAGGAGTGTGCCCTGTTGGTGAATATGGCTGATGCTATACTGTTCACAACAACCACCAAACAGGCTTTCAGGTATGCAAGTGTTTGTTACTGCCCTAATATATCGCCATGTCTATATGGTCAAAAATTAAGCCCAAAAACAGAAATTCAATTTCAGAGTTTCATCTAGCAAAAACTTAGATGGGGGAAGCAGCTGATTATTGCCTGTAGGGTCCCACTTAACTGCAGAAGCACAGATATCTACAGACTATGAAGATGCAAACAGTCTAACCCATAGCTTATCTATAGTCCTGGCTGTAGAATTTTAATAAAACCTGACCATAGATACTAGATATGCAGGCAACCACATGAAAAATAAATTGAAGGCTACGTTAGCAGACAATCTATTCTTTCACTGCCTGGAGATATTCCTTTCTTCGCAGACTATAGCATTTTGCTTCCTTATGCAAGAGCTTCTCATCTGTCTTCCTGGAATTGCTTTTTTCCAGTGGAGACATCAGCATCTTTGGCACAGGCAGAGAGAAAAGATTACTCAGCGAACGGCCATGTATGTTTCCAGTATCTGTATCCAATACTGTCGAAAACAGACAAAAAGGAGCTTCAAAGCTGCAAAGTAATTGAAAACATAAAGACGTCTGGGGCAGAATAGCAGTAATCAGAACTTCTTACAAAATACTCTGTTCTAGCAGACCGTTTGTGCAAAGATACAACTGAATGCATAAAGAGCGAAGGACAATTTCTGCCAAGCAATGCCCAATGATTCTATGGTTGTATTGAGCAGATCATGAGTTAGGCAAACCATACACATTAGCTACTTCTTCTGGCTCCACCAAATGTATACATAGTCAGCTAAATTCAAGTGCGCCTATTTCAATGCAGACAGAGGCATAAAGGTTTACTCCTGATGTAAGAAAGGTTGTAATTCAACATGTCCGATACTTCTTAGGGCACAGCCACACGGTCAGGTTTCTGCATGGTTTTGGAAGCCAAAAACAGGAGTGGATCTTACAAAGAGAAAAAGTATAAGGGGCAGATATGGTGTCTTCTCTTTTTCAAATTCACTCCTGGATTTGGCTTCCAAAAGTGCAATCAGAAACCTGACCGTGTGCTCTTAATGTCTGCCCAAATATTAGGTGGCCAGCTGATCAGCAGGTTTGGCTCACTTTTATAAAAGCCTCTGCTGACAACGGCAGAACAATAGGTTGGCAGCACTTCCTGACATACTTCCAAAAGAAGGCTTGATGTATCCCGCCATATAGACATACATCTCCTGCATAGTAAAAATTGTTTGCTGACACATACCTGTATGCCAAAGGGACTTTTTTTTGGATTAAACTGGGTCAAAAGGGCCTAAAGATATGTCTGATGCATGTGCCACAAGCTTCCCTGCTGTAGAGATTTTAAAAGGGAATCTGTCACCAGGAAATGTGTTGTTAAAGCAGGCACAATGGGGGTCATTTATCAAAGACCAGCATATTATACCAGTCTTTAGTAGCCAATGTCGTGGTAAGTGGGCCTATGCGTTTTGATCAAACTGTATACCAATGCCTCGTGTTTATGCATAGCATATTTTGACATGAATTATGAATTGTGATGAAGCCTGTTTTAATATGGTGAGAAACAGTTGTTTTATCAAAAGCATAGTGTTTGAGGATGCGCGACCCAGATTCACTCTCTCACATGTTTATATATTTGGTAGCCAATGTGCTGCCGCAAGAGGGCACCTGGTTTATGATCAGGCACATTCTCCACCAGTCAAAGTGCCTAGATTAAAATCTTCTGCAGCCCCTGCCCGGAGTAGATTTTAATTGTCATTTACACCATACCGATGCTAATGGCCCTGACCCGCACCACTCCTGCACACCGTCCTTGCCACACCCCAGTGTCAAGGGTGGTATAAAAACGCATTGTGTGTGCCTAAACGTAGGAGCATTGGCATTTAAAAAGTTAAATCATGGGCCCGTGCAAAAACTGACATAGGGAGCTCAATGTTTTATAGGGCTAGCTCAGCTGACTGTAATGATACCTTTCAGTTAGTGATCCATTGCTTCATTCTGGAGAAAAAGCACTTTTAATCCATATGCAAATAAAATGTTAAGTGCATCAAACGAGGGCCTGAGCAACTCTGTGCACCCTTGCTCCTCCTACTTCCTCTGCCAGCCCTTCCCTCCCCTTCTTGATTACTAGAGCTAGGTTCCTGCATAGGCATCTCCGCTGGCCCTATTAATCAAGAAGGAGAGGTAGGGGCTGGCAGATGACGCAAAAGACATTAGGGTGCACAGAGTGGATTAGGCCCGCCCTCAGTGCACTTAACTTCTGATATGATATGTACTGTACATTTTCTCCAGAATGAAGCAATGGATCACTAACTGAAAGGTATCATTACATTTAGCTGAGATAGCCCTATAAGCGCTGTGGAATATGTTGGTGCTATACAAACAAAGATTATTATTATTATAAGGCATTGTGCCTGGTTTAACGGGGAATTTACTGTTAATATGAAATTGATTCGTCGACAGTTGCCTTTCTATATCCAGTGGTTTAAATAAATTCTGTATAGACAATGTGAACAGTAAAGCTTATCACCCGCTGCTAATCCATGCAGTCAAAAAATACTAGTCAAAAAGACCATAGAGGAGGATGGGCAAGCAGTCACAAAATACTAGGTCCATTAAAACTGCTGTACAGTAAAAATTCAATAACCACAAAGTCAGAGGAGCCGCGGTTCCTTATATACTGAACAGCACAACTGCTGAACCGCATGATCATCTGGACATAAACTGTATATATAAGAAAATACAGGAAGCATATCGTCGTATCGTGGTCTGGACAGGGTTAATCTCCCAAACGACCATGCGCCTCCAAACATGTTGGCACACAAATAAAACACCCATTCTGTCTCACCTCACTGCCAAAAGATAAACTGGCATTAGATGATATCATCATTGTCAGGCAGCGAGATAAAAGAGGGGTTTAGGGCAGTGCAAAGGTGAAATAATAAAGACGGCAATAAACATGCAGTTTTATCACCAGTAATCAAAAGTAATGAAGAAGGGAATTGAAGACACAGCGGCAGAGAATATTGCTTCAGAAAAGAAAGAGAAAGCAGAAAGATCAATCTCAAAGGAAAATGATTTTAGTATATGTAAACAGTCGATGTCTTGTAATGGTGATTCTCATACATGCCATGAATTGAAAATTAAGGCTTGTGTTCACATAAGAGAAAGATATACATAAAAAGCGAAGGGTAATAAAGACGCAAGGAAAGTACAGAGGGATAAGAGGGAAAATATAGGAACGCTGTAGAACAAAGGAGTAAAGAACTATGGAGAGCCTTCTTCTCTATCACAGCACATTCCTTTGTAACAGCAATAATAACATAGAAAACAACAATAACAAAATTGTAGTCATTCCCTAGAGCTGCCTCCTACACGCTTAACCCCTGAAGCAAGAATTAAAAGTGAACAGAATATGCCAAAGACAAAGCCGTTTGTAGGCGCCTGAGAAAACCTCTCCTGACTAACATGAGAAAAGACTTAGGTGATTTTCACAAGCCTCAACTCAGACCTGGATACATAAAAAATATAAAAAAATAGAGCCTAATACATTGCAGAAACGAAATAATATGCTGCCATCTTCATCGAGTCTATACAATATGACGCTCTGAATTGTAATGACTTATGATGACATGGAATGAAACACCTGATGTAAATTTGCAGGATTACTTCTATGTGGAGCCCTAAGCAAGGAAAGGCAATACCACTTACTAGCAATGCCATAAATAAAATTCAAATTCTAATTTAATTAGAAAACCATTATTCAGCTTCATGTTATTAAAGCATAAAAGCTCCTCAGAAACCATGACTTGATAGACAGCACTACACACTGCCTAAATTATTGTATGGAAACACTGGCAGTATTAGTGCTTGTCCCTCTGACGCCATTCCCTTTCTTCTAAAATGAAATAAAAAAACTGATGAGATCAATAAGGACAAGAGCAAAAAAAAAAAAGCCTTATGCATTTACCCGTAGCTTAAGGTGGCCATACATGTTACATTAAAGTGGATTTCTGGTACTTATTATTAGTATAGACCATCACTATCTCACTAGGGGGTGGGATCGGACACCCCATGTCTCCGGCGATCAGTAGTTCTGCAGTAGCAGTGTTGTAGTAACCAGCTCCATCCACTACGCAATGGATAGCGCTATGTACTTCTGGTGATGACTTCTGGCCCCAGAGCTTACAGCAGTAGGGTTGATCGTAAGGGTGTTGGGTGTCTCACTCCCACCGATCAGATATTGATTGGTTGTCATGAGAAAAGGCCATCTATATCAAAGCCTTTTAATGTCAGCTAAACTCGGCAATTTCAATAGGATCGGACGATGTCTCAATTCCCACCTAAAGGCAGATATTGGGGGAAAGAAGGTTCCTAATGCTGGATATCAATTTGCCTGATCCTTTTTTTACAGGGGAGATAAGCCATCGGCCACTGAACGCCATTCAGAACACAACTATCTAAAAGATATATTTAGTTATAACACACTTTTAAATAGGCCAATCCACAGGCAATTATCGGGAGGGACTCTAATGTTCCCAATAATTGCCTGAATATAGGGGGAAGCGATAGCTGCACTTACATGCAGCAATCATCTCCTTTGTGGGGATAGGGGTGAATGATCAAAACTGTAATCGTTCGTTCCCATACACATTCATTGCTTTCCTGCAGCAGACCGCTTCATATTGGACAATGCACTGCAAGCAAATAATTGTATCTGCCATACAAAAGATGCGATCCCCCAATGAACAAGCATTTGCTCATTCAGCAGGTGATCAGCGGCACGTTTACACTGGGCAATTAATGCGAACGAGCGTTTGTACAAACGGTCATCCCTGATAATTGCCCTGATCCTTGGCCAGTGTAAAAGGGCCTCTATTGAATAAGAAAGACCCCCCCCATTGGTGTCTGTTTACGTTGTCTGGGGCAGTGACATGCCATACCGACACGACTGCACATATAGCTAAAGCATACTTTAGTCACTAACTTATACTATATGAGGGAAAAGTATATTTTTTAGAGATCAGAGGCACAAAAGGTGTATAAAACATAAAAGCATGTATGCTAGTATTCTGGCGTCGATAAAGCCAGAATTCGGGCACATTCAGTTTAGTCCTCCATGCTTCCATTTCTCTATATCACATGAGAAGGTTACTCCTTGGATTCTTCACTCGTCTAGAGTTGCCCCAATTAATGCATATTCAATCTTCTGTTTTTGAGAGATACAAGGCACTTGAGACTGATGGATTTTTAGTGAAATTTAGTAATTGCAGAAGACATGGTCTAATTCTGAGCTATTTCCTTCCAAATTGAATGTCAAATAACAAGGAAAATAAGAATGGGCTTGAGGAGATGATGTTAATTGTGTTAAAACCCTTAGGGAAAAGGCATTCTCAGCCAACGAGATAAGCCTTGGCAGCCACACTTATTTGAGCTTGAGGCCCTGGCAGAGCATCTAGGCCTCAGTCATGATGTCTTGTCTGGAACAAGCTGAACGTCATGTATTTCTTTTTATGAAACCATGAATAACTCAGTTTAATGTATAAATAGATTACATTTGAACATCATGTAACTCCCTTAAACATTTCCAAATTTGGTGAGATTACTAAAGAGCAGATTCACCAGGAACAGCTCTCCAGTAGTGAGTGAATGGTGGTTTTTTAACTACATCATCATGCCTAAAAAATGAAATCCCATATGAGTTCCATTTTACGGTGCTCCTAATCCACTCGCACCTTAGGAAAGGAGAACTACACAATATGTCACTGCACCAAGCACCATAGAGCAGCACACAGTGCAGTGCAAATCAGACCAGTCCATCAGATCTAATGTATGTACAACATCTATATTGTTAGGGTGGGTGCACATACATTACTTGCTTTTGGCCAGTTGCTTTACAGTGTGCCACAGCCAGACACAGCTAATGTATGTGTGCACAGCCCACAGGTCTGGCATCCAACCATGAAAGAACTGGTAAAAAAAAAAACGCTGCATGCTACGCTTTTCCGTCCAGTGCTATGAGGCATCCGGCGTCAAACCTCATGCGCTGGATACCAGAAACTGCGTGACAGAAAACTGAGATCAATTCTGGCATCACTTTCCCTCTGGCATTTCTCTTCTATGTTGCAGATATATATATATATCAGATATTTGGGGACCCAACTTTACTAGTTAGGTTGCGTTCACATCAGCGTTCAACCTTTCGGTTCTCCGGCTCTTTTATAGGCACATAACTGAGCCGAATGGAGCCTCCGGACCACATAGACTATATTGGGGTCAGTTAGGTTTCCGCTCAGAGGAAGATTTTTGAAGCAGAGAAAAAAATCCAGTATGCAGGACTTTTGTCTCCGCTTCAAAAATCTTCTACTGAGCGGAAACCTAATGGACCCCATTGGGGTTCGTAGGCTCCATTTGTTTCAGTTATGTGCCGAATATGTCCTTTCTGTCCGAACGGAAAGGCTGAACGCTGATGTGAATTCAGCCTTAAGCTGCTAAAACTCTGATATAAATACACATAATACCAAAATAAGAAAAATCCAAGACCAGTACAATAAAATCACCAATTTCTGCGAGAAGTTAATTCATCTGAATAAGGTTCAGACCAGTGGGACAGTTTCAGAAACAAACAAATCTGCCACGTGTTAATTCTTACTTAAACGGGGAACTTCTTACTTTCATTTATTAGCTTCCGTTCCTATTTCTACTGAAACTGCTTCTTATTTCTCACAATTCTAATAATAATCTCTTGGGCTAGCTGCCTATTTCATACGCTGAAACTGCGCACTAGCCTGCACATCTAATAGCACGTCAATAGCAGCATAAATCCTCAAAAAGGAGCCCGCATTTTATAATGCATTAAATACAATGCAAACGCATCCACAGCAATGATACAGCTCAGCGTCAAGAATATTACATGACTTGTGTGAGACAACCCGACATTTGCATGTAGTACACAATAACCAAAAGTCATATCATGAACAAATGCACACATTAAACTGGAACAGCTCCAAACAGACAATCACAAAGCTCTTTTCAGGTGTTTAAGCAGAAGAACATATTTCCCATTTAACAAATGAGATAAACATTAATTTCCTCTACGGAAAACCATTTGCATTTGTCCGATGCAGCGGCAAAAAGTAAATGCTTCAGACGAATCACTTCCCCTTGGGTTAGTCACTAGGTTCACCTAGGATCTATCTTAAACTCTAGGACCTTTACTGAAGACCAGAGATGACGCACAATAATGCTATCCACAGGGCGGAATTGGGTGGCAACATTGGCATTGCACAAAAGCCACGTTGTGCCTTGCAACTCTGACACTAGAGAAGATAGGGACAAAACAGCGATACATTGATTACTATACAACATTACATTTTATATTATTTTTTTAAACAATGTCTTTTCTATTACAAGCATGTATACCATGATACAAAATACAACATTTCGCCAGGAATGTGTAATACTGCAACTATAACTGACAGCGTGTAACTGACTGAACAGTCAAATAAGGTCAGTAATGTAGTAAGATAGGATAGACCATTAGTCACCATCCCAGATGTTATAGCCAGGTACTACGCTACATCACCTCCTACATCAAGGACCCACATCCCACCACCTGCTGACTCTGGTTTTTCATCTATGGAGAAAATATATATTATAAAACACCTCTGATTATTTTTGCTTTCCATAAGGAATAGCATACAGTATGTGCTTCCATTGCCCTACTTTACTGGTAACTCACAGAAGAAGAACGCAGAACCTCTTGTATTCTAGTACTGTATAAGGAAAGTGGGTTACTGCCAATGTAGGTCTTAGAAGAAAAATGAAACAGCTTTTTCTATTTATAACATACAGAGACATAGATAAATTCTTACTTTAGGGTTTAAAACACAACATAAAAGTCCCAGATCTTTCTATAGCTACAGAATTAAAACAAAAATCTGCTCAGAAAAAAAACATCTTCAGCTTCGAGGCATCAGAAGAGGGATTAGGCCACTTGAACAGACATCTGATGAGTGACTAGACAGCCATCAGAGCTTGACGTATAGCCTGATAGAAGAAAATATGTTGGATATCTTCCACACTATTTGTGCCAGCACCTGACTTGCTTTATTAAACTATCTTTCTTGCTCGGTGGAATTTTAAGAGCCCTAGAGAGGCCACAATTGTGTAATCCATTAGAAAATGACACCGTAGAGTTGACAATTTTTCCAGCACTTTAATGTGTACAAGCCAAATATTTCAAAATAAGAAATATTTTTTCATTCTATACCAGATGTTAAACTGGTTTCTAAAGGAAACATTTAGACATTTTACTCTGTAAAAAAAAACTAAGAAACATTACAGTTGTATGGACATCACAAAGCAGCATCACAGAGAAAGAATATAGTCTCCTTTTCTACATATATCAGGAACCTAGAATGCAATTTAATCATTAAAAACAAACCCCTCAAGTCCATTTTCCAACCACAACCTGTGCCACAAGGTTTAAAGAAACTAAATCACCTTCTATCACCTGTGACAACTACAGGTCATACCTGTAAATGTGCTCAATGCAGTTGTCACTTCCCTACTCTTATCGTTTGGTAGGAAGACCTGCAAATACTAGGAGAAACTGAATGCAACGACCCCCTTTTTACAGCAACCTACAGTTTTGAACACTGCCTTTAAAGACAGTTTCCCACGAAAAAACATTTATCACCTATCCACAGGTTAGGTGATAGATGTATCATTTCTGGAGGACTGGGATCCCACCACTGTGAACCTACTGAACACTAACACTGGGGTCACAAGCCCCTCTTTGGGGGGAGTTAGTCAGCAGTAATGCATGCACACTGTCAGTACATCCAATATTTGTATGTATAGGTGATAGTTATTCATGGGCTAACCCCTTTACTATCACATTTTCACATGTATATGAAGATGTTTTAAATATATATAGATTTTATGACATGCCCTATGACATGCCTATTCTAACTCCATAGTCATAAGTATGGAGTTGGTTCACACTTTGCCTCTAAAATAATTCCAACTCTTTTAGTATGGCTTTCTACAAGATTCTGGAGTGTGTGGGAATTTCTGCCCATTCATCTATAAGAGCATGAACAGAAAAGTGCTTTCATCTTAATGTTCCCACAAAGTGTCTTGGTATGCCGAAGCACTAATATTCTCCTTCAATGGAATTAAGGGTCCTAGACAAACCCCTGAGAAACATCTCCATAGCATTATCCATTCTCTACAAGACAGTTGGCACAATGCAGTCAGTCAGGAAATGTTCTCCAGATATTCACCAAACCCAGACTTGTCGACCAGACAGATAGAGAAGTGTGATTCGTTACTCCACAAAATTAATTTCCACTCCTCTAGACTCCCGTGCTGGCATGCATTACACCATTCCATCTGACTCGTGGCATTGTGCTTGAATGCAGCTGCTCAGCCATGGAAACCCATGCCATGGAGCACCTAAAGCACAGTTTTTGTGCTGATGTTAATACCAGAGGATGTTTCGAGTCAGCAGTTAATGAGTCAGCAGTGTGTTGGCGACTTTTATTCACTATGTGCCTCAGCATTCAGCAAACTGCTTTATAATTTTACGTGGTCTGCAACTTTGTGGTTGCGCTGTTCTGGTTCCTAAACACTTCCACTTTGCAGTCACAATTGATCATGGAATATCTAGGAGGGAAAACATTTCATGAACTGACTTTGTTGCATCAGTGTCATCCTATTACAGTACCACACTCAAATTCATTGATCTCTTTAGACCAAGCCATCCTTTCACAAATGTTTGTAAAGGTAGACTGCATGGTTAGGTTCTGGATTTTATACACATGTGCCAATAGAACCGATACCTGAATACATGAATTCAATGAAAGTGTGTCCAAATACTTTTTGCCTATATAGTGTTTAATCAAGTTCTAAAAGTTAATTGTATTCTTCCGGAATTTGTGTATGGCCAAGGAAGACATTCTGGGTTGTTTTTAGCTAATAATGTATCTTCCGTATGGCTCCAGCTCCAAGTGGACATGAACATATATGTGAGTCATGGTAAATTCACAGCAGAAATTTAACTTCATTTGTTCCTTACAGGACATGTCAAATGCTGAGTGTTGACCACCGTGGGCTACCTGTAATGGCAGCTCACCACACAGAAATAGTTATGATCAAAAACATGACTAATTATAATTTTTTTACAACTTAACAGGTGAGGACAATTTAAGGCCTTGAGAAATGGATTGTTTACTCTCTTAGGGGGAAGTGGACTGTTCAGAAAAGTAATTAAGTATTTTTCCTATGGAAAAGTGGGTAGATTTTTAGCAAACGAAGCACAGAGAAAGTGAGCAGGGTGATTAATTAGCCCATGTCACGGACTGTAAAAAATTCACCTTTATCATTACAGGTCTATTAAAATACCTGGACAAGGCCATTCATACATAAAAAGGAGTATTTAGCAAATTTAAGGTTTAGATTTACTATAAAAATCTATGTTAATTAAATCAATGAAAGGACACATTCTTTGTGATCCATTTTACTTTCACGAGACCCAACCATAAAAAATGCATTTACTAATTGTCTCTGCAGCTTTACTAGATAATAAAATTAGAGGAGTAATAAGTAGCCCAGACGTATGCGGCGGTGCTGGCTTCTGCTGATAAAACACAATTATTTGGAGCCAGCAAAGATTCAAATGTAATATGGACAGCAATTTCTTTGCAAAACAGAGATCCCTTTTTTGACACAGAAAAACCATTTCAGTGATCCTCTTGACATATGGGACTTTATAATGAGTCTTTGTGGGCTACGTTTACTAAAGAGCAATTTGGGGGCAATTACCATAAATCTCTCCTTTTCACAATTCCACAAGATGGATAGAAAATCATACGAGCTATTTGCCAAAGCTGCATTAAATTCAACTTATTTTACAATGATTTAGAGATGCACTTGCATAATTATATATCCTGCCCCACAATGCATCCTGATAAATGTCAAATTATGGCTTCAACAGCTAAATAGGGACACTTCTGTTTAATGTATATAGGCACACGTCAGCACAGTCCTTTACTTTTCAAAGACAAAAGTACTTTGGTCCTAATAAGATAGCCGAGTGCTAAGTTGTGTTAACACATGTATATTCTTAGTTTAAGATATACACCAAATGTTGCATCAGCAAAAAAATGCATTAACGCTAGGTCCACGAAAATTGACATCCAATTTCTAACAGTGGTACAATTTTTGAGAAAAATTCAATTACATTTTTATTCAAAAATGAATCTGTTGGAACATATAAAAGAAACCACGATGTGGCATTTTGTAGGTTTTATCACAAAATTCAATGAGGAAATTTCCCACAAAATCTATAAAGCATTGCCCATTTTCTCACTTTTGAAAACCAAAACAGAGAAGTGGCCCAGAAACATACGATGAACTGCCTTGTGAAAGGATTTTACATAGAATGAAATTCTACATAGCTGTACAGGTAACATCTAGCTGTACCATATTTCATATGAGCACATATGCCTTGTGTCTATGAGGTTATAGAACGACAAGTTTGGAAAACAGATGTTAGATACTTTGATACATTTTCTCAAAAACAGAACCAAATATCTGAGTTTTTTTTTTTTTTGCCTATGGCAATATTCAAATGTACTGCTTTTGTTGCATTTTTCATTTTTTTATTGTAAAATATTTTACTCCAGGTTAAAAAAACTGAAAAAAAAAATTGTTTTGCATGAGTCTTTATCCAGGTCAAAAACATGGAAAAGATACAAATCTTTCCAGTATACTTTTACTCAATATAGGTTCCAATCCTAGCGTTTGCTTACAAATGCTGATATACAATTCCTGTGAAGGTGATGAGTTCAGTCACTCTTACGGTATTTGGCCATAGAAAATACTGCAGCATGCTGCGGCATTTTCTCCGTCCAAAATTCCATAACACTTGCAAAAATGCCGGATCTGGCATTATTTTCCATTGAAATGCATTATTGCCGGATCCGGCACCAAGTGTTCCGGAAAAACGGATCCGGTTTTCCAGTCTGCACATGCGCACACCTATAAAGATGTGAAAAAAATATATACTGGATCCGTTTTTCTGGATGACACCGGAGAGACGGATCCGCGGTGTTTCAATGCATTTGTTAGATGGATCCGCAACCTAGATGGAACTGCCTGCCGGATCCTCACAACGCAAGAGTGAAAGTACCCTAACAGAAAAGGTGGTCGAAAAAGAATGGAAGACCCTAACATGTTGTAAGCCTTAAGTTTTGACGTGTCCTCTTGCTTTTTGTTGAATTAGAATTAACGGTTCCATGTGAAGAATATGTGTTTTCTTTGTAAGATTCCATTAATTCTAGCCATGTAGATTCTGGTTTATTCTGAGAAGTGCTGTTTTTGAACAGCAGCCAACCATTGCCCATTGTGGTGTCCTGCAAGAAAGACCTGATTTGGAAGGATGGTAAGCAAAGCAAATCAATGAGCTCTATTAGCACACCTGCGAAGCTGCTGCTTGACCTGGATGTGGAAGAAGAGTCTGTGATCAATGTCCCCTTCAATCTAGTTCTTAATAGAAAAAGGCAGGTTTTATTTTCGTTGTTTTACCTCATTTAAATTTTACGCCTACAGGAAAACTCGAGACAAGATTTATAAGTGTTATCTTTCCTTATAGTGTGCTTATCACGCTCTATGGCCACAGACCTTGCTATAGAGAAAACTCAACTTCTCATTTACAAAACCTATTAAAAAAAAGATTAACGAGCCAAGCAAAAAGTTAGATTGAATGGCAGAAAAGGGTGGGTGGACAAGGCAAAAGATATACAATAGTGAACAGCTTGTTAGACAAGGTTTTACTATTTTACTGTGTATTTTAATACCCACCGGTGAATATCCACAGTTTCTAATGGAGCGTGCTAGCTGTTTGGTCAAAAGGAACTGACAGAAAATACCAATGACTTCATGACACAAAAGTATCTCTGAACAGTAGCCGTATGCAAAGATTTTATTTTCATTATTTTTTTTCAAAGACTTGTGCAAACCTACAAACCTAAATCCAAAAAAGTTGGGATGCTGTGTAAAATGTAAATAAGTTGCACAGAATGCAATGATTTGCAAATCTCATAGACCCATATTTTATTCACAATAGATCATATCAGAGCAAGTTAGAGAGGCAGAGATGGGCCGAGTTTCATCAATTTGCAAAAAAAAGTGTCTAAAAATTGTGAAACAGTCTCAGAAAAATGGTCCTCAGCGTAAAATATTGAAGACTTTGAATATCCCACCATCTACAGTATGTAATATCATCAAACAATTCAGAGAATCTGAGAAATATTTGTGCAATCCATGGACAAGGCCGACGGTCAATATTGGATGCTGGTGATCTATGGGCCCTCAGGTGGCACTTCATTAAGAACAGGCATAATTCTGTACTGGAAATCACTGCATGGGCTCAGAAACACTTCCAGAAATCATTGTCTGTGAACAAAGTTTGCCGTGCAATCCCTACATGCAAGTTAAACCTGTATCATGCAAAGAAGAAGTACTATGTCAACACAATCCAGAAACATCTTCTCTGGGCAAAGCTAATTTAAAATGGACTATGAGAAAATCAAAAACTGTTCTGTGGTCAGATGAATCAAAATTTGAAATTATTTTTTGGAAACCATGGACACTGTGTTCTGTGGACTTAAGAGGAGAGGGACCATCCAGCTTGTTATTAGTACCCAGGTCAAAAGCCTGCATCTTTTATTGTATGGGTTTGCATTAGTGCCTATGGCATGGGCAGCTTATACATCTGGAAACCCAGTGCTGCCGTATATTGAGCTTTTAGAATAACATATTAATCCATCCAGACAACGTCTTTGAGGGAAGACATTTCTTATTTCAGCAAGATCCTAAACCATATACTGCATCCATCACAAAAGGAGTCTGGGTGCTGAATTGGCCTGCCTGCAGTCTAGAGCTTTCACCAATAGAAAACATTTGGCACACCCTTGGAATGAAAAATCTGTCAAAGAAGATCCAGGATTGTTGAGCAGTTGGAATCCTATATCAGACAATAATGGGACAACATACTTCTCTGAAAACTCCAGCAATTGGTCTGCTCATTGTCACACGTTTACAGACTGTTGCTAAAGGGAACACGTCTTCCCTACTATGCTGCCCTCGCTGAGCGCTAGAGTTGCGAGGGAACTGAGTCTGATGAAACTCATGACTCTGCCCCCCCACGCCTTCTGCCCATTACTGACAGGTTTCTTTCCCCTGTTTTAGTCTGATTGACTCATCTCCCTGTCGAGGGCTGCGAGGTTAGTCTTGTTAGTACTGTAAAAGTACTGAATTCTATCTCAGAATTGACAGTTCGCTGAAATCTGTGAGTCTGACACTATACTACGCTGCCGCCATCGAGGGCAGCATAGTAGAGGAGACAGGTTCCCATTAAAAGAAGAGGGGATGTTACACAATGGTAGATGTAACCCTGTTCCAACTTTTTTAGATGCATTGCTGCCATCAAGTTCTAAATGAGTATTTTTTTTCCATCTAATATATGTTCTATGATCTACTGTGAATAAAATATAGGACAATGAGATTTGCATTCAGTTTTTATTTACATTTTACACAGCTTACGAACTTTTTTAGAATTAGGGTTGTATTTTAGGAAAATAATGGTTTGAAATCAGGGCTGGTCAATTCCAGGGGTCATGTAACCACTGGACCTAGACAACTGCTGCTGGTCACTAACTGTTTTTATTGAGGATTACTGTCTGTCTGTTAAAATAATAAAAATTTAATAAAAAAGAATAAATGAATGAACAATGAGACAAAGGAATAGATGTCTTTGCCATAACAGCTAATTGAATGGGGGGAATGAGATAATAGACAGACAATGCTAATTTTGACCAAGGGGCCAGCCTCTGGTGTTGGCAAGGGGAAGATAAATAAAGCTGCAGGAACCAGTCACACAGCCAGTATCTCAGTTAATATGAATATAAAGTACAGAGGGATGATACAAAAGAAGACAGCTAAAGACACAGTGGAGATAACACCTCAGATTGTATATGGGTCAGAGAAACATAGAAATCAGAGGAATGAAGGCAGAAAAAGACCACATGGTCCATATAGTATGTCCATATATTACTTAATTTTCATTCTTCTCTTAGGACAGATATATGTACATCCAAGGTGTTTAAATTCACTTACTCTAGATTCTGCAACCACATGTGCTGGAAATTTATTCCAAACATCTACAACTCATTCAGTAAAATAATATTTTCTAACCTAAACTATAGTAATGTGACATTGATTTCATTGAAAAAAGTCATTTTCAATGTAGGTAAAAAACTGGGAATGTTAGGAGAAAATGTAGTCTACAGAACGAGTGGGAGAAGTCCTGAACACAGGAGTGAGCATGTTATCCTATACAGAAGAGGAAAAAGACACTGTTGAGCAAGAGTATTCAAAATGGCGCCTGGAGCACCCATTGACTCCCAAACAGTAATTTGTCTATCCCTGTTGCAAATATTATGTTATGCCCTCTATGTTGATTAGGCTTACGGCTCACGCACACAACTGTATTTTGGGTCCAGTACTGGGCTATTCTCTTCAATATATTTATTAATGATCTTGTAGAAGGCTTGCATAGTAAAATATCAATGTTTGCAGATGACACTAAACTGTGTAAAGTAATTAACACTGAAGAGGACAGTTTTCTGCTACAGAGGGATCTGGATAGATTGGAGGCTTGGGCAGATAAGTGGCAGATGAGGTTTAACACTGACACATGTAAAGTTATGCACATGGGAAGGAAAAATGCAAGTCACCCGTACATACTAAATGGTAAAACACTGGGTAACACTGACATGGAAAAGGACTTAGGAATTTTAATAAACAGCAAACTAAACTGCAAAAACCAGTGTCAGGCAGCTGCTGCCAAGGCCAATAAGATAATGGGTTGCATCAAAAGAGGCATAGATGCCCGTGATTATAACACAGTACAGCCACTTTAAAAATTACTGGTCAGACCAGACATGGAGTATTGTGTACAGTTGTGGGCAGACATAACAGAGCTGGAGAGGGTTTGGAGGAGGGCAACTAAAGTAATACATTTAATGGATAGGCAACAGTACCCAAAAAGTTTATCAAAATTAGAGTTATTCACTTTAGAAAAAAGACGACTGAGGGAAGATCTAATAACTATGTATAAATATATCAGGGGTCAGTACAGAGATCTGTCCCATCATCTATTTATCCCCAGGACTGTCACTGTGACGAGGGGACATCCTCTGCGTCTGGAGGAAAAAAGGTTTGTACACAAACATAGAAAAGGATTCTTTATGGTAAGAGCAGTGAGATTATGGAACTCTCTGCCTGAGAAGGTGGTGATGGTGAGTACAATAAAGGAATTCAAGAGGGACTGGATGTATTTCTGGAGTGTAATAATATTACAGGCTATAGCTACTAGAGAGGGGTCGTTGATCCAGGGAGTTATTCTGGTTGCCTGATTGGAGTCAGGAAGGAATTTTTTTCCCCTAAAGTGGGGACTATTGGTTTCTACCTCACAGGTTTATTAGTGTGCCTTCCTCTGGATCAACTTGCAGGATAACAGGCTGAACTCGTTGGACAAATGTCTTTTTTCAGTCCTATAAACTATGTTACTATGTTACTATGTATGTTTTTTTGCGGATCCGCGGTTTGTGGACCACAAAACGGATATAGTTGTGTGCATGAGCCCTTAATCACATCTCTATATTAGATTACAAAATGTAAGCAACATGTAGATCTTTGGAAGCAAGAAAGTTTAGTCCAAAGGGACCGTCGCCGAAACTGCCCCTGGAAATCCGTGTGTAAACGGAAAGCATTTATAGACGGATCCGGATGCAGATCCGTCTAACAAATGCATTGAAACACCGGATCCGTCTCTCCGGCGTCATCCGGAAAAAACGGATCAGGTATTTTTTTTCATTTTGTATTTTTAAAGATCTGCGCATGTGCAGACCGGAAAACCAGATCCGTTTGGCCGGAACACTTGGTGCTGGATCCGGGATTAATGCATTTCAATGGAAAATAATGCCGGATCCGGCATTCCGGGAAGTGTTCCAAAATTTTGGACGGAGAAAATACTGCAGCATCCTGCGGCATTTTCTCCGGCCAAATACCATAAGAGTGACTAAACTGAAGACATCCTGATGCATACTGAACGGATTGCTCTCCATGCCTTAGGATAAAACTGATCCGGGTTTTTTTTCCGGTATTGAGCCCCTAGGACGGAACTCAATACCGGAAAACTTTAACGCAAGTGTGAAAGTACCCTTACCTTGTTCACCAAAAACCAGAAGGCCTATCTATTTCATCTGGTTATTACAGGAGGACATTGGACATTGATTCTAATAGCCTACTATGTAGCTACCAGGAATTCTTGTTTTAAGAGGATTTATAATAAAGAAAATACAGCCGGGGATTATAGAAGACTTGAAGCAAATCCCCTTTACTGAAATTATTCAGAGCAAAGCCCCTTTTCCAAAGTCTCTGGACTGCAAATATGATAATGTAATAGTAACCACAAAGTAAGAGTAACAATGTCAAGATAACCAGAGACTACAGTATGTCAAGTTTTCTCTTAAACATCATAAAAAGAAAGTTGAGGCATCCCACAAAAATCCAGTAAAAAAAGAACAAACGTTGTAAAACATAGGATGAAGTACAAAATCCTTGGGTACGGTTCAGGCCCATATAGTGATGGACTCTAGAAGACCCAGACCAGCCTATTACAGCTCCATACAACTTCTGAGTATAAAATACCCATAGACATCTATAGGCCCTATTGTACCTGGCCATGTCTATGATTTTATGCTAACTTATACTGTTAGATTCTGTATAAAATTGGGCTATTCTCCATTAGACACCACAGTGACCCAACAGAGCATTGCTCATTCATAAGGCCTTAGAATAATTTCAAACAAGTATCAAAAGATTGTGCATCTGTAGTCTCCATGTTATTTCACAGTGAGGCAGGGGTACTTAAAGGTGTTGTCCCATCTCAGACAATGGGGGCATATCGCTAGGATATGCCTCATTGTCTGATAGGTGCGGGTCCCAGAACGGAGCCCCGAAAGCGAAGGAGGGCACACAGTGCTGGCTCAGCTATTTCCGTCGGCCCCATAGAAATAAATGGGAGCAATATATGGGAGGGGGGGGGGGGGAGCAGCGGGGGGAGCCCCGAGAAATCTGGGGTCCTCCAGCCACAGCTCTCCCCGCTCATTTCTCGATATAGGTGCAGGTCCCAGCAGTGGGACCCGCACCTATCAGACAATGGGAGCATATCCTAGCGACACTTAACACTTAATTCCCAGCCGTTTCCAGAGAGGAATCTCTGGTCCTCACCTCAGTTTTCTGATTACAGGCTGCAGTGGTAATATAGCAGTGTATCGTCCATGAGTGCTGCCACCAATCACAGATCTCAGCAGTCTAGTGTTGTATACTACTGTGGCCAGTCATTGACTGCCGTGGTCACCTGCTGTATAGTGCTAGGTCACTGCTGCAGCTTGATAGAAATGGGAGCTGCAGTGCTCCAAACTGGATTTCCAGGAGGGGAGTTTTTTTTAGAAGCAGGCAACCCCTTCAATGGAAACAGGCCCTATGTGAATCATATAGCTCGAGAGGAGTTGAGTTTAGTGATGAACCTTGTACTCTTACTTGTTATGAAGGTTGTAGGTTAAAATTGCTCTATGACATCCCTTCCAGTAAAGGTAACTGAACATACCCCAATCTGATGACGTCTCATGCAGCTCGGAAAGGCTGAGTAGACATCTCATCTGCTGTCACCATTTTCCTATACATGTGGTAACCACTTCAATAGTTGGTTCGGCAGGACAGGTCTACCAAGCTTTCAGTCACTGACAGCCATCAACTTCATGGGGGTAATAATCTTAAATATATGGCTAGAGTGGATATATTTGGTTCCATAAAAATATACGTGAAGTTTTATTTTTTGTCATTGTGGTTAAGATATAGTCTATATTACCATACAGTATGCAAAACTTTCTAAAGAATTCTTGGAAGAGTTGCTGAGTTCTTGGGCAGATTTATCATCCCCCCGCTCCAGAAAAGTGGCTCTAAAAAGTTGTAAACAAGTATACTTGCAACTTTTTAAATGACACTTTTTTAAAAAAAACTGTTGGAAATAGGGGGCATGGTCAGCGGCCACAACAAATTTATCTTCATTTATCAGAGTTTTCTGGCGCAAGTGAAGCTCAGAGCTGCCATAGATTTCTATTTAGGCGCATGGACTGGAAGTGGATCATAAATGTGGTGCTTCCTCCAGCGGTGCAGGAGATGTCAAGACCAGCGCAGAAAGCACCCCAAAGTTCTTTATATAGAGCACCATGAGATATGTGCATAGCTTAAAAAGTCATTTTACCTACCAATGTCACACTGCAGAAATAGCTAAATAATGTAATCTGCTTTTATGTTATTGGAAATGTAACACAATTATGGAGCAGGAAAATCCTTTAACCAAATTGTTATGTAATAAAAATCTAAAATATAATGTCTTATTTTTCTGCTTAAGTGAAGCACATTAATGTGATCGCCAAGGGCTTCTTCTTATTTTGCGTTTAGAGCAATGCCAAGAAATTAGTAAGGGTCACATATACAAGGGCAATGCAGAAAAGCAGCATAAAATTGCAATTAAGCTATAAGTATGCCAGATGGAAATCCCATGCCGTTAATATAGACAGGACATAACCATCCTATTATCTATGGTGCAAGGAACATATTGCTTAAAGCCAGTGACGTACATGGAGAAGTAAGGGCCCCATAGCAAGGATTAAACCAGGCCCCGCACACAGGACAGAAGGGCATCTTCCTAAACCCTTTACAATAACCCTTGGTCCATTTTTCCACTGCTTCAATTGCTAAAAGTTGTTCCTTTAGAGCAGGGGTGCACAACCTGCGGCCCTGGGGCCACATGCGGCCCTCAATACTATTCTGTTCGGCCCCCAATCTTCTGGTGACAGACATGTTTGTGTATCTCCTGTGGCTGCTCACACGTATTTTTCATGTATTCTCCCAGTAGGCTACTTTCAGACTCGCGTTTTGGCTTTCCGTTTGTGAGATCCGTCATGGGCTCTTACAGGCGGTCCAAAATGGATCAGTTTTGCCCTAATGCATTCTGAATGGAAAAGGATCCGCTCAGAATGCATCAGTTTGCCTCCGATCAGTCTCCATTCCCCTCTGTACGCAGACACCAAAACGCTGTATGCATCGTTTTGCTGTCCGCCTGACGAAGCGTTTTCTCTGACACAATCTGGCACAATAGAAAACGGATCCGTCTCCCGTTGACTTTCAATGGAGTTCATGACGGATCCGTCTTGGCTATGTTACAGATAATACAAACGGATCAGTTCATGACGGATGCATGTGGTTGTACTATTGTAACGGATCCGTTTATACAGATCCATGACGGATCCGCCCAAAACGCGAGTGTGAAAGTAGCCTTAGATGGGCATCCTGGACAGACATTTATGGTATATAAATACAGTATTTCAGTTGGTAATACCCCTTTAACTTTTATTTTCAGCCCTTGGGATTACTTCAGTCTGACAATGTGGCCGCCAACCAGAAAAGGTTGTGCTCCCCTGCTTTAGAGGGTAGAGTCCTGACCAAGTTTTCACCTCCAGCAGAAGAGATGATCCCAACTGGGCCCCCTCTTGCCCTGGGCCCCACAGCAGTCACATGGTCTGCCGCTATGGCGCTACGCCCCTGCCTAAAGCGATACAGCAGTGGTGAATGACCACTGCAGGGTTGCTGGAAGAATCTGAAATCGGATTTGTCAGGAAACTCCAGGCTGATGTACAGAAGTATAGGTCTTTTTGGCCTCACTCAAGCATACTGAAATCCATCCATGTTTCGGCTCCAGAATACGCTCGGATTACGGATCATATACCATCCATCAGTATTGCTTCATCTGGATTTACATGCATATTTCATCCATTCCATCCTTCCTGCACAAAATACGCACCTTATACGGATTACAGATACGCTCGTCTGAAAGAGGGCTTTCACAGACTAAAGACTACTGCTACTAATAGTCTGCATTCTGTGACAAATTTCTGGGGAACTTGAAATTCCTTTAGTAGCAGGAGTACAGGTCTCTTGTACAGTTAATATCCTAGAAATGACCCAAAATAGAGAAATACCTTACAGTCCAGTCTTATATCAGGCACATACATAAGAACTATTGAAGCAATATGGAGATCAGAGTAAAGCCTTCACAGATGACATGCTGAATGTAAATGGTATATGGAATGTGTGACAAAGTCCTCAGCTTCTCCACTTCATTTGACGTCAGCTCATGGAAAACAAAAGTGTCTTCTAATTTCCAGTAGCAGACAAGCTATTATTATAGAGAGAACTGTGAAGCGAGTATTTATAGTCTACAGTATGTACAAATCAGCGTTAATTAAAGGGGCATGTCCATAACACATGTCATCAGCTATATCATAAGAGCAAAATTGTTGGAGGTCTTGTTCCCCCACAAAGTGCAAAACAAAAGGTCCTGGAGCTGATTATAAAGGGAATATGAATGCACTTGAGCTGCCTCTTCAATGTACAGTAATTATTAGACATTCTGGAAATCCACCCACATAGCCTGATGGATACCAATCCTTCCCAAACCAGCCAACAAAATGTACGGTAAGTGTTTTAAAGGGACAATTCCATCAAATTTTTTTTTTCTAACATATCGATAACCAATAAGTGAATATTCTTTTTTTTTGTTATACAAAAAGGTGTGTGGATGGTTTTCTGGATGTATTCTACATCCTGTGTTGGCTTTTTGACTTCCTGTGTGACCAGAGACGCCCCCGGTAGTGACTCAATTAGAGCATTGCACATCACACTAATCAAAGCAATGCTCTTTTGTGGACATCTTTATATCAAGAGAACAATGGAGCTGCCGTATTATCATCCCAGTCTGAAACCTATTATAATCATGAGGAATACTCTTCAGATAACATCTTCCCCTCACAGCAGCTGTAAACGGACAATGGATTATCCATCTAGATATATAGGTGCTTTTATCATCTGTGTTGACAATATTTTGTTTTTAAAGGCATAGTACTGCCAAAATGAAAAAAGAAAAACAGCCAATGATACATGTGGGGCAGGGACAGACACTCTTCTCTCACTCTATACTAACTATTGATTGGCTTACTTTGAGAGAGAATTTTACATATGAATTGTCAGAAAACACAACTTCTTAGGCCATTTCCAGAGAAGACGCACCTGTCCTTGCTAAGTCCTGCCTCCTTTATCAGCATGTCTGAAAATTTTGCAAATTGCCCCATTCTGCACCACTTTTTAGACACATTCGAGGTACTGACACATTAGTAAATCTGGTCAATTGCATCCTTCACCAAAATGTTATGTGGACAAGGCCTAACACCTACTGAAAAGAAAATGACGACAGAGCGACATGCACATTTTTACTCAACAAACCAAGACTGACAAAATGTATAAGAATCACGAAATTCCTAGACATCAACTCACATCCTCCAAGTAAAACATCTAAATGATCTGGTCTATGTATCTACACATGATGCATGTCTGAGGACTTTATATTATAATGTTGGTCTCCAGTGGCTACTAGCTGGCCATCTTTCTACTACACGCCGTTCTACAATCCTGTAATAACCAAAATAGTCTGTTTCCAACTCAAAATATGTACTCATGCAATGAGGTTATACACAGTAATATGGCGCCCATAGATCTCTATAGGCCCCTTCTGTACCCCCATATGCCAATTCTAGCAAATTCCAAATGGAGCTAACAGGAAATAAATGATGGTATGCCCATCAGATGCTGCTTTTATAGGATAATTCCCCATGATACAGTGCTGTACATCGACACACAAAGTACTGAGCCACAAGGATTCTGTGGGTCTCCATACAGCATCCTGCCATGTGAATGAGGCCTAAGGGTTCAGGCACACAACCTTATTTTGCATTCATGTCCAATCTGCAATTTTTGCGGTTTGCTCACAGACCTGTTCATTTCTATAGGTCTGCAAAAAAGAAAACGGACAGTACATGGAAGTCATCCATATACAAAAAAGAAAACGGACAGTACATGGAAGTCATCCATATACAAAAAAGAAAACGGACAGGACATGGAAGTCATCCATATACAAAAAAGAAAATGGACAGTACATGGAAGTCATCCATATACTGCCTGCATTTGTATGTCCATTGTGCACATTACAGGACAGGTCCTGTTCTTGTAAGGATTGCAGACAAGAATAATCATTTTTAGTGATGGGACTAAGTAAAATGCAGATTGCATGCGGAGGTACCGATATTTTGCGGATCCGTGGTTTGCGGATGAAGCCTAATTCTGCAAACTCCAAATCCTTGTGCTCCATCGAAGCAGAGATTCCTACAAGTCATCCATCATTGCTCCAGAAATCAATCTAGAAATTGCTCTAGAAATCAAGACAGGCTTTTTGAACGAATGCTTATCTTTAGTATTAAGATCTATAGCCACTATTTGCCTTAATGAAAAGAACAGATAAATGATTGGCTTCATAATTGCTTAACTATGACCACAGAAGCTCCTATTCCTGGAGGCCTCAGGCTGAAGCTCCATAAGGGACTTTGTTGTAGACATAGAAAGGGTGACATGTGCTCCTTTCCTATTACTATGTTGGTGAGCACCTTACTCCGATCACTATGTATGTCAACGTGCAATGCCACCATCAGCTTCAGATGCAATCTGCTACATCTCTGGCCACCAGTCTGTCAAGGACATTGCATGTAAATGGTACACGCCATTAGGTGACCATGCTGAAAATTCAATAAAGGAGCTGTGTAACCGGGTTCTTGTAGAATTACTATTGTAAAAACCAGTCTACAATTTACTGCTCATTCAGTAAAATACCAAGTGGGTTGTCGTCATTAAATGGATACCCCTATGCCGGTCCTTAAGGTCTGAATAAGATGTTTTTTCCTTTTTTCACTCTGATACGAAACCAGCATCCTCCTTTAGACAATGTCATTAGGTATTCATGCTGGCCACCATGTGTCCCTTCAAAGGCACAGCTAATGCTGATCCCACAAATGCCCCATGTGCTCGTCCTAGCTCTCCATTCTACGTCGCCATTTCTTCAACGTTATTTTTTTCAATAGGTGATAAAAAGGAAAAGGGGTTAATGATGAATCAAAGCATCTCTCCAAACCAAACACAGGCTTCAAAAACTAATGGTTCTGCAAGTGATTTTGTGTTGAATTATTAAACATTAGGGCAATGCTCTTTGGGCCTTATTTTAATTATTCATATTGGTGTTCAGAGGCAGAATGGATGGTTATCTTAACGGATTATTTTTAAGCGTAAATAATAGAGCGGATGCTACAAGGTTTAAAATCGAAAAACATACATAAATGATAATAATAAGTACATTCCTTAGGCTGCACAACTTTACCTACACTGAAACATCTCAAGTCTTCAGAGGAACTGAAGAAACGTATGATGAGCCTTCAAGATATACAGTGGTGAAGCCTACATCAGTGAGAAGCTTCACAAGGCTAAGGATGTAGGCAATAAAACTCATGAATCTGTGTTTTGTTCAGGAATTCCAGGAATTTCCTCTATTTAGTGAAGACACAGTCAAACGTCAATGCAGGGCTCCATATAAAATATCCAGGGCCTAATTGCTTTGTGGAAGAATAAGCTATGACATACAACACATGTAAAAGTAACATCTTCTCATCTCTCAGAGAAACATGGCTCTCTCTTGTACGGCTGCATGGCAACCATTAGCATGGACAAGTCAGCACAAATGAGAATGGCATCAAAAACTGCAACCAGCACATACTGGTTTGGCTTATTCTATTCAGGAACATGCAAGAAATGAGAAGGCATCTCCCAAGCTTTCTTCTCTATTAATAGCCAGCTGAGGCTGGAGCAGATGACCTGACACAAATCCATGCATTTCCATGTATTATGACTCCGCTAACTTAAATGGCGATCCTACTGTACTTTGATCTATTGTTCTAAAGTGCAAATGCTGTTATGGTTTCCTACTGGGGCAGGCAACAGCTGCAGCCAAAGTATCACACACAGTGTGCCTTGGGCATGCTGGCTACGTCAACAGATTAGCTTGCATTGAGCTGACTAGACTGTTATTAATATGCAACTGATTCAAAGTACTGACCTACTAAGTTGTGGCTTTTTTTTTTTATAAGGAAGAGTAAAAACCTGGAAAAATTCCTCTAATTAGCACATGGCAACATATGTCATCTTTATGGTGGACACATAGCGGGCAAACAATGAAAAACTGGGCTATCATTTATTTATTGTCACCCAGGCTACAATGTCTCCAGCTCAGGAAACTTCAGGACTGAGCACTGGAGACCATCTAAGCCAAGAACATGTCAGTTCTGAAGTTTCCTCCAATGTTCTTCAACCTTACATTTACCAGTAAAGCCCAGGGATGTAAAAAACACACATGACAGTCCATGACGGGGCGTCTATGTGTTTTTAGAGCTGTCCAGCATCAGCAAGTACAGTTATGCATTCATTCCCCTCTTACTGGTAGACAAGAACTAGGAGACTGTCCATAGGCAAGTCTTTTGTCTATTACTGTAAGCTGCCATTGTGCTACAGTATTACAGAGCGGCACATGGACACAGACAATTGGTACAGGATATATGGCTACATAGTCCTCTCCACCACCTACACTGTGCCTGGATTTCAGCGCTGTCACATGTGGGAATGAGATCATGCCATGGTAAGGCACTAACATGATGCAGTGTCATGGGATTTCTGCTGATTAGGCATCAGGTATCAGAACAAAAATCACATCTGGGTCAATGACACAAAAGAATCAATGCCTTTTCTCTAGATCAAGCCATGGCCAGCTCCAGAACTTATCCTAACGCATTTACAGCCACATGGAGAAGAATACAAAAAGAAGGAAACCTGATGCTTTGAGGCAATGCCTGCTGGTCGCTGACATTAGGCAGGAGCTGGTCACCAGGAGGGTGACAGATGCCAGGGAATTTCCAGAAATGAATGGGAAAGTGAATGCAGTGGTTAAAGATTTACAGGATTAATTTAAATCATTCACCTGCTGCCAATTCTCCTCCAAAGATGGCATTGCTGAGAAGTAGCCCGTGTCGTGCACAATCTGCAGCTCCTGGAATATGCTATAACTAGCCAAAACATCCATGATGGCCAGGAAAGCTGACAATGCAGGCTAGCTATAATCCTGGGAGCCAAAGTCCTGCGTTACAAGTGCTCAGGACAGTCAGTGGGGAAGCTGCAGCCACACAAGAAGTGCTGATCAATCAAACCCAAGCATTGGAAACAGTAGAAGGTGCTGAGCACAGGCAGAAAAGAGAGGAAAAGTCACAATCCAGCGGGAGGCAAGGAATCCTCAGCAAGGCTGCGCTGACTCCAGAGCTGGGACCAGGAAGGAGGATGCAAACTCACTGACATGGAATTGGCATCTATGTGTGGAGTACCACTGCCGCCTGCTCATGGATGCAAGCTTTGCTCTCTATTTTAGGAGGAAGGGGAGAAAGAAGTGGCTCAATTTTTTTTCCTCCTCTCTCTCTCTCTCCTAGCCCCCCCTTGCTTCTTAAGAGACTTTCTACCTCCTCCTCCTTCAGATCAGGCAGATGAGTAGACTCCTCCCCTCTTCCATCCTCATCCTCCTCCCCTCGTTTAGGCCAAGGATGCGCATGCGTGAAAAATTTCTTGGAAAAAGCTGCCACTCAGGAGAGCTTGTGACCATGTTAGGCGAACAGGGAGGGAGGGGGCGTGTCTTCGAGCACCAGAGGGAGGGGAAAAACCGCAAGACCAATAAGAGAGCAGAGTTTCGTGGTAGGCGGGGTTTGATGAGAAACAAATGCTTGGATTGGGTGACAGGATTTCTCTCCGCTGCCTTACAAGGCTGTGTGAGGGGAGCTATTTTTAGAGCGCTATATAAGCTGCGGCGCGGACGGTCAGAAGTGCTGTCTGAGAGAAATGCGCGCTGTGGTTGTGTCAGGGGTTTGCTGAGTGCGGAGAAATCTCCGAGCTCTGGCTGTAGCGTTAAGCCTTGTATGGATACGGCGTTCTGTGACTACACCGCTGCGTGTGCTGTGTGCGGTACCGCTTCTGTGGTGCTGAAACCTAGTCAGGCGCGATATCGTGTGCTGCGTCCATCTCCTCTGCTGCACGGTTCTTCTGTGGCTGGAGCTGCGCGTTTCCATGGTGTCTGAACGATGCAGAGAGACCAGTGCTGTGACTAGTGCTGCCATCTCAGTCACTGCTGAGGTGGAGTGCGTGACCACAGTCCAGATAATGTCACACGGTGAATAAAGAATGGGGGTCATTTACAAAGACCGGCTTTTTATACTGGTAGGGCACTTTCACACTTGCGTTAAACTTTTCCGGTATTGAGTTCTGTCCTAGGGGCTCAATACCGTAAAAAACGCTTCCGTTTTATCCCAATGCATTCTGAATGGAAAGCAATCCGTTCAGTATGCATCAGGATGTCTTCAGTCAAGTCACTTTTCCGGTATTGAGTTCTGTCCTAGGGGCTCAATACCGTAAAAAACGCTTCCGTTTTATCCCAATGCATTCTGAATGGAAAGCAATCCGTTCAGTATGCATCAGGATGTCTTCAGTTAAGTCACTTTTACGGTATTGCCAAAATTCCAGAACACTTGCCTGATTGCCGGATGTGGCATTCATTTCCATTGAAATGTATTAATGCCAGATCTGTTACCAAATGTTATGGAAAACTAGATCCGGTTTCCCGGTCTTTAAATCTGTGAAAAAGATAAATACCGGATCCAGTTTTCCAGAGGACACCGGAGAGCCGGATCTAGAAACAAATGATATCCGTTTGCATCTGGATTTCCGGATCCGGCAGGCAGTTTCGGCAACATAGGTCACCGCCAGAGGTGGACCTTGCAGGGAAATTTCCCAGGGGCCACCTAAGCGCTTCTCTCTGCCGCCGGCCAGGTACATAATGATCTGATGTTCTCAGTGGTAATTAGGGCTCGGAGCACCAGGTATTTATGTGCCTCCTGAACAAGTATGGCTGACCTCAGGGGGTGATATAGGTAAGTGCTGTGATGGGGCACGGGGCCCCTTATAGGCCACTATATAAGGCAGTGTACACATGGTGCAGGCATCTCAGGTTGGAAATGGCCTGTGGTCTGCACCAGAGATGGCGACTTGGAACGTCAGTATTTTCTTTGGCCACACAGGAGCATCTTACTGGGGGCACTATAGGGGTCATTACTAGGGGGGGTCTTGGCAGGATGCTGAAGGTAGGGCTGTCTTAGTGCTGTGGCCCGCATCTTCGTCCTATACCCCCTGCTTCCTATCTTAATTTGGGACAAATTGAGTTGGCCACCACAGAGGGACGACTTTTGGGGCAGTATATTGTGAAGCACTGTAGTATACCCGCCTACATGTACTGCACCGCCTTCTGTCGGTTTGGACCGACCTACTGCATGAGGCCACTTTAACACTGGGTTCAGACCTGAGCGTTTTTGTCGCGCGTATTTTAGCGCGTCTTTGCAAATAGGAACTAGAGACCAATAGAAAAAGGCATATCTACACCTTAACGCGCGTTTTACGCACGTTCCCATTGAAGTCTATGGGAGGAAAAGCGCGACAAACGCCCAAAAAAACGCTCCTGAACGAGCTTATGCGTCGGGCGCATAGGGATGCATTGGTTTTCATGTGTTGAGCGTTTTACAGCGCGTTTGAACGCGCTGTAAAACGCTCAGGTGTGAACCTAGGGTAAGTTCCCAGTCCACTCCTGGTCACAGCTGCTCCCACAATAGCGTGTCCCCTTAGCCACAAATGTGTCCCTTTAAGCACATGCCCCAGTTATACCTCTATAAAGGGGTTTTCTAGGACTTAAAGGGATTGTGTCACTTCAGAAAATGGCATTTATTATGAAGAAGAAGTTAGTACAAGCCACTTACTAATATATTGTGATTGTCCATATTGCTTCCTTTGCTGGCTGGATTCATTTTTCCATCACATTATACACTGCTCGTTTCCATGGTTACGACCACTCTGCAGTCCAGCACAATGGTCGTGCTTGCACACTATAGGAAAAAGTGCTGGACTCTCTGGTGGCTGGGACCATGGGAGTGCACATAGGCTAGTGCTTTTTCCTATAGTGTGCAAGCACGACCACCACTGATGGATTACAGGGTGGTCGTAACCATGGAAACAAGCAGTTTATAATGTGATGGAAAAATAAATCCAGCCAGCAAAGGAAACATGGGTAATTACAATATATTAGTAAGTGCCTTGTATTAACTTTCTCTACATAATAAATGCCACTTATATTATAGGTCATCAATATCAGCGTGGATTCAAAACCGTAATAACAGCGTAATAACAGTACCAGCAAAGTGAATGAGATTAGACAAATCTCTGGCACACTTTGCATTTTTTCTAAGCCGAAAGTGACCTGCTGCGCGGAGTCTGAAATCCGATGCATGTCAATTCTTTGTGCAATTTCATTTGAGGATTTCACCCTTTTCAATGCAGGGGTGTAAGATTTGAGTCAAAATCCCATCAGATCTGCACCCAGAAACGTAAGTGCTCATGAACAGGAACGTATTTTCTTTCATATCCATTCCGTTTTTTTTTTTTTTTTGCGGACTGTATGCGGAACCATTCATTTCAATGGGTCCACAAAAAAAAACGGTTACTCCGTGTGCATTCCGTTTCCATATGTCTGTATTTCCGTTCCACAAAAAAATAGAATGTCTTATTATTGTCCGCATCCTGGACAAAGATAGTACTGTTCTATTAGGGGCCAGCTGTTCTGTTCCGCAAAATACAGAATGCACACGGATGTCATACGTATTTTTTGGGGATCCGTTTTTGCTGACCGCAAAATACATACGGTCGTGTGCATGAGCCCTAACACATGTGGATTTGTGTGGAAATGCACAGAAATCTGCATGAAAAACCACACGGATTTTCTGCAAGTCTACCCACACCAGTGAGCAGGAAGCCTAACACTGGGTTCAGACCTGAGCGTTTTGAAGCCTAGCGTTTTTGGTGCGTTCAAGACTGGCGTGTAGGCGCGTTTTTTTCAAGCGTTTTGGTAAATAGTGTAGGCGCGTTTGACGCGCGTTTATGTGATTGACTGCATAGTTGGCCAATGACCAAACAGCCCTCCCTATATAGTTTGGCCAATCTGAGGTGTGAATTTTGAAAAACGCGCGTCCATAGGCGCGTTTTACGCAGCACAAACGCCCGAACAACGCGCCTATCGCGTTTCCCATTGAATTCTATTAGCACCAAACGCTCGAAAAAAGCCCGAATTAACGTGAACATAATTGCCTATGCGTCGGACGTTTATAGGCGCCTATGAACGCGCATAAAAACGCGCAAGTGTGAACCACCCTCATTGGAATGCATGGTTCCTTTACTGTTGTGCGTTTTTATGTGCGTTCAAAAGCGGCGTTTTACGCGAAAGTGTGAACTGAGGGTAAGTGTACCTGCACACCGTACGAATTACACACGTTTTTTCCAAGCAGATTCTCGTGTAGAAACAACGCAACGTAATACGAGATTAGATAAATCTGGAAGGATTAATTCTGCAACGGAATTGCATTAAATCTGCAGGTAGCACATGCAGATTTGATACAAAAGCGCACAGAAATCGGAACGGAAATTTGTGCAGAATTTCTGGAAATTTACCGGCACCCATGTGCACACGACCATATGGCTTTTTCAGTATTTTGCAGTCCTCAAAAAACGCATCCGCAAAAAATACGGATGAAGTCCGTGTGCATTCAGTTTTTTGCGGATCGGAACAGCTGGCCCCTGATAGAACAGTACTATCCTTGTCCGTTATGCGGACAATAATAGGACATGTTCTATCTTTGAACGGAAATACGGAAACCGAAAGCATACGGAGTACCTTCCGTTTTTTTTGCAGACCCATTGAAATGAATGGTTCTCTATACGGACCCTACACGGAACGCAAAAAATGGAAAGTAAACGGAAAAAAATACGTTTGTGTGCATGAGGCCTAAGAGTACCTGCACATGGGTGCGGATCAGCATACAGGAGATCCGCATGAATTGCCAAGCCTATTTCTATACGTTTCTGCACCAAGATAAAAGCCGTTTCTAACAGAGGTTTTTGATGCAGGTTTGCCACAGATCTTAACCTTCATTAGGGTCCATTCACATGTCGGTGGCGTGTTGCGGATCCGCAACACACCCGGTCAGCACCCCTCATAGAAATTCCTATTCTTGTCCGCAAGCTGCAGACATGAATAGGACATATTCTATCTTTTGCGGAGCCGCGAACCGGAAGTTCGGGGCCGCGGCTCCGCAAATGCGGAAGTGGAGAGCACATAGTGTGCTCTCCGCATCACGTCAGGCCCCATTCACAATGAATGGGTCCGCATCCATTCCGCAGATTGCTAAAATTCGCAGAGCAGGTTAATTTTCGCATGGGAAACATCCGCAAAGATTTGTTTAAAGAGTAACTAAACCTTTAACTAAAATGTTAATAAGATGTTCCTAAAGTTTTTCTAATATACTTTATTAGGCATTACATTATTTTTATTACACTTTTCCCTACCATTCCCTGTGCGCTTAAAACTGACATTTCTGTACGCCGCTGACTGCTCAACGCGGTACAGTGTACGGACATGACATTTTATAAATGGGGCCGCAACAGCAGTACCCATACCCATGTGCTATGCCAGGATTAGCTGAGCATGCAGTACTTTTGTCTCCGCTCCAAAATAATCTGAGCGGACACCTAACGGATCCCATTATAGTCTATGGCAGGCATCCTCAAACTGCGGCCCTCCAGCTGTTGTAAAACTACAACTCCCACAATGCCCTGCTGTAGGCTGATACCTGTAGGCTGTTCGGGCATGCTGGGAGTTGTAGTTTTGCAACAGCTGGAGGGCCGCAGTTTGAGGATGCCTGGTCTATGGGGTCCTTAGGTTCCGTTCGGCTCAGTTATGTGCCGAATCCGTTCTTTCCGTTCTCCTAAACAGAGCAGGAGAACGGAAGGGCTGAACGGTGATGTGAACGAAGCCTTAGGCCCCTTTCACACAAGCGAGTTTTCTGCGCGGGTGCAATGCGTGACGTCAACGCATAGCATCCGCACCGAATCCTGACCCGTTCATTTTAATGGGTCTGTGTACATGAGCGTTTTTTTTCACGCATCACTTATGCGTTGCGTGAAAATCGCAGCATGTTCAATATTCTGCGTTTTTCACGCAGCCCTAGTCCCATAGAAGTGAATGGGGCTGCATGAAAAACGCATTGCATCCGCAAGCAAGTGCGGGTGCGTTGCGTTTTTCACTGATGGTTGCTAGGAGATGTTGTTTGTAAACCTTCAGTTTTTTATCACGCGCGTGAAAAACGCATCAAAACGCATTGCACCCGTGCGGAAAAAACTGAACGCAATCGCAGGCAAAACTGAATGACTTTGCCTGTGAAATTGCACAGTTTTCACTGAACGCATCTGCAACGCATCCGGACCTAATCCGGACACGCTCGTGTGAAAGAGGCCTTACTCTTTAATCTCATTCACTTTGATGGTAGTGCACTATGCTGTAGTTCAACTCTGCGCCAAAAAATGCAAACATGCAGATTTGTGCGGAGACGCACAGAAATCCAAAGAAATCCGTGCAGATTTTCTGTTTTGAAACCCACACCCATGTGCTGGTGGCCTTGGGCTACCTGCACACGTTGCTGCTTACGAATGGTTTTTCGGCACATATTCTCATGCAGAAAACCGCGGTGTAATACAGTACCAGCAAAGCGTATGACATCAGACCAATCTCATGTTCACCTTGCTTTTTTCTTCCATGCGGAAATTGACCTGCTGTGTGGATTTTGAATTCCGCAACATGCGCAAAATCAAATCTGCAACGAAATCCCAAAGTAATACTTAGGCCCCTTTCACACGGGCGTGATTTCCACGTGGGTGCAATGCGTGAGGAGGACGCATTGCACCCGCACTGAATCCGGACCCATTCAATTCTATGGGGCTGTGCACATGAGCGGTGATTTTCCCGCATCACTTTTGCGTTGCGTGAAAATCGCAGCATGTTCTATATTCGACGTTTTTCATGCAACGTGGACCCCATAGAAGTGAATGGGGCTGTGTGAAAATCACGTAGCATCCGCAAGCATTTTCCCACAACGCACCAGCCTCTTATCCGGGCGTCAAATGTGTGAAAGAGGCCTTACAGATTTGGTGCGGAAAATAACGCAGAATTTCACATAACGCAAAATGCACATTTTTTTCTGAGCAAATTCTTGTGCAGAAAAAGCACAGTGTAGTACAGAACCAGCAAAGTGCATGAGATTTTAAAATTTGCAGCATGTCAATTGTTTAGTGTTTGGTGCAGATTTCCCACCTTTTCATTGAGGGGCTGGGGCAAAACGCATTATATCCACAAGTAACACATGCGGATTTAGTGCGAAAGTCTACCTACACTCTTTGGGGGGAATTTATCATGAGGAGGATATTTGAAGCCAGTTTTGTTTGAGACTGCATTGTCATACTTTGTGCCATATTTATCAAATGTCTCATGTTGCTTGATAAATTTGGCTTATGCTTAAAGCTAACACGTCTGTCTAGAGAAGCTCCTCCAGTTTTCCTACTCCACCCTCCTCCTGGAGTGAGATTGCAACTTTTTTGCGACTTTCTAAAAAAGTTGCGATGATAAATCTGGAGTGAAACTCATTAACATAGCTAACCACACCCACTTTTCAACCCATATTTTAATAAAACTAGAGTGAGTGGTGTAAAAATGCAAAAAGCTGCACAATTTTGTTTGAGTGTAAAAAATCGCTCATTTTTGTACAATAGCTAAAATTTTGCGCAAACAAGTACAAAAAAAGTCGCAAAAGCCCTAGTTTACGACTTTCTAACGCCTGAATTCTGGAGTAAAGGTATGATAAATCAGGGCCATTGTGTATTACGCACAGTTTTTCAGTGTGGATTCTCATACAGAAAAAACACAGTATAAGGCCTCATGCACACGGCCGTTGTTGTTTTGCGGTCCGCAAAACACGGATCCGCAAAACACGGAAGCTGCTCCGCGTTCCGTAATTTGCGGAACGGAACGCGGCCCATTATAGAGATGCCTATTCTTGTCCGCATAACGGACAAGAATAGGACATGCTCTATTTTTTTGCGGGGGCACGGAACGGAGCAACGGATACGGACAGCACATAGAGTGCTGTCCGCATCTTTTGCGGCCCCATTGAAGTGAATGGGTCCGCGGCAGAGCCGCAAAATATGCGGCTCGGACACGGACCTGAACAACGGCCGAGTTTTGCGGACAAGAATAGGCATTTCTACAATGGGCCATGTTCTGTTCCGCAAATTGCGGAACGGAACGCGGAACAGCTTCCGTTTTTTGCGGATCCGCAGATTGCGGACTGCAAAACACCTACGGTCGTGTGCATGAGGCCTAAGGCTCCATTCACACGTCCGCAATTCTGTTCTGCATTTTGCGGAACTGAATTGCAGACCCATTCATTTCTATGGGGATAAACTATGTCCCGCGAAATGCGGAACGCACATTGCCGATGTCTGTGTTTTGTGGATCCGCAAAACACACACGGATGTGTGAATAGACCCTAAGGCCTCTTGCACACGACCATTCTTTTTTCTGTTTACGTTCTGTTTTTGCGTTCCGTATATGGTCAGTATACGGAACCATTCATTTCAATGGATCCACAAAAAAAACCTAAGGTACTCCGTATGCCTTCCGTTTCCATATTTCCGTTTTTCCGTTCAAAGATAGAACATGTCCGCATTATGGACAAGGATAGGACTGTTCTATCAGGGGCTAGCTGTTCTGTTCCGCAAAAAACAGAATGCACACGGACGTCATCTGTATTTTTTATGGATTGGTTTTTTGCGGATCGCAAAATACTGAAAAAGCCATACGGTCGTGTGCAAGAGGCCTAACACAGTACCAGCAAAGTGAATGAGATTAGACAAATCTTATGTACACTTTGCTTTTTTTTTTTTTACTCAGGAAATTGACCTGCTGTGCAGATTTTGAAATCCGCAGCATGTCAATTCTCTTTTATTTTATTTTTTTGGGTGGCTTTCACTCTTTTCAATGCAGGATGAGATCTACCAAATATCTGCACCAAATAATGCAAGTAACTCATAGCTTTTGGTGCGGAAATGCCCCACAAACCATAGGAATTTTCTGTTTTGCAGGTTGCTTTAGGCCTCATGCACACGAACGTATTTTCTTTCCGTGTCCCTTCCAGTTTTTTTGGAGAACCATATACAGAACCATTTATTTCAATGGGTCCTCAAAAAAAACGGAAGTTACTCTTTGTGCATTCCGTTTCTGTATGTCTGTATTTCCGTTCTGCCAAAAAATAGAACATGTCCTATTATTGTCTGCATTACGGACAAGGATAGGACTGTTCTATCAGGGGCCAGCTGTTCCGTTCCGCAAAATACGGAATGCACACGGACATCATTCGTATTTTTTGCGGATCCGTTTTTTGTGGACCACAAAATACATACGATCGTGTGCATGGGGCCTTAGGGTGCATTCGCACACCAGTGAAAGAAAACAGCCATTAAAAATGGATACACTGTCAGTTTTTCATGGCCATCTGTGCGTGCATCCATTTTTGGATACATTTTTAATGGCTGATAAAAATTACCATAAAAAATTGATGAATTTCATAGTTTTTTAAATTTAAACCCCAGCCTCTGCAGTGCGCTCAATAGCCCCCCCCCACAGTGCCCTCACTGTATGTAAAGCCCCCATAGTGCTCCATGTGTATAAAAGTTGCCCTCATAGTACTCCCTGTATACAGTATATACAATGCATTCGAAAGCCCCTTTCACTTTTTTCACATTTTATATTGTAGCCTTGTGCTAAATTAAATTAAAAAACGTGTTTTTTTTTTATAAGGAAAAACAAAAATCTGTCCACCCACAGTATGGTAAATTCAGTTGATTGGACATGATTTGGAAAGACACAGACTTGTCTATATAAGGTCTTACAGCTGATAATGCATATCAGAGAAAAAACAAAGCCAGGAGGAATAAAGAACTTCTTGTAGAGATCAGAGACATGATTGTGTGGTGGCACAGATCTGGAAAAGGGTACAAAAAAAAATCTGCTGCGCTGAAAGTTCCCAAGAGCACAGTCGCCTCTATAATTATTAAATGGAAGAAGTTTAGAACAACCATGGGTCTTCCTAGAGCTGTCCTCCCCACCAAACTAAGTAATCAGGAGAGAAGGTCCTTGGTAAGAAAGGTAGCTAAGTACCCAATGGTCACTCTAGCTAAGTTCCAAAGATCCTGCGTACAGATGGGAGAAACCTCCAGAAGGTCAAACATTACTGCAGCACTCTACCAACCAAAGAAGTCTCTCTTTAGTAAAAAAAAAAACACATGAAAGTTCGCTTGTTGCAAACAACACTTAAAAGACTTAAACAACATTCTCTGGTCTGATGAAATCAAGTGTATAACACTGAGGTACACCAATCTCTTATGAAAAATATAAATCTTTATTAAATATCCTTAAAATACACATTAAATACCATAAAAAAGGAGAAACAAGAAATAAATGCGCCAAACAACTTGCTAAGCCACGTAAACGCGGCTCTGTGTGGATCCTAAACCGGAAGTGCACTGTAATTAACCCTATAGAGAACAGACCTATTGCGTCCAGAATAAAGACTAACCCGTCTATTTGTGGGACTCGACACGATCTGTCTAACAGTCAAATAATCATTCCCTCCCGGTAAAGAAACAATAGCAACTCGTGCCTTACCTCGGCCACATACACCCCGTTATGCAAGTAGGCGCACCCCTCGACGCGCGTTTCGCGTACAGCTTCTTCAGGAGGAGAGATCTAATGGACGTGGTGGGCTACTTTTTATGTCGTAACCTGACCTATGGGGGAACGTTCCTCAATCACATGGCTCTAGGACGTCATTGTGGCGCATCGCTCCTTTACAATCGCTGCGGGCACATCTTCCGCCAGGCCCCACCTTGGCCTCAGTGAGGGCAGCTCGGACTATTTCCGCCAACTGACGTCACTCGAGGCTTTAGTGTTGTCAGGGTCCAGCGCAAGTGCCGCCTCAAAAGTCAGTCAGCGATGCGCTCCCGTTCCCAGGTAAAATGCCATTTTGGGAGGACAATCAATACAACATTACACTTACTACACTCTTAAACAATATCTAAAAAGACAAACAATCGTCTACTAAAGTTCGACAGGGAGTCGGGTGGAAATATGTTATTCTATAGTTCTAATAGGGTAGCGGACTGTCTCACTCACAGCGCCTGGCTAATCCCACCCTGATTCCATGTATTTTACTCCAAACCCACTCACTATAATATATTATGTAATTTCAGTAAAAAGGTACTGTAAATACCTGGCCTAACAAAATAAACCATGTATCTAACCTATTTCCTGTGACCACTAAACTACGTGAACTAACATAGAGACCTAAAGTGCTAGTGCTGTAAATTCATAATTAATATTCTGTTCAATCAAGCCTCAATCAGTACATGGAGTTATCCCAAAATAGTTAATATAGGTGCATTAAATTACAAAATCACCACAAAATATACCCCATAAAATTATACATTATAAGTGCCCAATTAAGACAGTAAAGTGCTGAAAATTAAAGTGCATAGTGCTTGATACAATATAACAAAATCCCCTTATATACCATATTAAATGGATCACCCAGGCCCGTACATCAACCTCCCCTACATACATAGTGAATTTGCATCAATCAGCCTAACAAAGGCCGATTTATGCAACAAAGTCCATCATCCTCAGATGTATCTCGCTTTGTTGTTCATTCTGCTTGTTCCTTTTTCACCAGCTTTCGAAATCCACCATCCCTGTCCATCCTTCATCCCCAACCGGAAACAGTCCCCCATCCGCCAGAAAACAACCTCCACATATAACCATCCAGTATCAATACGGTATAAGTAATCTGCAATTATTAAAAATACAATTAAAATCTGACAACACAAGAATTTTGATACTTAGCCCCCCACTCTACAAGAATGCTGCAAACCCATATCTTACCCATATCTTATTCCTGTTGTGATTGAACTAAGTCGCTCATGTGTGCCAGGCTGCCCAGAGGTAACGATAAGCTGTCCTCTGTAGGTGGTGTATCGTCTGTGTCCTCCGTATCCCCCCAGCCACGCTCCAGTGATGGCCCAGAGCTGCGTAGGGTGCCACCCTGCAGTGAAACCGGTTCCTCCTCCTCTTCCTCATCCTCCTCGTCCTCCAGAAGTGTTTCCCTGGCTGTCCACATGTGTACCTGGCCTCTGCTGGTGCAGGAACCCACCCTCTGAGCCACTTCTGTATAACCTGCCCGAAACCCTGTGAAATGCCCCCTCTTCCTCCTCCTACTGTGCCGCATGCTTTTCCATCATCGTCGTAATATCTTTTTCAAGGAGACATAGAAGGGGTATTGTAATGCTAACAACGGCGTCATCAGCACTGGCCATGTTGGTTGAATACTCCAAAGACCACAAAAGGTACACAGGTCTCGCATGCAGGCCCAATCACTGGTGATGAGGGTGTGCTGATCCGCAGAGCGGACTCGTGCATACTGCATATGAAACTCCTCTATCGCCCGCTGCTGCTCGCACAGTCTCTCCAGCATATGTAAGGTGGAGTTCCACCTGGTTGGCATGTCGCATATGAGGCGGTGAGCAGGAACGGCGAAGTTACGCTGCAGCACAGACAGGCGATCAGCAGGAGGGTGAGAACACCGAAAGCGAGCACATGCGGACCTCACTTTCAACAGCAGCTCTGTCATGTCTGGGTAGTTTTTAAGAAACTTCTGCACCACCAAATTTAGCACATGCACCAGGCAAGGGTTGTGCATTAAACGGCTAGTCCCAGAGCTGCAACGAGATTTCGCCCATTATCACACACCACCAGGCCGGGCTTGAGGCTCACCGGCAGCAACCACTTATCAGTCTGCTGTTCTATGCCCCTCCAAAGCTCCTGTGTGGTGTGGGGTTTGTCACCTAAACACATGAGTTTTAAAATCGTCTGCTGACGTTTACCCTGGGCTGTGCTGAAGTTGGGGGTGAGGTTCTTTTGATGACCGGATGTGGGGGTGGTAGAAGAGGAGGAGGATGCAGAGTAGGAGGAGGAAGCAACAGGAGGCAACGAATAATGCCCTGCCATCCTCTGTGGTGGAAGGACATGCGCCAAACCGCTATCCGCCTCAGGCCCAGCCGCCACTACGTTTACCCAGTGTGCAGTTAGGGAGATATAGCGACCCTGGCCGTGCTTACTGGTCCATGTATCTGTGGTTATGTGGACCTTTCCACAGATGGCGTTGCGCAGCACACACTTGATTTTATCCTGCACTTGGTTTTTCAGGGAAGGGACGGCTCGCCTGTAGTGGAGAAGTAGTGGCGGCTGGGAACAACGTACTGGGGGACAGCCACCGCCATTAGCTGTTTGAAACAGTCCGTCTCCACCAGACGGAATGACAGCATTTCAAAGGCCAGTCATTTTGAAATGCTGGCATTCAGGGCCAGGGCTCGAGGGTGGGTAGGTGGGTATTTCCTCCTTCTCTCCAATGGGAAATGGACAGCTGAATGCTGCCGTGTGACATGGTGGAGATGCTTGGTGATGGTGTCGTATGTGGTGGTGTTGGTGGAACATCCTCTGTTTGCTGGTCGCCAGGTGCCACGGTGACGCCAGAGGTGGAGGGAGAGGCCGAGCCAGCAGCAGAAGAGGAACAGGAGGAGCATGAGAGAGTTCCTTGTTTTTAAGGTATTTACTCCACTGCAGTTCATGCTTTGCATGTAGATGCCTGGTCATGCAGGTTGTGCTCAGGTTAAGAACGTTTATGCCTTGCTTCAGGCTCTGATCACACAACATACAAACCACTTGTGTCTTGTCGTCAGGACATTGTGTGAAGAACTGCCACATGAAATGAACTCCTTGTAGCAGGCCTTGGTGCGGTGGACAGTAGCAGGCGTACTGTCATTGGAACGGCCGCTGCGCTTTTGCACCCCGCTCCCTTTTTTGCTGTGCTGTTGCCTCTGTGCGACCACCGCCTCTTCCTCAGAACTGCACGCCTCACTAGCGCAACATTCAGTCCAGTCTGGGTCTAGGACTTTATCATCCTCCACATCATCTTCCAGCCATTCATGACCCCTGCCCTCCTCGTCGGTCTGCACATTGCAGAAAGCCACAGCAGTTGGCACCTGTGTTTCGTCATCATCAGAGACGTTTTGTGGCTGTATTCCCATGTCCTCATCTTGCAACAAAAGTGGTTGAGCATCAGTGCATTTAAGGTCTTCCTCTTCTGGGGCAGGGCTAGCTGGATGGGTTGGGGAAACCCTGCCAACAGAGTCATCAAAAAGCATGAGACTTTCCTGCATGATTTGTGGCTCTAACTGCTTGGCTGATTTGTAAGGGGGTTAGGTGGAAGACTGATGGGCATGGGCTGCAGGTGCCAACTCTGAGCTTTCTGCGGAGGACTGGGTGTTAGATACTGTGGAGGCACTGTCAGCCACCCAATCTACTATCGCCTGTACATGTTCTGGCTTCACTATCCGTAGAGCGGCATTTCGGCCTATCAAATAACGCTGCAGATTCTGTCGCCTACTCGCACCAGAGGAAGGTGTTTGAGTTGGAGCGGTAGTTGGCGCTAAACGGCCACGTCCTCTCCCAGCAATAGGAGCTCCACCAACACCACCACGACCATGCCCACGTCCCTTATTTGATGTTCTCCTCATTATTTGTGTTCACCCACCAAGCTGAAAGATTGGTCTCTCTCTGGTGTCAATTTACCTGCCACTAGTCGACAATTATGTTCGCTAAGGCAGTGCCCGTGTCATAAAAATGCTCTGTGGACTCAGAATAATGTTTTTTATGGCCAAAATACACTGATTCTCAATTTCTATGCGGAAATGTAAAAAGTTTTTTGGTACGCTGTAAGTGGTTTGTGGAACAAGAACAAGTATTTTTGTAATAAAATACAGAAAATTAGTATTTCACCGCTGTAAATTGAAACTAATTATTTATACACCGGATGCACAACAGTTTTTTCGGCCTAAAACACTGCTTTTTTTAATACAACCCGAAAATGCATTTTTTTTTACTGCTGTACATTAACAGTAGATATTTATACTATGTATGGACACCAGATTTGGGGACCCAGAACTCAGATTTGGACAAATGGACTATGTCACGGCTTTTGTCACCAAAATTTACAAATGCAGTTTTTCACTGCTGTAAACTAAATGTAAGTATTTATACCGTGTATGTACAACTATTTTGTGAAGCAGGAATTTTGCTTTTATCACTCAAAAAAAGAATAATGCACTATTTCTCAGCTGTAATGTGAAATGTGGTGTATTTCAAAATGCTTTGTGGATCAGGATTTCCACTTTTTGTCAAAAAAATACACTTATGCTGTATACCACAGCAGCAATGTAAAATAGGTGGTTGGAATGGGTATTTCAGACTGTTTGGTGGACCTTGAATAACGTTTTTTTTTTCTGTAAAAAACAAAGAAGCACTATTTCCCTGCAAAAATATAAAATATGTCGTTGGACGGTGTATGCAGAACTGTTTTGTGGACAAGGAATATGGTTTTCCCCCCAAAATTACACGGATTCTCTATTACACCGCAAAAATGTCAAATATATATTTTGGTGGTGTAAAATAGGCTTGGTGGATAAGGATGACCAGTTTTTTTTTTTACTAAAATACACTGATGGACTATTTGATAGCTCAAATGGAATATACGGTTTAGTGCATTGTATACACAAGTGCTCTGTGGCACCACAGATCCCAGGCTAGACAAATGGACTATGTCACCCCTTAAACATACAAAAGACAATATAGGGGACTTGAGCAGCCAGAAAAAAAGTTTTTTTTCTCTTCACTGAGCTACAAAATAGAATTAGGCTGATGTCCCTGGCTGGCTGGCACACATGCAGTACACTGCAGTGGCTAATATGGCCGCCGAACACCACCTCAGTAACAGATGGATTACAAAAAAAGATTTCCCCTTGCAGTGGCTGGGTACAGAAATGTTGGACTGAGAAGTTCCCTCCCTCTCTATTTGCTGTATCTTGTGGATTAAAGTAGCACCGGTTCTTCTGATTTCTGCCCCATTCTGTCCCTGATCGCAGCACCAACATCATCTCCCTAAGCTAAAATCAGCAGAGTGACATGCGGCAGTACGTGACTGCAGCTTATAAAGATGGTGGGTCACTTGCTGCACTCAGCCAATCACAGCCATGCCATTAGTAGGCATGGCTCTGATGGCTTCTTAGGGCAAGAAGTAAAACGCTTGCTGATTAACTGCTGTGCAGCCCTTCAGAAAGCGGGAAGAAATCGCCGAACAACGGACCCGAACCAAAACTTTTTTGAAAATGTTCTGGCTCGGGTCCATGTCCCGAACACCCCAAAATTCGGTACGAACCCAAACTATGCAATTCGGGTTCGCTCAACTCTAGTTGCCACTAATTAGTGTATTAATAATACTGAGGGCCACTAATGGGAACATTATTAATACTGGGAGACACTAATGGGGGCATTAATAATTCTGAGGTCCCTTAATGGGGGCATTATTAATACTGGAGTCGACTAATGGGGCCATTAATCATACTGGGGCACTGCAGGGGTTGAGATTTAAAATCCAAAAACTATTTTTTTTCATTCAAAAAAGTTTTTAAATAAAAAAAAACATGTATTTTTTAACTTGGAGCTTTTTTTTTACTATAACATTATTTCACATTTATTTTTACCATTTAGTCCCACAAGGGGACTTTGACATATAATCCTATGATCACTTTTATAATACTGTCACGGACGTTCCCAGGTGGCAGGAGATCGGTGAGACTGGCAACATGTGGTTTGATCTGACAGGTTTCCTTGTGGATCAAATTAAGTCTGTGTTGTTTCTGGTAATGGCCACACCCCTTGCCTTAGGTGTTGCTTATGTGGTCATTTAACCTTCATTATTTATAGTTGCTTCTCCCTCTATGCTGTGCGGTTTATTGCTTCAGTTATGGATAGCTGGTGTGTGGATCTCGGCAGAGTTCCTGGTGCTTCCATTGCACCTTTGAAGTTAATTCTTTCCTTTCTCTTTTTGTACTTTGTTTCAGTTCTGTGTGTTGCATTTCCTTGTCTTTTAGGTTAAGGCCTGAGGGAGACTCCTGTTTGTCCTTCCTTTTGGAGGAACAGGTTGTCTCAATCCTGACATTAGTACCAGGGTCCTATAGGGTGAGTTAGGACATTAGGTATTACTGTGTATGAACTCACCTACCTCTGGGGTCTGTTCATACTAGTAGTTAGTCAGGACTTTGATTAGGATTCTACTAGGAGGTGTCCATCTTCTTTCTGTAGTTTCCAGGCCTTTTTCCCTCACCCCTTTCCCTCCTATATTCTGTGTGGTGTTTCCCTCCTACACCTGAATGTGAAAAACACACTGTACTAGTTTATGTAGTGCAGTGTATTATACTGCCAGTAGAAACTGATAGGCACTCTCTCAGACTACACCTATAGCATAGCCAGATAAGCATGCACTAAGGGCGTACCTGGGAGCCTTCATCACATCCCTGGCTGCCATTTGGAGATATCGGCATCTTACGATCTAATTTGCGGTGGTGCTGTCACGCTCGTGTGTGGGAGGAAAACACCACACCAAACATAGGAGGGAAAGGGTATACCAGAATAAGGCCTAGAAACTAGGGAAGGAAGATGGACACCTCCTAGAGAAAACCTTAACTTGAGTCCTGACTGACTACCAGTATGAACAGGCCCCAAAGGTAGGCAAGTTCATACACTGGATACCTAGAATTCTATCTCACCTTATAAGACCCTGGAACTAATGTCAGGACTGAGTCTACCTGTTCCTCCAAAGGGAAGGACAAACAGGAGTCTCCCTCAGGCCTAATGACAAACAACAGGGACAGGCAACACATACATACAATAAAAAAAAATGCAAAAGGGAAAGGAAACACTTATCTTCAATGAAGCTTTGGTAGCTCCAGGAACTCAGCCAAGAACCGAACACAAGCTAACGACAAGTCCAACAGAAGCTATAAACCCCATAGCATAGTGGGAGAAACAACAATAAATAGAGAAGGTTAAATGACCACAATAGCCACACCTGGGGAAAGAAGGTGTGGCAAGCACCAGAAACAACACAGAGGTAATTTGATCCAAAAGAAAAACATGTCAGATCAAACCACGTGTTGCCAGTCTCACAGATCTCCTGCAACCTGCCACGGGAATATCTGTATGCCTTGTGCACTCTGTGCTGTGGATGTGAACCCATTGACTTGAATGGGCCCAAGATGCACAAGATCCAGTAAAAGATAGGACATGTCTTCTCTTTTGCAGTGTGGAGGCACAGACCCAAAAACACTTCGTAGTGTTTCTGTGGGCTTCCAATCCATGCCTATGCACTGCAAAAGATAGTACATGTCCTATCTTTGGCCATATCTTGCAGATCGCTGTCTGCAATATGGGTACGGAGCTCTTACATTCGTGTGCATGAGTCCTTACTGTAGACAGTTTTCACAGTTTTTTTTAGTTGTGTTTTTTTGCTGTGTTTTTGCTGTTAACAATGCCAGCTGCAAATTTTAGCTGATGGTCTATGGGAAATATGAAACACAGGACACAAAAGTGTTTTTTTGCTAATGGTGTTTATGTTCATTAGGTGGTGTTTCTTGTCTTTCTTGCTTCTTTTTCAAAAGTGCAGCATGCTGTAGCTGTTGCCATTTTTTTCAGAAAAAATGACAACACATTGTATAAAGAGGAGAAGCGCCATGACAAAAACAGTAGAGGGAAGGCATACTGGGGAGATATATCAAGACTGGCGGATCCATCTGCCAGTCTTGATCTCCCTGTCCAATAAAAATAAATAAAAGGTGGCTCTATTTTGCAGTTCTAATGGTTGAGGTGCTCATTGCCAATTTGATTCACCCAATCAATAATTGTGTATTTATATATAAAAGGACAGTAGGCACTCGTTTTTGGAAAACAATGTGATTACTTTATTAGATGACTTGTTATTCTTTTAATGATTGAATAAAAGGATAAAATTTAAAATATACTTAATAAAAACAAAATAGATAAGTGTTATAGCCCCCAAATAAAGACGCAGTATATGTTGTAGGATACTGAGCTCTATATGCGTCATATATGGGATATGGGATTTGTTTTTTCCCAATTCCACCCCATTTGGAATTTTTCTCCTTCACAATTGTGGCGTAAAGAAAGTCGCACATTATGGCACATGGCATCTGTGCACCATAATTTGCGACTTTTTGAGCTCCTCAGCACTTTTCTGAAGTGCCGAGACTTAAAGGAAGGGGACATGGCTGCCACATTTACTGGCGGAAGTTATAGCTGAAGTCTACACCAGTCTGTAGGTGACGTAGACTTCAGTTTCTGATGCACAGCAGGGCAGAGTTGCGCCTGATTTGTTAAGAGGCTTATGGCTCTTAAAAAATCAGGCTCATCTCACGCCAGCACAGGGAGATCAAGTAGGGGATATAACACTGTATGAGTGCTGGTACCAGACTTCGTAGTAAATGTGCAACAATATATGAGAAAACAGTAGATATAAAATAAGGAATTATAAAAACAACTTAAATTTGCGTCAATAGTGATAAAATATGTAATTAGTTATTGTAGATGGACCTTATAGAGTCCCCGATGTAAAGTTTCTAAATGGTTTTCAGATAAATCAGGTAAATGGACGGGAGACTATGTCTCCATATCTGGTGATAAATAGTTTTTAGTTTCAACTTTGTTATCTAAGTCGTCCTTATAGGATATTTGTGTAACATTATATTATGGCAGATATTTCAGTCACGCTCACACCTTCACTGTAAAGGGAACGGAGCTCTATACCTCGGTGCGGAGTCCCACACTGTCACCGGTAAGAGTTCACTTACCCACCAGTACAGCTTGTTTCTTGTGAGTCGTCCTAAGTCCGCCTTGCTGCAGCTTTGTTCAGCTCTGTTCTCCGGCTGTCGGCGTCCCACGTGGTTCCCTGGCGTCTTACGTGTCTTGTACAGTGTGACGTAGTTAGTACATGTGATCAGGAACACGTGATCGGACACGCCGGGCGGCAATTCGGATGATAAGTATTAAATGGAGCACTCCATGGAAGTATTGAGTCCTGTATTCCAAATCGAATGGTTGTTTCGGTTAAAAACAGGTCCTCCACGTCTTCAAACGCGTTTTGGGACGGTATATGGGCCCTTCATCAGTGAGTGGAAACCATTCAGAGACTTTACATCGGGGACTCTATAAGGTTCATCCTCAATAACTCTTCACATATTTTATCACTATTGACGCAAATTTAAGTTGTTTTATAATTCCTTATTTTATATCTACTGTTTTCTCATATATTGTTGCACATTTACTACGAAGTCTGGTACCAGCACTCATACAGTGTTACTAATACAAAAAAGATTAGCAGCACACAGCAAACAGTTAGTGGGTGCAGATCCTCATACCACTGACAAAGTGGTTCCAATATCCAGCAAATCCAAAGAGAGAGGCCGCACACCAAAGTTAAAGATGAAAACGTGGATCGTTTATTCCCCTTAGCAACGTTTCAACCACTCATTGTGGTCTTTATCAAGCATACAAAAATGGTGTCATAGGGGGCATATATATACCCAGAATGCAAAGTAAGTGATCACATACCAATTAACATATAGTCGATACAAAATCAGTGCCATATTTATCAAAAATGTTCATTAAAATTTCTGCAGTGCAATAGAACACATCAAGTTACCATATATGTAAAATACACATAATAATTCATATCAAATCGTGAAATATTCATATAATAGTGTAAATAGATTGGTGACGTCATCACCCCAAAGTGATTAGTGCTATTAAAAACATATGAGATATATAAAAACAACTTACAAGGAGCTCATTGTAGTCAAAGTATCCCGCCTAAGATCGCGTCTCCTAAGACTTAGTGTGCATGTCCGGTGACCAAGCAACCAGAACGCACACAGGGCCGAGGCCACGCAAGGCTCACCGCCCCAAAAGACGTCACACGCACAAGTCATGTGACAATCCCTGGTAGCGGCCCGCCATCGCGAGACCAGGCTCTGGTCAGCGTCCCGGTTGTCATGGCGACGCTGTCACGATCTGTAGGACGGACGAATCCCACACCACATATTATTGGTGCGGGAACCCCCCGCCACTACCCATCATGTACGTCCGAACAAAATGCCCAAAACAAGGCAACAAAACCTGTGGGGGATGCACTGGGCACAATACATTCAATTTTTATTAATATATTCAACATGATGGACGATCAATCACCAAACAGTGATCAAATCAATAACCCCCCGATGTATAGCAACACCGGTAGGTATAGAAAAAATTTTTAGTTAAAGAAAAAGAATTTAAACCACATGATCACAATAACAGTGAAAAGTGTCCGATGCATCTCCCAATTAAAATTAGGCAGACGCTCCGATCCTGGTGGAGACTTCAAGGCTCCTTCATAAAGCTTGATGTACAAAATCTATAAAAAAGAGAGAGAGAGTACACAATGAGATCCATGGACCAATAAAATCAATAAGTATCCTGTAAAACGACACCATTAATGGTCACACGACCCAGATCAGAACAAGAGAGCGGCACCATAGGAGGAGGGTCGGAGCCAACCATCCATCCACACCTTACACGATATTCCATTTAAATTCCACATTTAAGCCTTGTGGTCTAAGTGACAGTGTTATATATACTTGATCTCCCTGTGCTGGCGTGAGATGAGCCTGATTTGTTAAGAGCCATAAGCCTCTTAACAAATCAGGCGCATCTCTGCCCTGCTGTGCATCAGAAACTGAAGTCTACGTCACCTACAGACTGGTGTAGACTTCAGCTATAACTTCCGCCAGTAAATGTGGCAGCCATGTTCCCTTCCTTTAAGTCTCGGCACTTCAGAAAAGTGCTGAGGAGCTCAAAAAGTCGCAAATTATGGTGCACAGATGCCATGTGCCATAATGTGCGACTTTTTTTACGCCACAATTGTGAAGGAGAAAAATTCCAAATGGGGTGGAATTGGGAAAAAACACAATTCCGCCAGTTTTATTTGTTTTACTTTTATGGTGTACCCAATGTGATAAAACTAACCTATGCCCTGTTTTCTCTGGATTGGTACTATTACAATGATACCACATTTATATAGTTAGATTTTTTTTATTTTTTATTTTTATTTCCATATTCTGCCTTTTTTTTTTGCGGGATGATCTGTAGTTTTTATTGCTACCATTTTTGAGTGTACATGACTTTTTGATCACTTTTTTTTCAATTTTTGTGCTGAGGTAAAATGACAAAAAATGTTGAATAGGCAATTATTTTTTTTTCTGTTTCGCTGTTTATTGTATGGGATAAATATTTTTTATATCTTAATAGTACGAGCCTTTTCACACAGAATGCCCAGGATGTTTAAAGTCACCCACTTGTATTCTATAAGGATTTCCATCCTTTACAGAATACAGGATTCTGTATATTCCAATGCAGTGCTGTCACCTGCAAGCCAGCATTGAAATATACTAGTAATCAGCCTGAAAGCAGTGTGCAGGCTCAGGCCTGTTACACTCAGTTCACATAACTGTTATTTTTCCGTTCTTCTAATCTGTCAGAAGACCAGATAAATAAAGAAAAGAAAAACAGATCCTATAACAAAAAAATGGATCCTGTGCATCAGTTATGCACATTTGGTATCCGTTTGAGCATTTTCCAACTGAGATCCATTTTATTAGACAGAAAAAAAAGTAATGTGCCCCAGAATAGAAATCTACACCAGCAAGGGAACTGGTGTAGATTTATGTTTTAAACCAGGGATCAGCAACCTTCGGCACTCCAGCTGCTGTGAAACTACAACTCCCAGCATGCAAACATGCTTGGCTATTCTCACAACTACCATAGAAGAAAATGGAGCATTCTGGGAGTTGTAGTTTCAGAACATCTGGAGTGCTGGAGGTTGCTAAATCCCTGTTTTAAACTATAGCAGTTTCCTTGCATAGATTATAATAAATTTGCCGGGGCGGCTATACCAAAAAGTTGCAAAATTTTGAGCAAGAGTGCACATGCCAAACTTTGTGACTTTTTTATATCAATTTTTTGGTTTAAGATTATAAATGTCCCCAGTGTAATAAGAAAATATAAAATGCACGAAAAGCAGTGCTTTTTTGTACCTGTTTTCCTTTGGTTTGGTTGATTTTTTTTTTGCATCAGTGGTGTTTTGTTTCTTCCTAAATGCATAATGGTCCTGGTGTGGACAAAGAATACTTTACAAAAAAAACTATAGGGCACATTTACCACAGAAAATACATCAGTTTTTTGGTGCAATTTGCACAAAAAAGCTGCCGTACATGCTTTGCACTGCATTTATTTGGTGTCTTAGGGTACAGCGTATAGCCGTACCTTAAGACTATTTTCTAATTTACTTATACCTCGCCCAACAGAGAAGGTGTGACCATGTGGAAAGTGCCAACACCAGGTGCCACAGAACAGATCTTTCCCTTACCCTGGGTTCAGACCTGAGCGTTCTAAAAAGCGTTTTTGCAAATAGGAAACGCGCGTTCGTACGCGCGTTCTTGTGATTGACTACTGTGGTGTCAATCACAAAACGCGCGACAAACGCCCCAAAAAAAGCTCAAGTACTTGTTTATGCGTCGGGTGTTTTACAGCGCGTTCAAACGCGCTGTAAAACGCTCAAGTGAGAACCAGGGCCATAGGAAAGCATTGCTTTTCATGTGTTGAGCGTTTTACAGCGCGTTTGAACGGACTGTAAAATGCTCAGGTGTGAACCCAGGGTTATACCTTATGTCTGTATAGACTCTATCCCGGTTTTTGCACCGAAATAGAGATTTCAACAACAGACTTAAAAATCTGAAGAATGAGTCCAAAAATAACGGGTCGGTGCACTCAGAGGCTTTCTGCTGCCCCTTTGTTAGAGAGTTTGGTGGGGGTCACAGGGCATAAGTCATAAGATGTGGTGAACTTTCCCTTTAATGTATTAGGGAGCTGCATTATGATAAGAAATTCTATACCCTGGATCACTCCCTTAATGCACTGGAGCAATACAGATAATTGGAGAGAGCAGCTGTGGGGGAATTGTGAAAGCCCATCTGCTTTCCCTCGTAAACTTTCCTGTATACATCTGGAGTCTTTGCACCATCTCTGACAGTTTTTATCTATAATCCTCTTTGTTCTTTGGAGATGGCTCCTTTATTGGTCCATATAACAATCGGGCCTATGATCATCATGAGAATAGGATTGCTAGGTCCCCTACCACTCACTGACTTAGCGATCGATCGCTTCATATCTTTAGATACGTCTAGAAATAGTCACTTAATATTTTTAAATGCTGTATAATCCACGGGTCAATGTGGAGAATATGGTCTTAGGCATTATAGCTACGGCAACATTCATTCTTTTGAACAATATCACACGCAGTCTCTTTAACCCATCCAGCAGACCACAAAGAGTTTTGCTGGAAGCCTGATGAAGACAGCTTATAGGGTAACTGTGAACTGCAGATTGTCAGACATGAAGGTCAATGTCGCTGTACTCAAGCTGCCACTACATTTGGCAAAAGAGGAGTTTCTGATGTAGTCAAAGTATAAAACAAGATCAGCACATATAACAATAACAACATATACATGCTAGTCTCTTCCTGCTTGTTTCTTCTGACATTTCAGTAAAGTGTGATTTGTTCTTTCAATAAGATAGGGCTCAAAGATAGAAAAATACCTTTTCAGCATGCAGTTATTTGGGGTATTGGGCTCATTGCATGATCAAGTATCAAACATATGGGCACTAGACTTTTACACAATATTAGAATTGTGCCGATGTATCTCTAAAGAAAACTATGCTAGTGGGCAATGTGGAAGGGAAAGTCAATGAGCCGTGATAGCTGTCCCTGTGAACTGTAATTTCAACCCCATATTTAGCCCTGCTTGTCGTTAAAATTAGAGGAGACATTTTTAATCCATTCATGTCACCTCCTTTACAATTGTGGTACAGTTGTCTTAGAGTAATTAATTACATCAAGACTTATTGCATCAGACTGTAATACCATTCATCAAAGTAAAATTGCATGTTATACTGAATGCACAAATATAAAAAAAAGTTGGTGTGTTATAGACCATAAAGACGAGATGAAAATACTTCAAATATAAATTATTATTTTTTTATTGAAAAGACATTAAAGACATTTGAAAGCACTGCTCGTGCATAAGTTAGAACATGGTGTTGCACCATGATAAGCCCCCATCTCCATAAAACTCTCCTCCTAAAACCTATTACACTTGGAAACAAAAAAATATATACCGTATATATAAGCAATCCTGTAACAATACAAATACCAATATAAGCATTTGACATCATATATGTGGGACCATATTAAAAGATGAGTGATGGGGTTTTCTTTTTAGCTTTTGAACACACTCTTGCTGCCTTTTTTTTTTATTATGCTAGACAAGCCCTTTTACCATGCCCCCATTTATCATGCAAAGGGCCACAGTAGATTACTTGAGTCGTTGCACTGGATACGGGAGAGATGAGTAACAATAAATATGAGTACATTGTATTCTTTACATAGGGCTATTTTACTGCATATGTATACGTACTGTTTTTTCTGTTTCTAACTCATATCTATATTGTATTAGACTGACGTGTTACATTGCTTTGCCCTATTGCCATTGTGCTTTTATACAAAAGAGATGCTACATTGTTAGTTTTATACAATAAATATTAGTTATTCAGCTTTGATCATAATTTGTATTGTCAATTCTTATAGCCAGACAAAGTTATAGGTGACATAATGCCAGGGGCAGACTGGGAACTTAACCACTTGAAGACCACAGGTTTATACCCCCCTAGTGACCAGGCCCTTTTTTACAAATCCGCACTACACTACTTTCACGGTTTATTGCTCCGTCATACAACTTACCACCAAAATGAATTTTACCTCCTTTTCTTCTCACTAATAGAGTTTTCATTTGGTGGTATTTCATTCTTGCTGACAATTTTACTTTTTTTTTGATATTTTACTTTTTTTGACGAAATTCTTGCAAAAAACTTTTCGCTTTCTGTTGTAAAAATCTTCAAATAACACTACATTTCAATTTAAATTTTTCTCTAAATTTATTGTTCTACATGTCTTTGATAAAAAAAAAATGCAATAAGTGTATATTTATTGGTTTGGGTAAAAGTTATAGCGTTTACAAATTATGGTGCAAAAAAGTGAGTTTCCGCACTTAGATTTTCTGAGCACCTGTCCTGTTTCCTGACGCACTACAATGCCCAGACAGTACAAACACCCCATAAATGACCCTATTTCGGAAAGTAGACACCCTAAGGTATTCGCTAAGGGGCATAGTGAGTTCATGGAATTTATATTTTTTGTCACAAGTTAGCGGAAATTGAATTTTTTATTTTTTTTTCAAAAAATTTCATTTTCCGCTAACTTGTGTCAAAAAATAAAAACTTCCATGAACTCACTATGTCCCTTAGCGAATACCTTGGGGTGTCTACTTTCTAAAATGGGGTCAGTTGTGAGGTTTTTCCACTGCCCTGGCATTTGAGGGTCTCCGCAATCATTACACGTATGGCCAGCATTAGGAGTTTCTGCTATTCTCTTTATATTGAGCATACGGGTAATGAGATTTTTTTTCCCGTTCAGCCGCTTGGCTGAAAGAAAAAAATGAACGGCACAGATTTCTTCATTCACATTGATCAATGTGGATAAAAAAATCTCTAAAAAATGTGCAAAAAAAAAAAAAGAGGGGAAAGCTGTAAAGCTGCGATCGCTAAGGGACCCTTAGGCCTCATTCACACCTCTGCAAATCTGTTCCGCAAAATTTTGCGGAACGGAATTGTAGATACATTCAATTCTATGGGGACAGACTTTGTCCCGCTCGGATCCGGAATTGCGGATCTGCACTTCCGGATCCGCAAAAATATAGAACATGTCCTATTCTTGTCCGCAATTGCGGACAAGAAAAGGCATTTTCTATATAGTTCTGGCAATGTGCGGATCCGCAAAATGCGAAAAGCACATTGCCGGTGTCCGTATTTTGCGGATCCGCAGATCCATGGATCCGCAAAACACATACGGACGTCTGAATGAGCCTTACAGGGGGGTGATTAGTGACAGGGGGGGTGACAGGGAGTGATTAGGGGGGATGACATGGGTGATCAGGGGTTAATCAGTGGTGGGGGGGGTGTGTGTAGTGATTGGTGCCCTTTACTTATGTTTGCCCTGGTGGTCCCAGACAAATGGACCACCAGGTGAGCAGACAGCAGGCATATCAGACGCTGTTTACAAAACAGCATCTGATATGCGTTTTAAATGCATTTTTTTCGCATCTACAGCCTGCCAGCGCATGATCAGCGTTGGCAGGCTGTAGTTTCAGTTGACCCGGTTACGATCGCATGAACGCGCACGCGCGGCGTGTGTTCATGCGAAATCTCGGGTCTCACGAGGTGACGCCGATAGGCGTGAGTGAGACCTGAGAGAGCCGCCGCTCTGACGCCCATCGGCGTTAGCGTGGCGGCAAGTGGTTAAAGGGGGTTTCCGAATTATATAAAAACTAAGACAGCCCCTGTTCACTGACGATCATAATGAGGTGGTTATTATGGGGGACTTAAACTACCCAGATATAGACTTGGAAACTGAAAGCTGTACATCGCATAAAGGAAACAGGTTCTTGGCAATAACCAAAGACAATTACCTTTCCCAACTGGTTCAGAACCCGACTAGAGGGACCGCCCTACTGGACTTAATGTTAACCAATAGACCTGACAGAACAACAGACGTGCAGGTTGGGGGAGATCTGGGAAATAGTGACCATAAAGTAATAACCTTCCAATTATCATTCAAAAGAGCATTTCTACAGGGAGGAACAAAAATACCAAATTTAAAAAAAGCTAAATTTAGCCAACTAAGCGAGTCCATAGGCCTAACTAACTGGGACAATGTCCTCAAAACTCAAAATACAGTCACAAAATGGGATATCTTTAAAAGCATCCTAAAATCTCAATGTGAGAGCTTTTTTGAATACCATATGGGAATAAAAGGTTAAGGAACAAAATGAAACCAATGTGGATAAATAGAACTGTAAAAAAAGCAATAAATGACAAAAAGAAAGCATATAAATCACTAAAACAGGAGGGTAGTGAGGAAGCACTGAAAAACTATAAGGAAAAAAAATAGAACATGTAAAAAACAAATAAAAGCGGCCAAACTAGAGTGAGACCGAGTGATTAATTGCCAAAGAGAGTAAAACTAACCCTAAAATGTTCTTCAATTATATAAATGTTAAAAACTATAAATCTATAAATGTCGGCCCTTTAAAGAGTAATGAGGGGGGAGTTGCGACGAGGAGAAAGCAAAGCTGTCAAATATTTTTTTCTCCAATGTATTCACTGAGGAAAATAAACTGTCAGATGAAATGCAGAATGTAAAAATAAATTCCCCATTAAAAATGTCCTGTCTGACCCAAGAAGAAGTACAACAGCGACTTAAAAAGATTAAAATGAACAAATCGCCAGGACCGGATGGCATACAGCCCCGTATCCTAAGGGAATTAAGTAATGTCATAGCCAGGCCCTTATTTCTGATATTTGCGGACTCTATACTGAAATGGAATGTTCCACAGGATTGGCGCATAGCAAATGTGGTGCCAATATTCAAAAAGGGTCCAAAAACAGAGCCCTGAAACTATAGGCCAGTAAGTTTAACATCTGTTTTGGGTAAACTGTTTGAAGGTTTTCTGAGAGATGCTATTTTAGAGGATCTCAACAGAAATAAGCAAATAACGCCATGTCAGCATAGCTTCATGAGGGATCGGTCATGCCAAACTAATTTAATCAGTTTCTATGAGGAGGTAAGTTCTAGACTTGACAGCGGAGAATCAATGGATGTCGTATATCTGGACTTCTCCAAAGCATTTGACACCGTACCTCATATAAGGTTAGTATATAAAATGAGGATGCTTGGACTGGGAGAGAATGTCTGTAAGTGGGTAAGTAACTGGCTGAGTGATAGAAAACAGAAGGTGGGTATTAATAGTACACACTCAGATTGGGTCTCTGCCACTAGTGGGGTACCTCAGGAGTCAGTATTGGGCCCTATTCTTTTCAATATATTTATTAATGATCTTGTAGAAGGCTTGCATAGTAAAATATCAATTTTTGCAGATGACACTAAACTGTGTAAAGTAATTAACACTGAAGAGGACAGTTTTCTGCTACAGAGGGATCTGGATAGATTGGAGGCTTGGGCAGATAAGTGGCAGATGAGGTTTAACACTAACAAATGTAAAGTTATGCACATGGGAAGGAATAATGCAAGTCACCCGTACATACTAAATGGTAAAACACTCGGTAACACTGACATGGAAAAGGATCTAGGAATTTTAATAAACAGCAAACTACGCTGCAAAAAACAGTGTCAGGCAGCTGCCGCCAAGGCCAATAAGATAATGGGTTGTATCAAAAGAGCCATAGACAACTGTGATGAGAACCTAGTCCTACCACTTTACAAATCGCTAGTCAGACCACACATGAAGTACTGTGTACAGTTCTGGGCTCCTGTGAACAAGGCAGACATAGCAGAGCTGGAGAGAGTTCAGAGGAGGGCAACTAAAGTAATAACTGTAATGGGTGGACTGCAGTACCCTGAAAGATTATCAAAATTAGGGTTATTCACTTTAGAAAAAAGATGACTGGGGGAGATCTAATTACTTCTACCTCACAGTTTTTTTTTGCCTTCCTCTGGATCAACTAGCAGGATGACAGGCCGAACTGGATGGACAGATGTCTTTATTCGGCCTTATGTACTATGTTACTATAAGAAGATTGCAAAGCGTTTTCAGGTTGCCATTTCCTCAGTTCGAAAAGTAATTAAGAAATTGCAGTTAACAGGAACATTGGATTCAAAAGAAGGTCTGAAAGACTAAGAAAAAGTTCAGAGACATCTGCTGATAGGATTGCTACAAAGACAAATCAAAACCCAAGCTTGACTGCAAAAGATCTTGAGGAAGATTAAGCACTCCATATAAATAGGTATAGAAAAAAGGGCAGCACTCCAAATGTAATAAAAAGAAAAACGCGGTTTATTTACCCATGAGACAAAGGCCTTTGTCACATGGGTGAATAAACCGCGTTTTTCTTTTTATTACATTTGGGGAAAAAGAGGAAAAAGGGCGGGGCACTGACACAAATGTGGTGAATAAAAGAGCACCTTTTTTGGAATTTTGGACTTCAAGAGTGCTGTTCATTTTTCATATTATATATATATATATATATATATATATATATATATAAAAGAAAAAACAGCAGCGGCACAGCACTCTTGGAGCTTGGGTGCAAATACCAAAAGACAGCTGGCTAGGCAGTCACAAATCCATAGATCCAAAAAATTGGCAGCACTCCGTTATTTCTTGTGAATGGTAAACCCACTTTATTCTCCCATTTGCGACTTTCAGCCGCTCAATGCGGTTTTTCAAGCATACATATGCTTGAAAAAAACCGCATTGAGCGGTTGAAACGTCGCAAATGGGAGAATAAAGTGGGTTCACCATTCACAAGAAATAACGGAGTGCTGCCAATTTTTTGGATCTATATATATATATATATATCTCACAGGCCATTATAAAGAATGCCTAGGTAAATTTGTGAAATATTAAGAGTTTTATTATACTTCGCCTGAATACTTTAGCCAACCTACATAATGCCTCGGCATTTTATACAATGCCTGATTTCATATATTTTTTTATACATTGCCTGTAACACATATTTAGCAAATGATCCCTTATACGGTATAGTAATGTTCTCCTGTTCACTGAGGGTTTCTATCATCTAACAACATTCAATGTCTGTTCTTTCATTCTTACTGTGCATCTGAGTTCAACAAATTGCATTCTTACCTAATGTATGTAACTGTCACTGAGTAATTTCCTGTTCCTTATATCATATGTAACTACATTTTACACAACTTTTGGATTTCAAAAATTACTTGTCAAACGCACATTTCTTACACTTTTCTTGTCCACCAGTCTTGTCTGTATAAAAATATAAGACTGCTTAACTTAGTATCATGGCTTATAATGGCTAATAATCCTGTGAATGTTTTCTGTATAGCGCTAAAATAAGGAGTCTGGATCTTGAGCATTCATTGTAGACATTGTATTATTCTTAGGGGGTAATTTATTAAGACCAGTGTTTTAGACCCCAGTCTTAATACCCCTGCTGGTGTTGGATCTGCTGAAGTTATGTAGAGGAGTCAGCCTCTACATAACTTCGGCGCATCCACTGCCAGTCTAAATGTAGCCAGCTTATATACAGTATATATTACATGAAATGCATATATCCATTAATATCCCTTGATATATCCATTAATTATATCTACATCTATATATCTAACTATATGTCGTCATCACCATTTGCTTGAGAAAGATCCCACTGAGTGGATTGAAACGTTGCTGTATGTCTGGTGAATATTTTTTTGTTACTTTTGCTACTTCTGGATGTGCCGTGGAGTTTATCATTTTTGTAAGTAAGGTGGGTGGATCGTCCCCACAGCCGCTGAAACCCTACTATACTATTTTTCTTGTCTTTTTGCTGTGCTGCCCTTGTTTTTTATGCTATATATCTAACTATATATATATCTATATATTATATCCAGGAAATAATATTGAGGACATATCCTATATGATAGGTCATCAATATCACATGGGTGGGGTCTGAGTCCCAGAACCCCTGCCGATCAGCTGTTTCAGGAAGCAGCTACACTCAGTTCCTGATCTCGCTGGAGGCCGGAATTCTCGTGCAGGTGCAGTGCCTCCAATTGCCTGCATGATCTTACTGCAACTGAGGGCAACAGCGCTCAGATTACATCACTGGGTTTGGCGCATTCCTAGTGACACTCTTGAGGTTGTTGCCCTAAGTTGCAGTAAAATTGCGCAGGCAATCAGCGTTACTGCGCCTGCACGAGAAATCCGGCGGCCGGCGAGATCAGGAACGGGGGCGTTGGAAACTGAAGTCGGAGGTAGCGGAGGGGGCGGCGCAGTTAGCCTCGCCTCTGGGAGCTGATTTCTGGCTCTGTAGGTGTGCTTGATAATTCAAATTTAGGCAGGCTGGGCACATCAGGGGGGTGTTACTGGGCTCCTGAGCTGGAATAAAACGCCCCTCTGGGCACCTTGGACCCTCATTAATATAAATGAAAAATTGCTTTTTTTAGGAAAATGACAACTGAAAATTAAGAAAAAAGACCAGAGCTGGAAATGAGGTACTTTATTTTACATGGATAAGGTGACAGGAGAAAATGATGATAGGCAGGTGACAGATTCCCTTTACCACCCGGATGACCCCTTTAAGGATGAGTGAATTTATTTGTAACAAACTGTGTTTATTGAGAATTTCACAAAAATTCATCAGCCAAACAAATCCAAAGCTTTTCAGGTTGACTTTGAAAGAATCGAGAAAAATGGCGTGCAGCACCATTTTACTGCACATGATGGCGGGAAAAACCATGAAGGAGGAAGAAGAAGGATGCTCACATAATCGGGGAGGGGTGAGGGTGCTTGCCCTCTTTGGCTCACAAGCTGACAGACAGCCTGGATCAGCAAAACAGTGGGGCAGCAGGCAGGGAGATGCACTTGTAGAACAAGCAGAACATTATTCTGTGTTGAGCTGTTAATGAGGGAGAATAGGTGTATGCAATGACTGACAGAAAATTATCTTATTATAAAGAGTCACAAGCAGTGGTGTAACTAGAAATGACTGGGCCCCACAGCAATTTTTTTAATTGGGGCCCCCTCCCCCAGTAATTTTTTCACAACCCCTTCCTTTCATGCCGCCCCCTTTCCTCTGGCTATTAAAGATCTCTCTCTCAGACCAGGCCCGGCAGCTGTTCCATCCGTTTTCTACACTGTCTATACTGCCAATCTATATAATTTCATTGTGTAATAATGTTGAAGGGCCCTGACAAAATCTTTTAGTACTTCTCCTTCTCTTGGATGGGCCCCTTCTGGGTCAGGGCCCCAAAGCAGCCGCCTACCTGCTTGCCCTATAGTTACGCCCCTGGTCACAAGCAAACGTACATTCTAGTGTAACAGGGCCAATGTAGGGAAAGAATAGAAAGAAATAATTAAATAAATAACTTTGAATAGAAAAAGCTTAGCAGTGAGGGGCTGGAAAGGGCACAGTAGTGCTTAATAATATACAGTTGCAAGAAAAAGTATGTGAACCCTTTGGAATGATAGGGATTTCTGCACAGATTGGTCATAAACTGTGATCTGATCTTCATCTAAGTGACAACAATAGACAATCACAGTCTGCTTAAACTAATAACACACAAAAAATGTAATGTTACCATGTTTTTATTAAACACACCATGTAAACATTCACAGTGCAGGTGGAAAAGGTATATGAACCCCTAGACTAATGACATCTCCAAGAGCTAATTGGAGTGAGGTGTCAGCCAATTGGAGTCCAATCAATGAGATGAGATTGGAGGTGTTGGTTGCAGCTGCCCTGCCCTATAAAAAAACACACACCAGTTCTGGGTTTGCTTTTCCCAAGAAGCATTGCCTGATGTGAATGATGACTTGCACAAATTAGCTCTCAGAAGACCTACAATTAAGAATTGTTGACTTACATAAAGCTGGAAAGGGTTATAAAAGTATCTCCAAAAGCCTTGCTGTTCATCAGTTCATGGTAAGACAAATTGTCTATAGATGGAGAAAGTTCAGCACTGCTGCTACTCTCCCTAGGAGTGTCCATCCTGTAAAGATGACTGCAAGAGCACAGCCCAGACTGCCCAATGAGGTGAAGAAGAACCCTAGAGTGTCAGCTAAAGACTTTCAAAAGTCTCTGGCATATGCTAACATCCCTGTTAGCGAATCTACGATACGTAAAACACTAAACAAGAATGGATTTTGTGGGAGGATACCACAGAGGAAGCCACTGCTGTCCAAAAAAAACATTGCTGCACGTTTACAGTTTGCACAAGAGCACCTGGATGTTCCACAGCAGTACTAGCAAATTATTCTGTGGACAGATAAAACCAAAGTTGAGTTGTTTGGAAGAAACACATAATACTATGTGTGGAAAAAAGAGGCACAGCACACCAACATCAAAACCTCATCCCAACTGTGAAGTATGGTGGTGGGGGCATCATAGTTTGGGGCTGCTTTGCTGCGTCAGAGCTTGGACGAATTGCTATCATCAAAGGAAAAATGAATTCCCAAGTTTATCAAGACATTTTGCAGGAGAACTTATCTGTCCACCAGCTGAAGCTCAACAGAAGATGGGTGTTGCAACAGGACAACGGCCCAAAGCATAGAAGTAAATCGACAGAATGGCTTAAACAGAAGAAAATACGCCCTCTGGAGTGGCCCAGTCAGAGTCCTGACCTCAACCCGATTGAGATGCTGTGACATGACCTCAAGAAAGCGATTTACACCAGACATCCCAAGAATATTGCTGAACTGAAACAGTTCTGTAAAAAGGAATGGTCAAAAATTACTCCTGACCGTTGTGCATGTCTGATCTGCAACTACAGGAAACGTTTGGGTGAAGTTATTGCTGCCAAAGGTGGTTCAATCAGTTATTAAATCCAAGGGTTCACATACTTTTTCCACCTGCACTGTGAATGTTTACGTGGTGTGTTCAATAAAAACATTGTAACATTTAATTCTTTGTGTGTTATTAGTTTAAGCAGACTGTGATTGTCTATTGTTGTGACTTAGATGAAGATCAGATCAAATTTAATGACCAATTTGTGCAGAAATCCCTATCATTCTAAAGGGTTCACATACTTTTTCTTGCAAGTGTAACTGCTGTAGAACTTCATCCTAATAGTTCTGCGTTCTGCGTTACAAAACTAGCCACCTTCAAGATTTTTTTCTTCATCTGAACAGAGAGACAGCTGTTGTTTTTTTCCAAATGTTCTTACATAGGCTTATTGCAGGCACAGAACCCCCAATAACATTCTACTGCTTAGCAATTGCATTTGTTTTTCAAGTGTGTTTTTTTTAAAAAAACATGTTGCATTACAGCAAAAGCATTTATGGCAATAAAACATTTTTATACCAGTGAAATTAAGCACAAATTACACAGAGTACAAAAATATTACCACCTTTCCTGCATCGTCATATTGGTGCTGGTGGGGGGACTAATCGCATTCCAAGTTTGTAACATGTGTCTGAACAGTAAATAAAAGTCTTTTTTGAAGCTACATTTTTAAATGCAAATAACACAGTCCACAGAAATCTTACTATATGGCTACTGCTGCCACCATCATGGCACTGTTGCCATGATGCCAATGCATCTGTTTGCCTGCCAACATATTCCATAACATATGGCTGCTGATCAAGACCGGCTCCAGGTTTATGTGGGCCCTTGGGCGATAAATCTCAGTGGGCCCCCCACACAGTATAATGACCCCATAGTGGCCCTCCATTCAGAGTAAAGACCCCCAGTCTCCCCCATTCAGAATAATGACCCCCCAGTGGCCCCCACATTGGGGGTTATACTGTATAGAGGGAGCACTGGTGGTCATTATACTCTGTGAGGGGCCCTCACCCAGTGGGTTTACATCACATTTTTCTATCCATTTGATGTATATAAAAAAAAGGTACTGTATACAAATGTGCAGTACACCCCATTTTTGTATACTGCAGAGTCCAGTAAAAAAATACATACTTAAACATATATATTTGTGGTCGGGGCTAAACATGAAGGAATGACCCCTACCTACTGGGTACCTAAAAGCGGTTAGAATTATGCCGGAACCGCGACGCTGAAGGGACGCCTGAAAGGGAGCATCCCCTGGTGTGAGATAGTAAAAGTTAGGATGGGTAGGGTGGGTACGCTGGAAACGACGTTCACTGTGGGAGGGGACGCCCGGCCAGATATAGTCATCATCGCCCCTCCCACAATTACAGGCCAATAAACCGGCCTTAACACTTGTGGTCAGGGCTAAACATGAAGGAATGACCCCTAACTACTGGGTAACTAAAAGCGGTTAGAATTATGCCGGAACCGCGACGCTGAAGGGACGCCTGAAAGAGGCCAAAAGGACAACAAACTTGATTAAAGGGCTTTATTACAACCTCCAATTGCGATTTGGCTACCAACGAGCGAGCTGCAGCCAGGGTAATTGGATCGGAAGTAGTGAAGCGTACCGAGGCATTGTGGCACCGTAGACGTCCGCTTCGGGAAACTTGTGAAAGAGAATTAGCTCGGGACAGGGCAACGGCTGCTATATTTTGGATTCAAGTACACGAACCTGTGTAATGAATTTGATGTAGTAACGAGCGAAGCACCTGACGCCTAACAAAAGATATCAGTTGGACCAAGCCGTTAATCAAATCTCCATGACCGCGACATTGACATAAACATACACCATGTAACCAGCCCATGCCGACCTCCTGCATGCACAGTTGCCATTATAGGATAAAGTTCAAACAACGCTGAAATCTGTGGAACCCGGGATCGACCAACCTCACTCAGCCACCCATCAGCTAGCCAGTGGGGGCCAAAAATGGCAGCAAAACCAGAGTTCGACGTGACCTCAGGAAACTAGGAGAATTACTGTATACCTCTGAAATAAAAGAGAAATACCATACCAATGCCTGAGAAAGTGGTCCCACATGGAAAGTCAGCAATCGCCTGATCATTAAGGCATATACAAACACTTGATCCTGGAGAGATAAACGTAAGAAACCCTTTAATCTTTACCAATGCCACTAACGTGGTATCATGGTGAACTGATGAAATAACGAGTCGAATACGTGTGCATAAAAACGTGCGTCAAGCGTAACCCTATTTGGAATCTGGTGCCGAATCCGCAGTGCGGACCAACGACCTAACAGTGCCCCTATACATATATATATGGATATAAATATATATATACATATAAACTAAACACACCATATATATATTTTTTTTTATTCTTTTGAAAACTAACACTGCAGCTGAACTCACACCCTGAACACTGAACTCACACTCTGCCCCGCGCTTCCAGCTGTGGCCGCATAGAGGGCGCCAGAGCCACAACAATGCGTGTCTGTGGAACCCAGCCAGCAGATCAGAGCGAGGGGCAGAGGTGAGTGCATGCCCGAATAGTGCAGGAAGAGATACTGACTAAAACGGACACCGTGCATCCTATGCACCCCACCTCACTAGTAGCTCTGCGTGAGGAACTATATTCTGAAAAACACATGACAGCCAGCTCCAGAGCAGAGCTGAATACATGGTCAAGCGACTCCTGTGACGTGCTTTCCACATAGTGTCATCTTACACTAAAGCCATATCAAGAAGCCTAACATACCCTGTCTAGAACACTAGACTCAATGTCCCTACCCCATAATAAATGTATGTTTTATTTTTATTATTTTTTCCAGACATTTTATTTATTTTATAACACTCCTTTTTTTTTTTTTTCAAACACACACCCTTCCTGAACCTTACTACTCCCCCTTGCTGAGTGAATTCACCTGTGCACCCCCTGGATAGAAACAACATGCTGAAGCCTTATTTGTCCGCCCCCCCCCCCCCCCGCCTGTCTAACAGCACAGCGGACTGTGCAATACTTTATCGTTCGGGCTCATGCCGCATGGGGAGAAGTGCGTGTCTCCCTGGCAGACCGCTCCGGTGCGGTGCTGCTCCCCCTTACCCAGGGAGCCGACACTCCGCCGGCTGGACTTAAAGCAACGATGCTGCTGGATGAGGCAGCTACTTATCTCGAAAGTCGGGGCCTGGAACTGCCGTGTAGCACTGCACCCTTGTTGCTCCCTGAGGACGGTATGTGGAGCTCCCACACCAAACGCTGGAAACGACGTTCACTGTGGGAGGGGACACCCGGCCAGATATAGTCATCATCGTCCCTCCCACAATACAGGCCAATAAACTGGCCTTAACACTTGTTTTACTATAGCACTGTATGGTGAACGACCACCACTGTATAGCATCAGTCTGAGGCATCTGTTAATGTATACGTTTTTGGTATACATTAAACGGATGGCAAAAATGTGATGTGAACCCAGCCTTAGTGCCAGAATAAGCACTAGCACACGGCGGAGCATAGAGGGGAGGCCGCCATGTACTTACAGAGTGCACAACCTGGTCCTAGTGGCCAGCAATCTGCAACATTTCCCCAGTCATGCCAGGTCAAAAAAAGGTGTTGTGGGCAGGGAAAAGGATACAGTTATGGCCATACAGTTATTGGATAACATCACCATACAGTGACTGGATACTTCTATACAGTGACCAGATAAAACCCCTATACAGTAACTGGATAACACCGCCATACAGTGACTTGATAGCACCACCATACAGTGACCGAATAAAAGGGTATAGGAGGGCACAGTACAGGGAATTACTAGAGCCACTGTACAGGGTATGGTAAAATGGCACAATGCAGGGTATAAGGGGGCACAGTATGGGGTGGGGGGCACAGTCACGTGACCCTGTAATGTTAGAAGGTCATTATGGTGAGAGGCAGAGGAGTGAGACAGGTGACCGGGGCCCCTTGATGGATAGAAGGGTTGGATACAGCAAGTAGGTGGAAGGGTCTCTGAGGAGGGTCTGAGGTGTACAACAGGAGCTCTGGATACATGATACAAGAAAGGAGACAGCAGAGGCTCCATGAGGATGAGATAGAACAGGATATGGGGGGATGGTGTCATGGAGGTAAACTGCTTAATGAGGCAGTAAAACAACCAAATAGTATAAAGCTGCTGGTCTACTACAGCATCCAGCAGCAGCTTGAATAGTTCCCTGACATCCACCCCCTCTCACCCCCCCCCCCCTGTCCCACAAAGAAGAGACAGTCACAGTGCAGACTCACTCACAGACTGTCTGCATCTCTTCACACTTCTGCTTCGCTGGGGTCTCTCTCCTCCTCAGGCAGCACGTCCTGTGTAGAGGGTGTGTGTGTGAAGCTTGTAAGGTAACGTGCTGCTCTGTTGAAGTGAAGAGGAGGCGAGTCTGAAGCTCCACAGCACGGAAGCTTGTAAGGGGGACAGAGGCAGCCGGACTCTGCATGCTGCTAAAAAAGGCTTTTATGTGACTTAGCTCCCTGCGCTCCATCCATGAGCAATTCCATCTGTATTGATGGAAGTGCTCATAGCAGTTCAGTGGGCCCCCTCAGGAGCAGTGGGCCCCGGCACTTGCTCCGGTATGCCGGGTGCTGACGCCGGCCCTGCTGCTGATGCTGCCACTGCCATAGCTGCTACTCCTCGCTGCTAGTCTGCTACTGTCACCCCGATTAGCGCTACACAGCTGCCACTGCTACTATTACTAATGCTAGATCTAAACAGCCAATCTATTGCCTTGTATGTTTTATGCTATGCTTCTACTGCTTTCGTTACTCTTTCTGCCCCATTACCCTTCCCTTTCCACATCCACACTGAACTCCTAGTGCTCCCAATTAAAAGGGAGAAGTTTTCTAGGTTTGTTCAGCCACTCTTCTGAAAAATATCACTTGTGCATGTATAAATACAGGAAAGTATTCTGCTCCTTTTAAGGCATAATATTTGGATGCTTGTCCCCTAACAAGTCACTGTTTTTTCCCAACAACATTGTGTGTTTAAACACCAGCTGCCCTTGAAAGGGACAGTTTTTGGAAGCTTTGTATTATGATAACACATGCGACAGAGTGGTGTGTTTTTAAACTTGCTATTTGTTAATCTGTCAACCATGTCTTAACCCACAGCTATATATGTCAGTGTCACTCACATTATTTGCTGAAGAGGGGAGATAAAATTCAAAAATGTACATAAAAAAAATATAACGAAAAGAGATAACATCTTTTTCTTTAAAAAAATTCTGAATCCTAGGAGACAAGAAGGAGTTATATATCAATTTTCAGGGCAACTGGAGCAACTTTGATTTGGGGGTATAAATATATATATATATATATATATATATATATATATATATATATAGTGATACTGTATATGCACACAGCATCCTTTTAAGAAAACTCATAATTTTCATAATTGAAAACTCAGTGTGGCATCTCATGTACTTGTACGGTGATGAAGACACTGGGCTTACACTGGAGAGACACCCATGATTAATAATGCCTCTGAATAATTTATTAGCTTACGTTGATTATTTCCCAGCCAATGCACATTATCTAATAACAGTAGAACCCAAGAAAGCATGAGTAAATGAACATAAGCAGCTGTGAGGAGGAGTCTAGTGAAAAAAAATTCAATTCACTGTGTGAAGAAAGTGCCTTCATTTGAGGAGAGTAAAAGACATAACCTTCAGATTCCTGTAAATCCAATGTGCTTTTTCATCAAGAAACATATCCAATTTCAGCTGATATTCCCTTACTGAATCTGCAGTCATTACTTACAAGATGACATTTATTGTTAACAATATAAACCTTTTCTTGACCGGTGGGTCACATCCTATGCTGCTTGCACCCTGAGCCATTTAACCCTTTGCCCCCCCCAAAGTAGCATGTAATATAAAGTAAAACATCTCTCATTTTGATGAGCTAGCAATATAACGAGCCGAAGGTGTCCCTTTCTTTATTGTCGCCGTAACTGGGAGACATTTTCACAAATGGCTTTTATACTGACAGATTGTTTAAAATAGTGTTTATGCATTAATATCCAATACATGAAATAACAGTTCTATGTGTACATTTAAGCAAATTGTAGTGTAACAAAAGGAATGGCTGACACATATCAGTTGTAATTGAGCTGCAAATCATGTCAGTGGAATCATTTTGACACATCGTTTTTTCAAAAGAATTCACTGATTGCATTGATACACACAATAAAGTTCTTTGTGCTGAAACTGAAGGGCAGTACCAAAGAGCATTTCTCCAATTATATATGAGGGAAAGTCATAAAACGTGGTTCCCTAGTCACATGTATGGGTTACTTGTAGCTGGATATAAATGCTATGTCACGTAGTTTGATATTTTGTCTCTAGATGACAGAAACAACTTAATACCCAGGCCATGTGTTGTTAATACAACCACTTAGTAATGCTATGAGGGGACAAAAGAAAAGGTCTGTAATTCTCTGTGAGTGCAATGGTGCTGACAAATAGTGTAACATATGAATGAAAGAGTGGACATTCTTCCAAGTCAACTGATTATGTTAAATGAATGGAAGCATTTTGCAGACAGATACTGTAGATGAACATAGATTTCAAATAGGTCAAAATGCACTAGATTTGTTGGACCTAATCCTTGATGTCTGGCCTTATTGGCTGTGATTCTATGACTCTATAACTAAACATCAGAATTAGATCTGAGTTACTTTTACTGTAGAATAATTTCTGGCGTCACTGAGATGCTTTGAGTTTTCACACATAACATTTTCTATAGTATGAAAATTCTGGTTCGATTCGGTCCAATCAATCGAATGATTTGAGTCCCACATCGGTTCTACCAGAATCAAAAGTGCTCCAATTGGCCCTAAAAATGTGTATCTCCTATGACTTATCACTTTTCTCTCATCTCATCTTTTACATTTTTTTTTAATCAATTCTCTCTCTCAAAAATTTGCGTCAAATCCGCTTTGCTTAGAATTGATTTGCTCATCTCTAAATGGCATGTAAAATGGGTGTATGCAGGTCCTATGAGTAAAAATGGAGGAAAGGGAATAGTCATATTGGTTCAAGCATATAGGAGGAAATAACAGTAACTGAAGTCAGGCGTTGCAATAATGGTATAGAGAAACATATCTAAATAAACAGAATGACAAAGTTGATGGTCTACAGCAGCAGAAAAGCAAACCGTTTTTATATTCGTTAGATAAAAACATAGGCTGAGGCTACAGGGAGAACAGGCTCACCAAAACTAGAGGCCAGGCACCTGAAGAATAGTGCAGATGATAATAAGCTCTGTATGGTAATGAACACAAGGAAGGATACTATAATATTACAGAGGTCTTTCTGAAAGCTGGAGGCTTTGCGGGAAAAATTGCAAATTAAATTCAATGTGGATAAATGTAAAGTTATTCACATAGGCCAAGAAAATGAAATGTGCCATCATATGCTAAGTAGTAAATTCATCGAAAGAGGGAAAGATGATCATGACAAGGACATTTTTGTACATCACTAGTCAGATCGCAGATGGAACATTGTGTACATTTTAAAGGTCATAGCTGAACTAAAGCAGATGCATAGGAAGTTGACTAAGGTAATTAAGGGAATAAAACTACACGTTGAAGGGGATCCCCGATTGGTGAACGTGGTCTCCTATGTACACTCAATACACTACGCTACAGTGCCGGAGGCTTGTCTGTTTGGTCTCGTGCACGCCATCAGAGGCACGAGACATTGTATACATGCTCCTAGCTCTCTCCTTTAGCTCCTGATGACTGGCCCGTACAGGGCAAAGAAACGCGTCGAGCATTAAGCAGGGACAGTTATTTCCTACATTAGTTAGGAGCCAGAAATTAATACTTATGTGTTATACCTACTTGAGCCGCCTACAGGGGGTATGTGGTTATGTGGGTTGAGATCTGCTGCATACAGTCATATAGCGGCAGTTTTCGGTCACTCACGGTACACGTGATCACGGACCAGTTACGGTCCTTCCCCCACACTGGGCAGCTGTATGTGAGATAGTGAGCCATATATCATCACAATTCTCTCACACAGTGCCATTTAGCAATTTTAATGCGGATAGCCCTGACTATATCCCCTTGAAATTCTAATAAAAATTTATTATTTTTCTCCTACAGCGCTATCTGCTTTTAGTTAATCCTATGTACACTCAATAGCCTAAATAATCTCCACTGTAATAAGAGTGTGCCTTTTACTTAATATTTAACTTTTATTTCTCTTCTAAAATAGCGTGGTCATTCTTACGAATAAACAATATACCCTGTACTCTTAGGAGATGGACCTAGGCCAGGATGAGGTAAAATGGCTTGGGGGATTACTTAAGTTCTCGCTAAGCAGGTGCTAGCTAAATCTCAACCCTACAGCAACTTGAATAATGCCGGGGAGACCCTATGTGGCTGTAGTCGGAGCACCCGCCCCGAAAAGGACGACCCCCAGCCTCTGGAACCTCGGGCCTAACTTACTGTCCCTATATCAGTTGTATAGAGATGGTCCACCTATCCTACTGAATAAAATCCAACGCGTTTCGCCACTTAGAGTGGCTCTTCAGGGATGCGAATAGCTCAGGGGGGCCTTGTTCAATGGCAGCGCTTCCCCCTGAACAAGGTTATGGCAGTGGCAACTTGTAAAAACGAGCGCCACCTCTATGTAGTCGTCCCAGACCCTCCTTCAGATATAACTGACCAATAGTAGCTAATTTAGTCAGGAGGAGGGGTGGGTCTATGCACATATTACCGCCCATAATCTAATCATGACCAATCACCTCCCTGCGATGTGGGGGAGCGCCTCTGGTATCACACTGATAGGCAGTGTGCAGCGCTTACCTCTGTGCCTACCAGAAGTGACCACAGTCTAGGGGTGTGCCTGTTGCCTAGGGGATCTTTCCACCGCGTCCCGGCACCGTTCCCTGTTAAATCATAGCCCGGACTCTAACTGTTCAGAAGCTCACCCCTAACAATGCTCATCAAGCTACCTACAAATAAGGGAAATTCCAAACTTGATTGATGATGTGCAGCATCTGCCTCCGCGTCTCCCGGAAGTGACTTCAGTGCAGGGGCGTATCTGTTGCCTGGGGGATGCTTCCACTGCGTCCCTGGCAACGCTCCCTGTCGAATCACAGCCACCACGGGACTCTGACTATTCAAACCCTAACCATTCCCGATGTACATCAAGATACTTATACAAGTGAATATCACAGAGGGGGCCAGTATGTCCAAATACATCTAGATCTTGAAATCGAGGCTGTGAGTATATAGTGTATCTGTCATATATGCTGAAATTTATTAAATTGAACCAAAACTCTATATGCTGCAGTGTCTCTTCACTTATGCTAAACAGGAGATATAGAACCTGAGGCACTCTGTGCCAGAGGTACCCCTGTTATCGATGATGTTATTACATTCTGGTCATAACCAAAGGCCCTAGTCAATGAGGGCTAGTTACTAAGGTATACCCTACATCAGGTTTACAGGTCCAATGGGACCCCCTTAACCCTGACTAGGGGTCCTGTCTATATTCATAACTTGTTGGTTACGTCTAATCTGCGTATTCAGATGAACTCTGCATATTTTGGAGAGACACCGTTTCCAGAGTGCCGGATAGAGTTCTGAGTCTGGTTTCGATACAAAAGGTGTTGAAGCTACATGGTCCTGCTCATAAGTCAGGAACCAAGGTTACATCTGTGGAGTAAGATATAATAAAACCGGTGCAGGCTTTCTAAAGTCAGATATAGAAAGTATTTGACCCGCTATCATCAGTGGAAAAATACGGAACAGCCCGTCTGTCTACTCCAAACGTCCACTGGAGATAACCCGATAACATCTCAATGGGTAGCATACCGGGGGAGGAGCCTGGATACCCACCGGGTTACAGGAATGGTTTATAGGACAGAAACTCGTTAAGCCCTTTAGGTGTTACGGAATCCATCCTGTAAATCCACCTAGCTTCAGCTTTTAGGATTAATTTGTCCCAATCTCCTCCCCTAGCTGATCTGGGGACCTGTTGGATACCCATAAACCTCAAGCTTCTGATGTCCCCATTATGATATTGTAATATGTGACGTGCCAACTATGTGTCCTTTTTATTCAGGATGTCATTCACATGATCTCTAATTCTCCTTCTGAATTCTCTTTTTGTCTTGCCCACATAATCCAGTGGGCAAGAGCATTGGGCCAAGTACACCACTCCTGTTGTGAGGCAATTAATTAAGTCCCTAATGGTGTAACTTCTGTGTGTACTGGAACTCGTGAATGATTTTGTCCGATACACCTGGTCACATGCCACACAATTACCACATTTAAATGTCCCTATGGGACGTCTGGAGAGCCAATTGCCTGGTGTTTCAGGAGGCTGGAAATGGCTGTTCACTAGTCTATCTCTGAGGCTCCGGCCCCTTCTAAATGTTATTTGTGGATAGGGTGCCAGTAAATCTTCTAGATCGGGATCCGCTCTCAGGATATCCCAGTGTCTAGCCAAAACTTTTTTCACTTCCTGATGGGCATTATTAAATGTGCCAATGACCCGAAACATTTTTTGACCCTCATCCTTATTTGCTTTGGGGATTAAGAGAATGTCACGCTCCTTGCTACATGCGGCCTCAAATGCTGTCCGTAAAACACCATCCGGGTAGCCCCTATCCCTACATCTCACCCTTAGTTCTCTGGCCTGGCTCCTAAAAATTCTAGTAGTGGAGCAGTTACGTCGGAGTCTAAAGTATTGGCCTTTTGGAATACCTTTACAGAGCGAGTAGGGGTGGGCACTTTCCCAGTGGAGTAAGCTATTTGTTGCCGTCGTTTTACGATACACTGAGGTGACAATGCTGTTATCAGGGCCCCTTTCTATGAGTACATCTAGAAAAGGTCGATGATTTTGATTGCACTCGCTGGTAAATCTTAGGCCCAAATCATTATGGTTAATAACCTCCACAAAATTTGAGAAGGACTCTTGTGACCCTCTCCAGAGGACAAAAATGTAATCTATGAACCTTAGCCATAGAACCACTCTGTCTTGCCAGCACTCCAGCTCCTCAGACCCGATGTGATTGGCCTCCCACCAGCCCAGGAGCAAATTTGCGTAGGCCGGTGCACAAGAACTGCCCATCGCGGTGCCCCTGAGCTGGTGGTAGAAGCGGTTGCCGAAGACAAAGTGGTTCCTAGTGAGGCTAAAGTTCAGCAATTCTGATACAAAACGATTGTGGGGTTCCAGCCTTTTGTCTCTCATGGACAGATATGTTTCTACCGCATGTAGTCCAAGATCGTGACGTATGGAACTATACAGCGCCTCAACATATATGGAGGCAAAGATTGTATTGTCATCCATGCATACCCCATTTAGTCGTAGGAGGAGGTCTGAAGTGTCACGTATATATGACGGAAGCGCTTCCACAAATGGACGGATGATCTTATCCACATATATACCCACGTTCTGACCTATGCTCCCTACCCCTGATACTATTGGGCGACCCCTCACGGGCTTGGTGCTCTTGTGTATCTTGGGTAGGGAGTAAAAGGTTGCGGTCACTGGATGCTGTGGTAGGAGGAAATCATATTCTACCTCACTGATCAGTTTGTCTCTCCGACCCTTAAGATGCCTTTAAGCTCATATAGATAAAGGGGGCCAGGGTCATGTGGAAGGAGTTCATATGTCCCCCTATCTTCCAGAATGTCAAGGCACATCCTTTTGTATGCACTCTGGTCCAAAAGGACCAGGTTGCCCCCTTTATCCGAGGGTTTTATTACTGTCCCCCGATCTCTTTCTAATTTTTGTTTGCGCATTGTTAGGGGTGAGCTTCTGAACAGTTAGAGTCCGGTCCGGGCTATGTTTTGACAGGGAACGGTGCCGGGGACGCGGTGGAAAGATCCCCTAGGCAAAAGGCACGCCCCTGGACTGTGGTCACTTCCAGTAGGCGCAGAGGTAAGCGCTGCACACTGCCTATCAGTATGATACCAGAGGCGCTCCCCCGCATCGCAGGGAGGTGATTGGTCATGATTAGATTATGGGCGGTAATATGTGCATAGACCCACCCCTCCTCCTGACTAAATTAGCTACTATTGGTCAGTTATATCTGAAGGAGGGTCTGGGACGACTACATAGAGGTGGCGCTCGTTTTTACAAGTTGCCACTGCCATAACCTTGTTCAAGGGGAAGCGCTGCCATTGCACAAGGCCCCCCTGAGCTATTCGCATCCCTGAAGAGCCACTCTAAGTTGCGAAACACGTCGGATTTTATTCAGTAGGATAGGTGGACCATCTCTATACAACTGATATAGGGACAGTAAGTTAGGCCCGAGGTTCCAGAGGCTGGGGGTCGCTCTTTTCGGGGCAGGTGCTCCGACTACAGCCACATAGGGTCTCCCCGGCATTATTCAAGTTGCTGTAGGGTTGAGATTTAGCTAGCACCTGCTTAGCGAGAACTTAAGTAATCCCCCAAGCCATCTTACCTCATCCTGGCCTAGGTCCATCTCCTAAGAGTACAGGGTATATTGTTTATTCGTAAGAGTGACCACGCTATTTTAGAAGAGAAATAAAAGTTAAATTTTAAGTAAAAGGCACACTCTTATTACAGTGGTAATTAAGGGAATAGTTGAATTTTAGCACTATAAAAGATGATCAAACTTTGGGGTTATTCTGTTTGGAAAAAAGACAGCATGGGGTGATCTAATTATAAGTTAAAAGTATATATAGTTACACAGTTACATAGTATGGTTGAAAAATGTCCATCAAGTTCAGCCAAGGAACGGTTAGGGATGTGAACTAATGGAAGGGGAGTATGAAACTAGAAGTCTACACATTTTTCATAAGCATTAATATTATTTAATAAGATTTTATCTAAGCCATTTTCAAAGCCGTTGGCGGTTCCTGCCAAGACCACCTCCTCCAGTATTTCACAGATTCACAGCTCTTATGGTGAAGAAGCCTCGAATCGTCACCTATGGAGACCGAACTTTTTCTACTCCAGATGGAAGCAGTTCGCCTTTGTGGTTTGAAGGAATTTTACATCAAGCAGCTTTTCAACATTTATATATTTATTGTCAGAAAAACTATGGTCATCATCTGGAACCACAGCTAAGTTAAAAACTGCTACCAGTCTTCTTTAACCACTTTGGTTGGTAGGAAGTTAGGGCTACCCCTAGGTTCTTCACCAGAGCCTGCCATAAGGCAGTATGGAATTGGCTGCTAGGAACCAAGGTTACATCTGTGGAGTAAGATATAATAAAACCGGTGCAGGCTTTCTAAAAGCAGACCTACTAGAATGACCGGGGTTCAAAGAGTAGTAGAAAAACATGGTCAAAGCCAGGAGAGATGGATTGTTCCAGAACAGCAGATGAGGAGTTAATCCAGAAACCAACCACAGTCAAAATACCAAGAGAATTAGTGGAAGTTAATTAACTAGATGATAGGTTAATCCAGAAAACAAGCTACAGTCAGATTACTAGGAGTTCAAATGCAGTAGCAATGAGTAGGACAAAGTGCATGAAACAGGATAGAAAATCACAGGCAAGGACAGCCATAAGTATTAGATTTAAATCCCCCATCTAGCTTTGGGATTGAACACCGAGCCAAAAACCTAATTGGCTCAACGTCCAGTCTTACAAATAGATTGACCAGTTGGGGTGTGGCTGGTCGGCATGACACCCCTCCTAAAACAGCCATGTACTGGATCATGGCTAAGTGATTTCCTGACATTTATATAGGTTAATCATATCCTCCTTTAGAAACCTCTTCTAAAGACTGACAAATGTCATAAGGGGGATGGAGTGACTTAGTTATGAGAAAAGATGAAAAGAAATACATTTATTTACTGTTTTGTACTTTTTCTAGCTACATCTTTTCTGTGAATTGGTGCCTCAAACTGAACTGCATATTCCAGATGAGGCCGCAACAAAGCTTTGTAAGGTGGCAATATTTCTTCCCTGTTCTGTGATCGATGCCTCTTTTAAGACATGACAATATCATCCTGGCTTGGAAGCAGCTGATTGACATTGCATGCTGTTATTTAGCCTATGATCTACAAGTACACCCAAATTGTCCACAAATGACTTTCCCAGTTTAAAGGCTATATTACACCAGCCAATTGTCGGGCAAATCATTGCTGAAAAATTGTTAGTAGGAACACTCATTAGCAGTAATCTGCCTGTGTAATACTGCCACCCATTACCCGATGAAGTAGTAAATGCTTGCTCATCGGGCAATTGCAATTTTTCAGCTGTCTAATCACGATCTGCTGCCGACAAACAATGATTCAGTATGGGGACAAGCAACAGCATTAGCAATTGCTCCTTCCCATACTGTGGAGGGGATCACGGCATGTAATAGCAGTAGTCTCCTCCACTAACGAGCAGGCGATTGCTGGTGAGGAACACTTCCTTCCCGACAATTGCCTACAAAATCTGCAGGTGTAATGCAGCCTTTACTCCCCCTAGGACATATATTGCATGTAGATTATTAGTACTTAAGTGCATACCTTGAATGGATACTACAGAAGTCTTTCTAATGATCTTGTAGGTTATGAGCACTAGATTTCTGGAGATTGGACGTTGATCTAGGAATTTGTTCTAATTGCCACATTTGAAGTTGGGAAATATTTTTTCACTGTTAATATAGGCAATTGACATCCAAGTCATATCAACATTGTAGGGTTGTAAATTGAATTTAATTGACCTGTCTCTTTTTTCAACCTTACCAACTATATAACTATATACCGTAACAATGTCTGGTTTGCAGGAAATAATGGCCTGTTAAAAGAAATGTCGATTATTGTTTATAGGTTTCATTAACTACCCCCAAGTACAATGTTTAGCATTTTACAACTGACTTGTCATCCTTAGCTGTACAAGCTGTGTGCCTTATTCCAATCAGATCTAATCTCATGTCTTCCCAGATTGCATCCTGTTTTTCAGGAACTCACACTGATGGAAGGAAAAGTTAGGCATAATTGATTGGTAGGGATAATTATTTTGTGGTTTTTAGCTACTTTTAAACAGTAGTAAAAATCAATGAGCAGCCAATGAAAAAATGTCAATAAACTTCACATTAGCAAGCAGGAGTACAAGGAAACACAAAATGTAATGCTTATTGTAAATTCTGAAGTAATCCTTTAGTGGAAAACACTCTGATTTGCTAAAAAAAAAAAAAAAACAGGAGAGATTCTATAGCATTTTCTTCATTCTAAACTCATACAGGTGTGTTGTTCTGTTGTCTGCCTGTGTACTGATATTACTCGTTTCTGGGATTGCGAACCTCTTCAACCTGATCTGTGCCTGATCTCCGTATTGATCTTTCACTGCCTGCCCTGATCTTGGACCATTTATTATATTGAATGTACTCTGCCTGCTCTAACTTTGGCCTGTCCCTAACAAAAATTTTGCCTGACCTCTTTTTGCCCGGCACAGGTGCCTCTGACCCCTGTGAGTCATTTGACAATCATACAGAGATTCCAAAAGGAAACGGCCTGGTAGTCCAGATCCTTGTTTAAAACCAGGGAACTGTCAGAATAATGCTCTTAAGAAGACAGCCATTTTTGGATTTCTCAAAAGATGTTCGATTGGGTTCAAGTCAGGGCTCTGGCTGGGCCACACAGACATTCACATATTTGCCTCAAAGATACTACTGTGTTTTCTTGGCTGAGTGGTTAGGGTCATTGTCCTGTTGGAAGGTGAACCTTTGGCCCAGTATGAGGTCCTGGTTGCTCCAATCCTCTTCCATTTAAGAATTATGGAGGCTGCTGTGCTCTTGGGTAATTTCAGTGCAGCTGAATTTTTTTTTGGGTGTGTCTTACCAAATTGTAATCAATCAACTAAATTTACCACAGGTGGACTCCAGTCAAGGTGTAGAAATATCTCAAATATGATCATAAGAAATTGGAGGCCCGTAGAGAGAAAATTTTAAGTGTTATACAAAAGGTTTGAGAAATTTCAGTTTAGTTACAAAAAAAAATTTCATTGAAAAAAATGTCAAATTCTTTCTCCTTATAGGTGTCACTCTTGTGTGTGGGAGGAAAACACCACACCGAGCATAGGAGGGAAAGGGGATACCGGAATAAGGCCTGGAAACTAGTGAAGGAAGATGGACACCTCCTAGAGAAAACCCTAACTCCAGTCCTGACAGACTACCAGTATGAACAGGCCCCAAAGCTGGGCAAGTTTATACACCGGATACTAGAATCCTATCTCACCCTGTCAGCCACACCTCCAGTACAAACTGCAAAGAAAAAAGGGGGTCAGTCAGCACATCCCAAAGCACAGATGCACGTTGCTATGGCTGAAAACACAAGGTAAAACATACAATGCAACAGCACTCTGCAAACGAAATAAAGTACAAGAAAGTATTCTAATGCTAATGCTCTGCTTATTTTGCAAATTAGATGCTTGGCAAATACATTTTGTACAAAATGATTTGGGCCTGTCTGCCACACATCAAGGCGATCTCTGTAAGACGGGAACCTAACACTAAATTCTACCTGTTATGTGCCATGACGGCTACCATAAAATTTAGGGAGTGTTGGTTCCACATGCATGCTGGGCCCACCTTAATTTTTGTAATTTTTGGTGCCAAAATAGCCTCCATTGAATCCAGGGCATGCAGGGACCAACATGCATGCAGAGCCCACTCCACACCTCCCCTAGTGCCAGATGGCTACAAACGAATGCAATGAGAGACCACCCTATACCTCTCCTGGTGCCACAGGCTTCCAGTGAGTGAGGGAGAGCAGGCTAAGATTTATACTCACATTAATTAAAATCAGCCTATGGGGCAGACAGGCTGGTCAGGAGTGCACGACTGAAGTGTCAGCCACACCTCCAGTACAAACTGCAAATAAAAAAGAGGGTCAGTCAGCATATCCCAAAACGTAGGTGCATGTTGCTATGGCTGAAAACACAAGGTAAAACATACAATGCAACAGCATTTCACTATATACTTTATGAACTCACCTACCTCTGGCGTCTGTTCATACTGGTAGTTAGTCAGGACTTTGATTAGGGTTTCACTAGGAGGTGTCCATCTCCTTTCCGTAGTTTCCAGGCCTTATTCCCTCACCTCTTTCCCTCCTATGTTCGGTGTGGTATTTCCCTGCCACACCCGAACGTGATAAATACACTGTACTAGTTTATGTAGTGCAGTGTATTATACTGCCAGTAGAAACTGATAGGCACTCTCTCATACTACACCTCTAGCATAGCCAGATAAGCATGCACTAAGGGTGTACCTGGGAGCCTTCATCAGATCTCTGGCTGCCATTTGGAGATATCAGCATCTTATGATCTAATTTGCGGTGGTGCTGTCACGCTCATGTATGGAAGGAAAACACCACACCCAGCATAGGAGGGAAAGGGGATACCGGTATAAGGCCTAGAAACTAGGGAAGGAAGATGGACACCTCCTAGAGAAAACCCTAACTTCAGTCCGACTACCAGTATGAACAGGCCCCAAAGGTAGGCAAGTTCATACACTGTATACCTAGAATCCTATCTCACCCTATAGGACCCTGGAACTAATGTCAGGACTGAGTCTACCTGTTCCTCCAAAAGGGAAGGACAAACAAGAGTTACCCTCAGGCTTAATGACAAACAACAGGGAAAGGCAACACAAACATATATATAAACAAAATGCAAAAGGAAAAGGAAACACTTATCTTCAATGAAGCTATGGTAGCACCAGGAACTCAGCCGAGAGCCAAACACAAGCTAACCATAAGTCCAACAGAAGCTTTAAACTGCAGGCATAGTGGGAAAAACAACAATAAATAGAGAAGGTTAAATGACCACAATAGCCACACCTGGGGAAAGAAGGTGTGGCAAGCACCAGAAACAACACAGACGTCATTTTATCAAAAAGAAAAACATGTCAGATCAATCCACGTGTTGCCAGTCTCACAGATCTCCTGCCACCTGTTGCGGGAATGTCTGTATGTCTCGGTATGTCCGTGACAATAGGGTATTGAGTGCAAATTGATAGGGTAAAACTAGATTTTTTTTTTTAGCACATGGTCACAACATAAAATGTGAAAAAGGTGAAAGGGTCTAGAGACTTTCAAAGTGTATTTAAAGCAAATAAATGATATATGGGCTAATATCCTTATGCTGTAACTAATAAGAATGTTATAAATCTCTAGGAATTCAATGTCCATATAAATACTCAAGGCACCAAACTCTGAGATGACTAATATTGTTATACTGACAGTGGGGTATACATTATTCCTTTTAAAATCAATTCACATGTGCCCTAAGGCAAAGAATATCCCATTACCCAACTAAAGCTATATTGTTAAAATGAAAACATTATTATAATACATTATAAACCTATTTACCTTCCACCACTTCTTAACCCCTTCAGGACCCCTCTATTTTTCACCTTAAGGCTGTTTTTTGTTGGAAATTTGACATGTGTCACTTTATGTGGTAATAACTTTGTAACTTTTACTTATCCAAGCTATTCTGAGACTGTTTTCTCGTGACACATTTTACTTCATGATAGTGGTAAATTTCAGTCATTTTTATTTAAAAAAAATACCAAATTCACAAAAAATTGGAAACATTTGCAACTTTCCAAATTTCAATTTCTCTGCTTTTAAAACAGATAGTGATACCTCATATAATAGTTATTACTTTACATTTCCTATATGTCTACTTTATGTTTGGATCATTTTGTGAATTCCATTTTATTTTTTGGGGAACGTTAGAAGGCTTTGAAGTTTAGAAGCAAATCTTGAAATCTTTCTGAAAATTTCCAAAATCCCTTTCAGATTTTCCATTTTAATCCATTCTTTCCAGTAACAAAGCAAGAGTTAACAGCCAAAAAAAACCTCAATATTTATTACCTTGATTCTGTAGTTTACAGAAGCACCCCATTTGTGATTGTAAACTGCTGTACGGGCACATAGCAGGACACAGAAGGAAAGGAGCGCCATATGGTTTTTGGAGGGCAAATTTCCCTCGGATAATTTTAAGTTGCTATGTCACATTTGAAGACCCCCGGATACACCTCTAGAGTAGAAACTCCAAAAAAAGTGACCCCATTTTGGAAACTAAGGGATAAGGTGGCAGTTTTGTTGGTACTATTTTAGGGTACATATGATTTTTGGTTGCTCCATATTACACTTTTGGTGAGGCAAGGTAACAAAAAATAGCTGTTTTGGCACCATTTTTATTCTTTGTTATTTACAATGTTCATCTGACAGATTCAATCATGTGCTATTTTTATAGAGCAGTTTGTTAGGGACATGACAATACCAAATATGACTACTTTTTTGTTGTTGTTTGTTTCAGTTGTACATAATAAAGATGTAAAAGATTTTTGTAAGTTTCTCCATATTCTGAAAGCCATATATATATATATTTTTTTGGGGTGACTGTCTTATATGGGGCTCATTTTTTGAGGGATGAAATAATGGTTTGATTGGTACCATATTAGGGTGCATATGACTTTTTGATCGCTTTATGCTGCACTTTTTGTCATGGAAGATGACCAAAAATGACTTTATTTACTTTTTCTTTTCACAGTGTCCAACTGAGGGGTTAGTTCACCCAGGTTCTATTGCCTCTCTGCAGTTAGAAGCAGGGTCAAGTAGGCAGGGAAGGGCTGGCAGCCTTAGTCCTGGGGGGCAAATCCAGTGAAGTGGCCCATTGCACCACGAATCAGCTCACCATCCACGATGTCACGGTGCGCGGCGTACGCAAAGGGCAGGGGAGATTGGGAAGAGGAGGAAGCAAGTACCGTATTTTTCGCCCTATAAGACACACCTAGGTTTTAGTGGGGGACAATAAGAAAAAAAATTTTCACTATACCTCTCACCAGCTCCCAGTGCCTCTCATAAGCCCCCAGTGCCTCTCATCTGCCCCCAGTGCCTCTCACCTGCCCCCAGTGCCTCTCTCATCAGCCTTTAGCAGCCTCTCCAATCTCCGTAAGCCCCCAGCAAGTTAGCAAACTATCAGCAGCTTCCAGTGCCCTCCAGCCCCCAGAACAGAAGTGTCAATCAGCACAGACACTGCTGTGTGCGCATTGGCGTGCGCTCATGGTCCTGACCTGCTGCAGCCGGCTGCCAGGGCAGGCAGGCGGGTGGGCTCGCATGCTGTTAATCTCAACTGGGACGATCGAGAGACTTCTTCTGCCCTGGGTGCGCGTCTCTATCTCCATCTGGCCAGGCTGGAGCGCTGGCCAATCGCAAGGCTCAGCCCATAGCCTGGGAGAAAAAAACTCCCAGGCCGTGAGCTGAGCACTGCGATTGGCCAGCGCAGTGCTCCAGCCTGGTAGATGGAGACGCACGGCCCAGGGCATGTGAAGAAATCTCGTCCCATATACGCCGGCGGTCCTCGGCACACATGATTTAGGGCGGCCTGGGGATAAATTGCCTCCCTGCCCCACGTCCCAGCCTGCCCCTGCAACTAGGGCAGTGTACGTACTGCTGTGTGCCCGTTACCTGAATACAATAACAATTCTGATCCACCAAATGCACAATATTAAAGTGTAACTGCTGTTTTATTTTTTATACCCTGATAGTATAAAAAATATATAGGTGCTTTCGTGATTTAAAATTTAGTCATTTTCAGTTTTACCTGATAAGTCCCACAAATGTGTGCTACTTTCCTATTATGCAGCCTCTTTTCACAGCGTTGTCATGTGCAGGCTGTCTCCTCTGTATTATAAACAAGAGACAGCAGAGCACTGTAAGAAGGAACACAGCCCTGAGGGCCTAGGCTCGGCAGAAAGTGGGGGGGAAGGGCTACTTTACTCAGCCGAGCACCACGTATATTCGTTGAATTGCTCGAGTCGCCTCCCCGCACGTTTGGCGCCTTCTAAGCAGCCAATCAAGGTCCAGGTAAGTAATTCCCCTCAGTGTAGGGCAGGCATGTCTAAACTCCGGCCCTCCAGATGTTGCAAAACTACAACTCCTATCATTCCTTGACAACCTACAGCTATCAACCTACAGAAGGGCATGATGGGAGTTGTAGTTCTGCAACACCTGGAGGGCCAGAGTTTGGACATGCCTGGTGTAGGGCCAGAGCATTGTTAACTGTAAGCCTTACACTGATTGGCTGGCCGGAACAGGTGATACCATTTCATATAGGAGCTGAGGTCTGGCGCTCGGCTCATTCAGCATCGGGGATTGCAGACTGTAGGGAGGGACATATAGCGTTTTACTCTAAACTTACTGATTTCACTCCAAAAACCTTATTGAAAGACCTAACAGTTCTTTTAAGGACTAGAGTGTGTGTTTGAGAGCAGTGCAGCACATTTTTTTTTTAAAGAAGGGGGTTAATTCAGCACTATCAGGGACAGGCATCACTAGGAAGGGACAGATAGTGCAGGGCTTGAAAATCGCTTTGATAACATCTAAAAGACAGAAAGATTTCCGATTAGTGACATCTACAATACGCCATCATTAAGCAGTGTGTTGGGCAGATATTATCCAAAGGGGCTTATTCAAGACAGTGTTCCTTGGTACTGAGATATACACTGAACCATCATAAAGCAGTGTGTTGGGCAGACATTATAAAAAGGGGATTATTCACTACAGTGTTCCTTGGTACGGAGATATACACTGGACCGCTATAAAGCAGTGTGTTGGGCAGACATTATTAAAAGAGGCTTATTCACTTCAGTGTTCCTTGGTACTGAACATACACTGCACCATCATAAAGCAGTGAGTTGGGCAGACATTATAAAAAAGGGCTTATTCACTACAGTGTTCCTGCTACACTGTACCATCAGAGAAATTATTTGTTCTGGGAAAATTAACCTAACTTGTGTCACATCTGTGTGTACGTTCAATCCGCAACCGTTATATTAATTACTCCAGCAGAGAGGGATTTATATTTTGGCAATAGTTAACTAGTTTTGGGCACATCTGAATGTGCGTTTAGGCCGCAACCGTATATACAGTATTCCAGCAAAGAATACATTTTATTTGGGACAAATTTGTATCCAATATAGAACTACATCCGAATACGTTGTGTATTGTCAAAATTACATTATCTCTGGGCTAGCGTATTGCCAAAAATCTGTATCTCTGTATCCAGTACATTACAGCAAGCCAATACAGTGTGTAATGTAAAAATTTCATTATCTGTGGCCTAGTGTACTCCTGAAAATCTTTATTTTTCTGTATTCAGTACATTATAGCAAGCTTTTACAGTGTGTACTGTAACAATTACATTATCTCTGGGCTAGTGCATTGCCGAAAAAATGTAATTCTTTGTCTCCTGTACACTACAGCAAGCCTATACAGTGTGTACTGTAAAAACTACATTAAATCTGGGTTAGTGTAGTGCCAAAATATTGTATTTCTCTGTCTCCTGTTCATTAAAGCAAGCTAATACAGTGTGTACTGTAAAAATTTCATTATCTGTGGCCTAGTGTACTCCTGAAAATCTTTATTTTTCTGTATTCAGTACATTATAGCAAGCCTTTACAGTGTGTACTGTAAAAATTACATTATCTCTGGGCTAGTGTATTGCCGAAAAATTGTATTTCTCTGTCTACAGTACATTACTGCAAGCCAATACAGTGTGTACTGTAAACATTACATCATCTCTGGGCTAGTGTATTGCCGAAAAATTGTATTTCTCTGTCTACAGTACATTACTGCAAGCCAATACAGTGTGTACTGTAAACATTACATTATCTCTGGGCTAGTGTAGGGTCGAAAATTTGTATTTCTCTGTCTCCTGTACATTACAGAAAGCCAATACAGTGTGTACTGTAAAAATTACATTATCTCTGGGCTAGTGTATTGCTGAAAAATTATATTTCTCTGTCTACAGTACATTACAGCAAGCCTGTACAGTGTGTACTGTAAAAATTACATTATCTCTGGGCTAGTGTAGTGCCGAAATATTGTATTTCTCTGTCTCCTGTTCATTACAGCAAGCTAATACCGTGTGTACTGTAACAATTTCATTATCTGTGGCCTAGTGTACTCCTGAAAATCTTTATTTTTCTGTATTCAGTACATTATAGCAAGCCTTTACAGTGTGTACTGTAAAAATTACATTATCTCTGGGCTAGTGTATTGCCGAAAAATTGTATTTCTCTGTCTACAGTACATTACTGCAAGCCAATACAGTGTGTACTGTAAACATTACATTATCTCTGGGCTAGTGTATTGCCAAAAACTTGTATTTCTCTGTCTACAGTACATTACTGCAAGCCAATACAGTGTGTACTGTAAACATTTCATTATCTCTGGGCTAGTGTAGTGCCAAAACATTGTATTTCTTTGTCTCCTGTTCAATACAGCAGGCAAATACAGTGTGTACTTTAAAAATGTCATTGTCTGTGGCTTAGTTTACTCCTGAAAATCTTTATTCTTTTGTATTCAGTACATTATAGCAAGCCATTACAGTGTGTAAAAATTACATTATCTCTAGGCTAGTGTAGGGTCGAAAAATTGTATTTCTCTGTCTCCTGTACATTACAGAAAGCAAATACAGTGTGTACTGTAAAAATTACATTATCTCTGGGCTAGTGTATTGGCAAAAAATTGTATTTCTCCATCTACAGTACACTACAGCAAGCCTATACAGTGTGTACTGTACAAATTTCCTTATCTCTGGGCTAGTGTAGGGTCGAAAATTTGTATTTCTCTGTCTCCTGTACATGACAGAAAGCCAATACAGTGTGTACTGTAAAAATTACATTATCTCTGGGCTAGTGTCTTGCCGAAACATTGTAGTTCTCTGTCTCCTGTACATTACAGAAAGCCAATACAGTGTGTACTGTAAAAATTACATTATCTCTGGGCTAGTGTATTGCCGAAAAATTGTATTTCTCTGTCTACAGTACCTTACTGCAAGCCAATACAGTGTGTACTGTAAACATTACATTATCTCTGGGCTAGTGTATTGCCAAAAAATTGTATTTCTCTGTCTACAGTACATTACTGCAAGCCAATACAGTGTGTACTGTAAACATTACATTATCTCTGGGCTAGTGTAGTGCCAAAACATTGTATTTCTTTTTCTCCTGTTCAATACAGCAGGCAAATACAGTGTGTACTTTAAAAATGTCATTATCTGTGGCCTAGTTTTCTCCTGAAAATCTTTATTCTTCTGTATTCAGTACATTATAGCAAGCCATTACAGTGTGTAAAAATTACATTATCTCTGGGCTAGTGTAGGGTCGAAAAATTGTATTTCTCTGTCTCCTGTACATTACAGCAAGCCTTTACAGTGTGTACTGTAAAAATTACATTATCTCTGGGCTAGTGTTTTGCCGAAAAATTGTATTTCTCTGTCTACTGTACATTACTGCAAGTCAATACAGTGTGTACTGTAAAAATTACATTATCTCTGGGCTAGTGTATTGACGAAAAATTGTATTTCTCCATCTACAGTACACTACAGCAAGCCTATACAGTGTGTACTGTACAAATTTCCTTATCTCTGGGCTAGTGTAGGGTCGAAAATTAGTATTTCTCTGTCTCCTGTACATTACAGAAAGCCAATACAGTGTGTACTGTAAAAATTATATTATCTCTGGGCTAGTGTAGTGCCGAAAAATTGTATTTCTCTGTCTCCTGTACATTACAGAAAGCCAATACAGTGTGTACTGTAAAAATTACATTATCTCTGGGCTAGTGTAGTGCTGAAAAATTGTATTTCTCTGTCTCCTGTACATTACAGAAAGCCAATACAGTGTGTACTGTAAAAATTACATTATCTCTGGGCTAGTGTATTGGCGAAAAATTGTATTTCTCCTTCTACAGTACATTACAGCAAGCCTATACAGTGTGTACAGTAAACATTTCACTATCTGTGTCCTACTGTAGTGCCTTTAATTTGTATTTCTCTGTCTGCAGTACATTACATTAAGCAAATACAGTGTGTATTGTAAAAATTTCATTATCTGTGGCCTACTGTAGTGCCTAAAATTTGTATTTCTCTGTCTACCAAACATTACAGCAAGCCAATGCAGTGTGTACTGTAAAAATGTCATTATCTCTGGGCTAGTGTAGTGCAGAAAATCAGTATTTTTCTGTTTCCAGTACTGTCCTGTTTCAGAAAACTTTAGCGGAAAGTAAAACAATCTGAGCCACATCAACAGAAGTGGGAGGAAGTGGGCGTGATGCTGATGGTGCAAGTAGAGGCGGTGGCCCTGGGCGTGATGGTGCAAGCAGAGATGGTAGCCCTGGGCGTGATGCTGATGGTGCAAGCAGAGGCTGTGGCCCTGGGCATGATGCTGATGGTGAAAGCAGAGGCCGTGGCCCTGGGCGTGATGCTTATGGTGCAAGCAGAGGCGGTGGCCCTGGGCGTGATGCTGATGGTGCAAGCAGAGGCGGTGGCCCTGGGCGTGATGCTGATGGTGCAAGCAGAGGCTGTGGCCCTGGGTGCAATAAAACTGTGCCTGCTACCAGTGCACCAGAAAAAAAAAATCCACTTACCCAGCTTCATGTCCAACTTAGCTGGGCGGCGCAGGACAACACTGTCCAAGTCGGACCAGTGCGAACAGGTGGTCGGTTGGATTGCAGAAGATAAAGCTTCCAATCGGTTAAGCACCACCCTCTCCTCCACAAAGTCCAGTCTCTGTAGCCAAGAGTCTGGTCAACCGAATGCTCACTCTGATCTTCCTTCCTCCTACCATGTCGCGTCTGGCCAAACAAGTGATCCCACACTCGGATATTCACATGACCTCTTTTCATCGCCAGTACTTGGTTTGGCTCTCTCGCCAAGCACGCTTGAAGAGGTACCTGAGATATTGTGCCCTGATTCCCAACCTCTTGAGCCTTCACAGTCTCAAGAAGATGATGGTGGTGAACCGCAATCATTCGTTCATGAGGTGGATGATGATGAGACACAGTTGCCAATCACTGAGGTGGTGGTTAGGTCAAGTCAGGAGGATGAGCAGAGTGAGGAAGTGGAAGAGGAGGTGGTGGACGATGAGGTCACTGACCCAACATGGTTAGGTGAAAAGCCGAGCGAGGACAGCAGTACAGAGGGGGAGGGATCCGTAGCACCGCAACAGTCTGGAAGAGGCAGTGGGGTGGCAAAAGGAGATGTCGGCCCACACAAAACAGGCCCGCAACTGGTACACCGAGCACCCCCATGCGTAAATCTACCTTGCCAAGGGGTAGGTGTTCCGCAGTATGGCGCTTTTTTGAGGAAAGCGCAGACGACAAAAGAGTGGTATTTTGCATCCTATGCCGTATCAAAATTACCCGGGGCGTTACACTAGCAACCTCACCACCACCAGCATGATCCACCACATGGCATCCAAGCACCCTAATAAGTGGGCTGAACGCCTGGGTCCACACTCTGTGTCTGCGGGTCCCACCACTGCCTCCACTTCCCCTGTGTTACGCACTGCTGGCCAATCCCCTGTTGAAGGCGCAGGCCGGATGCCTCTTGCCCTGCACCTGGACCTTTGCATGAACCATCAGCAACAACATCCACTTCCTTGTCCCAGCGCAGTGTCCAAATGTCGATAACACAGGCATTTGAACGTAAGCGCAAATACCCACCAACAGGCCATAACACTGGATGCGCAACTTTCTAAATTACTTGCCCTTGAAATGTTGCCATTTAGGCTTGTGGACACTGAGGCCTTCGGCATCCTGATGTCGGCGGCCGTCCCTCGGTATGCAATCCCCAGCCACCACTATTTTTCACGGTGTGCCGTGCCCGCCTTACACCAGCATGTGTCCCAGATCATCACCCGTGCCCCGACCAACGCACTTACTGGGAAGGTCCACCTCACCACGGACAAATGGACAAGTGCTGGTGGCCAGGGACACTACATTTTCCTGACCATACACTGAGTGAATGTTGCGGAGGCCGGGAGTGAGTCAGACCCTGGGATGGCACAGGTGCTACCCACGCCCAGGATTGCGGGCCCTACGTCCATCAGGGTCTCCGCCAGCAGCTATGTTACTGGCTCCAACCCCCACTTCTCCTCCTCCGCCGCCTCCTCCTCCACTTCCACCCCCAACAGCAGTTAGCCATCAGTCGCTAGCTGGAAGCAGTGTAGCACTGCTGTGGGTAAGCGTCAACATGCCGTGCTGAAGCTGATCTGTTTAGGGGACAAACAGAACACTGCTGCAGAGCTGTGGCAGGGTATAAGGGACCAGACCGAGTTATGGCTCTCGGCACTCAACCTAGAAACAGGCCTGGTTGTATCCAACAATGGGCGTAGCTTGGTGGCAGCTTTGGAGCTTGGCAACCTGACACACATTCCATGCCTAGCCCATGTCTTAAACTTAGTGGTTCAGCGGTTTATGAAAACCTACCCCAATTTGAAGGAGCTACTAGTGAAGGCACGCCGCTTGTGTGCTCATTTACGCAAGTCGTCCACAGCTTCATCTGGTCTATCAACGCTGTGGCAGCGCTTGAGGCTTACAGCTCACCGATTGTTGTGTGACGTGAGCACGCTGTGGAACTCTACGTTCTACATGTTGGCCAGGCTTTGTGAGCAGCAGAGGGAAGTTGTGGAATACCAGCTGCAACATGGTTGTCGCTTTTCAAGTCAACTGCCCCTATTCACAAGCGAGGCGTGGGCATTGATGTCAGACCTATCTGAGGTTTTAAAAAACTTTGATGAATCCACACAGATGGTTAGTGGCGATTACGCTATTATCAGCGTAATCATACCACTGCTGTGTCTACTCAAACGATCGCTGCTCACAATTAAGGAGGATGCTTTGAATGTGACAGACAAGGTAATGGGGGAGGAGATGACACAGGGTGATAGCAAGATCTCCCCCAGTTCGACTTCTCAGCGCGAATTAGGCCATGAAGAGGAGGAGGAGCTGGAGACACTTCCCTTTGCTACAGAGACTAGTACCCACCATGGAACTTTAATTCCATCTGTTCAGCGTGAATAGGCAGAAGAGGAGGAGGAGGATGAGGCTGCCTATCCCGCGACCCTCGTGTTATACGCATTTTAGATAACACTGATTACTGGGTGTTCACCCTTCTCGACTCCCGCTACAAAGAGAACTTCTCGTCTCTCATTCCTGTGGTGGAGAGGACGAGTAAAACCAGAAGGTACTGATTGACAGATTGCTCCAAAATTTTCCATCTGACAATGCAGCCGCCAGAGTGCATACTTCCTTAGCCAACCGAGACAAGGGGAATACATAGTAATTCCAACAGAGGCAGGGCAACATTTTCCAAGGCATGGGACACATTCATGAAACCCCGCCAGCAACCTCACCCTGAATCGCGGCCTAGTACTACAAGGAGGGAAATGTTTTGGAAGATGGTGAAGGAATACATTGCAGACCGTGTCAGTGTCCTAAATGATCCCTCAGTGTCTTACAACTACTGGGTGTCCAAGCTGGGTGTCATCTGTAGCCCATCACTGCAATGATTTATGGGGTTCGCTAGGCTTCAGGCACTCACCTCCAATGCTTTATACCGTCTGCTCACCTGTAGCCCATCACTGCAATGATTTATGGGGTTCGCTAGGCTTCAGGCTCTCACCTCCAATGCTTTATACCATCTGCTCACCTGTAGCCCATCACTGCAATGATTTATGTGGTTCGCTAGGCTTCCGGCCCTCACCTCCAATGCTTTATAAGGCCTGCTCACCTGTAGCCCATCACTGCCATATTTTATGGGGTTCACTAGGCTTCAGGCCATCATCTCCAGTGCTTTATACCGTCTGCTCACCTGTAGGCCATCACTGCAATGATTTATGGGGTTCCCAAGGCTTCAGGCCCTCACCTCCAATGCTTTATACCATCTGCTCACCTGTAGCCCATCACTGCAATGATTTATAGGGTTCGCTAGGCTTCAGGCTCTCACCTCCAATGCTTTATACTGTCTGCTCACCTGTAGCCCATCACTGCAATGAATTAAGGGGTTCGCGAGGCTTCAGGCCCTCACCTCCAATGCTTTATAAGGTCTGCTCACCTGTAGCCCATGACTGCCATATTTTATGGGGTTCACTAGGCTTTAGGCCATCATCTCCAGTGCTTTATACCGTCTGCTCACCTGTAGGCCATCGCTGCAATGATTTATGGGGTTCGCAAGGCTTCAAGCCCTCACCTCCAATGCGTTATAAGGTCTGCTCACCTGTAGCCCATCACTGCCATATTTCATGGGGTTCACTAGGCTTCAGGCCATCATCTCCAGTGCTTTATACCGTCTGCTCACCTGTAGGCCATCACTGCAATGATTTATGGGGTTTGCTAGGCTTCAGGCTCTCACCTCCAATGCTTTATACCGTCTGCTCACTTGTAGGCCATCACTGCAATGATTTATGGGGTTCACTAGGCTTCAGGCCCTCACCTCCAATGCTTTATACCGTCTTCTCACCTGTAGCTCATCACTGCAATGATTTATGGAGTTTGCTAGGCTTCAGGCTCTCACCTCCAATGCTTTATACCGTCTGCTCACCTGTAGGCCATCACTGCCATATTTTATGGGGTTCACTAGGCTTCAGGCCATCATCTCCAATGCTTTATACCATCTGCTCACCTGTAGGCCATCACTGCAATGATTTATGGGGTTCAGCTAGGCTTCAGGCCCTCACCTCCAATGCTTTATACCGTCTGCTCACCTGTAGGCCATCACTGCAATGTTTTATGGGGTTTACTAGGCTTTAGGCCCTCACCTCTAATGCTTTATACCGTCTGCTCACCTGTAGGCCATCGCTGCAATGATTTATGGGGTTCGCTAGGCTTCAAGCCCTCACCTCCAATGCTTTATAAGGTCTGCTCACCTGTAGCCCATCACTGCCATATTTCATGGGGTTCACTAGGCTTCAGGCCATCATCTCCAGTGCTTTATACCGTCTGCTCACCTGTAGGCCATCACTGCAATGATTTATGGGGTTTGCTAGGCTTCAGGCCCTCACCTCCAATGCTTTATACCTTCTGTTCACCTGTAGCCCATCACTGCAATGATTTATGGGGTTTGCTAGGCTTCAGGCTCTCACCTCCAATGCTTTATACCGTCTGCTCACTTGTAGGCCATCACTGCAATGATTTATGGGGTTCGCTAGGCTTCAGGCTCTCACCTCCAATGCTTTATAAGGTCTGCTCACTTGTAGACCATCACTGCCATATTTTATGGGGTTCACTAGGCTTCAGGCCATCATCTCCAATGCTTTATACCATCTGCTCACCTGTAGGCCATCACTGCAATGATTTATGGGGTTCGCTAGGCTTCAGGCCCTCACCTCCAATGCTTTATACCGTCTTCTCACCTGTAGCTCATCACTGCAATGATTTATGGAGTTTGCTAGGCTTCAGGCTCTCACCTCCAATGCTTTATACCGTCTGCTCACCTGTAGGCCATCACTGCAATAATTTATGGGGTTCGCTAGGCTTCAGGCCCTCACCTCCAATGCTTTATAAGGTCTGCTCACCTGTAGCCCATCACTGCCATATTTTATGGGGTTCACTAGGCTTCAGGCCATCATCTCCAGTGCTATATACCGTCTGCTCACCTGTAGGCCATCACTGCAATGATTTATGGGGTTCGCTAGGCTTCAGGCCCTCACCTCCAATGCTTTATACCGTCTTCTCACCTGTAGCTCATCACTGCAATGATTTATGGAGTTTGCTAGGCTTCAGGCTCTCACCTCCAATGCTTTATACCGTCTGCTCACCTGTAGGCCATCACTGCAATAATTTATGGGGTTCGCTAGGCTTCAGGCCCGCACCTCCAATGCTTTATAAGGTCTGCTCACCTGTAGCCCATCACTGCCATATTTTGGGCTTCAGGCCATCATCTCCAGTGCTTTATACCGTCTGCTCACCTGTAGGCCATCACTGCAATGATTTATGGGGTTCGCAAGGCTTCAGGCCCTCACCTCCAATGCTTTATACCTTCTGTTCACCTGTAGCCCATCACTGCAATGATTTATGGGGTTCGCTAGGCTTCAGTCTCTCACCTCCAATGCTTTATACCGTCTGCTCACTTGTAGGCCATCACTGCAATGATTTATGGGGTTCACTAGGCTTCAGGCCCTCTCCTCCAATGCTTTATAAGGTCTGCTCACCTATAGCCCATTACTGCAATGATTTATGGGGTTCGCTAGGCTTCAGGCCCTCACCTCCAATGCTTTATAAGGTTTGCTCATCTGTAGCCCATCACTGCCATATTTTATGGGCTTCAATAGGCTTCAGGCCATCACCTCCAATGCTCTATACCGTCTGCTCACCTGTAGGCCATCACTGCAATGATTTATGGGGTTCGCTAGGCTTCAGGCCCTCACCTCCAATGCTTTATACTGTCTGCTCACCTGTAGCCCATCACTGCTATATTTCATGGGGTTCACTAAGCTTCAGGCCATCACCTCCAATGGTTTATACTGTCTGCTCACCTGTAGGCCATCACTGCAATGATTTATGGGGTTAGCTAGGCTTCAGGCCCTCACCTCCAATGCTTTATACCGTCTGCTCACCTGTAGGCCATCACTGCAATGTTTTATGGGGTTTACTCGGCTTTAGGCCCTCACCTCTAATGTTTTATACCGTCTGCTCACCTGTAGGCCATCGCTGCAATGATTTATGGGGTTCGCAAGGCTTCAAGCCCTCACCTCCAATGCTTTATAAGGTCTGCTCACCTGTAGCCCATCACTGCCATATTTCATGGGGTTCACTAGGCTTCAGGCCATCATCTCCAGTGCTTTATACCGTCTGCTCACCTGTAGGCCATCACTGCAATGATTTATGGGGTTTGCTAGGCTTCAGGCCCTCACCTCCAATGCTTTATACCTTCTGTTCACCTGTAGCCCATCACTGCAATGATTTATGGGGTTTGCTAGGCTTCAGGCTCTCACCTCCAATGCTTTATACCGTCTGCTCACTTGTAGGCCATCACTGCAATGATTTATGGAGTTTGCTAGGCTTCAGGCTCTCACCTCCAATGCTTTATACCGTCTGCTCACCTGTAGGCCATCACTGCCATATTTTATGGGGTTCACTAGGCTTCAGGCCATCATCTCCAATGCTTTATACCATCTGCTCACCTGTAGGCCATCACTGCAATGATTTATGGGGTTCGCTAGGCTTCAGGCCCTCACCTCCAATGCTTTATACCGTCTTCTCACCTGTAGCTCATCACTGCAATGATTTATGGAGTTTGCTAGGCTTCAGGCTCTCACCTCCAATGCTTTATACCGTCTGCTCACCTGTAGGCCATCACTGCAATAATTTATGGGGTTCGCTAGGCTTCAGGCCCTCACCTCCAATGCTTTATAAGGTCTGCTCACCTGTAGCCCATCACTGCCATATTTTATGGGGTTCACTAGGCTTCAGGCCATCTTCTCCAGTGCTATATACCGTCTGCTCACCTGTAGGCCATCACTGCAATGATTTATGGGGTTCGCAAGGCTTCAGGCCCTCACCTCCAATGCTTTATACCTTCTGTTCACCTGTAGCCCATCACTGCAATGATTTATGGGGTTCGCTAGGCTTCAGTCTCTCACCTCCAATGCTTTATACCGTCTGCTCACTTGTAGGCCATCACTGCAATGATTTATGGGGTTCACTAGGCTTCAGGCCCTCACCTCCAATGCTTTATAAGTTCTGCTCACCTATAGCCCATTACTGCAATGATTTATGGGGTTCGCTAGGCTTCAGGCCCTCACCTCCAATGCTTTATAAGGTTTGTTCATCTGTAGCCCATCACTGCCATATTTTATGGGCTTCAATAGGCTTCAGGCCATCACCTCCAATGCTCTATACCGTCTGCTCACCTGTAGGCCATCACTGCAATGATTTATGGGGTTCGCTAGGCTTCAGGCCCTCACCTCCAATGCTTTATACTGTCTGCTCACCTGTAGCCCATCACTGCTATATTTCATGGGGTTCACTAAGCTTCAGGCCATCACCTCCAATGGTTTATACTGTCTGCTCACCTGTAGGCCATCACTGCAATGATTTATGGGGTTAGCTAGGCTTCAGGCCCTCACCTCCAATGCTTTATACCGTCTGCTCACCTGTAGGCCATCACTGCAATGTTTTATGGGGTTTACTCGGCTTTAGGCCCTCACCTCTAATGTTTTATATGTTCTGCTCACCTGTAGGCCATCACTGCAATGTTTTATGGGGTTTGCTCACCTTCAGGCTCTCACTACAATTTTTTATAGGGTCCACTCACCTTCAGGCCCTCAACTATAATGTTTTAGAGGGTATCCAGCACGCCCTGGCTCCAAATGTTTTTGAGGGTCACCAGTAGGCCATTAATGATAATTTTTCAAGAGTGTGTATGATGACCTCCTTTATGTGTAATAAAGAGTGTATTGGAGTGCTGGTTCCTTGTAATTTTTGCCAGTCCTTTCACTTAGTGTATAGGCTTTATGAGTGCAGCAGTGTACTTGAACAATTGTAGCACCATGTGAATGAGGCCCTCCTTTATGTGATATACAAGCTGTATCGGATTGCTTCTTCCTTGTAATTTTTGGCAGCATTTGCACTGTATATACAATTGAATATCCAGAAAAGAATATTCCTAACAATTTTACCTCTAAAAATGTTTTTTTTTTTTTTTTTTTTGAGGGGCCGTAGTTTTGGGCGTGATTTTGTTGCTATGTAAAAGTGGTGGAGTCATTGGAGTCCAAGATGAACCCAGACATGGTCCCCATTCTGTTCCAGATCCATTTCGCTGATGTTTCTGTCACTTTCTGACCTTTTCCAATGGACCAGGCACCCTCCCCTCATCCGAGCAGGGGGTGCCTGGTTGTCTCTCATTGACTTCCATTATACTCGGGTGCTTGGCCGAGTGAACGAATATCGCTATGTGTTCGGACTAAGTACCTGAACACTTTCTTGCTCGCTCATCACTAAATGTCTTTCATGCAATACAAAACCCATATCTCTAGCTGTTACCAAACCATAGATATGAGCTGCTGATGCAGCCCACCCTTCCTTTCAGTGTGGAGGAGAATGAGGGAGCAGCTGCAGAGCTGACAGGTGTTACGAGGCTAAAACAAATGCTTGCTGATTTAATGTAATTGCAGGGCTTGTCTCTGTTAGCTATATGTGAGAGGATGCACACTGCTTTGGGGTAGGGGGAGAAGTTATCTGCATTCTGATTGGTCCTGCTAGTTCATGTGAGGAGAGTAAGGGCTTATGGGAAGTGAGGAAGATACAGGATGGCCTCAAGGACAGAAGGACAGGGAAAACATCACCAAAAGAAGTGCAGCAGAGGCCATCTTAGGAAGATGCTAACATGGAGGCACAGAGAAATAGGGTTGCTAAGGGCTGAATACAGAGATTGAAAGGTAAAATAAAAAAAAAAGCTTCATGAATATATTCCCTTCAGCATCACATATGTTAGTGATTTCATTTTCGGTAGTGAAATGGCAGATACACTTTAAGCCCTTCCCAACATCCGTTGTACATGTACGATGGATGTCAGGTCTCTAAAGATGGTGTCCACTCAGGAGCTGAGTGGGCACCATAGCCACCAGGTCCCTGGCAGACACACTGAAACAGAGTTAGTGATCGGCCACTCAGTTGCCGTGGTCAATTGCGACCACAAGGGAGCCATTCAGTTGGTATGGCAGCCTGGGGTTGCTAGGCCCGGATGGAAACTCCCATAGACTGCAACGGTAAATCATTTTGGGAGATTCAGTCATTTTGGGAGAATCAGTCTGTGGGAGAAGCGATCAGACGATTGCATGTTAAAGTCCCATATATTCGCCTAGGGAATGCAGTAAAATGAATCCCATAAAACTGGCAAAATTGTGTTTTTTTTTCAATTCCACCCCATTTTGAATTTTTTTCCAGCTTGCAATATTAAATGGAGCCATTAGAAGGACTAACTTGTACCTTCAAATGCAAGCTCTCATTTGTCTATGTGAAGGGATTAAAAAAGTTATGACTCCAGGAAGGCAGGGATTAAAAAATGAAAATAAAAAATTGAAAGAATTAAAAGGGTTTTTCCATCTCAGACAATTGGGGGATATCACTATGATATGCCCCCATTGTCTGCTAGGTGCAGGTCAAACCTCTGGGACCCGCAGTTTTTTGTAATCCAAGCTGGCAAAGTGAAGGAGGGCGCACTGGCTCAGCTACTTCAGTTGTCCCCAGAGAAGTGAATGGAAGCAGTGTGTGTGCGAGTGCTGTGCACTCCCATTAATTTCTATGGGGATTCCAAAAATAGCAAGCGCACTGCTCAGCTATATTCGGCGGACCAACAGGAACTGTTGGTGGTGACCAGACACGGTACTGCTGGCCAGCATTTTGCCTGCTTTGTTTTAGGCTTCATTTTAGAGATAGTTACGGGTCCCTCCTCCTAGCGATATGCCCCCATTGTCTGAGATGGGAAAAGTAACTACAAGTCCAATAATATACTACTAGTCTAAACTTGACCTAGTATATGACATCTTGTTGTGTTTGCTGCGACTTGTAGTTCTATATAGTGGACTACAAGTCCCAGCACACACAAAAAAGATGTCATCATTCCCTGTGTTATACAGAACTACAAATCCCAGCATAAAATATTATCTTGTTTTGCATTGAAAGTGCCAAATCACTGAACGCCAACAAGTTCACACTACAAGTTCCAGCTTACAATATGATTTCTGCACTAGAAGTCCATGTATAATTGGCAATGGTTGTGATGGCCACGTCGGGTGGGGAGGTACAGCACGTGTTGCGAGTGGTAAAGAATCTTCCATACAGGGCTATTTTAGCAAGAGACTTACCCATGGAAGGGCAGAGCGCGATCTCTTGTAAATAAAGACTCTCCGGGTCCTGAACCTGAAGACCCCGGTTCCAGGGTACTGGCCTAGGGGTCCCCATCATAGGGCCAGAGTGTAACCCTGATAGGTTTTTCCTAGAGGTATTGGCCGGTGAGGCCGCGGACAAGTTCGGGACTGCGCAACTCCAGGACCCCATTCTGGCATGGGCCAGAGAGAGAGTGACTGTAGTCAATGGGGTAGCCCAACAACCGGGCGCAGAAGCGGTGTTTCCCCATATGGCTGTTTCCCAGGACTTACTGTACCGCGTCAACAAGGTCCGACAGGAGATAGTGGAGCAGCTAGTAGTATCACAGCCCTACCGCCAGGCAGTATTAGAATCGTCTCACACACATGTAATGGGAGGTCATCTTGGTGTCAAAAAGACACTAGTGCTAATACTCCAGCGGTTCTTTTGACCTAGTGTCTATGAAGAGGTTAGGAGGTTTTGTGAGACATGTCCAGAGTGTCACATTACTGCTCCCACAGCGAATTTCCATAGCCAACTGGTACCTCTTCCCATTATAGAGGTACCTTTTGACCTTTTGAGCAGATCGCTATAGATCTTGTGGGGCCCGTGGTAAAGTTGGCTCGGGGCCACAGCACATATTAGTGGTGTTGGACTATGCGACTCGGTATCCGGAGGCCATTCCTCTCCACCATACCTCAGCCAGACTTGATGCAAGGGAACTATTTGCCGTGTTTTGCCGCATTGGGTTGCCCAAAGAGATCCTTATGGATAAAGGTACTTTTATGTCCAAAGTGACAAAGAAGTTGTGCAAGCTGCTTCGAATCAAGCAGTTACGCACATCAGTGTACCACCCCCAAACAGATGGGCTGGTGGAAAGGTTTAATAAAACCCTAAAGAGTATGTTAAAAAGGGTAGAATCCCAAGTTGGGAAGGACTGGGATATGTTGTTGCCATATTTAATGTTCGCCACCTGAGAGGTATCCGAGTCCTTAATGGGTTTTCCCCGTTCTAACTGTTATAGGACAGACATCCCAGAGGCCTGCTGGACATAGAGTGGGGTTGAGCGAACCCGAACTGTAAAGTTCGGGTTCCTACCGAACTTTAGGGTTTTTGGTACCCGGACCTGAACCCAGACAGTTTGGGTTTGGTGTTCGGCAATTTCCTGGCGCTTTTTGAAAGGCTGCAGGGCAGCCAATCAACAAGCGTTTCACTAGTCTGCCTTTAGAAGCCATCACAGCCATGCCTACAAATGGAATGGCTGTGATTGGCCAAGTGCAGCATGTGACCCAGCCTCTATATAGGCTGGAGTCATGTAGCGCCGCACATCACTTTGCTCTTCACAGTGTAGAGATAGGCTGCTGCTGTAAGGGAGAGATTAGGGAAGAATTCTGGTGTACTTGGTGTTCAATCTTCAAACTACAGCAATTATTGAGGGTGCTATGCTAAATTTTTGTACCCAGCCCTGAGCCCAGTGACTCTGAAAAATAACTTTTAATCCATCTGCTAGTTCGGTGGGCGTCAGCGGCCATTTTTGCAACTGCAGTGCACTTGCAACTTCATGTGTGCCAGGGACATTACTGTAATTCTGTTCTGTTAGCTCAGTGGAGGACAAATTCCCTTTTTTGGCCAGTCAAGTACCCCTGCAGCCTACAGTGCATACCTGGCAGGGAAAATTATTTAATTACATTAGTCTGTCACATTTTTTTGTGACCTAAAGCAATTTTTTATCTGTCTGCAACAGGCACTGCATATCTGACAGTCCAATAAAACCAATAAATACTGCAGTTACCTTGCTGATATAAAAAAGCACACTTTTTTGGCTAGATAGTAAATTTACAGACTATGCTCCATTTCTGACAGTCCAATTAAACTGTTACATACTGCAGTTAGATTGCTGCTATAAAAAAGCACATTTTTTTGTGCTAGATAGCAAATTTGCGTGCTACGCTGCATTTCTAACAGTCCAATACAACCGTAACATACTGCATTTACATTGGTGCTATAAAAAAAACAACACACTTTTTGTGCTAGATAGGTGACAGGGACATAAATACCACTGGTGGTAAGCAGATGAACGGTCAGCACTCCTTCAGCATCGGCGTGGTGCACGTGTCTAGGGTCAGCAACCCTACTTGCATAGATAAGACTGGCACTCACTTGTTGAGAAGCAAATTTAATTTATTTGTCACATTCCAGGCATATTTGTGACGTGTTTTGGCTCTTTAGTCACAAGCCTTTCTCAAACAGACATAGATTATCACAAAAAGAAGCAAAGTTTAAATAGCTCAGTAATTCCAGGATATGACATGGGGTTACCATGGTGATCACAAGCCAAAAACGAAAGTAAAGTAAAATAAAGGTGAACAGACGATTTTTACAAATTTACGTCCCTGTCACCTATGCAGAGCAGGGGTTTGTATACGGCAAAACTGAGTGAATATCACCCAGGAATGTAACAGATGATTTTTAGAAATTTACCTCCCTGTCACCTATGCAGAGCAGGGGTTAGTATATGCCAAAACTGGGTTAATGTCACCCAAGAATGCAACAGTAGAGATGTCTCGAACATAAAATATTTTTTCTGAAGGGCGAACGCAAACTTCCGCAAATGTTCGTGAACGGGCAAACCGGGTAAACCGCCATAGACTACAATAGGCAGGCGAATTTTAAAACCCACAGGGACTCTTTCTGGCCACAATAGTGATGGAAAAGTTGTCAGGTTTTAATCCATAAAGGGCATAAATCATCTAACATTCCTATTGTTAACGTGCTTTAAAACATCCAGTGTGTGTATACGATCAGGTATGATGTTGAATCGATTAGGTAGTGTAAGGGTTACGCCCGCTTCACAGTGACAGAGCAAACTCTGACAGACCAAACTCCCCGTTTAACGCACCGCAAACAACCGCAAACAGTCCATTTGCACAACCGCATACTCCCCATTTGAACAAGGTTGGATACCAAGCTAGCCATGTCCCGTTCCTTGTCCTCACTGACGTCATTGAAGGTCTCTTCCTCCACCCAGCCACGTACAACACCAAGGGTCCCTGAAAGGTGACAACAAGCCCCCTGGGACGCCTGCTTTGGTTGGTCTTCCACCTCCTCAAAGCCACCTTCCTCCTCTGACTCCTCTTCTTCAGACTTCTCTCTCTGCGTTGCCGCAGGTCCAGCAATCAACGGCGACAAGAATGCTTCTGGTGGTGATGGTGACCACAACTCTTCCTCTTCATGCTCATCTATGGCCTGATCCAGCACTCTTCGCAGGGCACGCTCCAGAAAAAACGCATATGGGATGAGGTCGATGATGTTGCCTTGGGTTTGACTGACCAGGTTTGTCAACTCCGCAAAAGGACGCATGAGCCTACAGCCATTGTGCATGAGCGTTCAGTAATGCAGCCAAAAAATACCCAGCTCCGCAAAGGCTGTCCTCTTTTTTTTAAATTAAAAAAATATGTTCTTACCAGTTTAATCTCTGTTTTGTCCCCTATCAGTGGCCGGTGTATGGAATAGATTTTAGGAACCGGGAGATGGAAAAAAATGGTTGGTCGGTCCTTTTCCTTCCAATTTGGGGCACTGCGCGTGCGCCGTGCAATGTACTGTGCCACCCTATATGAGTGGTGTGTTAAGTAGTACTATTCCTATCAGTTTAATCCCTGTTACGTCCCCTATCAGTGGAAAGAGATTTACCGGTAAACTAAATGTATGTTTCCAGGACGTCCTCCATGACAGCACCCATGGAGACCTAACAACTTAGAACGTAATTCTAGGGGGGGACCACTGCTTGTAGGACTTTACGGCCAAAGGCTAAATTCTGGTTGGCCATAGAGTCCAGTCTGTAATGTCTGACAAAGGTAGTGGAGGAGGACCAAGTTGCGGCTCTGCAGATTTGATCAATAGACGCTCCTGCTTTTTCCGCCCAGGATGCAGCCGTGGCTCTAGTCGAATGAACTTTCACTGATAGAGGACAAGACAAGTTCTGTACTTTGTAACAATGTAAGATGGTTTATTTGACCCAGCGGGCCAGAGAGGTCTTTGAAGCTTTGCATCCTCTATTTCTCCCACCGAATTGTATGAAAAGGTTCAGGGATCTCCTCCAAGATTTTGTTCGGTCAATGTAGGTGAGGACCGCTCTTCTCACATCCAGGCAGTGAAACCGTTCCTCCTGTATATTCTGGTCTGAAAGACCTTTCATCCTCAGGGTCTGCCTCTCAGGATACAGGCAGCCAGCTTCAACTTGGAAAGGTTGGGATGTTCCAGAGGCCCCTGGGTTAACAGGTCCTTCCTGAAGGGAAGAGAAATTGGGTCCCTGATTGACATCTCCTTTAGGATGGGATACCAGGCTCTCTTGGGCTAGTCTGGTGCTATAAAGATGAGAGTGGTAATGCTGGTCCTCATCTTCTTTAAGACTGCCGGGAGCAAAGGAAGTGGGGGAAAAACATAAGCCAGCTGCATGTCCCAATTCTGGGCTACGGCATCTACTGCTACTGGATTGTCCATGGGGTTTAGTGAAAAGAAACAGTCCAGTTGAGTATTCCCGCTGGTGGCGAAAAGATCTATCTCTGGTTTGCCCCACAACTGACAGATTTGATGGAAGACCTGTTTGTTCAATCTCCATTCTCCCGCTACTATTCTGTGGCGGCTGAGGAAGTCGGCCCTTGTGTTTTGAGATCCCTTTAGATGGGTTGCGGAAATGGATAAAACCTCCTTCTCTGCCCATGAGAAAATCTGGTTTGCCAGACTCTGGAGAAGTGGGCCCCTGGTTCCGCCCTGTTTCTTTAGATAACATACTGTAGTTATGTTGTCTGAAAGAATCCTGACGTGCCGGCCCTGAAGATGATGTCTGGCTGCTTTTAGAGTCTTCAGCACTGCCTTTAGCTCCCGATAGTTTGAAGATTTTGCTCTGTCCAGGAGAACCCAGGAACCCTGAAAAAACTGTTGATTTACATGCCCCCCGCAGCCATTGAGACTTGCGTCTGTGGTCACTGTTATGGCCGGAGTCAGATTCTAAGGGACTCCTTTCTCTAGGTTTCTGGGGTCTGTCCACCAAGACAAAAAGCTGAAAACTTTGGCTGGAAGCTGTACTTTGGAGTTGAGAGACCGGTGGTCCCTGTCCCAGGCTGTCAAAACTGCTTCCTGAAGGGTTCTGGAGTGGAACTGGGCCCACGGGATTATTGAGATACAGGAGGTCATTAGACCCAGGATTTGCATTCTCTCTCTTAGAGAGTGGGTCGTCTTCCTCCTGAAGGATGTTATCCTCTCTTTTATACTGACTTGTTTCCTTGCTGGCAGAAAGGAATGTTGTGTCCTTGTGTCCAGGAGGGTTCCCAGGAATTCCTTCCTCATATCTGGGACCAAGTCCGATTTTCGATAATTTATTATCCATCCCAGGTCCTTGAATAGGGCCAGGACCTGATGGATGTCTCCCTCCAGTTTCTGTCTGGAATCTGCTATCAGCAGAAAGTCGTCCAAGTAGGGCACGATTATAATCTGGTTCTGGCGGAGGTAGGCCATGATCTCCGACACTACCTTTGTGAAGAGACGGGGGCCCGATGAGATCCCAAACGGCAGACATCAAAATTGGAAGTGCAGAGTTTGATCCTTGTACCTGATTGCAAATCTTAGGAATTGCTGATGCTGTGGGTGTATGGGGATGTGGTAATATGCATCCTTGAGGTGTATTGTACAGAGCAGGGCGTTTGGAGGGATCAAAGGAGTAGTGGATCTTATTGACTCCATCTTGAATTTGTAGTAGGTTACCCACTTGTTTAAGAACTTCAGGTTGATAATTGTCCTTATCGACCCGTCCGGTTTCTTCACAAAGAATAGTCTTGAATAGTGTCCCCTGAAGTGTTGTAGGGGAGGGACCTGAATGATGGCTCCTAGATCGAGGAGTTTTTGTACATCTGAAATTAGTTGTTGATGTAGAAGAGGAGACTCGAAGTGAGTTAGCTGGAAGGTCTGCGGAGGCGGACTTTTGAAGTCTATTCTGAAGCCTTCCCTGATGGAGTCCAGAATCCACTGATTGTGAGTCACACGTTTCCAAACCTCCCAAAAGTGGCGAAGTCTCCCTCCTACTGGTCTGGCGTCACTGTTTCCCTGTGTCGGTGTTAGGGTTAAAGAGAAACCCTCTTCCTTTACCACCCCTCTTGGGGTAGCTCCAGCGTTCTGACTTCCCCTTTCCTCTGTAGGACCTGGACTGGCTGGGGCAAGAGGCTCTGCGAAAGGACTGCGGCTCCTTGGGTTTTTCTTCCGGAAAGCCTTTTTTGTTGTCGGCTGCGTTCTGTAAGATGGAATCCAATACTGGGCCGAACACAAAAGAGCCTGAGAAGGGTATAGAGCAGAGTCTGCTCTTAGACGCCACATCACCGGACCATGATTTGAGCCACAGGGCTCGCCTAGCAATATTAGTTTGAGACTGCGATTTGGCTGAAAACCTGATGGTCTCTGCTGAAGCGTCAGCTAGGAATTCTGCGGCCATCTTCAACAAGGGGAGTGATTCTAGGATCTCCTCCCTGGGCGTTTTAGCCCTGAGATGAGTCTCCAGTTGGTTTAGCCAGAGTACTAAGGCTCTGGATACTGAAGTGGCAGCTAGTTAGTATTTATGGACGCTGCCTCAGATTCCCAGGATCTTTTTAAAAGACCATACAGCTTACGCTCCATGGGATCCTTCAGCTGTGATGAGTCCTCAAAGGGGATTGAGGTCCTTTTCACCACCTTGGCCACCTGGATATCGACCTTTGGGACCTCGTCCCAGAGTTTGGTGTCTGAGGGATCAAACCACAACCGGTTCTTAAATTCCCTGGGTATATAGAGTTTCTTCTCTCCTTCTGCCCACTCCTCAGTAATGAGATCTTTTAAGTTTTTATTTACTGTGAAGGCCTTCCCTTTCCTATTTTTAAGGCCGCCAAACATCTCCTCTTCGATTGAGCGAGCCTGTTCCTCCTCTTCTATCGCTATGGTCTGTCTTATGGCGGTGAGTAAGGGATCCAGGTCTTTGGATGAGAAGAAATATCTTCTCTGATCCTCCAGAGGATAAGACACTGAGCCGTGTTCATCCATGCCCTCTGAATCACATAGTTCCTCTTCCTCCACCTCAGAGTCTATCTGAACCTTAGCTCTTTTAGAGGGAGGGGAAGACGGTAAGGGGTCTGGGTTCTGGGCTGAAGTTGCCGCCTGGACCTCTTCTCTAACAATGGCTCTCAAATCTGTCAGTAGAGATGTACGTTCGTCCCTAAGGATCTTTGAGATACAGTCTGAGCATAGCAGTTTTTTATATGAATCTGGAAGCCTAGACTGGCAAGTTGCACATTTTTACCTTTCTTTTCAGGGTCCCCGTGCGACTTGTGTCCCGAGATCTAAAACGGAAGGGACAATACATTTAGGCTCCTGAACCTATGGACCCCTATGAAACCCTCTCTGTTGTCTACTTACAGGGGCCTGAACAGGGGGGTCTGTACCAGTCTCCTGCTGGATAGACACCTGGACCTCCATGATGCAACTCAAACAAGTTGCCATCCGGTTGTTTAAATAGGGCCTGCCCGTTTATTTATTTTTTTAAACTTACCGGTCCTCCCGTTGTTGCCCGGCTCCACCTCCTCCTGCTTTTCATGGGGGGACTCATTCCTAAGAAGAATCGACCCCCTGAAATGCGAGACCCGAGATCTCCAGCATGCCGATGCGCGCCGCCATCTTGTTTCTGGTGACGCGTCTCCAGTTCCGGTCACGTGAGCCGCCATCCAGCACGCGCAGGGAGACGCAGGAGCCGCCACCGAGCCCAGAGCTTACAGAGGAGAAGCGGCATCGGCGTCCCCGATCCAGGCGGCAGAAAAAAAGGTATCGGGGAGTAGCCAGGGGACCCCTTCCCGGAGAGGTGCTGGTGCAGGGGCTGACCTGAGTCTGAGGAGGAGAGGTAGGCACCCCCCGACCAGACTCGCCCCTTTCCACCTAAAATCCTAGGAGGGAGATTAACTCGCTCCCTCCTATACTGACAGGGACAGGAAGAACACTGGAGTATGGGGGTGGGAGGGGTCCTTTTAATCTGTCTTGCTTCCTGTCCCTGCAGACGCCAATAGGACATCCTCCATGGGTGCTGTCATGGAGGAGGTCCTGGAAAAAAATGGTTGGTCGGTCCTCTTCCTTGCAATTTGGGGCACTGCGCGTGCACCGCGCAATGTACTGTGCCACCAATACAAATAGTGTGAACTACTATTCTTACCATTTTAATCTTTGTTAAGTCCCCTATCAGGGGATGTGTATTGAATTGAAGCCTTGCATGGGGAGATAGAGAAAAAAGCTTGCTCTGTCCGCTTCCTTCTAATTTTGGGCACTTGCAATGGAATTTGCCACCAATGCAACTAGTGTTAACTAAGTACTATTCCTATCAGTTTAATCTCTGTTTTGTCCCTTATCAGGGCCAGGGCCGGTGTAGTGAATAGATTTTTGGAACCAGGAGATGGAATAAAACCCATGCTCAGTCCGCTTCGTTTGAATTTTAGGTCACTGCGCGTGCGCCGTGCAATGTACTGTGACACCCTATATGGGTGGTGGGCAGTGGGCACAGTACAGTCTGTGGGCCTGACACACACTGGCAGGCAACTGCAATTATATGAAGGGGTAAAAATTAAATAACTTTTTTATCTGCAAGATACTGTGCCACCCAATATGAGTGGTGGGCACTGGCAGTGGGCACAGTACAGTCTGTGGGCCTGACACACACTGGCAGGCAACTGCAATTATATTAAAGGGTAAAAATTTAATGACTTTTTTATCTGCAAGGTACTGTGTCATCCGATATGAGTGGTGGGCACTGGCAGTGGGCACAGTACAGTCAGTGGGCCTGGCACACACTGGCACGCAACTGCAATTATATTAAGAGGTAAAAATTAAATGACTTTTTTTTCTGCAAGGTACTGTGCCCTTTATGAGTGGTGTGCACACAGTACAGTCTGTGGGCCTGCGGCCTCTCACACACGGGCAGGCAACTGCAATATTATATATATATATATATATATATATATATATGTAGAAAAATATATATAAAAGCAGACTGATGTACCAGCGACAAAAAGGGCTCTTTGGGGTCCTTACAGCAGATGGCACCTTTCACATGAGCAAGTTTTCCTTGCGGGTGCAATGTGTGATGTGAACGTATAGCATCTACACTGAATCCTGACCCATTCATTTCAATGGGTCTGCGTACATGAGCGTTTTTTTTTCATGCATAACTTGTGCATTGCGTGAAAATCACAGCATGTTCTATATTCTGTGTTTTTCACGCAGCCCTAGCCCCATAGAAGTGAATGGGGCTGCATGAAAAACGCATTGCATCCGCAAGCAAGTGCAGGTGCGTTGCGTTTTTCACTGATGGTTGCTAAGAGAGGTTGTTTGTAGACCTTTCGTTTTTTATCACGCGCGTGAAAAATGCATCAAAACGCATTACACCCGCGCGGAAAAAACTGAACAACTGAACGCAATCGCAGGCAAAACTGAATGGCTTTGCCTGTGAAATCACACAGTTTTTACTGAACGCATCTGCAACGCATCCGGACCTAAGGCCCCATTCACACATCCGCAATTTTTGTCCGCATCGTTGTGAATAGGGCCGGACGTGATCTGGAGAGCTATTTGAGAACTATGTGCTCTCCACTTCCGCATTTGCAGAGCCGCGGCTCCGCAAACAATAGAGCATGTCCTATTCTTGTCCGCAGCCTGCGGACAAGAATAGGCATCTCTATGGGGAGTGCCGGCATGGTGTGTTGCGGATCCGCAACACACTGTGAATGTGTGAATTGGGCTTAATCCAGACACACTCGTGTGAAAGAGGCTGATGAGTCTTTGAAGACTGGAGTGGACACAGAACACTTAACCCAGTTTTACCGTATATAAACCCCTGCTCTGCATAGGTGACGGAGGTAAATTTCTAAAAATCGTCTGTAACATTCTTCGCTGACATTCACCCAGTTTTGCCGTATACAAACCCCTGCTCTGCAAAGGTGACAGGGAGATAAATTTGTAAAAATTGTCTGTTGCATTCTTGGGTAACATTAACGCAGTTTTGCCATATACAAACCCCAGCTCTGCATAGGTGACAGGGAGGTAAATTTCTAAAAATCGTCTGTAACATTCTTGGGTGAAATTCACCCAGTTTTGCCGTATACAAACCCCTGCTCTGCATAGGTGACAGGGATGTAAATTTCTAAAAACCATCTGTTACATTCTTGGGTGACATTAACCCAGTTTTGCCGTATACAAACCCCTGCTCTGCATAGGTGACAGGGAGGTAAATTTGTAAAAATCGTCTGTTCCATTGGTGGGTGACATTTTACCATTTTTGCCGTATACAAACCCCTGCTCTGCATAGGTGACAGGGAGGTAAATTTCTAAAAATCGTCTCTTACGTTATTGGGTGACATTTTACCATTTTTGCTGTATACAAACCCCTGCTCTTCATAGGTGACAGGGAGGTAAATTTCTAAAAATCGTCTGTTACATTCTTGGGTGACATTCACCCAGTTTTGCCGTATACACACCCCTGCTCTGCATAGGTGACAGGGATGTAAATTTGTAAAAATCGTCTCTTCCATTGGTGGGTGACATTAACCCAGTTTTTCCATATACAAACCCCTGTTCTGCATAGGTGACATTGACGTAAATTTCTAAAAATCGTCTGTTACATTCTTGGGTGACGTTAACCCAGTTTTGCCGTATACAAACCCTTGCTCTGCATAGGTGACAGGGACGTAAATTTCTAAAAATCGTCTGTTCTATTGGTGGGTGACGTTTTACCATTTTGGCCGTATACAAACCCCTGCTCTGCATAGGTGACAGGGAGGTATATTTTCACAAATCGTCTGTTACATTCTTGGGTGACATTTAAACATTTTTGCTGTATACAAACCACTGCTCTGTATAGGTGACAGGGAGGTAAATTTGTAAAAATTGTCTGTTACATTCTTGGGTGACATTAACCCAGTTTTGCCATGTACAAACCCCTGCTCTACATAGGAGACAGGGAAGTAAATTTCTAAAAATAGTTTGTTACATTATTGTGTGACTTTAACCCAGTTTTGCCATATACAAACCTCTGCTATGCATAAGTGACAGGGAGGTAAATTTGTAAAAATCAGTCTGTTACATTGGTGGGTGACATTTTGCAATTTTTGCGGTATACAAACCCCTGCTCTGTATAGGTGACAGGGAGGTAAATTTTCACAAATCGTCTGTTACATTCTTGGGTGACATTTTAAAATTTTTGCTGTATACAAATCCCTGCTCTGTATAGGTGACAGGGAGGTAAATTTGTAAAAATCGTCTGTTACATTATTGGGTGACATTACATTATTGGGTGACATTAACCCAGTTTTGCCATGTACAAACCCCTGCTCTGCATAGGAGACAGGGAAGTAAATTTCTAAAAATAGTCTGTTACATTATTGTGTGACTTTAACCCAGTTTTGCCATATACAAACCTCTGCTATGCATAAGTGACAGGGAGGTCAATTTCTCAAAATTGTCTGTTCCATTGGTGGGTGACATTTTACCATTTTTGCTGACTACAAACCCCTGCTCTGTATAGGTGACAGGGAGGTAAATTTGTAAAAATTGTCTGTTACATTGGTGGGTGACATTTTGCAATTTTTGCGGTATACAAACCCCTGCTCTGTATAGGTGACAAGGAGGTAAATTTTCACAAATCGTCTGCTACATTCTTGGGTGACATTTTAAAATTGTTGCTGTATACAAATCTCTGCTCTGTATAAGTGACAGGGATGTAAATTTGTAAAAATCGTCTGTTACATTATTGGGTGACATTAACCCAGTTTTGCCATATACAAACCCCTTCTCTGCAAAGGAGTCAGGGACATAAATTTTTAAAAATAGTCTGTTACATTATTGGGTGACTTCAACCCAGTTTTGCCATATACACACCTCTGCTATGCATAAGTGACAGGGAGGTAAATTTCTAAAAATCGTCTGTTCCATTGGTGGGTGACGTTTTACCATTTTTGCCGTATACAAACCTTTGCTCTGCATCGGTTACAGGGAGGTAAATTTTTAAAAATCGTTAGTTACATTCTTGGGTGACATTTTACCATTTTTGCTGACTACAAATCCCTGCTCTGTATAGGTGACAGGGAGGTAAATTTTTAAAATTCGTCTGTTTCATTGGTGGGTGACATTTTACCATTTTTGCCGTATACAAACCCCTGATGTGCACAGGTAACAGGGAGGTAAATTTTCACAAATCGTATGTTACATTCGTGGGTGACATTTTAACCTTTTCGCTGTATACAAACCCCTGCTCTGTATAGGTGGCAGGGAGGTAAATTTGTAAAAATCGTCTGTTACATTCTTGGGTGACATTTTGCCATTTTTTCTGACTACAAACAACTGCTCTGTATAGGTGGCAGGGAGGTAAATTTGTAAAAATCGTCTGTCACATTATTGGGTGACATTAACCCAGTTTTGCCATATAGAAACCCCTGCTCTGCATAGATGACAGGGAGGTAAATTTAAAAAAATCGTCTGTTCCATTGGTGGGTGACGTTAACCCAGTTTTGCCATATACAAACCCCTGCTCTGCATAGGTGACAGGGACGTAAATTTCTAAAAATAGTCTGTTACATTATTGGGTGACTTTAACCCAGTTTTGCCATATACAAACCTCTGCTATGCATAAGTGACAGGGAGGTAAATTTTTAAAAATCGTCTGTTACATTCTTGGGTGACATTTTAACATTTTTGCTGACTACAAACCCCTGCTCTTGTATAGGTGACAGGGAGGTAAATTTGTAAAAAATGTCTGTTCCATTGATGGGTGACTTTTACCATTTTTGCCATATACAAACCCCTGCTCTGCATAGGTGACAGGGAGGTAAATTTTCACAAATCGTCTGTTACATTCTTGGGTAGTGATGAGCGGCAGGTGCCATATTCGATTTCGACGAAATTCGCGAATATTTGAAAGAATATTCCTTTCATATTCGTCAAAATCGAATATTCGTCATTATTCTAGTTATCGCGATTAATATGCGATTTAAATAATCGCGTATTGCGATTTTAACTTTGGCTTCTTTCCTATTGGTTTCATATCTAGAATTATAGCGAAGATGACGAATATGACGAATGTATTCGTCATATTCCACAAAACGAAGATAACGAAGTATTCTCCATCTTCGTTTTAGCTACCTATTCGTCAACTTCGCTAATTCTAGCAATCAAATAGGAGGGTTGACTATAGAGACATCTGTGTTTAATTCGCAATGCGATTATATTACTTTGCTTTTTTTAATAGAATAATTATATTACTTGATAATTATTATAATTATTCTATTCATTAAAAAAAATATATAATATAATCGCATAGCGAATTAAACACAGCTGTCTCTACAGTCAACCTTCATATTTGATTGCTAGAATTAGCGAAGTTGACGAATGAGTTGCTAAACGAAGATGGAGAATACTCGTTATCTTCGTTTTGAGAATATGACGAATACATTCGTCATATTCGCTAATTCTACCAAGCCAAGAACGTCCCCATACTAGAATGTACTGTCGGATTTGAGAATTACGTTGAAATCACAATGTGATTAATATAACTTGAATTAATCGCATTGCGATTTCTACTTAGACCTGGTTTACTATGGTTGGCTTGGTAGAATTAGCGAATATGATGAATGTATTCGTCATATTCCTCAAAACGAAGATAACGAAGTATTCTCCATCTTCGTTTTAGCAACCATAGTAAACCATGTCTGTTGTAATCGCAATGCGGTTAATTCAAGTTATATTAATCACATTGTGATTACAACTTAGCACTACTATCTTACATATTAGTCTAGAATTAACGAATATGGAATATAGCAGCAGTGCTAAGTAGAAATCGCAATGCGATTAATTTAAGTTATATTAATCGCATTGCGATTTCAACTTAGAGCTGGGTTTATAATGGGTCAGCTTGCTAGAATTAACGAAGTTAACGAATATGGAATATAGCAGTGCTAAGTTGAAATCGCAATGCGATTAATATAACTTGAATTAATCGCATTGCGATTTCAACGTAATTCTCAAATCCGACAGTACATTTTAGTATATGGAGACGTTTCCATAGTGATGGGGACACTCCATGAGCACGGAAGTCGGCAGAAGCGGCAACGGGCACTGACTGGAGCAGCCAGGAAGCCAGGAATCCTCAGGACAGGTGAGAGCTACTTATGGGAAGTGGGAAAGAAAAAAATATAACTAAAAAAAAACAAAAAAAACCGAATATTCGAAATAGCGAATTTATAGCGTTATATTCGAAATATTCGCAATTAGCGAAGTGCTGATATTCGCGATAAAAATTCGCTATTCGAATATTCGCGCTCAACACTATTCTTGGGTGACATTTTAACATTTTTGCTGTATACAAACCCCTGCTCTGTATAGGTAACAGGGAGGTAAATTAGTAAAAATCGTCTGTTACATTCTTGGGTGACATTAACCCAGTTTTGCCATATACAAACCCCTGCTCTGCATAGGTGACAGGGGCGTAAATTTCTAAAAACAGTCTGTTAAATTCTTGGGTGACATTAACCCAGTTTTGCCATATACAAACCCCTGCTCTGCATAGGTGACAGGGGCGTAAATTTGTAAAAACAGTCTGTTAAATTCTTGGGTGACTTTAATCCAGTTTTGCCATATAGAAACCCCTGCTCTGCATAGGTGACAGGGAGGTAAATTTCAAAAAATCGTCTGTTCCATTGGTGGGTGACATTTTACCATTTTTGCCGTATACACACCCCAGCTCTGCATAGGTGACAGGGAGATACATTTCTAAAAATTATCTGTTACATTAGTGGGTGACATTTAACCATTTTTGCCGTATACAAACCTCTGCTCTGCATAGCTGACAGGGAGGTAAATTTTTAAAAATCGTCTGTTACATTCTTGGGTGACATTTTAACATTTTTGCTGACTATAAACCCCTGCTCTTGTATAGGTGACAGGGAGGTAAATTTTCACAAATCGTCTGTTACATTCTTGGGTAGTGATGAGCGGCATGTGCCATATTCGATTTCGACGAAATTCGCGAATATTTGAAAGAATATTCGTTTCATATTCGTCGAAATCGAATATTCGTCATTATTCTAGTTATCGCGATTAATATGCGATTTAAATAATCGCGTATTGCGATTTTATCTTTGGCTTCTTTCCTATTGGTTTCATATCTAGAATTATAGCGAAGATGACGAATATGATGAATGTATTCGTCATATTCCACAAAACGAAGATAACGAAGTATTCTCCATCTTCGTTTTAGCTACCTATTCGTCAACTTCGCTAATTCTAGCAATCAAATAGGAGGGTTGACTATAGAGACATCTGTGTTTAATTCGCAATGCGATTATATTACTTTGCTTTTTTTAATAGAATAATTATATTACTTGATAATTATTATAATTATTCTATTCATTAAAAAAAAATAATAATATAATCGCATAGCGAATTAAACACAGCTGTCTCTACAGTCAACCTTCATATTTGATTGCTAGAATTAGCGAAGTTGACGAATAGGTTGCTAAAACGAAGATGGAGAATACTTCGTTATCTTCGTTTTGAGGAATATGACGAATACATTCGTCATATTCGCTAATTCTACCAAGCCAAGAACGTCCCCATACTAGAATGTACTGTCGGATTTGAGAATTACGTTGAAATCACAATGTGATTAATATAACTTGAATTAATCGCATTGCGATTTCTACTTAGACCTGGTTTACTATGGTTGGCTTGGTAGAATTAGCGAATATGATGAATGTATTCGTCATATTCCTCAAAACGAAGATAACGAAGTATTCTCCATCTTCGTTTTAGCAACCATAGTAAACCATGTCTGTTGTAATTGCAATGCGGTTAATTCAAGTTATATTATTCACATTGCGATTACAACTTAGCACTGCTATATTACATATTAGTCTAGAATTAACGAATATGGAATATAGCAGCAGTGCTAAGTAGAAATCGCAATGCGATTAATTCAAGTTATATTAATCGCATTGCGATTTCAACTTAGAGCTGGGTTTATAATGGGTCAGCTTGCTAGAATTAACGAAGTTAACGAATATGGAATATAGCAGTGCTAAGTTGAAATCGCAATGCGATTAATATAACTTGAATTAATCGCATTGCGATTTCAACGTAATTCTCAAATCCGACAGTACATTTTAGTATATGGAGACGTTTCCATGGTGATGGGGACACTCCATGAGCACGGAAGTCGGCAGAAGCGGCAACGGGCACTGACTGGAGCAGCCAGGAAGCCAGGAATCCTCAGGACAGGTGAGAGCTACTTATGGGAAGTGGGAAAGAAAAAAATATAACTAAAAAAAAACAAAAAAAAACGAATATTCGAAATAGCGAATTTATAGCGTTATATTCGAAATATTCGCGAATTAGCGAAGTGCTGATATTCGCGATAAAAATTCGCTATTCGAATATTCGCGCTCAACACTATTCTTGGGTGACATTTTAACATTTTTGCTGTATACAAACCCCTGCTCTGTATAGGTAACAGGGAGGTAAATTAGTAAAAATCGTCTGTTACATTCTTGGGTGACATTAACCCAGTTTTGCCATATACAAACCCCTGCTCTGCATAGGTGACAGGGGCGTAAATTTCTAAAAACAGTCTGTTAAATTCTTGGGTGACATTAACCCAGTTTTGCCATATACAAACCCCTGCTCTGCATAGGTGACAGGGGCGTAAATTTGTAAAAACAGTCTGTTAAATTCTTGGGTGACTTTAATCCAGTTTTGCCATATAGAAACCCCTGCTCTGCATAGGTGACAGGGAGGTAAATTTCAAAAAATCGTCTGTTCCATTGGTGGGTGACATTTTACTATTTTTGCCGTATACACACCCCAGCTCTTCATAGGTGACAGGGAGATACATTTCTAAAAATTATCTGTTACATTAGTGGGTGACATTTACCCATTTTTGCCGTATACAAACCCCTGCTCTGCATAGCTGACAGGGAGGTAAATTTGTAAAAATCGTCTGTTACATTGGTGGGTGACATTTTACAATTTTTGCCCTATACAAACCTCTGTTCTGCATAGTTGACAGGGAAGTAAATTAGTAAAAATCACCTGTTACATTCTTGGGTGACATTAACCCAGTTTTGCCATATACAAACCCCTGCTCTGCTTAGGAGACAGGGATGTAATTTTCTCAAAAATAGTCTGTTACATTATTGGTTGATATTAACCCAGTTTTGCCATATACATACCCCTGCTCTGCATTGGTGACAGGGAGGTAAATTACTAAAAATCGTCTGTTCCATTGGTGGGTGACATTTTACCATGTTTGCCGTATACAAACCCTTGCTCTGCATAGGGGACAAGGTTAATTTTCTCTTTTTGAAATGTTCCTTGTATAGTTATTGTTACGATTTATAATAAAAAGTCCTGATAACTGTGGAAATGTTACCCAGCAATCTAACCGACAAATTTAATAAAACCATTTGCCTGTCACATTTGCAGCTCAGGCCGCAGGGGTCTTTAAACACCAATAAAAGTGAATTTGTCCCACCAAACTCTAAGAGCTGGATTAACTGAATTGATTTTCACTGTCAGGTGTTCAGGAATTTCTGCACCACCAAATTCAGCACATGCGCCAGGCAAGGGATGTGTGTCAACCCCGCTAGGCCCGGAGCTGCTATGAGATTTTGCCCATTATCGTCCACCAATAGGCCAGGCTTGAGGCTCAGTGACACCAACTACTCATCGGTCTGTTGTTCCATGCCCATGCACAGGTTCTGCACGGTGTGGGGTTTGTCCCCCAAACAGATGAGTTTCAGAACAACCTGCTATCGTTTCCCCCTGGCTGTGCTGATGTTGGTGGTGAAGGTGTTACAATGAGCGGATGAGTAGGTGGTAGAGGAGGAGGAAGCGGAGTAGGAGAAGGAGGCAACAGGAGGCAAAGAGAAATGCCCTGCAATCCTCAGGGGCGGAATGACATGTGCCAAACTGCTTTCCGCCTCTGGCCCAGCCGCCACTACATTTACCCAGTGTGCTGTTAGGGAAATATAACTTCCCTGCCCGTGCTTACCAGTCCACATATTGGTGGTTATGTGGACCTTTCCACAGATGGTGTTGCGCAGTGCACACCTGATTTTGTCCACCACTTGGTTGTGCAGGGAAGGGATGGCTCGCCTGGAAAAGTAGTGGTGGCTGGGAACCACGTACTGTGGGACAGCCCCTGCCATAAGTTTTTTTTAAAGTCTCCATCCATCTCAACCAGACAGAACGACAGTATTTAAAAGGACCAGGAATTTTGAAATCCTGGCATTCAGGACCAGGGATCGCGGGTGGGTAGGGGGGTACTTCCTCTTTCTATTCCTCTTTCTCTCCAGTATTTGGGAGATGGACAGCTGAGCGCTTTCATGGTATAGTGTGGAGATGCTTAGTGACGTTGAAAGTTGTGGTGGCATTGCTGCCACATACTCTGTTTGCGGGGTGGCAGGTGCCACTGTCACTCACTTGTGCTCAGGTTTATAACGTTTATTTTAAATTTTTATGTATTTGTATGAATGCCCTTTCCAGGACTTTTTAAGAGCCATTTTAGTGTCCCAAAGTTCGGGTCCCCATTGACTTCATTGGGGTTCGGGGTCCGAACTCAAACTTTGCAGCGAAGTTCGGCCGAACCCGGCGAACCCGAACTTCCAGGTGTTCGCTCAACTACCAAAGAGACATGGAAGCTGGAGCCTACTCCCCATGAGAGTGTAATAGAACACATTGCAGATATGCAGGACAGGATAGCATCAGTAATGCCCATTGTGAGAGAACATCTAGTAGAGAACATCAGTCAGCTCAGACCCGTGGGTATAACAGAAAGGCCACAGTCAGGACCTTTTCCCTAGGAGATAGAGTTCTTGTGCTCGTATCCAATGCTGAGAGTAACTTTCTGGCCAAGTCGCAAGGGACCTATGAAGTTCGGGAAAAAGTGGGCGAAGTTAATAATAAAATATATCAGCCTGGGTGGAGAAAACCAGAACAAATAAATCATGTAAACTTGCTAAAGGCATGGAAGGACCGAGAATCCCTGTGAACTACTGAGGCGCTGGTTGGGACTAGTGTAGGTCGGAGTAAAAATAGCAGAAACCTTGTCCAAACAACAAAAACGGGAGGTTAGTAAGTTACTGCAGCAGAATACTGATGTCTTTTCAGAAAAGCCCGGTCGTACATCGGTGTCCAGCATGACATTGTCACTGAGCCGTAGGTAAGGGTACGAGTGAAACTGTACCATGTGCAAGAAGCCCGGAGACAAGCCATTACAGAGGAGGTACATAAGATACTTAGTCTAGGAGTGGGCTAGTCCCATTGTGTTGGTTCCAAAGCCAGACGGATCGTTACTATTTTGTAACGATTTCTGGAAATTGAAGGAAGTGTCGAAGTTCGACCTTTATCCAGTGCCCCAGGTTGACGAGCTGATTGAAAGATTGGGACAGGCCCGATACTGTACGACGCTGGATTTAACCAAGGGTTACTGGCATGTACCTCTGACAGAGTCACACCAGAGGGACTTTACCACTATGTCGTTTTACCTTTTGGGTTACATGGGGCCGCCACCACGTTCCAGAGGCTAATAGACATAGTCTTAAAACCTCATCGGAAGTACACATCCACCTACATGGATGATATCATTATCCATAGTGGCGACTGGCAGTCTCATTTGTCCCATGTGCAGGCAGTCATGGACTCACTCCGGATGTGGGCTTGACTGCAAATTCTCCAAAGTCTACCATAGGGCTAGTAGAGGCTTGTTATTTGGGGTACGTGATTGGCCATGGGATCATCAATCCTCAAATAAACAAAGTCGAGGCCATTCAAAATTGGCCCTCTGTAAACAGCCCGTCCTGTCCAACCCCAACTTTATAGACATAATTCATCGATATCCACGATTGCATTTAAAAGTCAGCAAAATGAGGCAGGGTGTGTCTGTTGTGTGAGAGGCTGCAGATCACACCCTGCAAGGCGTGTGTGAAGCAAACACTGGCCTGTGGACGCTTCTAAAAGAGCCCCGAGACCACTGACGGATCCGGAGGGGGGTGCAATGGGGCAATCGCATTGTGGAAGCATTCATCTCCATAGTCATCTATATCGCTGTCCTCAGGACAGCAATACAGATGGCTTTGCTGTGGCGGGGCAGGGAGGAGAAAGAGGCGTTTCCCTTCCCTGTTCCTCTGATAGGCTGCAGGTCTTGTGCCGGCAGCCTAGCAGAGGTTGGTGCAGGCGGCGCGATGTCATCGCTCCACCAGATCCATACAGCGCGGGAGACAGGCCGGAAGAGGCCTGCATCGCATCGCTGCCATGGAGGTAAGTATAAATGTTTTTTTTATTTTTATATGGGACAATGTTACTGGCACATGATGGTAGGGGGGAGGCACTTGTTACTGGCACATGATTGGTGGGGCATGGAGAGGCACTTATTATTGGCACATGATTGGGGGGGCAGGGAGAGGCACTTGTTACTGGCACATGATCGGGGGAGAGGCACTTGTTACTGGCACATGATTGGGGGGGCATGGAGAGGCACTTGTTACTGGCACATGATTGGGGAGAGAGGCACTTGTTACTGGCACATGATTGGGGAGCATCTATGGGGGCACCTCTTACTGGAACATTATTGGGGGCATCTATGAGGGCACTTCTTACTGGCAGATTATTGACAACATAACAAAGTATGAAAAAGTTAAAGAGTCTGAGAACTTTCCAAATACATTGTACATTTCCTCTGGACACCACGTTGCTGATTCAGAATTCTTGGTTAGAGAATTACAACTTTGAATCTCCTCCAGATATTTTCAAAACTTGAAAGGCTGTAGGGAGCAAAGTACTTTACACTGGCATTTTCTTCATTTTCTGCACAGCTCTGACAGATATGTCTTGCATTCCAAGGTTAGGAAATGTTTGTTGACCTATATATCTGACTTCTTTTTTTACTTCAATGCATGCATTTCTTCAGGGTAAGTACAATATTACAGATTAACTGGGCACCTTCTGTGGAGTTCATACCCCCTGCCATGTTATCTAGATATCAGAGGCTGCTTGAGAAATCTACATAGACAGATCACCCTTTGCCTGCCATAAGTGTGCATAATTATAGTTATCCTGTCTTGAATCCATTCAGAGCAAAATTGTATTATATTGTCAGTCAATATCAAACTCCACAAGGATCAGTAACAGCAGGGTTAATAAGATATATTATTCAGCTGTTATTCAACAGTAAACTGCACAGCTCATGGTTTCACATCCAGACTATAAATGAAAAGAAAAATCTTTTGCCACATCCTATTAAAAATGTATCCTGTGTATAAAAACATTGTTAATTAAGGAAACATTAGCAATACATTTTATATAGAAACTGCATCAATAGGGTAAAGCATGGTGTAATAATCTAGATATAGAAAGACTATAGTCAAGTGAATCAGACATCGCACAGTACAAAAGACTGAAGCCGATCTACTACTGTATATCTCTCATATAATGCAAAACATTATATGCGAGGGCCTGCTTGTGAGCTGACCCTGTAAAAAATAATATGCGGGGGCCTGCAGGTGAGCTGACCCTGTAAAAGATTGTAGGTGAGGGCCTGCTGGTGAGCTGAACCTCTAAAAGTTTGTAGGTGGGGGCTTGCAGGTGAGCTGACCCTGTAAAACATTATATGCAAGGGCCTGCAGGTGAGCTGACCCTGTAAAAGATTGTAGGTGAGGGCCTGCTGGTGAGCTGATCCTCTAAAAGGTTGTAGGTGAGGGCCTGCTGGTGAGCTGAACCTCTAAAAGTTTGTAGGTGGGGGCCTGCAGGTGAGCTGACCCTGTAAAACATTATATGCGAGGGTCTGCAGGTGAGCTGACCCTGTAAAAGATTGTAGGTGAGGGCCTGCTGGTGAGCTGACCCTCTAAAAAATTATATGCGAGGGCCTTTAGGTGAGCTGACCCTGTAAAACATTATATGTGAGGGCCTGCAGGTGAGCTGACTCTGTAAAAAATTATATGCGAGGGCCTGCAGGTGAGCTGACCCTGTAAAACATTATATGCGAAGGCCTTGGCTACTGAGACTGGACATCGTGGAAGACAGGGTGGTGCTTAACTGACTGGAAGCATTATCTGCTGCAATCCAACCAACCACCTGGTCGCACTGGTCTGACTTCAAGAGTGGTGTCCTGCGCCGCCCTGCAAACTGGGACATGATGTTAGGTATTGTGGAGGATTGTTTTTCTTGTGCTCTGGCAGCAGGCACAGTTTCAATGTGCTTAGGGTCACAGCCTCTGAGTGCACCATCAGCATCACGGCCACTTCCCCTTCCCTTACTTCGCCTTCTTCATATTAAGTGTTATATATGCTTGAAAGTATGTCACACATACAGTAGCGTACAGTAGCATAGGATTTGGAAGATTATGCACAAAAAAATGTAAAAAGGTATTTGGGATGTGGAAACGTCACACAGGAGATATCCCGCGGATAATGTCACTGCTGTCACCAGCGGTTAATAAAAAATTACAGGGAATGTCACAGGTATTTGGGATGAGGAAACATTTTACAGGAGAGGTACCACCGGTAATGTCAATGTCCACAGCGTCTACGGAAAAAGTACACTGTATGTCACAGATTACATTTTTGTGCGCACACGTTACACTGCAGATGTGGCACTGGTAATGCCAATGTCAGAAGTTGACACGTCTATTGAAAAAGTACACTGGATGTCACAGATAAGTTTTTTAAGCGCACACGTTACACTGCAGATGTGGCACTGGTAATGTCATTGTCAGAAAAGGACACTGTCTATAGAAAAAGTACACAGGATGTCACAGATATTTTTTGGATGCGCACACTTTACACTAGAGATGTGGCGCAACTAATGTCACTGTCCGCAGCGGACACCATCTACGGAAAAAGTACACTGGATGTCACAGATATTTTTTGGATGCACACACTTTACACTGGACATGTGGTGCAACTAATGTCACTGTTCGCAGCAGACACCGTCTACGGAGAAAGTACACTGGGTGTCACAGATATTTTTTTGGATGCGCACACTTTACACAAGAGATGTGGTGCAACTATTGTCACTGTCTGCAGCAGACACCGTCTACAGAAAAAGTACACTGGATGTCACAGATATTTTTTGGATGCGCACACTTTACACTGGAGATGTGGCGAAGCTATTGTCACTGTCCGCAGCAGACACCGTCTACGGAAAAAGTAAACTGGATGTCACAGATATTTTTTGGATGCGCACACTTTACACAGGAGATGTTGTGCAACTAATGTCAATGTCCGCAGCAGACACCATCTACGGAAAAAGTACACTGGATGTCACAGATATTTTTTGGGATATGCACACTTTACACTGGAGATGTGGCACAACTAAAAATAGATATTGCGTCCACACAGAATAGTCCTTAAAAGGACTTTTGGGTCTGTTTTGGGTCTATTCTTGTCCGTTTTGCGGGAAAGAATAGGCATTTCTACAATGGACCGTGTTCCGTTCCACAAATTGCAGAATGGAACGCAGAACAGCTTCCGTGTTTTGTGGATCCACGGATTGCGGACCGCAAAACATCTACGGTCGTGTGCATGAGGCCTAATACTGAGCCGAACATGCGTCATCGGGTGCTATATAGCACCCGATGACACGTTCCGGCCAGCCAATCACTGTAATGCTAGTAACCAACATTGACGGTGTTCAGCCGAGCATGCTCGCTCAGCAGTAGAATTTACACTTCTTAACCACTACAGGACCGCCTAACGCAAGGATGCGTCCTGGCGGCGGTCCTGTTGCTCTGGCTGGACGCAACCGTGCGTCATCTCGCGAGACGCGAGATTTCCTGTGAACTCGCACGTTCACAAAGGCGCGCGTCTCACGAGTTATACTGCAGCCAGCCAGCAATGATCAATCGCTGGCAGGCTGTAGATGTGAAATAAATCGCATCAAAGTGGTATGTCAGACGCTGTTTTGTTAACAGCGTCTGATATACCTGCTACCTGGTCCTCTGGTGGTCCAATTTGCTGAGATCGACCACCAGAGGACCAGGTAGCTATGTAAAGTTGCACCAAACACTACACTACCCCCTCCCCCGTCACTTATTAACCCCTTGTTAACCACTTGATCACCCCATCTAGATTCCCTGATCACCCCTCTGTCATTGATAACACCCCTGTAAGGCTCCATTCAGACGTCCATGTGTGTTTTGCAGATCCGTGAATCCACGGATCCGCAGATCCTCAAAATATGGACACCGGCAATGTGCTTTCCGCATTTTGCAGATCCGCACATTGTCAGAACTATATAGAAAATGTCTTTTCCTATCCGAAATTGCGGACAAGAATAGGACATGTTCTATATTTTTGCGGAACGGAAATGCAGACCCGTAAGTGCGGATCCGTAATTCCGGATCTGAGCGGGACAAAGTCTGTCCCCATAGAAATGAATGGGTCTGCAATTCCGTTCCGCAAACAGAATTGCGGACGTGTGAATGGGGCATAAGAGTCCCTTATCACCGCCAGTTAGTTAGCTACTTGTTAGGTAGTTAGCGCCCAGCCCACCGCACCGCAGTCACTGATTTTGGCAGAGATTTTTTCATCCACGATGATCGATACGAATTAAAAAATCTGTGCCGTTCATTTTTATTTTTTTTTCAGCCCAAAGGCTGAACGAAAAAAAAATATCTCATTACCCGTATGCTCAATATAAGGAGAATAGCAGAAACTCCTAATGCTGGCCATACGTATAATTATTGCGGAGCCCCTTAAATGCCAGGGCAGTACAAACACCTCACATGTAACCCCATTTTAGAAAGAAGACACCCCAAGGTATTCCGTGAGGGGTATAGTGAGTTCATGTAAAATTTTATTTTTTGCCACAAGTTAGTGGAATATGAGACTTTGTAAAAAAAATAATAATATATATCAATTTCTGCTAACTTGTGCCAAAAATTTTTTTTTTCTGTGAACTCGCCATGCCCCTCACGGAATACCTTGGGGTGTCTTCTTTCCAAAATAGGGTCACATGTGGGGTATTTATACTGCCCTGGCATTTTAGGGGTCCTAAAGCGTGAGAATCCAAATGCATAAAAATGCCCTGTGAAATCCTAAAGGTACTCATGGGAATTTGGGCCCCTTTGCGCATCTTGGCTGCAAAAAAGTGGCACACATGTGGTATCGCCGTACTCAGGAGAAGTAGGGCAATGAGTTTTGGGGTGTATTTTTATATATACCCATACTTTGTGTGAGAAATATCGCTGTAAACGACAACTTTTTAAAAAAAATGTATACAAAGTTGTACATGGCTGCTCACAATTTAGCCCCACCCAAAATGCCAGAACAGTACAAACACCCCACAAATGACCCGATTTTGGAAAGAAGACACCCCAAGGTATTTGCTGAGGGCCATAGTGAGTCCATGAAAAATTGAAATTTTTGTCAAAAGTTAGCGGAAAGGGAGACTTTGTGAGAAAAACCAATAAAAAATCAATTTCCGCTAACTTGTGCCAAAAAAAAAAATCTTCTATGAACTCGCCATGCCCCTCATAGAATACCTTTGGATGTCTTCTTTCCAAAATGGGGTCACATGTGGGGTATTTATACTGCCCTGGCATTTTAGGGGCCCTAAAGCGTGAGAAGAAAAATGCGTAAAAATGCCTTCCTAAAATGTACTCATTGGAATTTGGGCCCCTTTTTGCGCATCTTGGCTGCAAAAAAGTGTCACACATGTGGTATCGTCGTACTCAGGAGAAGTAGGGCAATGTGTTTTGGGGTGTATTTTTACATATACCCATGCTGGGTGAGAGAAATATCTCTGTAAATTGACAACTTTGTATAATTTTTTTTAAAAAGTTGTCATTTACAGAGATATTTCTCACAAAGTATGGGTATATATAAAAATACACCCCAAACCACATTGCCCTACTTCTCCTGAGTACGGTGATACCACATGAGTGAAACTTTTCTGCAGCCAAGATGCGCAAAGGGGCTCTAAAACCAATGAATACCTTTAGGATTTCACAGGGCAATTTTACGCATTTGGATTCTCACGCTTTAGGGCCCCTAAAATGCCAGGGCAGTAAAAATACCCCACAAGTGACCCCAATTTGGAAAGAAGACACCCCAAGGTATTCCGTTAGGGGCATGTCGAGTTCACAGAATTTTTTTTTTTGGCACAAGTTAGCGGAAATTGATATATTTTTTTTTTTTTTTTTTTTACAAAGTCTCATATTCCACTAACTTGTGACAAAAAAAAAAAATATTACATGAACTCACCATACCCCTCACGGAATGCCTTGGGGTGTCTTCTTTCTAAAATGGTGTATTTATACTGTCCTGGCATTTTAGGGGCCCCTAAAGCATGAGAAGAAGTCTGGAATCCAAATGCGTAAAAATGCCCTGTGAAATCCTAAAGGTACTCATTGGAATTAGGGCCCCTTTGCGCACCCAGGCTGCAAAAATGTGTCACACATGTGGTATCATCGTACTCAGGAGAAGTAGGGCAATGTGTTTTGGGGTGTATTTTTACATATACCCATACTGTTTGTGAGAAATATCCTGTAAATCGACAACTTTGTATAATTTTTTATACAAAGTTGACAATTTACAGAGATATTTCTCTCACACAGCATGGGTATATGTAAAAATACACCCCAAAACACATTGCCCTAACTTCTCCTGAGTACGGCGATACCACATGAGTGACACTTTTTGCAGCCAAGATGCGCAAAGGGGCTCTAAATCCAACGAATACCTTTAGGTTTCAGGGCAATTTACATGGCTGCTCACGCTTAGAGTCTCTAAATGCCAGAACAGTAAACACACCCCACAAGTGACCCCATTTGGAAAGTAGACACCCCAAGGTATTCACTGAGGGGCATAGTCGAGTCCATGAGAATTTTTATTTTTTGGCCAGAAGTTAGCAGAAATGGAAACTTTATTTTATTTATTTTTTTCTCACAAAGTCTCATATTCCACTAACTTGTGACAAAAAAAAAAAATATTACATGAACTCACCATACCCCTCACGGAATGCCTTGGGGTGTCTTCTTTCTAAAATGGTGTATTTATACTGTCCTGGCATTTTAGGGGCCCCTAAAGCATGAGAAGAAGTCTGGAATCCAAATGCGTAAAAATGCCCTGTGAAATCCTAAAGGTACTCATTGGAATTAGGGCCCCTTTGCGCACCCAGGCTGCAAAAATGTGTCACAAATGTGGTATCATCGTACTCAGGAGAAGTAGGGCAATGTGTTTTGGGGTGTATTTTTATATATACCCATACTTTTTGTGAGAAATATCTGCAAACGACAACTTTTTACATTTTTTTATACAAAGTTGACAATTTACAGAGATATTTCTCTCACCCAGCATGGGTATATGTAAAAATACACCCCAAAACACATTGCCCTAACTCTCCTGAGTACGGCGATACCACATGAGTGACACTTTTTTGCAGCCTGGGTGCGCAAAGGGGCCCAAATTCCAACAAGTACCTTTAGGTTTTACATGGCTGCTCACAATTTATGCCAGAACAGTAAACACACCCCACAAATGACCCCATTTTGGAAAGTAGACACCCCAAGGTATTCACTGAGGGGCATAGTGAGTCCATGGGAGATTTTTATTTTTTTTTGCCAGAAGTTAGCAGAAATGGAAACTTTATTTTATTTATTTTTTCCTCAGAAAGTGTCATTTTCCGCTAACTTGTGAAAAATAATTAAATGATACATGAACTCGCCATGCCCCTCCGCGAATACTTTGGGGTGTCTTCTTTCTAAAATGGTGTAATTTGGGGGGTATTTATACAATCCTCACATTCTAGCACCTGAAGAAACATGACAGGTGCTCAGAAAGTCAGAGCTGCTTCAAAATGCGGAAATTCACTTTTTTGCACCATAGTTTGTAAACGCTATAACTTTTACCCAAACCAATAAATATACACTTATTGGATTTTTTTTTATTAAAGACATGTAGAACAATAAATTTATAGAAAAATTTATATAGAAATGTATTTTTTTTTATTTTACAACAGAAAGTGAAAAATGTCATTTTTTTTGCAAAAATTTCGGTAATTTTTGATTAATAGCAAAAAAAGTAAAATGTCAGCAGCAATGAAATACCACCAAATGAAATCTCTATTAGAGAGAAGAAAAGGAGGTAAAATTCATTTGGGTGGTAAGTTGCATGACGGAAATAGTCGCCTGGTCATTAAGGGTGTTTAAGCTAGGGGGGCTGAGGTGGTTAAAGACTCATGCACACGACCTTCTAGTTTTGCGGTCCATTTTTCACGGATCTGAATTTCTGTTTTTTCTGTTATTCCACAAAACATATCTGTATGGTTTCCGTATGCGATCAGTTTATTGTGGATCGCAAACGGAAACAGAAAATTTTTAATTATTGCTGTAATGTACTGTAATGTTTGTAAACAGTAAACACATGGGAAAAATGGGTTCCGTATGCATTCGATATTTTTTGCAGACCTATTGATTTAAATGGAGCCACAGACCGTGATTTACAGACAATATTAGGACATGCACTACTTTTTTGCACAACGGCCAAGCGGACATGCAGAAATGAAATGCACACGGATTCATTTCCGTTGTTTTTGCGGACCCATTGAAGTGAATTGTTCCGCATACAGTCCGCAAAAAAAACAGAACGGAAACAGAAAGAAAATGTGTTTGTGTGCATGAGCCCTTACTTAAATATCCTTCATGAGCCTGTCAATCTTGCGCTTCCTATATTCAGGAGTCAAGATCGCAAACTCTAGGTGAAAATCCACAGCAATATTGACCACAAGCACACCATGTATTGACTCATTTGATTAACTCTTAGACAACACATGCTGTACATGTATGGTGCAGCAATAAGGACCAGCGCCATACATGTACCATACCAACTGCTGCATCTAAGGGGTTTAGAGAGGGAGGGGGTTGATTTGGGGGTGCCGTTGGCTGCTGTCTCAGCCTGAATCCTTACAAGGGCCTCGGGGCTTGCCAGCTACTGAAGTCTTTGAGGCCCAGCCCCCCAGACTGGGTCTTATAAGCGAACTGTCACAATAAAACTGACAGTTCAATGCAGTACAATACAGCATGTACTTGTATTGCACTGAACTGTCAGTTTTATACTGACAGAATGTATCATACTCCATTTAAAAAGGGGTCAGGCCCCTATAATGGGACCAAAATAAACTGTAAAAAAACGTGTTTTGCAGAACTAAAAGAAAAGTGCCCTCTCATATTACAGTAGGTATCAACACGTCCATAATGACCAAATCTATAAAAAAAACACATGATCTATTCCATTATGTGAACGTCGTAAGAGAAAAAGGTGCTAGAACAGCCATTTTTTGGTCACCTCACCTTGCAAAAAAACATAATACCAAGCAATCAACCATAACGATGTGCTCTTTGAAAATATCACATGACCTATACCATCAGGAAAAAAAATCATAAATAAAAATGGTATCAGAATAGCCATTTTTTGGTCACTTCGTCTCATAGAATGCATAATATTGAGCAATCAAACAGTACTATGTACACCAAAATGGTACCAACGAAAACACCTCATCATTCAAAACATGAGCCCACAAATAAGATCATCACCAGAAAAATAAAACAAAATATGGCTTTCAGAAAATTGGGATGCAAAAACATGATTTGTGTAAAGTGATAAAACATAAAATATATATATGAAATTGGTATCTCTCATTTGCCGCAATAAAAAAACAAAACAAAAAGCAATAGCCTTTTCTTTATCCTGCTTCCCAAAAAGTGACCAAAAAGTTGTACAGTTGTAAGAAAATGGCTTTACTGGTACCCCAGAGACTGTTCAAAAGCAACATGGTGCTATAACTAATCCATCAAAATCTGCACTGCAAATCTGAACAAGCAATGGCGTGGCAGATCAGAAGGGGGAAGGGGGAAAAAATGCATGGAGAGTTGGGACGCATGGCTAAAACACTTTCCAAAAAAAATGTAATAGATAAATCCATCTCACAACAAAACACAAACAAAATCAAACAAGAAAAGACATCATCCCCAATGCCTGCCGCCGAGGAGTGGAACCTTGCTCATAGCGAGCTAAAAGAATAATATGAAGAAACACAGTTTTTATTTCTGTGTTCTGTTTCTTTTTTCTTTGGTTACTATGTGTTATTCTATATTTTAATTAATATTCCAGAATATGTTACGACCATTCATGTTCATATGACATTGATGATATTGCCAACATATATATATTGTAAGAGGGCGCAAGGTTCCGTCGTCGACGGAAGGTACGTGTCACCGAGGTTCCTGGCCTCGGTGAGATAAGAGCCGGATTTTTTGTGTGTCAGTAGCAGCTAGTGCTGCTTGACACATTGATATTTAGTATGGCTACAAAGCCGATCCGGGCCGGCTCTTATTGGGAATAGTCAAGTGCTGGGTGGGAGACTATTCCCCACGGTCCAGGCCGGACTTTCCGGGCCTTTAAAAAGGCAGCCACCTCAGCAGGTGGGAGGTGATTATCCTGGAAGCTGCTGGTGTTGCTGTGGAGCTCTCAGGGCTGAGAGCAAGAGTCTGCAAACAGGCGTGCAGTCTACCTGGAAGCCGCTGGTGGAAACTTTGCGTGGCCGAGCTAACTGCCAGGTGTGAACTAACACCGACCACTCAGGTGACCTTGCTGTGGGACTGATGTTTTTGCCGTGTGTTTTGCCTTGTGTGAACAAGCACTAAAGACTGTTTCTGTTTTGCCTTGTGTGAACAAGCACTAAAGACTGTTTCTGTTTTGCCGAGTGTGAATAAAACACTTCTGCTTTACCCAGAGAACTGTATACCTTGCCTCTATACTGCGTCCGCAAGCCTGTCTACCAGAGCAATTCCCCACATTTGGTGTCGGATGCGGGCATGCGCAGTGAGGCTGGCCTGAACGCCGAAACTTTTGTTTTTGCTTTGTTGGACTGCATGTCATATATCAGGCCTGCAACTTTTGTGGTTTCTGGCAACATGGAGGCTGCTGTGAAAGCTCTCATGGAGGCTAATGTACAGCAGCAACAGGCTAATGAGCTACAGCAAAAAAGACATGAGGAGGCTATGTGTGCACAGCAGCAGACGAACAATCTCCTAATGCAGCAGATGATAGCCTTGCAGGAGTCGGTGCGAACGTCCCAGCAAGGAGTTGCAACCACGACAGCCCCGACTGTGTCTACTGCCAGGGACAAAGTCCGATCCGCCCTGAGGAAAATGGGTCCAGAAGACGATATAGAGGCATTCCTGACTGTGTTTGAAAGAACCGCCGAGCAAGAGAGGCTGCCATTGGAGCAATGGGCTGAGGTGGTGGCGCCATTTCTGGTGGGGGACGCACAAAAGGCCTATTTTGACCTCAGCTGCGAGGAGGCAAAGGACTATGAGAGGCTAAAAGGTGAGGTGTTGGCCAGGTTGGGAGTAAACACCTATGTGCGAGCGCACAGAGTGTGTCAGTGGGTGTTTTCCGAGTACCGACCCGTCCGGTCCTCTCTTTTTGCCCAACCAGTGTATATAGCTGACCCTCTGCTGGCTGCGGACACCCCTCCAATGTGTGACATCATGGTTAATGGACACTCCGTGCAGGCCCTGCTGGACTCTGGGAGCCTGGTAACTCTGGTCCATGAGTCGTTGGTAACGGAAAAACTCCCAGAAGGGCGAACCCTTACCATTGTCTGTATACATGGGGATCGCCGGGAGTATCCCACTACTAAGGTTACCCTGACGGTGGGTGGGAGAGAGGTGCCACATGTCGTGGGAGTGGGGAGACGGCTCCCTTATGCCGCAATATTGGGGAGGGACTTTCCCCTGTTCTGGTCTTTGTGGAGGAATGGGTTGCCTACCTGTGGGGAAGAAAAATGTCCGGGTCCCGAACCCGAGGAACCCGAGGCAGAGGCACCAGCAGTAGGGGTGACCACTAATTCTGTGATAGAGGAGGAGACAACCCCACTGAGTGTAATGGTGGGAGACATGGAGGGCTTGCCACCGGGGCCTGAGTTGGCAGACCTCAGTGTCTCCGGAGAAAACTTTGGGACCGCGCAACACCAGGACCAAACCCTAGCCAGGGCCTGGGAGAACGTTGTGATAATTGATGGTAAACCCCAAAAACCTGGGGCTGAGTTAATGTTTCCCGCTTTGTTGTTCACCAGGAAATGTTGTATCGGGTGAACAAAATCCGGGAGAGCTTATTGAACAGTTGGTGGTGCCCACAGCGTATCGCAAGCTCGTTATGGAGCTTGCCCACCAACATGTTCTTGGGGGACACTTGGGATGGCAGAAAACCCAGGACCGCATACTGCAGCGGTTTTATTGGCCCAGTGTGTTCAAGGAGGTAGAAAATTATTGTAAGTCCTGTCCAACCTGTCAGGTAAATAGCCCCCAGCCACATTTCCGTAGTCCTCTGGTACCTCTACCAATCATAGAGGTACCATTTGAACGAATCGCTATGGATCTAATAGGGCCCATACCAAAGTCCGCTAGGGGCTACCAACACATTCTGGTCGTTCTCGATTACGCCACTCGGTATCCGGAGGCGGTGCCCCTGCGACATACATCAGCTAGGCTCATAGCTAAGGAATTAATGGAAATGTTTTCCCGGGTGGGCCTGCCTAAGGAGGTTCTGACAGACCAAGGGACCCTTTTATGTCCAAGGTTATGAGGGAACTGTGTAAATTGCTGCGTATTAAACAGTTGCGGACGTCCGTTTACCATCCGCAAACAGACGGTCTCGTCGAAAGGTTTAACCAAACTTTAAAAATATGTTAAAAAGGGTGGTGTCTAGAGATGGGAGGGACTGGGACCTGCTTCTGCCCTATCTCATGTTCGCAGTGCGAGAAGTGCCCCAGGCCTCTACTGGGTTCTCGCCCTTCGAACTGCTTTATGGCCGACACCCTCGGGGCCTGTTAGACATCGCCAAGGAAGCATGGAAACAACAACCCGTCCCCCACAAAAGTGTCATTGAGTATGTCACCCAGATGCAGGAACGGATGGAAAGGGTGTTGCCGCTGGTCCGGGAGCATATGGAGGCAGCGCAACAAGCCCAGAGTAGGGTGTATAATCGTCAGGCTCGGGTACGGGATTTCAATCCGGGAGATCGGGTTTTGGTTCTGGTACCTACCCTTGACAGCAAGTTCCTAGCTAGGTGGCAGGGGCCCTATGAGGTGATCGAGAAGGTAGGGGAAGTAAATTACAAAGTACACCAGCCAGGGCGGCGCAAGCCGGAGCAGGTGTACCATGTGAATTTACTAAAGCCGTGGAAAGATAGGGACTCGTCCGACAACAGCCCCCGTCCAGGGCTTCTAGGTGAAAAGGGTACTGGCAGGTACCCTTAACGGAGTCGGCCAAGGAAAAAACTGCTTTTGTTACCCCGCAGGGCCTGTATCATTATAAGGTATTACCCTTTGGCCTGCATGGCGCCCCCGCCACCTTCCAAAGGTTAATGGACATTGTGCTGCGACCTCATCGTCGGTACGCTTCGGCCTACTTAGATGATGTAGTCATCCACAGCACCGACTGGGAAAGCCATTTGCCCAAAGTGCAGGCGGTAGTGGATGCCCTTAGAAAAGCTGGACTAACCGCCAATCCAAAAAAGTGTGCAATTGGGTTAGAAGAGACCAAGTATCTGGGGTATGTCATTGGGCGGGAGTCATCAAGCCGCAGGTAAATAAGATAGAGGCAATACGTAATTGGCCCCGACCGGTCACCACCAGGCAGGTAAAATCGTTCCTGGGGATTGTAGGGTACTACATGAGGTTTGTGCCCCACTTTGCCACGATAGCAGCACCATTGACAGACCTGTTGAAAGGACGAAAGTCCGGAAAGGTTCACTGGAGTGAGAAGGCAGAAGAGGCTTTCTCCGCATTGAAGTCGGCCCTGTGTGGGTCCCCGATTTTGGTGACGCCCGACTTCAACAGGGAGTTCATAGTACAGACGGATGCCTCAGAGGTAGGCCTCGGTGCTGTACTGTCTCAGGAAGTCAACGGCGAAGAACATCCCGTTGTCTTCCTGAGCCGTAAGCTCAACCCAGCCGAGACCAGGTATAGCATAGTGCAGAGGGAGTGCCTGGCTATCAAGTGGGCACTCGAGTCTCTCCGCTATTACTTGTTAGGGAGGAGGTTCCGTCTGGTGACCGACCATTCCCTCTCAAGTGGATGAGCCAGGCCAAGGAGAGGAATGCTCGGGTCACCAGGTGGTTCCTGTCCTTACAGAACTTCAAGTTCTCAGTAGAACACAGGGCAGGCCGCTTGCAGGGTAATGCAGATGCCCTGTCCCGCGTCCACTGTCTCATGTGTGTTCACCCCTCAAGGTTGAACAAAGGGGGGTATGTAAGAGGGCGCAAGGTTCCGTCGTCGACGGAAGGTACGTGTCACCGAGGTTCCTGGCCTCGGTGAGATAAGAGCCGGATTTTTTGTGTGTCAGTAGCAGCTAGTGCTGCTTGACACATTGATATTTAGTATGGCTACAAAGCCGATCCGGGCCGGCTCTTATTGGGAATAGTCAAGTGCTGGGTGGGAGACTATTCCCCACGGTCCAGTCCGGACTTTCCGGGCCTTTAAAAAGGCAGCCACCTCAGCAGATGGGAGGTGATTATCCTGGAAGCTGCTGGTGTTGCTGTGGAGCTCTCAGGGCTGAGAGCAAGAGTCTGCAAACAGGCGTGCAGTCTACCTGGAAGCCGCTGGTGGAAACTTTGCGTGGCCGAGCTAACTGCCAGGTGTGAACTAACACCGACCACTCAGGTGATCTTGCTGTGGGACTGATGTTTTTGCCGTGTGTTTTGCCTTGTGTGAACAAGCACTAAAGACTGTTTCTGTTTTGCCTTGTGTGAATAAAACACTTCTGCTTTACCCAGAGAACTGCATACCTTGCCTCTATACTGCGTCCGCAAGCCTGTCTACCAGAGCAATTCCCCACAATATATATATAATATATATATATATATATATATATATATTTTTTTAGCAACTACATGTGAAAACTTATATCATACTAAATAGTAATGCAATAATTACTTAAGTGAGTAACGATGATTGTATACAACTAGGTGCATTGTATGTTATAACATTTTTGAAAACCAAATAAAAATTATTTGCTTAGAAAAATAATAACCTTCCAACTGTCATTTAAAAGAGTTCCTGCCTTTAGGGAGGAACAAAAATACCAAACTTCAAATAAGCTAAATTTGGCCAACTAAGAGAGGCCATTTGCTTAACTAAATGGGACAAAGTCCTCAAAAATAAATATACAACCACAAAATGGGATATTTTCAAAAGCATCCTAAACTCTAATTGTGAGAGGTACATACCTTATGGGAATAAAAGTGTAAGGAACAAGAAAATCCCAATGCGGATAAATAAAATTGTAAAAAAAGCAATAAATGACAAAAGGAAAGCATTTAAATCACTAAAACAGGAGGGTAGCTAGGAAGCACTGAAAAACTATAAGGAAAAAAGACAATATGTAAAAGACAAATAAAAGCAGCCAAACTGGAGACAAAGAGATTCATTGCCAAAGAGAGTAAAACTAACCCTAAAACGTTCTTCAATTATATAAATAGTAAAAAGTATAAATCTATAGGTGTCTGCCCTTTACAGAGTGATGAGGGGAGAGTTGCAGAGAGCGATGAGGAGAAAACAAAGCTATTAAATATTATTTTTTTCTCCACTGTATTCACTGAGGGAAAGGCTCCAAAAACAGAGCCCGGGAACTATAGGCCAGTAAGTTTTACATCTATGGTGGGTAAAGTGTATGAAGGTTTTCTAAGAGATGCTTTCTTAGAGCAGTGTTTCCCAACCAGCGTGCCTCCAGTTGTTGCAAAACTACAACTCCCAGCATGCCCGCACAGCCAAAGGCTGTGCGAGCTTGCTGGGAGTTTTAGTTTTGCAACAGCTGGAGGCACACTGGTTGGGAAACACTGCCTTAGAGTACCTCAATGAAATTAAGCAAATAACGTCATATCAGCATGGCTTCATGAGGGATCGGTCATGTCAAACTAATTTAATCAGTTTCTATGAGGAGGTAAGTTCTAGACTTGACTGGGGTGAATTAATGGATGTCGTATATCTTTACTTCTCCAAAGCATTTAATACTGGGGGAGAAAATAATGGGAGAAAATGCCTCTATGTGGGTAAGTAACTGGCTCAATGATAGAAAATAGAGGGTGGTTATTAACGGTACACACTCAGATTGGGTCGCTGTTACTAGTGGGGTACCACAGGGGTCAGTATTGGGCCCTATTCTCTTCAAAATATTTATTAATTATCTTGTAGAAGGCTTGCACAGTAAAATATCAATTGTTGCAGATGACATATTGACCATAAAGTAATAACCTTCTAATTATCATTCAAAAGAGCATTTCTACAGGGAGGGACAAAAATACCAAACTTCAAATAAGCTAAATTTAGCCAAGTAAGAGAGGCCATAGGCCTAAATAACTTGGACAAAGTCCTCAAAAAATAAATTTACAAAAATGCAGCCACAAAATGGGATATCTTTAAAAGCATCCTAAAATATCATTGTAAGAGGTACATACCGTATGGGAATAAAAGGTTAAGGAACAAAAATAAACCAATGTGGATAAATAGAACTGTAAAGAAAGCAATAAATGACAAAAAGAAAGCATATAAATCACTAAAACAGGAGGGAATTAAGTGATGTCATAGCCAGACCCTTATTTCTGATATTTGCGGACTCTATACTAACAGGGAATGTTCCACAGGATTGGCGCATAGCAAATGTGGTACCAATATTCAAAAAGGGTCCAAAAACAGAGCCTGTAAACTATAGGCCGGTAAGTTTAACATCTGTGGTGAGTAAACTGTTTGAAGGTTTTCTGAGAGATGCTATCTTAGAGGATCTCAACGGAAATAAGCAAATAACGCCATATCAGCATGGCTTCATGAGAGATTGGTCATGCCAAACTAATTTAATCAGCTTCTATGAGGAGGTAAGTTCTAGACTTGACAGTGGCAAATCAATGGATGTCGTATATCTGGACTTCTCCAAAGCATTTGACACTGTACCACATAAAAGGTTAGTATATAAAATGAGAATGCTCGGACTGGGAGAAAATGTCTGTAAGTGGGTAAGTAACTGTCTGAGTGATAGAAAACAGAGGGTGGGTATTAATGGTACACACTCAGATTGGGTCACTGTCACTAGTGGGGTACCTCAGGGGTCAGTATTGGGCCCTATTCTTTTCAATATATTTATTAATGATGTTGTAGAAGGCTTGCATAGTAATATTGTAAAATATCAATTTTTGCAGGTGACACTAAACTGTGTAAAGTAATTAACACTGAAGAGGTCAATATACTGCTACAGAGGGATCTGGATAGATTGGAGGCTCAGGAAGATAAGCGGCAGATGAGGTTTAACACTAACAAATGTAAAGTTATGCACATGGGAAGGAATAATGCAAGTCACCCCTACATACTAAATGGTAAATAACTCTGTAACACTTACATGAAAAAGGATCAAGGAATTTTAATAAACAGCAAACTAAGCTGCAAAAAGCAGTGTCAGGCAGCTGCCGCCAAGGCCAATAAGACAATGGGTTGCATCAAAAGTGGCATAGACGCCCGTGATGAGAACATAGTCCTACCACTTTACAAATCGCTAGTCAGACCATACATGGAGTACTGTGTACAGTTCTGGGCTCCCGTAAAAAAGGCAGACATAGCGGAGCTGGAGAGGGTTCAGAGGAGGGCAACTAAAGTAATAACTGTAATGGGGCAACTACAGTACCCTGAAAGATTATCAAAATTAGGGTTATTCACTAGGGGCGATCTAATAACTATGCATAAATGTATCAGGGGTCAAACAGAGATCTCTCCCATCATCTATTTATACCCAAGACTGTGACTGTGACAGGGTGACCTCCTCTGTGTCTGGAAAAATGAAGGTTTGTACACAAACATAGAAGAGGATTCTTTACGGTAAGAGAGGCGCAGCCTGTTGGTAATTACTTAAGGCTGGTTTGGTGCCTACATGAGACCCCAGCCAGCCTTCACACACATCGGCGATCTCATTTGTGCGGTGCTGATGGGAGACAGAGGGAGTCCGTTCCCTCTGTCAGCACTTTACATGCAACGGGCGCCATTGTCCACGGCATGTAAAGTGTTAAACAGTCCAGATCGGCACTCCTGCTGCTCTAGGATGTTAGAGCAGGGCCGCGGCTCTCATGTGAGAACCGAGTCCCCGCTGGACGGGGGACTCCTGCAGCGCTTAGACTGGGCCGCCGTAAAAAAAAAATTGGCAGCCCAGCCTAAGGCCCCTTAACCCCTTAAGGACATGGCCATATTTCACCTTAAGGACCAGGCCATTTTTTGCAAATCTGACCAGTGTAACTTTATGTGCGAATAACTTTTTTTTTTTTTTTTATAAATATTTATTTAAAGAAATATCTTTAGATACAAATTCATTCACCAGAACGGAAAACAACAGCCCATTCTGGTGCCGATAAACATCCTAGGCCAATTCAATAACGAACACACATCCATTAAGTTTAATCCCCACCCCTTCCCACCCTAGCAAGGTGACGTCGATGCATTCTCCGCAGCCCCCCCATCGGTAAGGCCTATCCCACGACACATCCTTATTCTATCTTAAACCTTATTCCCCTTAATTCTTTAGTTTCAATCTTTCATATATACATATACGGTACAACAATTGTTCCCATTCTTCCAATGATGGCACAACCGCTACTCCCCAGTACCTGACTAATAATACTTTAGCCACCATACAGCCTCTTAACCAATCTTGCTTGATTTTCCCCTTTATGTCCCTATCCGTGCCAAGGCCCAGAATCGCAAAGATTCCATCTGGTCTCCACCTTGTACCAATTGATTCAGAGAGGGATTCCAGTACTTGGCCCCAAAATTTCTGTATCGCCGCACACTGCCATACTAAATGAAAAAAATCGGCTTCTTTATCACCACACTTCCAGCATTCCTGCACAGAGCTATCATTGCCCTTAAACTTGTTTATCATTTTAGGTGTATAGTATAGCCCATGTATTATTTTGAACTGAATTAATCTGTGACTTATTGAGGGTGTTGCCCTCCTTATATTCTTATATATCTCTGGCCAGCATCCCTCTGAGATTCCCAGTACCCGGTTCCAGTTACTCTTACTTCTAAACATAGTTACTTCAGCCAAAGCTTCCCTTAATTTACTATAGATATCAGATATCTTTTGTTTCCCCACTCTCCCACTTACAGCACAATATTCCAAGAACCCATTTCTTTGTATCTTCAAATAACTCTTATCAACCGTGCAGTCATATGCGTGCTTCAATTGCATATATCTGTATATATCTAATAAGGTGCCCCGCGTCCCAATTAATTCCTTATAGGTCTTTACCCCTTCCAGACATACAATATCCCCCACTTTTGTGATATCTTTCTTAATCCAGTACTCCGTATCTTTTATTTTAAAAAATTCCACCAAGTTTGTGTTATTCCATAATACCGAAAAAGGTAGTGCATGTGAGATCTGCAACAGCTTTTTCAACCTATTCCACACTTTTTGCATCGTGCTCCTAATTATACATAGTGATTCCTTTTTATCCAGTTGTCCTGATTCTAGCTCTAAAAACACATTCTCCATATGTCCTCCATTTTTAAGTGCCAAAAAATCTCTTAATCTGCTATTACCCACCGCCAAACATCTTTGCAATTGTGCACTGAAGAAATAGCCCTGGAACCATGGGATCGCTAGTCCTCCATCCCTCTCAGCAAGCCAGAGATATCTTTGCTTCATCCGAACTCTCTTCCTTCCCCAGATTAAATCGTTCAGCAGTCTTTCTAGATGGTAAAAAAACCTATCCTCTATCCAAATTGGGGCCGCCATAATTGGATATAATACCAGAGGCAAAATTATAGATCTAATAAGCATCATCCTGTCTGCTTGCGCTAGAGAAAGGTCCCCCCAAATCCTTACCTTGGCCTTAACCTTTTCTAATAGCGGTGGAAGATTTAGCTCGTTAAAACTGCCTACTTTGGCACCCACCTTGATGCCCAGGTATTCAATGTGATCTGACACCTGCAACACATCAAGCTCATAATCTACCTCGGGCACCTCCCGATTTAACGGCAATAATGAGGATTTTTTCCAATTTATACCTAAACCTGCAAACCTACCAAACTCCTCTATAACGCCGATGACATGTGGGACCACCCTCCAACCATCTCTCAAAAACATAATCATGTCATCGGCGTAGAGACTCAGCTTATCCGCTTCCCCCCTGACACCGAACCCAACAATTTGTGGATCCTGCCTCATCCTTTCAGCCAAAGGCTCAAGACTGAGGGCAAAGAGTAAGGGGGAAAGCGGACAGCCCTGCCTTGTTCCTCGCCGAAGTTCGAACCTCCTGGAATTGATCCCATTTACCCTCACTACCGCATTAGGCAGTCTATACAGCAGTTTAACCATCCTTATATATCTTTCCCCTAGTCCAAAGCGGGACATCACCTTCCATAGGAATGACCACTCCACCCTGTCAAACGCCTTAACAGCGTCCAACGACAGGATGGAGCAGTCATCCTCCCCCCCTACCTGGAGATTCAAAAAGACCCTAAATAAACTGTCCTGAATCTGTCTCCCCGGGATAAAACCCGTCTGGTCTCCGTGAATCAGGGAAGCGGCGACCCCCCTCAATCGATTTGCCAAAACTTTAGCAAAAATTTTATAATCAGAGTTCAACAGCGAGATGGGTCTATAAGATCCCACCTCGCTGGAACACTTCCCTTTTTTAAGGATGAGGACGATCGCCGCCTCCCTAAAGGACACAGGGAGAGATCCACAGCAGAGAGATTCCTTAAGAACCTCCAACAACATAGGTAGCAGGGTCTTTGCATGAAACTTATAAACTTCGAAGGGGAGCCCATCATTACCCGGGGATGTGTTGGGTCTAACCTGCAATATCACCTCCTGCAGTTCCGATAATTGAATTGGCTTACCTAGCCCTTCGGAATTCAAATCATCCAAGCTAGGTAGTCTAATTTGGTCTAGATAGTTACCAAGATCGATTTTGTTGTAACCACATTCTGAGGTGTACAGGGCTGAAAAGGCATTTGCAAATTCCTCTCGGACCATTTCATTCTCTGAAATTACTGTACCGGTTTTACTTCTGATCGTATTGATTTTAATAGGATCTTCTCGATTCGACGCTAAAGCCGACAGGAACTTGCTCGGACGGCCCTCTTCAAAGAAACGTTTTTGTCCTTGAAAAAATAACTTATTTTGTGTCTTGTTAATCTGCATTTGTCTATATTGGAGCATTACTTCTTGGAATTCCTTTCTAAGGGCCTCTGTATTTAGCTTCACAAGATCGTTTTGCACCCTTTTTATTTTATTTAGCAACTCTCTCTCCTGTTGGAAAAAGGTAGCACGTTTCGTTTTGATCTTACTATAGTAAATCCCTCTCAGAAATGCTTTAAGCGCATCCCAAACATAATGGATATGAGTTGATCCTATATTAACTCGCCAGAACTCTTCAATCATTATATCTACTTCTTCCACCTCATTCAACACCTTTAACCAGTGGGGATTCAACTTAAACGAACGGCTTCCTAACTGAGAGGTACCCTTACAGATTACTAAGACCGGAGAGTGATCCGATAACCCATGTACTTCATATTTCATTTTTACAACATGCTCTACCATTTCTTTATTCACAAGTGCCAAATCTATCCTTGAGAGAGAGCTAAAAGTTGCGCTAAAACATGAAAATACTTTCTTCTGACCGTAGAGCTTACGCCATACATCTATTAATTTGAACTCCTGACAGAATTAGAACAATGACGTACATGACTGTTTAACCTTATTTGAAGATGTAATCCTATCTACCTCCGGGACCATAGCACAGTTATAGTCGCCCACCGCTATCAGCGGGCACCTCCCTTTTCCCTCCGCAAATTCCATTAAACTTATCAAAATTTTCCTGGAAAAAGGAGGAGGGATATAGACAAAAGCCATAATGACTTCCTTTCCGTACCAGATCGCATGCATAAAGACAAATCTGCCCTCAGTATCTTTCCTTACATCCAGTGGGACAAATTCCACATCCCTGTGAATATAAACACTTACTCCCCTTGAGTAAGAGGAGTGGCAGGAGTGATACTCCCATTTAGCCCACCTCCTGCCCAAGAGGAGCTTGTTCTCCTTAGTCGCATGCGATTCTAGGACAGCTACTATTGCTGTTAGGTGTCTATTGATGGTGTCAAATACGGCGACCCGTTTTGTTCTATCTCCCAGCCCTCGCACATTCCAGGTTAATATTCTATGTTCTTGTACCATAACAAAAAAAGGGGCACACTTAAGGGAGCTGTAGTAGAATGCATCGACGTCAACCCTTCCCCTCCCCCCTCAACCCACCTCCTACTTGGCTCGTAGGACCACATGATCCACTTGCCTCTTCCACATCACCAACCCCTCCCTCCACCGACCCTCCCTACCCCCCACCACCAACCCTCACCTCCACCACCCCCCACATCCCATCCCATACCCAAGGGCCCACCAACAGCATTATCTCAGATTCCTTCTGCATCACACCAATTCGAAGCTTCCACTGAGGTCCCAAAAAAATAAATGGAATCATTATAAACTACCCTTAAGCGTGCAGGGAACATCATAGAATATTTAACTTTTGCTGCTGCTAGTCGTTTTTTAATGCCCAAGAATGCCATCCTCTTTTTTTGTGTCTCATGAGAGAAATCCGGATAAATCTGAATCTGTCTACCCTCAAATTCAACTGTCTCCATTTCTCTTTTCCGTCGCAGGACCCAATCCCTGTCGCTTGCACACAACATTTTAATCAGGAGGGTTCGCGGAGGAGCCCCGATAGCGGGTTTTTTGAAAGGAACTCTGTGAGCACGTTCTACACAGAAAGTCGAGGACTTCTCCTCTAGCTTCAAACTCTGAATCAACCAGTCCTGAATAAAATTAGCCGGGTTGTTTTGTTCGGCGCCCTCCGGGAAACCCACAAATCTGAGGTTGTATCTGCGTGAGCGATCCTCAAGGTCCGTGAGTTTATCCCGGAGTTCGCCGAACTCCTGTTCCCTTACCTTCAGCTGTCCTCTACACCTTTCTACATCCTTGATCATAGACACCATTTCCTCCTCGATTTGCTTTACTTTAGTTCTTAATTTGGACATCTCATCTCTAATAATTGTCACATCTGATTGCAAAGTGGCTACTGACACTGCTAAATCTGTTACCGTTTTATTGGTAGTTTGGACTACCTCTAAGATGTCCTCTAATTTTTGGGCCATGTTCTCCGGCCCTTCTTTTTCTTTTACTTCTAGCTGGGAACTGCCCTGCAACTTACAGCCAGCAACTTCTGCCTCCGGAGTTGGAGGCTGGCCTCCCTTTTTCATCATACTCCTAGATTTAATAGGGGAGGATCTTAAAAACTTGTCTATCCTACCCTGGGGGCTATTCCCCACACCTCCTACCCGATTGGGACTTAAACCCCCAGATTTCCGATTTTTTGGTGGCATAATGTCCTTCCCCTATTACTGTCCCAAAGCTCCCACACACAAGTGAGCCACGTAGTTCAAAAGTTATTTGCTCTTATTTGCAGTGTCCACTCTGCTGTCCACAGCCTTATATTCCAGCGTCCTTGTGACCGTGTTAAGGAGAGCCCCCAAACGCGAATCCAAGACCGTATATGGGGTCTACAGGCCCCTAGAGTCCACACTTTGTTGCAAAAAGAGATAGGAGAGTAGGGGCAGAAGGGGGGGGGGAAGGAAACAAAAAGGATGAAACAGAAGAGGGCACAGTTCTCTTCTAATACGCCAGTGAACAAGGCGCCGCGCTATACAGTCAATTCCACAAACTTGTCAATGCAAGTAAAGTTAATAAGGAGCGGTCTCGCCCATAACGCTGGCGTCCGCCATCTGGAGACGATGTGCAGGCTTGTCTCAAAATAACATTACTTTCTCCCAAGGGTGACAAGGGCGAGTAGAAAAGACAAAATGCGAGCCTCCCAGCGACACGACCAATCCACAGGGTCCTCAGCCAGATCTTCAACACTTCACACCACGGCGCTCCAGAAAACCGTCTCGGCGCGTAGGTTCGCCCCAAGCGCTCCTCCTCATCACAAAAGGGGCAACAGTAAGTACACGTGCTGCCTCAGCTACCACAGCCGCAGTACAGTCAGCACAATCCGCACAGTCCATACAGTCCACGCACACCAGGATTTGGTTATGGCTGACAATAATACAGCGGCTGCCAACTTGCCTCCCCCACTCCCACAGGTCCAGCTAAGCCTCTGCTCCCACCTATATCGACCATCGATTTCAGGCAGATTCAAGCAGATTCCGGCTTTCCGAGCGCCATACAAGTTACCGGCGCCCCCAGGGACGGCATCGGAAGGCTGAACGCCACAGCGAGGATGCGCCCCCTCAATTACCTCCTACCGCCGATGCGGGAGAGCAGCCAGCTTGTACCGCCATGGATCAGCGAGAGAGGAGGGGGGACGGGAGGAGATAGGAGGCAGGAAGGGAGACCGGCGGGAGGAGCCGCAGAACGTCCACGTCCTACGTCATGCCGCTACGGCCGCCAATAACGAATAACTTTAAAATGCTTTTACTTATCCAGCCCATTCTGAGATTTTTTTTCCATCACATATTGTACTTCATGACACTGGTAAAAAGAAATAAAAAAAATTATAATTTTTATTTATAAAAAAAATACTAAATTTACCAGAATTTGGGAAAAATTTGCAAATTTCCAAGTTTCAATTTCTCTACTTCTATAATACATAGTAATACCTCCAAAAATAATTAATTTACATATCCCATATGTCTACTTCATGACTGGATCATTTTGGGAATGCCATTTTATTTTTGGGGGATGTTACAAGGCTTAGAAGTTTAGAAGCAAATCTTAGAAATTTTCTGAAATGTTCAAAAAACCAATTTTTTAGATACCAGTTCAGGTTTGAAGTCACTTTGTGAGGCTAACAAAATAGAAACCACCCAAAAATGACCCTATTTTACAAACGTTGTTAACCCTTTAGTAGCTCCACAAGAGTTATTGGCAAATGGAGATGAAATTTCAGATTTTCGATTTTTTGCCAAATTTTCTATTTTAACCATTTTTTCCACTAACAAATCTAGGGTTAACAGCCAAACAAGACTGTGTCTTTATTGCCCTGACTCTGTGGATTACAGAAACACCCCATATGTGGTCGTACACTATTGTACGGCCACACGGCGGGGCATAGAGGTAAAGGAGCGCCATGTGGTTTTTGGAAGGCTGATCTTTATGGACCTTGTCCTGTTTCAAGCCCCCCTGATGCACCCCTGGAGTAGAAACTCCCTAAAAGTGACCCCATTTTGGAAACTACGGGATAAGGTGGCGGTTTTGTTGGGACTATTTTTAGGGTACATATGATTTTTGGTTGCTTTATATTACATTTTTCTGAGGTAAGGTTACCAAAAATTTAAATTATGAAACTTCATCTCCATTTGCCATTAATTGTTGAGGAATGCCTAAAGGGTTAATAAAGTTTGTAAAATCAGTTTTGGATGCCTTGAGGGGTGTTGTTTCTTAGATGGGATCACTTTTAGGGAGTTTTTACTCTAGGGGTGCATCAGGGGGGCTTCAAAAGGGACATGGTGTCGGGGGGCGTGGCCTGGTCGGCGATGTGAGCGGTCGCATACTTTAGAGCTCCCGCTCGGCACCCTGATTATCCTCCAACATCCTGAGACCGGAAACCCGCGGACACCGCAGAACGGGTGAAACAGTCGGCTGCCCTCCGGCCCGAATGGCTACCAGCGTGACTAAAGCTGGCCGGCGGGAGAAGGAGCTGAAAGAGGGCTCGGGCCTGTCGGCAGCCAAGCAACATGGCGCCGCGGGCAAAGCTGCGGATGCAGCGACCTGCCTGGAGAAATATGCACAGACCCCACGACCGGGTGACAGCCTTGTAAGTGGGGAGGACGCAGAGGCACCAGGGAAACATAATAAACCGGTGGAGACCGACAGCAGGGAGAATAGGGGACACCAAGATGGCGTCGCAAGCATGGAGGAGACAGGCCTGAGAGGCGGAGGCCCGCAGGAGCTGCTACCCGGCGGACCTAATGGCTCCCCACAGGCGGCAAAGCCTGCCACAGCCGGTCAGTGTGAACTCACTCCCAAAGATATCTTTATGGCAGTGCAAAACTGTAGTTCCACCCTGGCTTCCCTGTATGCCTCTATGGGATCCCTTCAAGAAAGCATGGCATTTATCTGGCAAGATCTTAAAAAGGTCAGTGAGATGGTCACAGAGGTGGAGAACCGTGTCAGTACCCTAGAAGATCAATATTCCCCTGTGAAACGGGACATGGCCAAAGTTATACACAATATCACGCTGCTCATTGATAAGACGGAGGAAAATCGGTCACGGCGCATTAACCTGAGGCTAGTGGGTGTGCCGGAGAAAGCCGAGGGCCCTGATGCTCCGGTGTTCTTTGAAAACTGGTTCAGAGATAAATTTGGAGCAAGCTCCTTGTCTTCAATCTTTGTCATAGAAAGAGCGCACAGGGTGCCCTTTCGTCCCCCGCCACCGGGGCTCCTCCTAGGCCTGTACTACTTCGTATCCTGCACTTCCGGGACCGCGATGCGATTATGCGCAAGACCAGGGATCATCCAGACCTTTCCATTGCGGGCAGCAAAATTTCAATTTTCCCAGATTTCTCTGCGACAGTCCAGCGGAGGAGAGCAAGGTTTCTGGACATCAAGAGATGTCTGCGGTCAAAGAATGTACAATGTTATATGTTATATCCAGCAAAGCTGCAGATTATTCTGGGAGGGAAAACGCAATTCTTTGACACACCAGAGGACGCAGCGAGCTGGCTGGATCAGCAGGACTTCCGCAGCCCCGTGGATGGAGACCGTGGGTGACCAATGATGCCCCTTGCACTGCGTCTGCTCTACTGAGTGGAGAGATCACGGATCAGAACCACTGAACGATGAGTATGACTTTATTGGGCTGTTCTTGGTGGTGATGCCGGTTTAAGTTTGTATGCAGCTGATGCACCAGCGACTGTTTATTCTCTAAGTGGCAGTTTATGTATAACAGTTCGTGTCCGCCAATGCATGTTGAATACCCGGTTCTGTTCTGTTGGACACTGCTCCTACTTTGTCCTGTCTGTTGGAATCATATACAGTGCCGAATCCGGGACTCGTGATCCATATTTTTTCTTTTGTTGTTTTTTCTACCTTGCCACTGTATAGTCAACAAGTGGTGCTCATGTCAAGGTTGCTGACTTCAGAAACTCTATTTGCCTCCGTTCCCCGTTTTAGGGGGATTTTTCCTCTCTTTTTATTTTCTTATGTTTCCTCGAGTATATATATTGTGGGGAGGTTCTACTGTTGTGTTTATTGGGGAAATGGGAAATGTTATTGTGAGACGACTCAGTTGCCTATGTATGCTATTACTCTTGGTGTGGTACGACATGCAGTGACGCTTATCCAGTGTGACCATATTTTGCAGGAGAAACTATGGTGAATAGGGTACAAATTTTGACGTGGAATGTTAGGGGTGTGAAGGAGGCCTCCGAGAGACAAGCCATATTTACGGCTGTACAAAAATTTCAACCAGCTATATTATGCTTAATGGAAACTCATCTGGCTATTGTTTCTCAAAGATTGCTGCATAAACCTTGGCTTTCACACTCGTATCATTCCACTTACTCCTCTCACGCTAGAGGTGTCAGTATCCTCATACATAGAAATGTCCCTTTTGAATGTTATACCTCTACTATTGACCCGGAAGGTAGATTTGTCTGCCTGCACTGCTCAATATATGGGAAGCCTCTCTTCCTGGTTGCACTATATGTGCCGCCTCCGTACTCCTGTATAGTGATTAAATCCCTGTACTCATAGGGGGTGACTTTAACAATTGCTTAGATCTGTCTCTTGATAAATTTATTAGGGGCCCTGTCTCGGGAGAGAGGCGGGAGACCTCACTCGCGAAACTGCTGCGAGAGGTGGACATTCATGACCTGTGGAGAATCCGGTACCCGGATAACCGCGAGTACTCTTGCTTCTCTGCGACACATGGCTCCCTTTCCAGGATTGATCTAATGGTCGGATCGCTGGAACCAGGGCTGGGACAAGGTCCAGCACCAACAGAGGCTGAGCTGCCCAAGTGCGCCCCCCCCCCCGCCATTTAGATATGTATGTTTATTATTAATCCTGTCGACAGGAAACCAGATGGATCTGTTATGATTCCTATAGACTTCTACTATGATGTAAGCAAAACGGAATGCCTCTTAAAGGCTTCCGTTTTGACCTCTATCTTCCGTTATTTTTTTGTTATAACTATGTTATAATGGAAAGCTGTGTAACAGAATCCATAGCGCCAGTGTGAGCCCACCCTTAGGCTGGATTCGAACGTCCATGGAACACGGTCTGTGTGATACCGGCCTTGATTTCTTCTGAGTGCAGGAGTGCACTGCGAAAGTGGTTGCTATGACGCCGTGCGTTTCCTGCTGCCGCCGCAGTACAGTATTGCACTGGTTTGATCTGTACGAGAGTATTACTGTACTGCGGCGGCAGCAGGAAGCGCACAGCATCATAGCAACCACTTACGCAGTGCACTCCTGCACTCAGAAGAAATCCAGGCCGGTATAACACAGACCGTGTTCCACAGACGTATGAATCCAGGCTTGTGAATCCAGTGTATAGTATATGCACAGGTGGTTATTATAGACAAGAGATAATGTCCAGGGAAGATCCTCCATATTGGACTGGACTTTATCTCTTGGCTATAATAGACTGCTGTGCATTTACTACACTCTGCACCATATACATCACACACATCTTACACTGATATATGTAGTAAACTGTGTGTGATGTATATGGTGCAGAGTATAGTAAATGCACAGGTGGTTATTATAGCCAAGAGATAAAGTCCAGTCCAATATGGCGGATCTTCCCTGGACATTATCTCTTGGCTATAATGACCACCTGTGCATATACTACACACTGCACCATATACATCACACACAGTGTACTACATATATCAGTGTTTGATGTATGTAAAGCAGGGTGTGTGATGTATGTGGTGCAGTGTGTAGTAAATGCACAGTCCAATATGGCGGATCTTCCCTGGACATTATCTCTTGGCTATAATAGCCACCTGTGCATTTACTACAGAGTGCACATACATCAGTGTAAGATGTGTGATATATGTACTGCAGTGTGTGATGTATGTACTGCAGTGTGTAGATCACACACTGCACTACATACATTACACATATGGATACATGATTGGTGCACTTTCACCTTGTCACACACACTGGATGTCTGGGCTCCCCTGCACTGGACACCAGGACTCCATTCCTCTTCTCCTCTTCAGCTCCACGCCGGCTGCCCATCCTGCTCTCTTCATACACGGTGGAGCCGGCCCCTTCTCCTTCTCCTTTCAGCTCCCGCCACCGCCAGCCCCCCTGTCTGTGTCTCGGGCTGGAGCAGGGAAGAGGTGTGTCCCTTTCCTGATAGGCCGGCAGCCTCCAGTGGAGGCAGCGCGATGACGTCATCGCGCCGCCTACGCCGGTCTATCAGGAAAGTGACACACCTCCTCTCCCCTGCTCCTCGGATCCTGTATCGCCGACGTCGGCCGCTCCATATTCCGCCGCAGACCGCAGTCTGGGGCCTGCAGGGGATTTTAACATAGGCTGTCCCCTCGCATTATTTCCTGGGGGGGATCCGCCCCCCCCCGCTTCCTACGCCCATGGATGTGGTCAGTGGCCTGCCTGCCGGCTGCCGCCCAGAGGCTCCTGCGCCCTAAGGCTGGAGCCTCCCTAGCCTCTGTGTCGGCCCGGCCCTGGCTGGAACTGACTCCCTATATATCGACGATAGAATATCTACCATGTAGTCTGTCAGACCACTCTGCTATTAGAATGGAGCTGACTTTCGACTCACCTACCACATACAGGGGCCTGCCCATCTGGAGACTTAATCCTTTTTGGATTGTTTTGCTGGATGGTGCGGACTCCTTGGCAGATAAGATCGAGGAATTCTTCTGTGCCAACGACGATTCGGCGTCGTCCGGGATAGTCTGGGACACTATGAAGGCCTATGTCCGTGGTCTCTATATACAAAATATTAGATGAAAAAAAGCTGCTACTAGGAGGTTCACGGAAACCTTGCAGATGGAGGTCAGGAGCTCTGAGGTGGCGTACATACAAGATCCGTCTCCGCAGCGGGAGTTGGGATGGATAGAGGCGCAGAAAAGATTAAGGGATAACTTGGTTCAGGTTGCAGATAATAAAAGGTTCTTCTTACAGCAGAAGTGTTTTGAAGCAGGGGAAAGTGCAGGAAGCTTACTGGCTAGGGTGGTTCGTGCACAGAATGGGGCATCCAGGAAATCGGCCATTTGAAATGCGAGTGGGGTTCTTTTATCAGAGGACCCTGACATTCTCTCCGCTTTTCAGAGCTTCTATAAGGAACTATACACATCAAAACTCGCTGTGTCCCAGGGAAATTAGAACGTACATAGCCCCTTTACCACTACGTAAATTACCGCTAGAATCCCTTTCATATTTGGACGAACCCATACAGTTGGAGGAACTTAGGGTGGCCCTGGGTTCTTTTCCTAATGAAAAAGCCCCAGGTTTAGATGAATTGCCGGGCGAATTCTATAAGAGATACCACGATAATCTTCTCCCGCACCTGTTAGCGACGCTTAATGATGCCTTGCAGTCCGGCCTCCTGCCGGCATCCATGAGATAGGCTGTTATAGTAGTCCTCCCTAAACCAGGTAAAGACTCGACATTACCTGAATCTTATCGCCCTATATCTCCCATCCCGGTAGATGTTAAAATACTTGCAAAAGTGCTAGCCAATCGTTTAAATAAAGTTATCACCACTATAATTCACGATGACCAGACCGGATTTATGCCGGACAAAAGTACATCTATTAACTTGAGAAGACTCTTTCTCAATCTCCAAAAGCCGGCTGGTGCGGAGGGTAGGGCAGTGGTGTCCCTCGACGCTGCCAAAGCTTTTGACAGCATCGAGTGGGATTATCTCTGGGAAACAATGGGTGCTATGGGGTTCGGGCCGGGATTCACGTCCTGGGTACGACTCCTTTACCAATCACCGGTGGCCAGGCTGCGTATTAATGGGGCGATTAGCTTGCAGTTCTCCTTACATCGTGGAACCAGACAGGGGTGCCCACTATCCCCCCTCTTGTTTGCGGTGGCTATTGAACCATTAGCATGTGCACTGCGCGCGCCGACGGCATGGTCAGGGATTCCGCTGGGCTCACACGAGGAGCGGGTATCGTTATACGCTGATGACATGCTCCTTTATGTAGGTGACATCGAGCGCTCCCTCAAGCCGGTGATGGAACACGTCACGGCATTCGGTAAATGGTCGGATCTGCAAATTAATTGGAGCAAATCGGTAATTCAACCACTTGATCCTCTTCCCCCTCTGTTAGATAGGTCAGAGATCCTGCTGCAGATAGTGGGCAGCTTTGAATATCTAAGGGTGATAATCACGCCAAGGGTTACAGACTATGTTAAGGTCAATATAGACCCCCTGATCGGTATATTTGCGGAAAAGGTACTGACATGGACTAAGCTCCCTATGTCTGTAGTGGGACGCTGCAACTTAATTAAGATGATCCTGAATCCTCAATTGCTGTATGTTCTCCACAACTACCCTGTTTGGATTACTTAGAGAGTGTTCTACAAAATTCAGGGTCTCTTTCGCTCCCTTATTTGGAAGAAAAAGATGCCTAGAATCAAATTGGAGACTCTCCAGAAAGGCAAGGATGAGGGAGGATTAGCTGTTCCAAGTCCGTGGCACTATTTTATAGCTGCGCAGTTGCAGCACTTGAAGGGTTGGGGACAGGTCACAGGCGCAGGACCGTCAGCAAGGATAATATCCTTCTTATCGGGATATGATATTCCCTTCCATATGATAGAAACTGGAAAGATACAGGGAGTTAGTGATACCCCCACAATATCCCTAATACGGAAAGTCTGGACCAAATTGCCCAAATGCTTGGGCTCATGGGATTACATGGATGCACCCCCTTGTGGCGAAATCCACACCTGCCTGAAATGTTCCGATTGGAGGGTTTCTCTCCGTGGGAAAAGAGGGGTGTTCGCTGCCTGCAGAACATACATGACGGAGCCACTCTGAAGACCTTTGTCTGTTTGAGGGAGGAATTCAATCTTCCAAACACAGCGTTTTATCAATATTTGCAGCTGAGACATGCGTATCAGGCGCAATTCCCGGGAGGTGGACCAGTTTCACCTACCCCACTTTTGATGCAACAATTACTGAACACTGGGAGCACAAAAGGGGTGATTTCATTGCTTTATCGCCATCTTTTTGGTGGGGCTACTTCTGGTGGGCCCCTTCCAGTTAAGGATAAATGGGAATCAGATCTAGGTACTATCTCCCAAGAGCAATGGAATTATACCTTGGCATCATTAGCCAGCCTGACTCTTAATGAAGCGCAGCGCATGTCTCAGCTGTATTTACTACATAGGGTCTATAGAACTCCAGCTTTCCTCTATAAAATTGGCCTTCGTTCTGACTCCTGTTGTCCTTGCTGCGGGGCAGGGAACGCCTCTCTGGTACATATGTTCTGGGATTGTCCTAGGTTAGGAACATACTGGACAGATGTTACTAGGATTATCAGAGAAGTTACCCAGATAGATGCACGTGTCTCCTGGGACTGCTGGAAAGTGATAAAGGGGATAATAACATATCTATATGTACGCAGAGAATGCTGTTCCAGGCCCGAATAGTAATAGCTAAACACTGGATCGATCGTGATCCGCCCACTTCTCAGGAATATATCAATAGAAAGAACACTATCTTACGATATGAAAGGGGAATATACTTGAAAAGGAAGTGTCCCAAGAAGTTTACGTCTATTTGGCAGGGATGGGTGGGTGCTCCGGGTTTGGTGTCAGGGACCCTCGCTGCAGAATGTTTAAGAGACCAAATTTCCGGGATTGGGGGACTGCCACGGCAGTAGGCTGGCTTGCTATGGTGAGAACGATTGACACTATGGTCGCACACCAATGTTTTGTACTAAACGATGTTACAACACCGAAGGGATATGGCTCCTACAAGGCCAGGTCATCTCACAGGTTCGAATTGTTCGAGATGGTTGGGTAGGGGGGAGAGGGGGAGTTGGTTTAACGTTCAGGTCCTATGATGAAGAGTGTACACCCTGGATGTAATGTGATTATTGCGATTTCCTGGGAATTAATAAGCCCACACAATAACATTGTATTTATATTGTACAAGACTATTCTCCTTTATTCTACATGCCAATGTATGATGCATTATACAGATTGTGTATTTGATGTACACTGTGTTCTACCCTTTCAATCAATAAAAACTATTTTGATAAAAAAAAAAAGGGACATGGTGTCAATAAAAAAGGCCATCAAAATCGGCCTTCCAGAAACCATGTCGGTACTTTCCTTTTGCCCCCTTCCTTTTAGTGATACAGCAGTTTACGACCACAAATGTGGCATTTCTGCAAACTGCAGTATCAGGGCAATAAATATTAAGTTTTGTTTGGCTGTTAACCCCTGCTTTTTTAACGGTAAAGACGGATTGAAATGGAAAAGTGCCAAAAATTACAGTTTTTTTTTGACCGTGTTAATCTGGGGGGTTAGGTCATGGGGTATTTTTATAGAGGAGATTATTACGGATGCGGCGATACATAATGAGTCTACTTTTTTACAATTATTTAGGTTTTAGACTATATTATCCTTTTTGATACAAAAAAAATGTTTTGTATCTCTAAAGTCTAAGAATAAACACAGTCAGCAGCACTACATACCCTATCATAGGGCAAACATCCACTTCTCACGGTACCAGGGTTAATGGTCCAGTTGCGGTGCTCGCAGATTCAGATCCAGGCCAGGGTCCCTTGTGTAATGGAATTTTAGAAAGATCCACAGCACTCCTTCATTATCAAATCCGGTTCTTTATTCAAACAAGCAGCATTTTATTTCAGCGACGTCTTTATCAAGCAACAGAAGAGTGAACAATAGTGTCCTTAAATAACCATAAGTGCAATATAATTGGTGCCTCCCAATCAGGGGTGTGTTTCTACAATCAATATAAAATCAAAAACACCCTTGCTCCACATAAATCATCATCATAGTGTACTTACATCAGGTGGCCATCCATGCGAGCCCCAGGCGTCCCCAGCCGAATCCCCACCATGCTTGGTACGCTCCCGGTATGTATATGCCCATATCGTCCCCGGCGTGCCTCTGGTACTATTGCGCATTACTTCACGATACCCACCCCGACGGGGTTGTGGAACTCCATCTATGATCACAAATTTTTATAGTGAAATATTGTGTTTGCACTTAACAAAATGCTCAGAGACTGGTAATTCCAAAACAGACTTACGTATTTTGGACTTATGCTGTGTTATTCTCTTTTTGGTTTCTTGTGTTGTCCCCCCTACATAGAGCAAGCCACAAGGGCACTGAAGAATATATATCACATAGGAGGAGGCACATGTGTAATGTCCCCTAATTTTATACCTCACCCCCGTTCGGGGATGTACAAAGGAGTTACCCCTAATCATACTGTTGCAATAGCAACAGTTCAGACAGGGGAAACATGGAGTTATGTGGGTCTTCAATTGAATTGTACATTGGTCTGCACTGACCAACTTATCCTTAAAATTTGTCGTTCTTCTAGAAGAGAGGAGGGTTCTGGAATTCAGGACATCTGGAAATGCCTGAGTCAGGATCCCCCAATTCTTCCTCACGACCAATGCTATCCTCGTGCTCATGGAAGTATAATTAGTTACAAGGGGAATTCTACTTTTTCCTCTTTTTGGACCCTGGCTTATGTTTAGGACTTAATTTTTTGGTGCTTTGTTGGTTTGGTTTAAATGACCAAGGGACCCCTCACCGTTAAGGCTTATGGTCGATTTATTGGTAATGAGATCTACTTGATGATTTGCGCGTGCGCTTTATGCTGGGCCTTTAATTGGCATTATATATGTGTATGGATCCTGTTGCGAACTATCAGGTTGATTCACGCGAATATACGTGTGCGTTGCTGCGCACCATCAGGTCAGGTGACCTGGTTCGAGGTCCCGATCATGTGATGAGTGGCGGACGCGTAACAATTAGCCAGGAAGTCATGAGATTGGCGCATGCGCGGTTGCATGTGCAGTTGCGCAGACGCGATCGCCGTTTAGTGGCGAGATACAGGTCGCGTGACATATGGACATGTGACTAGTGCGTAGTCACGTGATGGCGCGCCCAAAAGAGCTGGTGCATGCGCCATAGCACCAGAGGCACGCCGGGGACGATATGGGCATAGCCATACTGGGAGCGTACCAGGCATGGCGGGTATTCGGCTGGGGACGCATGGATGGCCACCTAATGTACGTACACTATAATGATGATTTATGTGGAGCAAGAGTGTTTTTGATTTTATATTGATTGTAGAAACGTACCCTCAATTGGGAGGCACCAATTATATTGCACTTATGGTTATTTAAGGACACTATTGTTCACTTTTCTATTGCTTGATAAAGACTTGTTTAAGTCGAAATGTCGCTGTTTGAATAAAGAATCGGATTTGATAATGAAGGAGTGTTGTGGATCTCTCTAAAATACTAAAGTCTAAGGCCTCTTTCACACGAGTGTGTCTGGATTAGGTCTGGATGCGTTGCGGATGCGTTCAGTGAAAACTGTGCGATTTGACACGCAAAGCCATTCAGTTTTGCCTGCGATTGGGTTCAGTTGTTCAGTTTTTTCCGCGTGGGTGCAATGCGTTTTGATGCGTTTTTCACGCGCGTGATAAAAAACTAAAGGTTTACTAATAACATCTCCTAGCAACCATCAGTGAAAAACGCACCCACACTTGCTTGCAGATGCAATGCATTTTTCACGCAGCCCTAGCCCCATAGAAGCAAATATAACGCAGAATATAGAACATGCTGCGATTTTCACGCAACGCACAAGTGATGCGTGAAAAAAAAACGCTGATGTACACAGACCCATAGAAATGAATGGGTCCGGATTCAGTGCGGGTGCAATGCGTCCACCTCACGCATTGCACCCGCGCGGAAAACTCGCCTGTGTGAAAGAGGCCTAAGAGTCATTTTTTTAAAAGTTTAGCCGATTGTATTAGTTAGGGGCTAATTTTTTGCTGGATGAGCGGATGGTTGTAATGGCACTATTTTGGCGAGCATGTGACTTTTTGATCGCTTGCTACTACGCGTTTTATTATGTAAGGTGGCCCAAAAAATTTTTTTGCACCATTTATTTTATTTTTTTCCCCGTGTTAATCTAAGGGGTTAATCATGGGGTATTTTTATAGGGCAGATTATTACGGACGCGGTAATACCTAATTTGTCTACTTTTTAAATTATTTTTTAAATTATTTTAGATTTATCATTTATCAACTCTCATTTTTGAAACTTTTTTTTGGGTGTCTCAAGTCTGAGAACCATAGTTTTTTTCCGATTGTCAGTGGCTAAATGGAAAAGGGGGTAATAAATTTAGTACTCCATGGAAGTGTGGTACTCCCTGAAGCAACCCTCAATGGTGTCGTTCCGTATCCCCCTACTGTGACACACTCTGCATTTTTTTGGGTTTCGTCCCTTCTTTCCAGTATGGGGGACTGGACCTGGAAAGTGTTGGCCAGGGACGATCCGGGTGCTTTCAGTTCCCGAGGTACTCTGGCCTGCTCTTTCCTGGTCAGAAAAGATCAGGGCCTTGAGGACTGCCTCATAGAATGGGAGGAATTTCCCTGTATTGCCAGCGCTCCGGGACAGCACAAAAGAGTTGTACATGGCAACCTGCACCAAGTAGACCGCAACTTTGTTGTACTATGTCCGGGTTTTGCGCATGACATTATGTGGTTTGAGGACTTGATCAGAGAGATCAACTCCTCCCATATACCGATTGTAGTCGTGGTACCTCGCACAGGGACAGGGGAGATGCCGTTACCGTGAATTGTGGTCAGCATAAGGACATCCCTCTTGTCCTTATATATAGGGAGGCCGCGCTGATTTTTCCGCACGGTCCAACAAGCGGACGTGGATCTGGCGGCGAGGGACAAGGGGATGCTAGTATAAAAGTTATCCACGTACAGGTGGTAACCCTTATCTGGTAGTGGGTGCATAAGGTCCCACACTATTTTCCCGCTAACACCCAGAGTGGGGGGACATTCTCTGGGTTGAATAGGCCCTCGTATACACGAAACTTGTACAAACTTTGTCTCACAAAGTTTGTACAGCTTCACGCCATACCTCGCCCGCTTTGAGGGAACATACTGGCGGAAACTGAGTCTCCCCTTGAAAGCATTGAGAGACTCATTCCAGGTACGTAGGCTTCCAAAAATTTGGCCCCAAAGTGATCGATGACTGGCCTGATTTTGTACAGGCGGTCATAGGCGGAATCACCTTGGAGGGGACATGCTGCATTATTTGCATAATGCAGGCATTTCCGCATGGCCTCAAACCGTGAGCGTGTCATGGCCATACTGTAAAGTGGGGTCTGGTAGAGGACGTCCCCACTCCAGTACAGCCTGGCACTAGGTTTCTTGACTAGGCCCATGTGCAGCACCAGGCCCCAAAACATCCTCATTTCGGCTGCACTGACCGGCGTCCAGCCACCGGGCCTAGCCAAAAAAGAGCCCGGACGTTGAGCAACGAACTGTTGGGCGTACAGATTTGTTTGCTCCACCATAAGATTAACAAAGGGGTCACTGAAAAAAAGACTGAAATAGTCATATTCAGTGAATCCCACTGTGGAAATCTGGATTCCTGGCTGACCAACAAAATCAGGAATCGCGGGCTTAAAATTTTCTGGGGTACACCATCCAAGTTCACCGGTTGGGGGCTCAGGTGAACTTAGCTGGTGGGCCAGAAAACTAGTACGAGCCCCAGAGCTGCTCGTACTAGGGTGGGCCACAGGGTCCCTAGCATGGCGGTACCCTTGCTCCACCTTGGGGGCTCATCATCGCTAGATGATGAGGAGGACGCGGATGAAAAAAGGAATGTGGGGTCATCCTTGTCCTTTACTGGGACGCTGGCTTTTTTGTCACAGGACACCCCTCGGCATTGTCCCAGAGTGCCTGCCGAATGATTTCGGCAGGAACTCTGTTCCGATCACCCCGCACGGCGGTGATCAGTACTACACTGTGTCCTTAAGGACATGGACATCAGGGCGTACCTTAAGAGGTTAATGACCGCCGTAAAAACACGTATGGGTGGTCACTAAGGGGTTAAAATACATTTCATACTATGAAATGCTCCGTGCATTTATTATGATCTACATACATTTTGAATTGGATCTGTTTTTAACTTGTTTCATAAGATGGCCTGAGCTGACAGATTGACTGAGCTATGTGCACTGAAGCTGACAGGGTCTGACAGAAGCAAGAGAGCTTGTCAGATATTGCTGCACTATCATGGCTTATGCAGAAATGGGGAACATTTGATGACCAAATAACCTACATTGTCTGAGCTTGTAAATAGCATAGGCAATCAGGGGAACATGGATTCCTCTCACATAAGGGATAATGGTTTTTATAATCATTACATTTTTAGTCAAATATTTTACATACATGTGCAAAATAATATAACAAAACACATATTTACAACTCTATTACACTCAACCTCTAAAGATAATGGCATAAGAGGAGGATAGGGGAAAAAATGCCGTAATTCAAACTCCAACATCTCAGATTTTTTAATTAGCACTGTCAATCCGATAAACTGCATAAATCGATACATACAAGCAAATACGATAGGCTTGTAATATCTTTATTCAGAAAAATTCCTTTTCTTCACCTATTAAACACTTCTTCCTTCTGTACTGATCATTCACTTGTAACTGATCGCTAAAATTTGTCTTTGCCAGGTGGACTATCAGCTCACTGTGGGATCAGGCTACATACTACCCATGGAAGTCTGTGGAAAAAAGAGTGGGAGAATAAAACAGTTGCTGAGAAAGAAGAGAAGGGCACATGCAAACCGCCGTTGCCATTTTTGCAGTGTGCACAAAACAGATCCACAAAAAATGGATGCCAGCCATGAGTGTTCCACATTTTGCACAGCGCAACCACCTGCCATCTTTAGAACTGTCCTATCCTTGTCCGTAAAACAGACAAGAATATGACATGTTCCATTATTTGCGGTGTTGAGAAACAGACTGTCTGCATCTTTTGCGGCCACATTGAAGTGAATGGGTCCGCATCTGACCCGCTAAAAATGCGGATCGGGTGTGGATAAAAAATACACTTGTGTGCATGAGCCCTAAGGCCCCTTTCACACGAGCGAGTATTCCACGCGGGGGCAATGCGTGATGCGAACGAATTACGCCAGCACGGAATCCGGACCCATTCATTTCAATGGGGCTGGGAACATGAGCGTTGGTTTTCACGCATCACTTGTGCATTGCGTGAAAATTGCAGCATGTTCTATATTCTGCAATTTCCACGCAACGCTGGCCTCATAGAAGTGAATGGGGCTGCGTGAAAATTGCATCCGCAAGCAAGTGAGGATGCGATGCGTTTTTCAAGGATGGTTGCTAAGAGATGTTTGTAAACATTCATTTTTTTATCATGCGGTTGCACACATGGAGTACTTGTGTACAGTTCTGCTCCTGTGTACAAGGCAGACATAGCAGAGCTGGAGAGGGTTCAGAGGAGGACAACTAAAATAATAACTGGAATGGGAGGACTACAGTACCCTGAAAGATTATCAAAATTAGGGTTATTCACTTTAGAAAAAAGACGACAAGGGGCGATCTAATAACTGTGCATAAATATATCAGGGGTCAAACAGAGATCTCTCCCATAATCTATTTATACCCAGGACTGTGACAAGGTGACATCCTCTGTGTCTGGAAAAAAGAAGGTTTGTACACAAACATAGAAGAGGATTCTTTACGGTAAGAGAGGTGCAGCCTGTTGATAATTACTCAAGGCTGGTCTGGGGCCTACATGAGACCCTAGCCAGCCTTCACACACATCGGCATGCCGCGAAAACCCCAAAACCTAATTTTTTAACCAGTTGCCGACCGCCTCACGCAGGATTGCGTACTGCGGGCGGTCGGTTCATTCCTCCTTGACGCGCGGGCGCGTCATCTCGCAAGAGGCGAGATTTCGTGTGAACGCGCGCACGTGCGCGCGTTCACAGGATCACGTCGGGGACAAGGTAAACTACAGCCTGCCAGCGCTGATCGAGCGCTGGCAGGCTGTAGAAGTTAAAAAAATGGCACATCAGACGCTGTTTTGGTAACAGAGTCTGATATGCTTGCTGATCGTTCCTTTGGTGGTCCCTTTTGCTTGGGACCACCAAAGGAAACTTTTAAAAGTGCACCAAATCACCACACAGACCCCCACCCCGTCACTGATTAACCCTGATTAACCCTGATTAACCCCGATCACCCCATGTTACCCCCTGTCACCCCCTGACACTAATTACCCCCTGTAAGGCTCATTCAGACATCCGTATGTGTTTTGCGGATCCATGGATCCGCGGATCCACAAAACACGGACACCGGCAATGTGCTTTCCGCATTTTGCGGATCCGCACATTGCCAGAACTATATAGAAAATGCCTTTTCTTGTCCGCAGTGCGGACAAGAATAGGACATGCTCTATCTTTTTGCGGAGCTGCGGCCGGATGTTTGGTGGCGAAACCCGGAAGTTTGTGGCCGCAACTCCGCAAATGCTGATGCGGCGAGCGCATAGTGTGCTCTCCGCATCACCGCCAGCCCCATTCACACTGAATGGGTCCGCATCTATTCCGCAGAATTGCGGAATAGATGCGGACATTCTTGCGGACGTGTGAATGGGGCCTTACTACTTTTTTGCACATTTTGGGCAGAGATTTTTCATCCACATTGATCGATGCGAATGAAGAAATCTGTGCCGTTCATTTTTCTTTTCAGCCCAGAGGCTGAGCGGGAAAAAATCTCATTACCCGTATGCCCAATATACGGAGAATCGCAGAAACTCCTAATGCTGGCCATACGTGTAATGATTGCGGAGACCCTAAAATGCCAGGGCAGTACAAACACCTCACATGTGACCCCATTTTAGAAAGAAGACACCCCAAGGTATTCCGTGAGGGGTATGGTGAGTTCATGTAAAATTTTATTTTTGTCACAAGTTAGTGGAATATGAGACTGTAAAAAAAAAAAAAAATCAATTTCCGCTAACTTGTGCCAAATTTTTTTTTTTCTGTGAACTCGCCATACCCCTCACAGAATACCTTGGGGTGTCTTCTTTCCACAATGGGGTCACTTGTGGGGTATTTATACTGCCCTGGCATTTTAGGGGTCCTAAAGCGTGAGAATCCAAATGCGTAAAAATGGCCTGTGAAATCCTAAAGGTACTCATTGGTTTTAGGGCCCCTTTGCGCATCTTGGTTGCAAAAAGTGTCACTCATGTGGTATCGCCGTACTCAGGAGAAGTAGGGCAATGTGTTTTGGGGTGTATTTTTATATATACCCATACTGTGTGTGAGAAATATCACTGTAAACGACAACTTTTTACATTTTTTTATTCAAAGTTGTCAATTTACAGAGATATTTCTTTCACCCAACATGGGTATATGTAAAAATACACCCCAAAACACATTGCCCCACTTCTCCTGAGTACGGCGATGCCACATGAGTGACACTTTTTTGCAGCCAAGATGCGCAGAAGTTAGCAGAAATTGAAACTTTTTTTTTTTCTCAGAAAGTGTCATTTTCCGCTAACTTGTGAAAAAAAATGAAATGATACATGAACTCACCATGCCCCTCCGCGAATACTTTGGGGTGTCTTCTATCTAAAATGGTGTCATTTGGGGGTATTTATACTATCCTGACATTCTAGCACCTGAAGAAACATGACAGGTGCTCAGAAAGTCAGAGCTGCTTCAAAATGCCGAAATTCACTTTTTGCACCATAGTTTGTAAGCGCTATAACTTTTACCCAAACCAATAAATATACACTTATTGGACTTTTTTATCAAAGACATGTAGAACAATAAATTTAGAGAAAAATTTATATAGAAATGTAGTTTTTTAAAAAAAAAATTTACAACAGAAAGTGAAAAATTTCATTTTTTTGCAAAAATTTCGGTCATTTTTGATTAATAGCAAAAAAAGTAAAAATGTCAGCAGCAATGAAATACCACCAAATGAAAGCTCTATTAGTGAGAAGAAAAGGGGGCAAAATTCATTTGGGTGGTAAGTTGTATGACGGAGCAATAAACGGTGAAAGTAGTGTAGTGCGGAATTGTAAAAAGTGGCCTGGTCATTAAGAGTGTTTAAGCTAGGGGGGCTGAAGTGGTTAAGGACCAGTTCAGTTATGAAGTCACTTTGTAGGGCTTACATATTAGAAACCACCCATAAATCACCCCTTTTTAGAAACTACACCCCTCAAGCTATTCAAAACTGTTTTTACAAACTTTGTTAACCCTTTAGTTGTCCCACGAGAATTAAAGGGAAAATGGGAATGAAATTTCTAAATTTCACTTTTTTTAAACAGATTTTAAATTTTAATAAATTTTTTCTGCACACATCAAGGCTTAACAGCCAAATAAAACTCAAAATCTATTACCCTGAATCTGGAGTTTACAGAAACACCCCATATGTGGTCAAAAACTGATGTATGGGCGCACAGCAGGCTTCAGAGTAGAAGGAGCACCATATGGCTTTAGGAGAGCGGATTTACAGTTAGGTCCATATACTGTATTTTTGGACACCGACACAAATTTAGTTTTTATTAACTGTTTACATATTCAAGTTAGGGTACTTTCACACTTGCGTTGTGAGGATCCGGGATGCAGTTCCGTCGCCGGTAATGCCTGCCGGATCCGGAAATCCGTGTGCAAACGGAAAGCATTTGTAGATGGATCCGGATGCGGATCCTTCTCACAAATGCATTGAAACACCGAATCTGTCTCTCCGGTGTCATCCGGAAAAACAGATCCAGTATTTATACTTTTTTGCATTTTTAATGGTCTGCGCATGCGCAGACAGGAGAACCGGTTCCGTTTTGCCAGAACACTTGGTGCCGGATGCGTCATTAATGCATTTCAATGGAAAATAATGCAGAATCCGGCATTTCGGCAAGTATTCTGGAATTTTGGACGGAGAATATACTGCAGCGTGGCTGTACTGTAAGAGTGGCTTAACTGAAGTCATCCTGATGCATACTGAACGGATTTCTCTCCATTCAGAATGCATTAGGATAAAACTGAACAGTTTTTTTCCGGTATTGAGCCCCTAGGATAGAACTCAATACCGGAAAACTTTAACGCAAGTGTGAACGTACCCTTATAGTTATACAATGGACATGGAGATAATGTCCAGACTTTTAGCTTTCATTTGAGAGTATCCACATTAAAATTAGATGAAGGGTTTAGGAGTTTCAGTTCCTTTATATGGCACCCTGTTTTTAAAGGGACCATGAGTAATTGGACAATTGACTGAAAGGCTGTTTCATGGGCAGGTTTGGGCAATTCCTTCATTATTTAATTCTCAATTTAGCACATAAAAGGCCTGGAGGTGATTTGAGGTGTGGTGCTTGCATTTTAAAGATTTTGCTGAGTATTACCCTGGGTTCACACCTAAGCGTTTCTGAGACGCGCGTTTTACGCGCGGTTTGTCGCGTGTATTACAGCGCGTTTTGCAAATAGGAAACGCGCGTCATACGCGCGTTCGTGACTCTGGAGACCAATTGAAAAAGGCATATCTACACTTTAACGCGTGTTAAACGCGCGTTCCCATTGAAGTCTATGGGTGCAAATGCGCGACAAAACGCCCCAAAGAAGCTCAAGAACTTCTTTGAGCGTAGGGCGTTTTACAGCGCGTTCAAACGCGCTGTAAAACGCTCAGGTGAGAACCATGCCCGTAGGGAAACATGAGTTTTCTCCTGTTGAGCGTTTTACAGCGCGTTCGAACGCGCTGTAAAACGCGCAAGTGTGAACTGAGGGTTAAGGCTGCATTCACATGTCCGTGGAACACGGACCATGTGATACCGGACTGGCACCCAGCTTACTACAGGAGCGCACGGCGTCATTCGTTACTATGACGCCGTGCGCTTCCTGCTGCCGCCACAGTACAGTAGTACATTCGTATAGATCATAGAAGTGTATTACTGTGCAGCGCCGGCAGCAGGATGCGCATGGCGTCATAGGAACAAATGACGCCGTGTGCTCCTGCAGTAAGCTGGGTGCCAGTCCGGTATCACACGGTCCGTGTTCCACGGACGTGTGAATGCAGCCTAAACATGCGGTCAAAGGAGCTATCCATGCAGGTAAAACAAGCCATAATTCATTTGCGAAAACAAAATCTACAGTTTGGTAAACCCTGAGAAAGAAAGCACTAGTGACCTCAACAATACAAAAAGACCTGGAAGCCCATGGAAGACAACAGTGGTGGATGATCGCAGAATAATTACCATGGTGAAGAGAAACCACTTCACAACATCCGACCAAGTGAACAACACTCTCCAGGATATAAGCGTGTCAATATCCAAATCTACCATAAAGAGAAGACTGCATGAAAGTAACTACAGAGGGTTCACTGCACGGGGAAAGCCACTGATAAGCTTCAAGAATAAGAAGGCAAGATTGGACTTTGCTAAAAAAAAATCTTAAAAAAACAGCACACTTTTAGAAGAACATTCTTTGGACAGATGAAACCAAATTAACCTCTATCCGAATAATGGAAAGAAAAAAGTATGGCAAAGGCATGCTATAGCTCATGATCCAAAGCATACACCATCATCTTTAAAACACGGCGGAGGCAGTGTGATGTCTTGGGCGGGCATGGCTGCCAGTTACACTGGGTCCCTTGTGTTAATTGATGATGTGACACACTACAGAAGCAGCCTGATGAATTCTGGATTTTTCAGAGACATACTGTGTTTTTAAATCCAGCCAAATGCAGCGAAACTGAATGTCGGCGATTCAGAATACAGATGGACAATGACCTAAAACATAAAGCCAAAGCAACCCAGGAGTTTATTCAAGCAAAGAAGTGGAATATTCTTGAATGGCCAAGTCAGTCACCTGATCTGAACTCAATACCCAAGCATTTCACTTGTTAAAGACTAAACTTCAAACAGAAAGGCCCACAAACAAACAGCAACTGAAAACCGCTGCAGTAAAAAAGGAGGAAACACAGCGCCTGGAGATGTACATGAGTTCAAGACTTCAGGCAGTCATTGCCAACAAAGGGTTTTCAACCAAGTATTAGAAATTAACATTTTATTTACAATTATGTAATGTGTCCAATTACTTTTGAGCCCCTGGAATAAAGGGATTGAGTTTAAAAAATGCTTTAGTTCCTCAAATTTTTATTAAATCATTTTGTTCAACCCACTGAATGAAAGCTGAAAGTCTGAACTTGAACTGCATCTGAATTGTTTTGTTCAAAATCTATTGTGGTAATTAGGGATGAACGAATCTACTTCAGATGAAACATCCGAAGTCGATTCGCATAAAACCTTGTTTCCCTAGTGGTAATGTACAGAACAAAAATTTGAAAAATGTTGTCTCTGTCTAAATATATATGGACCCAACTGTAGCTGGAATGGTAATTGGGATCTATGTTGCATATGAAGACACCCTGAAGTGGTCCTACATTGGAAACCCCCCAAAAGTGACCCCATTTTGGAAACTAAACCCCTCAAGTAATCTTTCAAGGTGTGTAGTGGGCACTTTGACCTCGAAGGTGTTTCCTAGAATTAGGAAACACTTGGCAGTGAAAATGAAAAATTGCATTTTTTCACAAAAAAAGTTGCTTTACACCCACATTTTATATTTTCCCAAAGGGTATCAAGACAAAATGCACCCCACATTTTGTTCCCCATTTCCCCCCGAATATGGCAACATCCCATATGTGCTGAAAAAACTGATGTAAGAGCACACAGCAGGGCTCTAGAGTAAAACAGCAAAATATGGGTATTGCTGACCTGAATTGGCAGAGATTGTTTTTATGTGCCATGGTACATTAAAAATATTCCTGAGGTCCCCAGAAATTAAAAACCCCAAAACTCCAAGAAGTTACCCAAATTTGGAAAGAGGGTCCCTCATCAGCGGATGATAATGATGATGAGGGGGTAGAGGAGTAGAGGAAAGTGGCATCCTCTTCTCTCTCACTGGCAGACTCAGTATCAGAGACAAGCATGGCGCATGCCTCTTCACCTGAGTATACTCGTTGGGACGGACTGGCCATTTTTAATTTATTGGAGTGTGATGCGTGAAATGTGTAAACCTTAATGTTAGTGTGAGGGGTGTGTATGCTGTGTTTTCACACGTGAAGGGAGAAAAGGAGTAGAGAAAAAAAGTAAAAAACAAAATTGCAGGATGCACTCACGCATAAAGATGTTGCGTGCGTGCAAAAAGCTACACTAACACTACCTAACTAAAATTGAATTCTATCTATCTGTAAAAAAATGAGAAAGATAAATCATTTCAGAACTTTGTCCACCTTTAATGTGACTTATAAACTGTACAACTCAATTGAAAAACAAACTGAAATCTTTTAGGTAGAGGGAAGAAAAAATATAAAGATAAAATAATAAGGTTGCATAAGTGTGCACACACTTAAACTAATACTTTGTTGAAGCACCTTTTGACTTTATTACAGCACTCAGTCTTTTTGGGTATGAGTCTATCAGCATGGCACATTTTGACTTGGCAAGACTTGCCCACTCTTCTTTGCAAAAACACTCCAAATCTGTTAGATTATGAGGGCATCTCCTGTGCACAGCCCTCTTCAGATCACCCCACAGATTTTCAATCGGATTCTGGTCTGGGCTCTGGCTGGGCCATTCCAAAACTTTAATCTTCTTCTGGTGAAGCCATTCCTGTGTTGATTTGGATGTATGCTTTGGGTCATTGTCATGCTTAAAGATATTCATATTCAGCTTTCTAGCAGAAGCCTGAAGGTTTTGTGCCAATATTGACTGGTATTTGGAACTACTCATAATTCCCTTTATGTTAACTAAGGCTCCAATTCCAGGTAAAGAAAAACAGCCACAAAGCATGATGCTGCCACCACCATGCATCACTGTGGAATGGAGTTCTTTTGGTGATGTGCAGTGTTGTTTTTGCACCAAACATATATTTTGGAATTATGGCCAAAAAGTTCAAACTTGGTTTCATCAGACCATAACACCTTTTCCCACATGCTTTTGGGAGACTTCAGATGTGTTTTTTGCAAAATGTGGCCTGGCTTCGATGTTTTTCTTCGTAAGAAAAGGCTTTCGTCTTGCCACTCTACCCCATAGCCCAGATATATGAAGAATACGGGAGATTGCTGTCACATGTACAACATAGTCATTACTTGCCAAATATTCCTGCAGCTCCTTTAATGTTGATGTATGCCTCTTGGTAGCCTCCCAAACTAGTTTTCTTCTCGTCTGTTCATCAATTTTGGAGGGACATCCAGATCTTGGTAATGTCACTGTTGTGCCATATTTTCACCACTTGATGATGACTGTCTTCACTGTGTTCCATGGTATATCTAATACCTTGGAAATTCTTTTGTACCATTCTCCTGACTGATACCTTTTAACAATGAGATCCCTCTGATGCTTTGGAGGCTCTCTGTGGACCATGGCTTTTGCAGCTGAACTTTATTTGGGATTAATCAGAGGCACTGTAAATGATGGCACGTGTATGCTGACTCCTATTTAACATGATTTTGAATGATTGCTTAATTCTGAACATAGCTACATCCCCAGTTATAAGAGGGTGTGCACACTTATGCAACCACACTATTTTAGTTGTTTTTTTTTCTTCCCTCCACCTAAAAGATTTCAGTTTGTTTTTCAATTGAGTGGTACAGTTTAAAGGTCACATTACGGCTGCATTCACACGGGCGAGTTTTCCGCGTGGGTGCAATGCATGATGTGAACGCATTGCACCCGCACTAAATCCTGACCCATTCATTTCAATGAGTCTGTGTACATGAGCGTTTTTTTTCACGCATCACTTGTGCGTTGCGTAAAAATCGCAGCATGTTCTATATTCTGCGTTTTTCACGCAGCCCTAGCCCCATAGAAGTGAATGGGGCTGCGTTAAAAACGCATTGCATCTGCAAGCAAGTGCGGGTGCGTTGCGTTTTTCACTGATGGTTGCTAGGAGATGTTGTTTGTAAACCTTCAGTTTTTTATCACGCGCGTGAAAAACGCATCAAAGCGCATTGCACCCGCGCGGAAAAAACTGAACAACTGAACGCAATCGCAGGCAAAACTGAATGGCTTTGCCCGTGAAATCGCACAGTTTTCACTGAACGCATCCGCAACCGCAACGCATCCGGACCTAATCCGGACACGCTCGTGTGAACCCAGCCTAAAGGTGGAAAAAGTTCTATTGTGATTTATCTTTGTCTCATTTTTTTATAGCACAGAAACCTGACATTTTAACAGGGGTGTGTGTATATATATATATATAGATAGATAGATAGATAGATAGATAGAACTACCAGATTTTTCGCTCTATAAGACACACCAGGACACTGTTATGGGGGATCTGTGGATGACACACTGTTATGGAGGGGATCTGTGAAGGACACTGTTATGGGGGATCTGGAGATCTGTGGATGGCGCACTGTTATGGGGTGATCTGTGACAGACACTATTATGGGGGATCTGGGGATGGCATTGTTATGGGGGGGGGATCTGTGAAGGACACTGTTATGGGGGATACGTGGGTGACACACTGTTATGGGGGATCTGTGGATGACACTGTGGATGACACTGTGGATGTCGCACTGTTATCGGATCCCCCATCCTATAACAGTGCCATCCACAGACCCCCCCCACCCCATAACAGTGCCATTCACAGACCCCCACCCCTTAACAGTGCCATTCACAGACTCCCCCACCCCTTAACAGTGGCATTCACAAACCCCCCACCCCTTAACAGTGTCATCCACAGACCCCCCATTGCCGCTCCAGTGCTGCTCTATAGAAATATAAAATGTCTAATTCAAATCAAAATCATTAAAGCTGCCCCCTCAGTTGTATATCATTCTATCTACTCACAAGAGCTTTTTGTATAATGCAGGCAGGCTGGGCGGGCGAGTGGCAGCGTGACTCACTGATGTCACATGCCTGCGCCGCCTACCTTATGAATGAAGCAGGCGGCGCAGGCACGTGACGTCAGTAAGTCACGCTGCTGCCCGCCCGCCCGGCCTCCTGCATTATACCAAAAACTCTTGTGAGTAGATAGAATGATATACAAATGAGGGGGCAGCTTTAATGATTTTGATTTGAATTAGACATTTTATACCTACCGTATATAGTGCAGCACTGGAGCGGCGGGTCAGGAGCACAGTGAACGCACTGGCCCCGCCGCAATTGCCGACCCCCAGCTCCTCCTCCGAGGCCCTCCCCTCTTATACATCACAGCCTGAGATGCTGGAGCATCGCAGGCTGCAATGTAAAAATGTCAGCATTCGCCCCATAAGACGCAGGGGCATTTCTCCCCCCATTTTTTGGGGAAAAAAGTGCGTCTTATGGGGTGAAAAATACGTTAACAACACGAAAATAAAAAAAATCTGCACAGTAAACTGAGCAGACCGATCAGAAAAATGGATGTTTCTGATCAGCGCTCAGCAGGTGCAGGACGCACGCACGCATACAGACATTATGGGCGTGAAAAAAATCTAAACTACCACTACCTAAAATTGATTTCTATTTAACACCAAAAAAGAAAACGCAATCAGACGTTTGGTGCATCTCTATGATTCCATTACTTAAAAAAAAAAGCATAGATGAAAAAATATATATATATCTGCACCAAAAAAATTAGCCCAGGTGCTGAACAGTGGATTACTAACTGATCAGCCCTTGGCGGTCACAGCTCGCACGCAGAAAAAGTCGTGCAGAGCTTGAAAATTGTAAAGAAAAAATAAAATTACCAAAAAAAGTGCACGGACCAAATGATGTCCGTAGAAAAAGGATGGGGGGGGGGGGGGAGGGACAGGAATGGAGGGTGGGTTGGGGATCTGGAACAGCTGCAAATGAAAAAAAATAAATCAGTGCAGCAATTCAAGATGTTCTTCTTCTTTCTTCTTTGAGCAGGAAAAGCCCAAATCTCAATGGTGGTGCACCACAAGTCCCAGCACACCAACAAGCAGCACAGAGAAGCACAGAACCTCTCTGCATGCAGTTACCAGCTAGAATGTCTGCCTGCAGGGGGGTTAAGCCCTTTCCTGTGCTGCTATAGCGCTGTCATTGGCTGGAGCATTGTGCGCTTTCGGCGTACTCACCCTGCTGCTGCTCGCCTATCTGCGCTGCAGCATAACTTTTCACTCACCACTTCATATGCCACGTGCCCAGAAGGTGGAACTCCACCTTGCACATGCTGGATAGACTGTACGAGCAGCAGCAGGCAATAGTGGAGTTTTAGCTGCAGCACGCACGGGTGAGTCGCTCTGCGGAACAGCCCCACTTCACCACCAATAAGTGGGCCTCCATGCGAGACCTGTTTAACATGTTGCGCTGTTTCGAGTACTCCACCAACATGGCCAGTGCCGATGACGCTGTTCTCAGCGTTACTATCCCACTTCTATGTCTCCTTGAAAAAACGCTTCGGGCGATGATGGAAGAGGCTGTGGGACAGGAGGAAGAGGAGGAGGAAGAGAGATAATTTCCACGGTTATCAGGCCATTTATTCACAAGTGGCTTGGAGGGTGGGTTCCTGCACTAACATAGGCCAGGTACACAATTGTCCAGCCAGGGCACAGTTCTGGAGGATGAGGAGGAGGAGGATGAGGACGATAAGGAGGAACCGTGTTCACAGCATGGTGGCACCCAAAGCAGCTCATGGGCACCACTGGTGCGTGGCTGGGGGGATACAGAGGACACAGACTATACGCCTCCCACAGAGGATAGCTTGTCGTTGCCTCTGGGCAGCCTGGCACACACGAGTGACTACATGCTGCAGTGCCTGCGCTACGACCGCCGATTTGCCCACATTCTAACTAGTGCTGATTACTGGGTGGCCACCCTGCTGGATCCCTGTTACAAGGACAACAAAGGCAGAGGAGGAGTAAGAAGTCGCCAACGCAGCTGGGACACCGCCAGCAGCTCAGAAGGCAGGGTTAGCATGGTCGAAATGTGGAAAAGCTTTGTCAGCACGCCACAACAACCAGCACCACCAGTTCCAGATATGGAACAGCTTAGCAGGAGGCATCATTTCAGCAATATGGTGGAACAGTATGTGTGCACGCGCCTACACGTACTGACTGATGGGTCTACCCCATTCAACTTCTGGGTCTCCAAATTGGGCACATGGCCTGAGCTTGCCCTTTACACCTTGGAGGTACTGGCCTGCCCTGAACGTGTGTTTAGCACGGCAGGGGGTTGTTATCACAGACAAAAGCAGCCACCTGTCCACAGCCAATGTAGACAAGCTGACGTTCATTAAAATGAACCAAGCATTGATCCCACAGGACTTGTCCGAACCTTGTGCAGAATAGAAATGTGTAACGGCCTTACCCAGCCATTGTTATACTCCAGGGCACTTTCTCTTTGTTTTCTTTTTTATATTTCCCAATGTTTTGGAGTCTACCCAAATTTATAAAAAAAGAAACAAAAACAAAAAACAGTGTTGACTACCTCCTCCACCACTGCTTCCACTTACACCGCCACGTCCACCGGCTCCTCAACCTCCTACTCTATATGGACCTCCTCATCCTAGTTCAAGATTATTATTTTTAATTTATATGTATTTTATCTTATTTTAAGTAATTTCCCTATCCACATTTGTTTTCAGGGCAATTGTCCTGCTCTTACCCCCATTTTGCTGCCTTCTGCAGCCCTCTAGCCCTTTCCATGACTTTTTTAGAGCCATTTTAGTGCCCCAAAGTTCGGGTCCCCATTGAATTCAATGGGGATCGGGTTCGGGGTCAAGTTCGGGTCCTAAACTCGAACTCTGCAACGAAGTTCGGCCGAACCAGGCGAACCCGAAATTCCAGGTGTCCACTCAACTCTAGATATGAATATCAATCTGAAATTCAATGAAAAAGCTCAGCTAATCCTAGTTCAAAGGTTAGAAGAGAGAGAATCTTAAAATTATGAAACATGAAATTTCTTCCAAAGTCTCTGATTTTGGCAACACCTGTTTGGAAGACTTTCTACAGCATAGAAGATATTGCAAAGATTCCAGTATCTTAATTATGAATCTGATTCATGAAACAACATTGACAATAGAATCAAGAATGGCACAATTACAGAAAACATCATCTTGCATTTCATATACACCAGGTATTCTAAAATATCATCTAAGTTATTATCTTTAAAATATTCCACTTTCAGCGAGCAGCTCATAAGGGCACGTGTAGATGCTGATTCTACTAAAATACAGGCTGCCTTTGTATGCAGAAAGGCTGAGATGATAGCAGGGTGGCACACAAAAGGACTGAGATGGAGCTGAAGCAGCACACAAAAGGGCAGAGATGGAAACGATCACAGTCAAAACAGCATGCAAAAGGGCAGAGATGGAAACCGAAAGTAGAGGGCAGAAATAGAAACAATGTGAGCGTGCTACAGCCAGGCAAGATTAAATATTCGAGAACAAGCTGCCAGTGAGAGTGAAACTGACAGCATCAGTTTAATTGAAGTGGATTTAGAGGATCCTCATAAGCGTACAAGAGACTACGTGGGTCATTTACGAATACATATATGCTACTTTTGCCGTGTATATCTGGCTCATATTCTGATGCTCGCCATGATGCCGCAGAATCTGGGACTTCTTTCCCACTCACAGCAAGTCTAAAAAAGAAGGCGGCATGGCATGGGCAGCCAGCAGGCCCGTGTCATTCATTATTTTCTGCGCCTGGTTTAGACATAGAAAATGGTCTAAATATAAGACAGCAAGGAAGCTGCCTTAGATTTAGAATCAGTGGTGGATACGCCGAAATTATGTAGAGGCCGGCTTCTCTACGTAACTTGTCAATCCACCGCCAGAGCAGGCGCTTATTAAGACGGGCGTCTAAAATGACGGCCTTAATAAATGTGCTGTGCGCCACTGTTCCCCTGCTTACTGCAGCAGTCCCGGGCCCCCTGTTCAGCGGTGATCTGCTGCCTGTACTTCCTTGTTGCCTGCATAACTTCCTTAAGGGCTGGCACGCGTTACTTAATGTGCTTAATGTGCTTTAATGTGCTAATGTGACATCGCTGACCAATCGTAGCCCCCTAGCATATATATAAGTGGCTCAGCCCCATTAGCAGATGCCTGAGTGTCAAAGTCCTTGTGTCCTGCAAAGGACCCATGCTTGTGTTTCTGGACTCCGCTACCTGTTTGATCTCTGCCTATTTGCCTTGACTCTCCTGTTTCCCACCCAGATTGCCTGATCTGTACCTGTGCCGCCTCACCTGACCTATTGCGCGATCCCAACACTTTTTACTGACATTATACAGGTGACAAAAACCCACGCCGCTTCTTTGGTGATTTGCAGCGCAATTTCCATCAGTCCAAACACTTATGTCAGAGACATTTATCTTGTGTTTGTATTGCTTGTTTGAGTTGCCTCTGCCTCATCCTTCAGTCCTGCACTGTTGCTCTTGGTTACGAAGGCTTGCTGACTACATGTGTACCTATGGTACCTTGCTCAGGTACCTCCTCATCCAGCTGGATCAGCTGCCTTGTGTGCCAATCCTTCTCAAGAGGTAGCGACCTGGTGTTCCCCTCTGGAAAGTCTATCCATACCATCAGGGGTACTGTGAAGAATGAGCGGTTCACTTAGAAAACGCCCTTAGAGGAGGTAGAACACGTGGCACAGTGTGCCCCTATGTTCTATGCTGTACTTTGGTATTATGTAGTGTTGAGAGCGAATATTCGTATTGCTAATTTTTATCACGAATATCGGCATTTCGAGAATTTGCGAATATTTAGAATATAGCGCTATATATTTGTAATCGCGAATAGTCGTTTTTTTTTCAACAGTACACTTAACCCCTCCCTGCTTCTAGCTTGTGGGCCAATGAGAAGGCTGCAATATCTTTGTCAGAGCTTAGCAACATCCATAGCAAGCAATAGGTAAGTTGCCTACCCCTTACTATATAAGAACGTCCCAAGCAGCCATTATGTGCTGTTTCATGCAGTTGTGAGAGAGAGAGGAGTGTGATTTCTGTGCTTTGCTAAATTGCTGTGTCATATTACATCTGATACCACATATATATAATCCAGATCATTAGTGGTAGATAATGTAGGTTAGTTAGTGAATAGTATAGGCGATGGCTTCCAGTGTAAGGTGTGGGGTACATTAGTTAGTTAGCTCAGTCATATATTCCAGTGCCGGGTGTAGTGTAGGTTAGATAGAGATATAGTATAGTGTAGCCGTTTGCTGTCTGTTTAGTCTGTGAAAAAAACAAAAACAAAAAAAGTTAAAGTCTTTTGTCTGTGGAAAAAAAAAAAGCTGTGTTTTAGTGTTACTATTTTAGGTATTCGCATGCTAGGGAGGTATTATCTTCAGTGTCTTGTCTGTGAAAAGAAAAAGAAAAACGTCTTTTGCTGTGTTTTAGTGTTACTGTTTTAGGGTTTCGTGTGCTAGGGAGGGATTATTGTCAGCGTCTTTTGTCTGTGAAAAAAAACCCAAAACAAACAAACAAAAAGTCTTTGGCTATGTTCTAGTGTTACTGTTTTATCCAAAATATAAAAGAAAGTCCAGCTTGAAAAACAGTATAAACTTTATACTTACCAGTGCCCTAAAACCAGTTACAGTTGCGTCTATGCGTTTCGGATCAAAAAACTATAGCGATCCTTAATCATGACAAATACGAACTAATGGCGGGTCTGGTTAAATAAGGCTCAAACTGAGTTACAATCAACCAAGACTCCGCCTCACCCTTATGCAAATTCAACATTTCACATTGACATATAATCATAAAAATAAAGAAAAACACGAAAGAACCGCTTAATAATGCAAGATTAAGTCATGCTTACGATCACTTTTTTCCGAAAATCTCCACCCCTTGTTGGTGAAAACACATGCTCCACTCCCTGCACCACCATACTTTCCGTACTCCCCGCATGCATGGCTGCAAAATGTAGACTTGCTGCAGACACATTCCTGGCCCCATTCGAGCAGGCAACCCAGATAGTCAGAGGGGAGCATGTCGGCCTTAATGAGGCGCTCCCAATAGTGTTGCTGCTGGACAGGACACAAGAACGCATGCTCAATGCTGGGGAGAGTGCCTTGGTGGAGCAAGAAGAGGCAACACTGCTCCACCAAGACTAGGCCCAGGATGAGGAGGAGGTGGAAGAATTTTTGGAGGAGGTTGTTGACGTCCAGTAGTCTGGACCTAGTCAGGAGGGAGGTCAGGAGGAGGCACCTTAAGTCCGGGGGTGAGGCATCTCACAGCAGGAGCAGCAGCAGGAGGACCAAGATGTCATCATGGTCCATGGCTGCCCACATGCTGCACTGCCTCCAGAGGGACCCGCGGATCAGGAAATTTAAGGAGAGGGATGATTTTTGGTTGGCCACCCTTTTAGACCCTCGCTGCAGGGGGAAATTGGAGCAGTTCATCCCAGCCAGCTGGAGGGATGCCCATATGCAAAACCTGCTGGCCAGTCTGCTCCTCCGGCTGGAGCAGGCCAACGCTCTGCCTCACGCTCCAGTTCTTTCCGCTCATCTCACCCAGCAGGTGGCTGGCCCAAGCAGCTCCAGCCGAGCAGGTGATCTTATGCGTGAGATGAGTTGTTCAGAACTGGTAGAACTGGTTGTTCTACCAGTCTGCGCAATCCAGTAGCAGCAGCAGTCACCACCAGCAGCTGGGGCGCATGATGGCAAACTACATGGAGTCCATCGGTGCTTCTGACAGCATGAGCATGGATTACGGGGATGCCAGGCTGGACACCTGCCGTGAGCTCGCTCATTATGCGCTGGAAGTACTGTCTTGCCCCCCCCAGCGTACTGTCTGAGCAGACATTCAGCACAGCAGGTGGGGTGGTCACCGACCAGCGGACCCATCTGTCCACCGACTCCGTGGATAGACTGACATTTATCAAAATGAATAAGTCCTGGATTGGCGGCGACTTTTTGGCCCCCGCTGTCGGTTCAGGGCGCTGAATGGTCCCTTGTCAATCCCTCTCCCTCCAAAACATCGTTGTTTTTTAACTTCTGTATATATTTCTGGATGAATTTATCTATGTATTTATTGATGGCTTTATTTATATATTTCTGTATTCATTAATTTATTTATGTATTTATTTATTGTGACTCTATTTATATATTTCAGTATTGATTAATTTATTTATGTATTTATTTATTGATGACTTTATTTATATACTGTATTTCTCTATTGATGAATTTATTTATGTATTTATTAGGCGAAAAATGTATTTTTCTTTTTATCAATCGATGAGTTTATTTATCAATTTTTTTATTAATTTATTAAACCTCTTATTTATTTATTCATTCAATTAACTAATTACTGAAAAATATTATATATATATATATATATATATATATATATATATATATATATATTGTGAGGCAGTGACAGGCCTCATGGCTGATAGGAGAGAGCGATGGCAGGTACGTGTCACCGAGGTTGCTGGCCTCGGTGGGGTGAGAGCCGGATTTTGTTGTCTGCAGCAGCTAGTGCTGTCAGACTCTGTTAGTTAGTTTGGCTGCAAAGCCAATCCGGGCCGGCTCTTACTGGGAGAAGGCAAAGAGCTGGGTGGGTGCCTGCTCCCCACGGTCCAGTCCGAGTTTTGGGCTGGGTTTATAAACTCAGCCAGCACCACCAGCTGGGGGGGTGTGATTATCCTGGAGCTGCTGACAGGGCTGGGAGTTCTCTGTCCAGGAGGAAAGAGCTCAGCAAGGAGGTATTTTGTTCCTGGCTACCTGAAGCTGGATTCTCCTGCGGCTGGGCCGACAGCGTGGTGCGAACCTGCACCTACACCTCCCAGGTGACTGAACCTGTGTTGGACTGTTTTTGTTTGGCTACGTTATTTCCGTTGTGTGTGAACTGTCACCAAGAGACTGTTTTTCATTTTGTGTGCAAGTGTGAATAAAACACTGTTTGTTGCACAATCTGGACTCCTTGTTTTGCCTCTAAACTGCACCCGCACCGCTGTCTACCAGAGCGACTCCCCACATTTGGTGTCGGATGCGGGCAAGTCGTCCCTGCTGGAAAAGGCAAAGTGTTGCTAGGGGCAACGACCTGACTGAGGAGAGCAGGTGCTGTGAAAGTTGCCAAGGAATTGCTGTTTTGCTATGCAGTGATTTAAAGGGCCGGAAGCCTGTTTGTCTAGTGAAGCAAGTGCCGCTCATGCGATTGTGGACTGTTTTTTCCTGACACAATGGAGGCGGTTGTAAAAGCCCTTGTGGAGGCTAACTTGCAGCACCAGGAGACCAACCAGCTACTACTTCAGCACGTGTGGCGGAAGCTGCTTGTACCAATGGTGATACCGTAGGTGAGAAGTGGCCCGGTTTGGCGGAAAACCAAGGCCACTGAGGGTGTAATGGAGCAGCTGGTGCTGGAGACTGATCGGTTGGTGAGAAAGCCGAGTGCGGCACTTGGAGTGGCGGCTCTGAGTGCAGTGTTGGAGGAGAATATGCATGCCGTTGCCAAGGGCAACCGTCGGGAAGACAAAGAGCTGGAGAGTGGTGCGTTTCTCAGGAGTGCCTATTTTCCCTGCGACTGTGCACAGAATCTTAAAGGGTGCGGCTGGAATGTCCGTCCGGGAAAAGACAGGAGACAAGTCCAAGGCGTCTCCCATGGCTACTACTGCATTGAGGAGACGGGTGATGACCGTGCCGAGTCAGTGACGACAATCGGTAAGACTGTTCCGGTTGATTATTTTGTGGCAGACCCAGTGACAGTGAGCCGGGCGGCAGCTGCTACCTGCCGGGCCGGTGAGTGATAAAGCGCTGCAGCGTAAAAATGTCTCAAAAAGAGTGACTATAGGAAAAATGCTGTGTCTGAACAGGCGGGAAGGCCTGTTGCGGTTGCTCCATCGCAGGAACCTGCAGAGGAGAAGCTCAGGGTGTTGTCTAAAGTGCCTGTGACCAAGGCTAGGTTTGGGATGGCGAAAATCAGAGATCCCATGCTAGCCTGGGTACGAGGTAGAATGATAACTGTCCGGGACAATTATGTGAATACTGTGGACTATCCGGTGGTCCTCACGGAGGGTGAGACCACGGTGGGAACAGGGACTGATGGAGTTGATGTTGCAAATGTGCTCATGCATGATGTAATGTGGGGCAATGGAGACACTTCTGTGGGAAGTAATGAAGCTCCTACAGAACCTGTACCTGTCCCTTTAAGTGAAGGTGTAAGGCAAATGCAAATAGAAAGCAATGGTTTAAGTGAAATGACCATTAGAAATAATGGTGCAGACACGGTGCCAAGGGAAGGTGCAAAGTTTGTTGAAATGTGTAATGATATGTGTGACGATGATATACCTGCTCCTTTAAAGGGTGTGATCAGGGAAGAAGCTCCCCTGTTGGTAAAAATGTGGATGGTATAAAAATGCTAATTGATGTTGAGAGCTCACAACTGAGGGAAACCACTGTGAAAAATGTGCAAGTACATGGGGCAGGCCTAGAGGGTGTACCACACGTACTAGAAGTGGATATGCAGTCTCCACAGATCTCCATGGTTAATAAAATGTCCCAGGTGGGGATTAGCTCGTCGGTGCCCCTAGAGGACAGGATTGAGAATGACACGAGCGGTATATATAACGCACGTTCTGTGACCGATAGCAACTCAGAGAGAGAAACTGCCATGTCGAGGTCTCGCCAAACTAAAGTGGTTACTAGTAGCGACCAGGTGACAGTTATATCTGACGAGACGAGAGTTCAGTCGGGTGACGTCAGCCTAGTGTCTGAAGCTCATATCCAGACAGTCTTAGATGACCTGACAGGACAGTACAGCTGCAAACAGGAGGCTGACCTCCCTCTCGCCACATGGTCCCTAGATACGATAGAGAAGGGACTAGCTGTCGTCACAGAGTCACCGAAGAAGGCTGCAGAAGGGTCAAAAGAGGAGACCCCGGAAAAGACGAGTGAACTGAAGGGTCTACCTCCTGGTGTCCTGGGGAAGGGAAAAGACTCCAGAAAGACACAAAAGTCTATAGTAGACCTCAACAATGGGTTTGAAGAGTCCCTGGGTGAAAATCCCACAGAGTGTCTAAAGAAGAATGGTGGTACTCCTACACCTGCTGTTACCCCAGAACAGAGTGAAGAGCAGCTGGAACAGAAGGCCCAAGAGGGGGCGCTGCTAACAAGCTGGTGGGGAAAACTGAGAAGACGACCAAGGCCCTCTCCTTGGCTAGAGCCCTTGAAAAAGCGCCTAAGGAGCGAGATGAATTGGAGTGGCTGAACAAGCAACTCAGAGCAGAGATGGAAGATCTCAGGAGCTCAAAAGATGACGTCTATGAGTTGGAGAGGCCTAAGCGTTCTCCTGCGCAGCAGGTGGAAGAAAATGAGATACCTGAAGAGGAAGCTCCTCTAAAAGATGCCAAGAAGTCAGAGCCTGTTAGGAATGGGTCTGGAGATGGTGGCGCCGTGGTGCCGGCCGAGGCAGAGAAGGTGAAAGATGTATCTGCTGAACCAGATGATGGTGCTGAGGTGGATGCAGAAGCCCAGAGACTCGTGGCAGTGTGTGGCCAGGACCTGGTCGTGAAAGACATTCCCTCTGCTGTCAATGCCTTCCAGAAAGCCAGCAGTCTGCTGGGGAAGAAATACGGGGGACCGACGACCAGTATGAGGGTGCTGTCTACTCCGATGGGCTGACTCTCCTGAATCCTGCCCGAAAGGAGAACCATATCCTGGATAAACCTTGGCAGGGATTGCCAGAAGATGATGAGTCTGATACGGACTCTGATGTCCCAAGTACCTCCGTCCTTAAAGAGAAAGAGGAGGAGGCGGAGCTAAGAATGCAAGTATGTGATGCTGTGTCCGAGAAGGATGAAAAGCCTATCAAAGTGACTGAAGACTCCAAAAGAGACTCAAAGGCTGAAGAAGCTGATGCTGATGAGTTGGAGTGGGAGAAGTCCTCAGACGTTCCCAAGACCAAAGATAAGGCTAAAGAAGAGTCGGCCGAAGTGAGGGAACAGTTCAGTCGAGAGATGCAGCAGTCCAAGAAAGGATGTGAGGAACATATGCTGATGCGAAATGTGGAGAGAAAAAGAAAACGAAAAGAGAGAGGCCACGGGTGCGAAAGCGCATCATCCTCATTCGTGAAAGAGAGTACCGGGTCATGAGATGGGCAAGAAAATCCCGTAGGTCTTATCTGCCCCGTACTAAACTCATGCGGGTGAGAAACCAAGCGCTATTAGCCTGGGTCTGGCGGAATAAGGGGAAGACTGTAGGCCAGGTCGATGCCCTCTCACGAGCGCCTTGGTTGGGTGCTAGTGTTCACTCCACGGGGTTGAACAAAGGGGGGATATGTGAGGCAGTGACAGGCCTCATGGCTGATAGGAGAGAGCGATGGCAGGTACGTGTCACCGAGGTTGCTGGCCTCGGTGGGGTGAGAGCCGATTTTGTTGTCTGCAGCAGCTAGTGCTGTCAGACTCTGTTAGTTAGTTTGGCTGCAAAGCCAATCCGGGCCGGCTCTTACTGGGAGTAGGCAAAGAGCTGGGTGGGTGCCTGCTCCCACGGTCCAGTCCGAGTTTTGGGCTGGGTTTATAAACTCAGCCAGCACCACCAGCTGGGGGGGTGTGATTATCCTGGAGCTGCTGACAGGGCTGGGAGTTCTCTGTCCAGGAGGAAAGAGCTCAGCAAGGAGGTATTTTGTTCCTGGCTACCTGAAGCTGGATTCTCCTGCGGCTGGGCCGACAGCGTGGTGCGAACCTGCACCTACACCTCCCAGGTGACTGAACCTGTGTTGGACTGTTTTTGTTTGGCTACGTTATTTCCGTTGTGTGTGAACTGTCACCAAGAGACTGTTTTTCATTTTGTGTGCAAGTGTGAATAAAACACTGTTTGTTGCACAATCTGGACTCCTTGTTTTGCCTCTAAACTGCACCCGCACCGCTGTCTACCAGAGCGACTCCCCACATTATATATATATATATATATATATATATATATACACACTACACATTAACCTGTTAGAATAACGGGCACTAGAACAGTAGTGCATAAATATTAGTAGGAACAATCTATATTAAATGGCAAAGGAACTTGACCACATTGGCTTTTTGTAAAATTACCCGATTCAATTGATTAAACGTTTTAGCCCTAGTATAGTGTAACCCATAGTCCTCTGTTTGATCTCTGGACACTGCCCTCCATACATAAACCATACTGGAAAATAGACCTCTCAGATACCAATCGGCACACAGCGCTCCACACGCTGCCCGCACCGGTCTGCTCTCAGTTTCCATATCGGGCACATCGAGTCTGGAGAAGAACAATGCAGTAACGCAGCCTGCCACGCCTTGTGCCGATTCCTCCAAGCCAGAGGGCAGCCGGACTGGCGGGGTTTAGCAGCGGCTCTCTCATCCTCCTTTTGTCTGTGAGGAGGCATGGTTACCGCCGCACACACAAACCATACATGATCAGCGCTGCACACAAGCTGGGCCCCGGCCATCGGCAGCACCCAGCCAAACTCTGCCCGTGTCTGGAAGTGTCTTGGCCCGGGTCTGGAAGTGTCCCTGGCTCTGCCCCTGGGATTAGTTCCCCTTCCTTCGGTGATGACTCAGTCACGGTTCCCGGGTGCTGGCGGGGTCCTCAGCTGCTGCCTCCAGTGTGCAGCCCTTATCATCGATCGCAGGTCAGGCTGCTGAATAAGCCTTTCGCTGATCACAAAACACTTGGCATAACTCTCTACTAATGTTCCACATAGAGCTACAAATAGATCTTTGATTAGGATCCCGTTTGTATCAACATACACCGAGAATAGTCATCAGGTAACCGATATTGTTCGTGATCGCAAGCATTGGTCCATTCTAAAAAGTAATCTCAGCCATATTCCTGAATTTACCAATCTTCCTCTAATGTCTTATAGGAGGTCTCCAAATTTGTGTGACAAGCTAGTAAAAACTGAGACTAGGTCTCAGGTTCTAAAACAAACTCACCTTGGCTCCAAGAGATGTGGTTATTTCCCCTGCCTTAATTGTGTTAATTGTGGTTATATGCTCAAAAGGTAAAGTTTTCATTCATCCCACTTTATATACTGAACACAAGATTAAGTATTCATTAACCTGTGACACTTCTTATGTTATCTACGTATTAATTTGTCCGTGCAATCTTCTGTACGTGGGGGAGACCACTTTAGACTTAAAAACACGTATTAACTATCATAGATATACCATCACACAGAAAAGACCTTCCAGTTTCCAAACATTTTAATGAGAAGTACCACAGAGAAAGAGATCTTAAATTAAAAATTATTGACCACGTTCCCCCTCTGAGACGAGGTGGTAACAGGGAACTTGTTCTCAAAAAAAGAGAACTTTTTTGGATCTACAAATTGTGTATTTTAAAACAAATTGATTTAAATACGGAGTTCAAATGGTAACTGTATGATAAATAATGCTTTTTGTTTCTTTTGGGTTGATGGAGTGTCCCAACACCACCAAGTATGGGCTTTAGTATTCATGCAGCTGAGGTGTGAGAATATACATTAGTGTGTTTTCTAATTATGTTCTTCTCATTTTTTCTTTTTTATAGATTCTTTGGAATTTCTTTGTTTCATTCAATCAAAGCCACAGCCTACGAGAACTCACACGAGACCTCCGTACGAGATCTGCTTGCCGCCAGTATACCGAGCACACGTGGAACGCCGGGATGCCGGCGATTAAACACTGGGAATTACAGGTATCTGGCATATACTGCAATCTGATATAAAGAGCGGAGGTAAGCCCACTTGATGTGGGAAACACTATTGCCAATATATCGAAATAAACGGATTAAAAACTATCTTTGATGGAGTAAGTGCGTATGTGGCCCACAGTTCTACTCCAGGTGTGAGATATATGCGATTAAGTTGGCACCTAGATACTGGATGCATGATAACAGAGACATTTATAATTTAGCCGGCACCGTATGACATCAGGTGCATAGGATCAGAGACATTCCATGTGATTCATAATCCAAAAGAAAGGATCGGTTTGGATTTTTACTGTCATTCATTGTCATAGGCCTATCTGCCTACATATCTGCTGTGTGATCTCCATCTGGAGAAATGATATATATGCCACTATATTGTCACTGAACTATTGAAACACACCATGTGTTAGCACTCTGCTTCTGTCCAAACAATCATAATAGTACCTCCACAGAGGCACTGCTAAAACCCATGGTCTGTCTTTAATAGTGACATTTAGGGAGCATTCTATTGGAGTTTTTTTATTTTTTATGTTTTTATTGATGTATTTGCACAACATGGGATTATTAAAGTACTTCTTTTAAGAATTACTTTCCAGTTGTCCAGTCCATATACGAGTGCCTGCCGCCAGTATTAAAATGGATCTTTTTTCCTCTGGAGGGGTGATCCAGAACGGCTAGGAGCACCATTCCTGAGAAAAGGGAAAGTGAGCGTCTCCCTATTTCCCATTACAACCTCATTTTCATGAACGTCAGCTTGTCCACGTTGGCTGTGGACAGGCGGCTGCGTTTGTCAGTAATGACGCCACCTGCCGTGCTGAATAAACGTTCAGACAAAACGCCGGCCGCCAGGCAGGCCAGCACCTCCAAGGCATAAAAGGCTTGCTCTGGTCACGTGGACAATTTGGAGACCCAGAAGTTGAATGGGGCCGAACCATCAGTCAGTACGTGGAGGGGTGTGCACACGTACTGTTCAACCATGTTAGTGAAATGCTGCCTCCTGCTAACACATTCCGTATCAGGTGGTGGTGCAGTTAGCTGTGGCGTGGTGACAAAACTTTTCCACATTTCTGCCATGCTAACCCTGCCCTCAGAGGAGCTGGCCGTCACACAGCTGCGTTGGCGACCTCTTGCTCCTCCTCTGCCTTCGCCTTGGGCTTCCACTTGTTCCCCTGTGACATTTGGGAATGCTCTCAGGAGCGCGTCTACCAGCGTGCGCTTGTATTCGCGCATCTTTCTATCACGCTCCAGTGCAGGAAGTAAGGTGGGAACATTGTCTTTGTACCGGGGATCCAGCAGGGTGGCAACCAGTAGTCCGCACACGTTAAAATGTGGGCAACTCTGCTGTCGTTGCGCAGGCACTGCAGCATGTAGTCGCTCATGTGTGCCAGGCTGCCCAGAGGTAAGGACAAGCTGTCCTCTGTGGGAGGCGTATCGTCATCGTCCTCCGTATCCCCCCAGCCACGCACCAGTGATGGGCCTGAGCTGTGTTGGGTGCCATCACGCTGTGAACCTGCTTCATCCTCATCCTCCTCCACTTCCTCCTCATCCTCCTCGTCCTCCAGTAGTGGGCCCTGGCTGGCCACATTTGTACCATCATTGCCCTAAGTGTTTTCTCAAGGAGACATAGAAGTGGTATTGTAACGCTGATAACGGTGTCATCGCCACTGGACATGTTGGTGGAGTACTCAAAACAGCGCAACAGGGCACACAGGTCTCGCATGGAGGCCCAGTCATTGGTGGTGAAGTGCTGCTGTTCCTCAGTGCGACTGACCCGTGCGTGCTGCAGCTGAAACTCCACTATGGCCTGCTGCTGCTCGCACAGTTTCTCCAGCATGTGCAAGGTGGAGTTCCACCTGGTGGGCATGTCGTATATGAGGCGGTGAGCAGGAAGGCCGAAGTTATTCTGTAGCACAGACAGGCGAGCAGCGACAGGATGTGAACGCCGGAAGCGCGCACAGACGGCCCGCACTTTATGCAGCAGCTCTGACATGTCGGGTTAGTTGTGAATGAACTTCTGCACCACCAAATTCAGCACATGCGCCAGGCAAGGGATGTGCGTCAAATCGGCTAGTCCCAGAGCTGAGACGAGATTTCGCCCATTATCGCACACCACCAGGCCGGGCTTGAGGCCCACCGGGAGCAACCATTTGTCTGTCTGTTGTTCAATACCCCGCCACAACTCCTGCGCGGTGTGGGGCCTGCCCCCCAGACATATGAGTTGAATCTGTGGAAGTGGGCCTGACCCACACTGGCAGGCAACTAAACTTAGATTAAAGGGTAAAAATTAAGTGCCTTATTTATCGGCAAACTACTGTGCCACCCGGTATCAGTGGTGGGCACTGGCAGTGGGAGCACTGCAGTCAGTGGAAGTGGGCCTGACACACACTGGCAACAGACAGGCAACTAAAATTAGATGAAAGTATAAAAATGAAATGCCTTTTTTTTAATGCAAAGTCCTATGCCACACGGTATGAGTGGTGGGCAATGGCAGTGGGCACATTACATTCAGTGGAATTGGGCCTGACACACACTGGCAGCAGGCAACTGAAATTAGATTAAAGTGTAAAAATGAAATGCCTTTTTTTATGCAAAATCCAGTGCCACACGGTATGAGTGGTGGTTACTGGCAGTGGGCACACTACAGTCAGTGGAAGTGGGCCTGGCACACACTGGCAGCAGGCAGGCAACTAAAATTAGATTAAAGTGTAAAAATGAAATGCCTTTTTTTATGCAAACTCCTGTGCCACACGGTATGAGTGGTGGGCACTGGTAGTGGGCAAACTACAGTCAGTGGAAGTGGGCCTGACACACACTGGCAGCAGGCAGGCAACTGAAATTAGATTAAAGTGTAAATATTAAATGCTTTTCTTAATGCAAAGTCCTGTGCGACACGGTATAAGTGGTGGGCACTGGCAGTGGGCACACTACAATCAGTCGAAGTGGGCCTGACACACACTGGCAGCAGGCAGGCAACTGAAATTAGATTAAAGTGTAAAAATTTAATGCCTTTTTTTTTAATGCAAAGTCCTGTGCCACACGGTGGGCACTGGCAGTGGGCACACTACAGTCTGTGGGCCTGCAGCCTCTCACACATGGGCAGGCCAGGCAACTGCAATATATATATGGAGAGAAAAAAAAAAAGCAGACTAATGTAGCAGCCCTAAAAAGGGCTTTTTGGGGTGCTTTGAAGCTGTCCTTACAGCAGATGAGTCTGTGGAAACAGAACACTGGCCTAGCTAACAGTTTCTCTATGAATTCATCAGCAGCACAGCAGCAGCTGAAGTCTCCATGCTCTCACTAACACACTGCAGCTTCAGACTGAATCTAAAATGGCTGCTGTTTTTATAGGAGGTGGGAAGCTGTGGGAGGGAGGGTGCTGATTGGCTGGAATGTGTCTGCTGACTGTGAGGTACAGGGTCAAAGTTTGCTTAATAATGATGTGTAGGAGGCGAACCGAACATCGCATATGTTCGCCTGCCGCGGCGAACGCGAACAAGCTATGGTCGCCAGGAACTGTTCGGGACCTGTAGCTCCTTTGGCTGCTTCTGCTCCTTATCTCCTGTCATCTGTGTGGAAAAACCACCCGTTTCGCTACACATTACTTGTGCTCCAATGTCCTCCTTCACCTCCTCCTCCATTTCAGCCCCCACAGGGCTCATGTTGCCGTGAGATCTAGGCGCCACGTCTCCAGTCCCCTGACCAGCCAGATTTACCAGCATTGGTTCCAGGACATGAAGAAGTGGAATGACATAGGTAATCCCGTAGTCCTGGTGACTGACAAATAACGAGGCATCCTCAAAGGGCCTGAGCAAACGGCAGGTGTCACACATGCGCTGCCACTGGCTGAAATCAAAGTTACACAGGGGAGTACTCCTGTCCACTTGGATCATTAAAAAATCATTTATGGCTTTTCTCTGTTCATATAGTCGGTCTAACATATGGAGAGTGGAATTCCAACAGGTGGAAACGCAGCATATCAACCTATGTTGGGGGGTGCCGTTCGCCGCTGCAGCTTAAGGAGGGTGTGCTTTGCAGTGTATAAGTGGCTGAAGTGCATGCAAAGTTTTCAGCCCATTTTTAGGATGTTTTGCAGATGGGTGGAAGACTTCAGAAACCGCTTGACAACCAGATTGAACATGTGTGCCATGCAGGTCGCATGGCTCAGCCCTCCTTGACGCAGCGCCGACACAATGTTCTTCCCATTGTCGATCACAATGGTTCCGATTTTGAGTTGCCGCGGAGAAAGCCAGGATTCTATTTCTTGACGAATGACACAGAGCAGTTCCCCCCCTGTGTGACTCTGTTCGCCCAGGGAAACGAGGTGCAGAACAACGTGACACCGCCGTGCCCTGCACATGTGGTATGATGGAGGGCCCCTGTCAATTGTCCCTGCAGTTGAGGCTGAGGACACGGTGGAGGATTAGGAGGCAGAGGCGGATATTTTTGCAGGACCAACGACGTGGCAACGTGGAGGTGGAAGAGGCGTCACCTGGCCAAGTTGCTGGTGTGGCTGTGCAGGAACCACATTCACCCAGTGGGCTGTAAAGGACATGTATTGACCCTGCCCTTAGTTACAGCTCCACACGTCGGCACTGCCATGCACATTGGCAGACATCGACAGGCTTAAGGACTGGCCCACCGTTTGTTCTACATATGTGTGCAGGGCTGGTACTGCCTTTTTGGCAAAGAAATGACAGCTTGGCACTCTCCACCTCTGCTTTGCAGAAGCCATCAGTTCTCTAAAAGGTGCAGAGTCCACCACTTGGAAAAGGAGGGACTGCAGCACCAGTAACTTGAACAGGAGCACATTCAGCTTCTCGCCGTTGAATGCATGCACGCATACTGTTATCACTTGGCAATCGCTTCGGCGATCGATTGCTGACGGAATGACTGACGAGGAGGAGCATCAGGACCAGCAGTTTATGGGAAGGACAGACTGCTCCTTTCACCTTAGGTGGTGGAGCCTTGACTGCCTCAAACCGGGTGCGTGCCACTGGGTGATACAGCGGTTGCTGCGGCAGGATGGACCACCACATCAGAGCCACGGTTCTCCCAGGCCACTTTATGGTGACGCTGGATATGTTGACGCAGGGCCGTGGTGCCAACATAGGCACCCTGGCCACGCTTCACCTTCTGCCCACATATTCTACATATGGCCATATCCACCACTAATACACAGCAAACAGGGCTTTAGAATATATTACTGCACCGCTGAACAGCAATTAGGCCCTAGTTTTTTTCTACTTTTACACAACACAAAAGGCTTTTCAATAGATAACTGCAACGCTGGACGGCGAATATATTTTTATTTCGCCACTAATACACGGCAAATAGTGCTTCAGAATATATCGCTGCACCGCAAAACATCAATTGGGCCCAAATTTTGTTCTACTTTTACACAACAGGCTTTTCAACAGTAAAATGCAACGCTGGACGGCGAATATATTTTTATTTTGCCACTAATACACTGCAAACAGGACTTCAGAAAAAATATCACTGCACCGCAGAACGTCAATTAGGCCCAAATTTTTTTCCTACTTTAACACAATAGGCTTTTCAACAGATATATGCAACACTGGACGGCGAATATATTTTTATTTCGCCACTAATACACTGCAAACTTGGCTTCACAATATGTCACTGCACCGCAGAATGTCAGTTAGGCCCAAAATTTGTTCTACTTTTAAACAACAGGCTTTTCAACAGATATATGCAACACTGGATGGCGAATATATTTTTATTTTGGCACTAATACACAGCAAACTGGGCTCCACAATATATCACTGCAACGCAGAACATCAATTAGGCCCAAATTTTGTTCTACTTTTACACAATAGGCTTTTGAAGTACAACGCTAGAGGGCGAATATATTTTTACTTCACCACTAATACACTGCAAACAGGGCTTAAGAATGTATCACTGCACCGCAGAACGTCAATTAGGCCCAAATAATTTTCTACTTTTACACAACAGGCTTCTCAACAGATATATGCAACGCTGGACGGCGAATATATTTTTATTTTGCCACTAATACACGGCAAACTGGGCTTCAAAATATATCATTGCACTGCTGAGTGGCAAATATATTTTTTCTTTTTCCACTAATACACGTTAAAAAGGGCTTTAGAACACATAACTGCACTGCTGAGCGGCAAATATTTTTCTTCTTTTTCCACTAATACACGCAAAAACGGGCTTTAACCACTACATGACCGCCGAAGGCAGGGATGCGTCATGTGTCTGGCCGGGTTATTCCTCCTTGACGCCTCGGCGCGTCATCTCGCAAGACACGGGATTTCCTGTGTGCGCGCGTTCACAGCGACATGCGGCAGTGAAGTTATACTACAGCCTGATATATACTACAGCCTAAGTTATACTACAGTCTGATATACCTGCTACCTGGTCCTCTGGTGGTCCCATTTACTTGGATCGACCACCAGAGGACCCAGGCAGTTCTGTAAGTAGCACCAAGCACCACACTACAAACCCCCCGTCACTTATTAACCCCTTATTGACCCCTGATCACCCCATATAGACTCCCTGATCACCCCCCTGTGATTGATCACCCCCCTGTAAGGCTCCATTCAGACGTCGATATGTGTTTTGCGGATCCACGGATCCGCAAAACACGGACACAGGCAATGTGCTTTCCGCATTTTGCGGATCCACACATTGCCAAAACTATATAAAAAATGCCTTTTCTTGTCCGCAGTAAGTCCATCAAGTTCAGCCAAGGGAGACTGCCGCAGAAACAAATGTTATTACAGAAAAGATATGAAAAAATCTGAGGATTAAACTAAAACTTAAAAGTAAAACAACTGTGTTGAAGGTGTACAATAAGTCTTAAATCCCAGGTATGGGAAATGCACATTGATTACATACAACGGAAGGACAAGCCAGCATGAATTTGCCATAGTGTATCGAAATGACATTCCCCTTTTAGGTGCATGTGAAATGTGAAAAATTAGGGCTGATATATTATTTGTAGTTGAGGATTCGCAAATAACCAATGTTTGATCTGCTACTGAAAGACTTTAAGGATGTATTCACAGGAAACTAGTAACGTATATTTCATAAAAGGAGATGCGAAACCAGCAATACAAGCTAAAAGGCTTGTACCACTGGTGCTGAGAGAGAAGCTAAAAGAGGAATTGCTAAGTCTATCAGTGAATGTCAGCTTGGTTACATTCCTTGGTTATTTTTGAGAAATAAATAATAGATCCCTCACACCATGTTCACAGCATTTTCATATTCCTACCTGAAATTAAACCTAAGGTGAAATGGCAAATGCAAAGTTGTTTATTAGATGCATCAAATTGATATTTTCCTTGCCAAGAAAAGCAAAAAGCATTGTGCCTTTAATCAGGTCCGTATTACTAATTAGGCAATTAGTAATACGGCCAGAGAGGCAATCTACTTTTTTTATATTATTTATTTTACGAGAAGTAGGAGAGAAGACTGATTCTTCTGCCTCTGCTCTCCACCATCGATACGGCCAAGTGCTTTTTAAATCCTGGCCTGCCGGCCAGCTCATCTTTTTTTTTGCAGTGTGGCTTTCAGTTAAGATTGCACGTGTATGGGGGAGTTGGGTAAGAAAGCTGACGCCAAACTTCCCAAATTGCATGAATATCAATGGTCGACGGCATTGAAGTGAAAAGGGCAACATGAACTGTAAATAAGCTAAAAACAATGTTAAACATAAAAACATGGTTTAACCCCTTAAGGACACGGCCCTATTTCACCTTAGGGACCAGGCCATTTTTTGCAAATCTGCCCAGTGTCACTTTATGTGGTGATAACTTTAAAACGCTTTTACTTATCCAGGCCATTCTGAGATTGTTTTTTCGTCACATATTGTACTTTGTGACACTGGTAACAATTTGTCAAAAAAGTTCATTTTTTTGTATAAAAAAATACTAAATTTACCAAAAATTTAGAAAAATTTGAAAATTTTTAAGTTTCAATTTCTCCACTTCTATAATACATAGGAATACCTCCAAAAATAGTTATTACTTTACTTTCCCCAAATGTCTACTTCATGTTTGGATCATTTTCAGAAATCCATTTTATTTTTTTGGAGACGTTACAAGGCTTTGAAGTTTAGAAGCAAATCCCAATTTTTAAGGACCAGTTCAGGTCTGAAGTCACTTTGTTAGGCATAAAAAGAAATAAAAGAAATAGATAAAAAAAAAAAACACCCAAAAATGTCCCCATTATAGAAACTACACCCCTCAAGGTATTCAAAACGGATTTTACAAACGTTGTTAACCCTTTAGGTGTTCCACAAGAGTTCATGGCAAATGGACATAAAATTTCATAATTTCGATTCTTTGGAAAATTTTCCATTTGAATACATTTTTTCCAGGAACAAAACAAGGGTTAACAGCCAAACATAACCCAATATTTATTGCCCTGATTCTGTAGTTTGCAGAAACATCCCATATGTGGTTGTAAACTGCTGTATCGCATAACGGCAGGGCATAGAATGGAGGGAACGTCATATGGTTTTTGGAAGGCAAATTTTGATGGACTGGTTTATTTACACCATGACCCATTTGAAGCCCCCCTGATGCACCCCTAGAGTAGAAACTCCAAAAAAGTGACCCCATTTTGGAAACTACTGGATAAGGTGGCAGTTTTGGTGGTATTATTTTTAGGGTACATATGATTTTTGGTTGCTCTAAAATACATTTTTGTGAGACAAGGTAATAAAAAAGAGAAATTCTGAAAATTCATCTCCATTTGCCATAAACTGTTGATTAACATCTAAAGGGTTAATAAAGTTTGTAAAATCAGTTTTGAATACCTTGAGGGGTGTAGTTTATTATATGGGGTCACTTTTATGGAATTTGTACTCTATGGGACATGGTGTCAAAGAACCAGTACGTCAAAATCTGCCTTCCAAAAACCATACGGCGTTTCCTTCATTCTATGCCCTGCCGTTTGGCCATACAGCAGTTTATGACCACATATGGGGTGTTTCTGCAAACTACAGAATCAGAGCAATAAATATTTAGTTTTGTTTGGCTGTTAACCCTTGCTTTGTTACTGGAAAAATGGATTAAAATGGAAAATTTGCTAAAAATTGCTGTTTTGGGACCGTTTTTATTTTTTTTTATTTACATCGTTGAACTGACAGGTTAGATTGTGTGCTATTTCTATAGAGCAGGTTGCTATGAACACGACAATACCAAATATGGATACTTTTTGGGAGGTTTTGTTTCAGTTTTACATAATAAAACATTTTTGAAAAAAATGATTTTTTTAGTGTCTCCACATTCTGAAAGCCATACTTTTTTTTGGGGGGTGACTGTCTTATGTAGAGGCTCATTTTTTGTAGGATGAGATGTCGGTTTGATTGGCACTATCTTGGGGTGCATATGACATTTTGGTAGCTTGCTATTACACTTTTTGTGATGTAAGGTGACAAAAATGGCTTTTGACACCATATTTATTATTTTTTTTTTTTTGTTTTGTGTTCACCTGAGGGGTTTGGTCATGTGTTATTTTTATAGAGCAGGCTGTGACGGACGCGGCGAAACCTAACATGTATACTTTTTATTTATTTATTTAAGTTTTACACAATATCATCATTTTTTTAAACAAAAAAAATCATGTTTTAGTGTCTCCATAGTCTGAGAGCCATATTTTTTCTATTTTTTTTTAGGCGATTGTCCTATGTGGGGTATCATTTTTTGTGGGATGAGATGACGGTTTGATTGGCACTATTTTTGGGTACATATAACTTTTAAACGCTTGCTATTACAGTTTTTGAGATGTGGGGTGACAAAAATGTTATTTTTTTACATTGTTTTTATTTATTCATTTTAACAGTATTTACCTGAGGGGTTAGATTATGTGTAATTTTTTAGAGCAGGTTTTTACAGATGCGGAGATACCTAATATGTATACTTTTTTAAAATGTATTTTACTTTAACACAATAATAGCATTTTAGAAAAAAATAATAATGTTTTAGTGTCTCCGTAGTCTGAGAGCCATATTTTTTTTATTTTTTGGGCAATTGTCCTATGTAAGGACTCATTTTTTGCGGGATGAGATGGCGGTTTTATTGGTACTATTTACTTTGGGAGGCATACGCCTTTTTGAGCACTTGGTATTGCACTTTTTGTGATGCAGGGTGACAAAAAATGGCTTTTTTACGCCATTTTTTTATGGTATTTGCGTGAGGGGTTAGGTCATGTAATATTTTTATAGAGCCGATTTTTACAGACGCGGTGATACATAATATGTGTAGTGTATTTTTATTTTATTTTTTTTATTCAGTGATTTGTATTTTTTCTATTTCCACTTTTTTTTGCATTTTTTTTGACCCAGACCCACTTGGTTCTTGTAGATCCAGTGGATCTGGTGTCTATATAATGCAGTAAGTACACTATATAGTGTACTTACTGTATTTTTTACTTTACAAAGTCTGAATAGGCTTTTGGCTTTAGCAACAGCCTATTCAAAGTTTTAGTGCCATGGAGAGAGCAAGACACTTCTGAAAGCGTCTTGCTCCCATGGCAACCATCACCCGCTGCCAGAACTGAGCAATAGGTGATAGGGAGGGAAGGTAGCTCCCTCCCTCTGCTACCTCATCCTGTCGGGAGCCTGCAATGGCATAGCAGCCCCCCGATGGGAGAGGGAGGGAGCTCCCTCCCTGGTAACCACTTCCATACGGCGGTCCGTATGGACCGCGGTATGGAAGGGGTTAAACTGCTGACATCTGTACGGCACAAATGTCAGCAGTTTATAACAGGGGGTCAGCAATGTGCTTAACCCCTGCTATACCCACTAAACACCAGGGAAATCATTTGAAAGAAGGCGGGCGGGGGATCGCAATTGTGATCCTGTCTGCCGCACCGCCCCCCCCCTCCCGCGCTGCCTGCCCGCTGCACCGCCCACAATTCCCCCCCGCTGCACCACCCGGGGGGGACACTAATATGGCAGGGTGAAGGGGGGGGGTTACAATTTATAAGTTTGGGGCATTTTTAAGTCTCTGATTCCCGTGTTCACAGACCGCGGGGATCAGAGACTACAGAAAGCGCAGCAAACTGCAGGTCTGAATTGACCTGCGGTTTTCTGGGATCGCTGACATGGGGGGGGTCACAGGACCCCTCTGGGCATTGTGCCAAGGTGCCTGCTAAATGATTTTAGCGGGCACCTTGTTCCGATCAACGCCATGTGCGCAGCGGTGATCGGATATTCGCAGGGAGTACATGTACGCCCTGCGTCCTTAAGTACCAGGACACAAGGGCGTACATGTATACCCTGCGTCCTAAAGAGGTTAAATAGGTTATTTTTATGATGACACATTCCCTTTACATACAGTAGATGACATTTTGATTTGGGGTACTACAGAAACTGAGTCTGATGATGATTTAAACAAGTCTTAAAATTAAAAATGGACTGAAACTGAATAAAATAGGTGTCAGTTCAAGAAAACTTCTATTTTGCATCTGGGTGAAATAATTTCTGATAGTGGAGTGAAGCCTCATCCAGCTAAAGGTGCATTTACACATAAAGCGCTGCATGTACTTGCAGCAATCATCTCCACTGTATGGGGATTAGCAATGACTACTACCATTGCTCATCCTTATTCCCATTTATTGTTTCTGGGCAGTAGATTGCTGTTTACACAGCACAATCTGCTGCCCAGAAACAGTGATTTAGGCCTCATGCACACGACCGTTTTTTTATGCTGTCCGCAAAAAGGGGTTCAGTGATCCGTGTCCGTTTTTGCCTTCCGTTGTGTTTTCGTGTGTCTTCCGTTTTTTTAGCGGACATGACCCAAAAGATTTTACCAAAAGACAGGCTGACAATTTTTCCCAAGTGCCTGCCAAGGGATCCGCAAAAAAAACGGACACGGAACGCGGATGACACACGGATGGCCATCCGCATTTTTCACGGACCCATTGACTTGAATGGGTCCGTGAACCGTTTTTCACGGACAAGAATAGGACAGGTTATATTTTTTTGACGGACTGGAATCACGGACCACGGACGAGGAGGACAAACCGTGCATTAGCTGAGGTTTTCACGGACCCATTGAAAATCACAAAAAACGGAGCAACGGACACGGAATCAAACAACGGTCGTGTGCATGAGGCCTTAGTTGTCTGCACAAACAATAAATTCACCCTGATGAAGGAGTGTTTTTCTCCTTCATCATGTGATTGGTGGCACCATTACAGAGGCAGATTATCAGGAATGAATGTTTTTTTTCCCATAATCGGCATGACAATTGAGCAGTAGAAGTCCAGTGCAAGGCAGCTGATATCACTCTGTCAGCTGATTGAATTAGAAAAGTAGACTGGTTGCTTTAAAGGGGGTTCTGGTGCTTGAAATCATTGTCTTCTTCTGTTAACCATGGTTATTGGCAAGGAAACACATGCAGACATCATTGCCTCGCATCAAATAGGCTTGTAAGATTGCACCTAAATAAACCATTTATCAAGAAGTTCAAAGAGAAAGGTTCAATTGCTGTTAAGAAAGCTGCTCGAAGGTGCTCAAGAAAATCCAGTAAGTACCAGGAAAGTCTCCTAAAGAGGATTCCTCTATGGGATAGTACAGAGCTTGCTCAGGAATGACAGCACGCAGGTGCAGGTGTATCTGCACACACAGTAAAGGGAATGCTTTCATAGGATGGCCTATACGGTAAAGAATGGCAGCAAAGAAGCCACCTCTCTGAAGAAAAAATTCAAGGACAGACGAATATTCTGCATAAAGTACATGGATTGAACTGCAGAGGAGTGGGGTAAAGTTATTTTCTCTAATGAAGCCCCTTCAGACAGTTTGGGACATCTGGAAAAATGGTTGTCCAGAAAAGAAAAGGTGAGCGCCACCATAAGTCTTGTGTCATGTCAACAATAAAGCATCCTGAGGCCATTCATATGTGTGGTTTTGTTTCAATTGTGCATAAGAACACTGCCATGAATAAATAATGTAGAGACTAGAAGGAATGGTAGCTCACCTGACTAAATCTATGGAGTTAGGTGCTCAAATCTTGGACTGACAGCCCCAGTCAAATAAAGAAGATTAGCGAAGAAAAGAATAAGATTGGCACACTAATATCAGGAAGATGCTACATATGTATTAAAAATAGATTTATTAATAGGTAAATAGGCTCAGTAGGGTGGTGAAATCAAAGCTGGAAATAACTAGATAAATATATATATATATATATATATATATATAATGTAATAAAAAATATATATGAAAAAATTAAGAAAAGGAATTTGATGTTAATGGATATCTTCTAGAGTTCTGTATCAGTCAATTGATCTCTGAGGGTGATTAAGGGCTCTTTCACACTAGCGTTTTTGTCGTCGGGTCTCTATGCCTGAAAAATCCTGATCAGTATTATCCTAATGCATTCTGAATGGAGAGAAATCCGTTCAGGATGCATCAGGATGTCTTCAGTTCAGGACCGGAACGTTGTTTGGCCGGAGAAAATACCGCAGCATGCTGCGCTTTTTGCTCCGGCCAAAAATCCTGAACACTTGCCGCAAGGCCGGATCCGGAATTAATGCCCATTGAAAGGCATTAATCCGGATCCGGCCTTAGGCTAAACGTCGTTTCAGCGCATCGCCGGATCCGACGTTTAGCTTTTTCTCAATGGTTACCATGGCAGCCAGGATGCTAAAGTCCTGGTTGCCATGGTAAAGTGTAGTGGGGAGCGGGGGAGCAGTATACTTACCATCCGTGCCGCTCCCGGGGCGCTCCGGAGTGGAGTCAGGGCGCCCTACATGCATGGATCACGTGATCGCAAGGATCACATGATCCATGCGCATGGGGTGCTCTGACGTCATTCTGGAGCGCCCCGGGAGCCGCACGGACTGTAAGTATACCGCTCCCCCGCTCCCCACTACTACTATGGCAACCAGGACTTTAATAGTGTCCTGGCTGCCATAGTAACCTCAAAGCATTTCGAAGACTGATCAGGATTCTGATCAGTCTTCTAATGCTTTCAGGCGACTTGCATTCTGACGGATCCGGTGGGACGGAAGTGCCTGCCGGATCCTCAGAACGCAAGTGTGAAAGAGGCCTAAAAGAAGCTGTCCAGTGTCATGTAGTTCCACAAATAAATGATAATGGTTATAGTTCTACAGATATAAGAAAATATAGTCCCAAAAAAATAAATGAAAAAATTGATAGTAGGCAGTAGTTAATATAGGCAGTAATTAATATGTAGTCTTTGATCAGTTGATAGATAATGGTGTGTTGATTATTCTAATGATGATCGGGAACAGAAATATCTTACAAATATAAGTATATTAGCGTGCCGTACATCTACCAGCAGTGGCGTCCCACTGTAGCTGGGATGTGTTCCGCTAAGGTTACCTGTCCTGAAGGTGTGAGACGCCGAAACTTCTAGCCGTGCGAAAAAGGCACCTCTGTACAAGCCGCCTGGAGCTCCGGAGCACCTTCAGGACAGGTAACCTTAGCGGAGCACATCCCAGCTATAGTGGGACACCACTGCTGGTAAATGTACGGCCCGCTAATATACTTACATTTGTAAGATATTTCTGATCGCGATCATCATTAAAATCATCATTAGAATAATCACCACAGCATTATCTATCAACTGGTCAATGACTACAAATTAATTACTGCCTATATTAACTACTGCTTAACTACTATTTATTTTATCTTTTTTTATATATATTTTTGGGGACTATATTCATCATCCATTTTTTATATCTGTGGAACTATAATCATTATCATTTATTTGTGGAACTACATGACACTGGACAGCTTCTTTTAATTACCCTCAGAGATCAATTGACTTATACAGAACTCAAGAAGATATCCATTACTATCAAATTCCTTTTCTTATTTTTTTTATATATACCGTATTTTTTATTACATGACATATAGATATTTTTATCAAGTTATTTCCAGCTTTGATTTCACCACCCTACTGAGCCTATTTACCTATTAATAAATTTATTTTTAATACATATGTAGCATCCTGATATTTGTGTGCCAATCTTATTCTTTTCATCATGAATAAAGAATGGTATCAAAACATTCTTCAAAAGCAACTTCTCTCAAGGATCCATGAGCAATTTGGCGATAAACAATATGGTTTCAAATATGACAAAAAACACTGCACTCTATGTTATAGTACAGAACTATTCCAAAGATGGAATAGGCGCAGTTCTACTACAACAGCATGACAGAAAAAGGAAGCCAGCGGCATATGCTTCATATCTTTTCTCACATACAGAAAAAGGGTCTGGGCAGCACCTTCTGATGTGAATCTTTTCACAATTTTGCATATGGAACAAAATTTCCTATCAAAACAGATCACAAGCCATTGCTTACTATTACACAAAATAGGCTATGGAAAGCACCACTACATATTCAATGTGTGTTATTAAAACTACAAGAATATGACTACACAAATGTAGTTTACACCATACGATTTCTACTACTTGATGAAGGCTTATGAAGGACATGGAATGAAGAAAAAGTGGCCTCTGAAAGTGAAAAAGAAACAACCGTGGAAATCCACATTAATAGTGTAATGGCCAGGAAAGCAGTGTCTGAGGACATGTGTAAGAAGTTTAAAATAAACTCAGCCTCTGATGATCATTTACAAGAAGTGACATGCCTCCTGCTATTCCCTTCTTCCCAGCAGGTGTGGCCCTGGGCCTGCTCTGTCCCTCCACGCAGGCTGTAGTCTGCTTGCCATCAAATCCTATCTTCCTATGCCCCTAGGGCAGCGCTCACACCCAAATTATTACCAGCTGATGGCTGGCCATCTGGGGGTACTTTAGGCACCTTCCCTTGTGGGAAGGTGCCTGAGCAACAGGTTCTTAGCTTGCTAGTTCCTGCAAAAGATGTGCAGTATTCATTTGTCTGCTCTTGTACTGACTTCTGCACATTTCCTTGATATTGACCCTTCACTGCCTGATCTGACCTGTGCCTGTGCTCTATTCTGACTTTTCTCTGCCTTCCCTGACCTCATCATGTCCCTGACTATGATTTTGCCTATTACCTTGGCGTTGTACACAGGTGTCTCTTGACCTCAGTGGGTCACCTGTCAATCACACACAGACTGCTCCAGGAAATAGCAGCCTAGTGGTTTCCCTGCTAGATCCCTGTATAGCGGTTAAAGGGTAAAGACCAGGGGAATGCCAGGATAATAGCCTTAGCAGTAGCCCAAAGACAAATCTGTTGGTTGACACAGTGGTTCTACACCCACGCCATAACAGTGATGGATCTACCTAATGGGATGTAAAAATAATAGCTGTTGTTGAGAAAAGCTACTCATTCTAGTCAGGACCCTAAAATGGCACTTCTCAACTACAGATCAACAGCAGTAGCAAGAGTTAAATCTCCAGCTGAATTATTCCAGGGAAGACAGGTAAAGACAAAATTACCTGCAATGAAAAACAATTCTGATGTATTAAATGAACTGTATAGATGGAAAAGAAACAAAACATAAGCGAGAGACAGAAGAGAAACTATGATAAATGCACTTATTGGAAATAAAGTCAGAATTTGGAATAAATCGACCAGGAATGAAAAAGCAAAAGTGCTTAGACAAATATCACCTCAAACGTATATGGTCAAAACAAATAAAGGAAAAATATTGAGGAGGAATAGGAGGTTAAAAAAATGTAATTACATAAAATATTACTAGATAAAATTACAAAAGCTTGGGACTTGATACAGATAGGCAACCAACAATGCAGCCAGTTGACATAAGAGGAATATGACAAAATCAACATGGAGCAGCACTTTCCTACAGGACGGATGACAAACAAGAAAAAGTTACTAGTCACAGGAACCACATGTGTACAGATACAACTGACGATAACAGGAATGATATCTTAAGGTCCCTTTACACAGGACGACAATCTAGCAGATTGCCGGTAAGGAAGAGTTTCTTCCCGGCCCTGCCCCCTAATAACACTCATTAAGTCCAGCTCCAATATAGTATCCCTACCATTAGAGGAGCTAGCTAAAGGACCTGTGATAGAAAGAATGGTCTAGTTCCTAGGTTAGATAGGAGTATACACCAGAACCTTGGTTACATCATCTTCAGCATCATAGGTCCTGTACATCTAGTCAGGGAACTGCAGAGAGCATGGTGTAGTTCCCTGGTTAGGAAGAAGCATCTATCAGGACCTGTGATGACATCATCATCATCTTAGGTCCTATATACCTAGTAAAAGAACTGCACAGCAGAGCATCATCACAGGTCCTTCAGACCCTAGCAGCATGGAACATGAGCTCTCCACTGAGACTAGAATGGAGTGGTAAGAGGAGGTCCTCCTCCTTTCTCTTGATTTGCCCCCTATTCCCTATTTTTACCCATATCTTATAAATATTTATATACTGTATTTATTTATATTGTAAGGGATCTTCTCTGTCCAGCAGGGCGGCGTTGACAGATTCTCTTGCACTGTTCGAATCAAAAGGTGCTTTATTTTACGTCACTCCAGCAATACAGGCAAGACCCAGTTAAACCTCACTAGGTCAAGTGAAGTACAGCAGCATAAAACATAAATTACACCAAATAAAGTCCTGATCGTCTGGGCCTGGCTAACACAGCACAGTCTACCTCACCTTCAGAAAACACACTGAGAGTCTGGCTTCTCCAGCCAGGCACAGCTCTCCCAGACTGACATTCTGGGCTGTGTTTTTATTTCCCCTTGATGATCCCAGCTGGTTTCAGCTGAGGATCACTCAGGCTAGGGGGAAAAACCTGTCCTGGAATGAGGAGGGTAGATTGGGAGGTCCCACTGCCTCCTACCATCCCAATCCATAAAATCCAGCCCATGAAGTAACAAAACTGTCTCAGCAACCTACACATTGCTGAGACCCTTGTAACAACTCTGGATTTTATTTACCTTACCCAGTTGAGGAACCTGGGTGGGATATACACTACCTCCAGGACTTTACCACACACTTTACCACATACCCCCCCTCTTCTCCAGAACGGAGGTCTGGGTATTTCCAGCCAACAAACAGTGAACCCTGGACAATGCATCTGCATTTCCTTGCATCTTTACCGGCCTATGCTCCACTTTAAAATTAAAATTTTGCAGGGAGAGAAACCGCTTGGTCACTCTCGCATTTTTCTCCCTGTTTTGCTTCATCCAGGTTAACAAAGCATAGTCTGTCACTAACACAAATTTTCTCCCCAGCAGATAATATTTAAGTGAGACAGACACTCTCGTTCCACTATGGCATAATTGTTTTCTGCTGGGGTCAGTTTTTGCTCAGGAACACGATTGGGTGCTTTTCCCCATTTACTATTTGTGAGAGGACCGCTCCGAAACCCGTGTCAGACGCATCCGTCTGGACCACAAACTCTTTTCCGAAATCTGGGGAAATGAGCACTGGTTGTTGACAGAGGGCGGACTTTAAGTTTTGAAAGGCCTTTTCTGCCTCTCGGTCCACTTTACCATTACTGACCTAGAGCCCTTTGTTAAGTCAGTCAATGGTGCTGCCATCGAGGCAAAATTCGGCACATACCGGCGGTAGTACCCGGTTATGCCCAGGAAGGCCCTGATTTGTTTTTTTGGTACCAGCCTAGGCCAGTTTTGTATTGCCTCTACTTTATCGATCTGTGGTTTAACCAGCCCTTTACCAATAATGTAGCCCAGGTACTTTGCCTCCTCTAGACCTACCGCACACTTCTCGGGGTTTATGGTGAATCCTGCATCACTAATGGAGTCTATCACGGCCTGTACTTTCCAGAGGTGACTTTTCCAATCAGATGAAAAAATGACCACATCATCAAGGCAGGAGGCGTCATAGTCATGATGTGGTCTCAAAATTAGGTCCATCAACCTCTGAAAAGTAGCAGGGGCTCCATCTGGAGTAGAAAATGCCATCTTTTCTTTTGCCTCATCTGCTAAGGATATCTGCCAAGGTCTAGGGTCGTAATGTATTTTGCTTTTCCAAGCCTCTCAATTAGTTAATCTACTCTGGGCATGGGGTATGCATTAAATTTTCACACCTCATTTAATTTTTGGAAATCATTGCAGAATCTCCAGGTCCCATTGGGCTTTGGGATTAACACAATAGGGCTTGACCACTCACTGGTAGATTCCTCAATGACCTCTAACTCAAGCATGCGCCTGACCTTTCTGCGTGCTTCCGGTATCCTGTATTGCTTGAGATTCACCTTACTGTGGGGCTCAGTTCTCACGTAATGTTTTATCAAGTGGGTACGGCCTGGTAGATCAGAAAACCTTCTTTTGTTTTTCTGTAGAAACTCCTTTACTTCTTGTTTCTGGTGCTCTGACAGGGCCTCACTAATTTTTACTAGGGGAATTGGTTGCGACCCCTCCTTAACCCCTTAAGGACTCGGCCCTATTTCACCCTAAGGACTCGGCCATTTTTTGCAAATCTGACCAGTGTCACTTTATGTGGTGATAACTTTAAAACGCTTTTTCTTATCCAGGCCATTCTTAGAGTGCTTTTTCGTCACATATTGTACTTCATGACAGTGGTAAAATGAAGTCGAAAAATTTCATTTTTATTTATAAAAAAATACTAAATTTACCAAAGATTTTGAAAAATTTGCAATTTTCCAAATTTCAATTTCCCTACTTCTATAATACATAGTAATACCGCCAAAAAAAGTTATTGATTTACATTTCCCATATGTCTACTTCATGTATCAATCATTTTGGGAATACTATTTCATTTTTTGGGGACGTTACAAGGCTTAGAAGTTTAGAAGCAAATGTTGAAATTTTTCAGAAATTTTCAAAAACCCACTTTTTAGGGACCAGTTCAGGTCTGAAGTCACTTTGTGAGGCTTACATAATAGAAACCACCCAAAAATTACCCCATTCTAGAAACAACACCCCTCAAGGTATTCAAAACTGACTACAAACGTAATTAACCCTTTAGGTTTCCCACAAGCGTTAATGGCAAATGGAGATAAAATTTCAGAATTTCGATTTTTTTGGCAGATTTTCCGTTTTAATTCATTTTTTTCCAGTAACAAAGCAAGGGTTAACAGTAGTGTTGAGCGAACAGTTCGAGCATCGTTCGGGTTCGTACCGAATTTTGGGGTGTCCGGGACCCGGACCCGAACCCGGACATTTTCAAAAAAGTTCGGGTTCGGGTTCGTCGTTCGGCATGTATTTAGGCGCATTTTGAAAGGCTGCAAAGCAGCCAATCAACATGCATCATACTACTTGCCCTAAGATGCTATCGCAGCCATGCCTACTATTGGCAAGGCTGTGATTGGCCGAGTGCAGCATGTGACTCAGCCTCTTTATAAGCTTGTGCGCACGTCGGGACGTGCTCACTCCCGATAATGAATAGAACAGGGATAGAGCGCAGCTGATGCTAGGGCGAGAATAGGCAGGGATAATTGAATAACTGGAAGCAAATTTCTCTCCTCCACCTGTGATTCATCTGAACAACTGCAGCTGAGCTGCTTTTTGATAGGGATTGGCTATTTTTAGAGTGGCCAGAGTGATTTTTCCATCCACATGTACCTGGGCTGACCGCCGGCCGCCATTTGCGACTTGTAGTGCTGCAGCAGAAGCTGCCACAGTGTGCATTCAAAGCTCCAAACAAGTCAGACATCTACACCTGGGATTCAGACCAATAGCGATTTAGCAGCACAGTCCAAGGCTATTTTTTTAAAGGTTGTGCAGACCATTTTGTGGCACATGTTACTGGGCTGATAGGCGGCGGCCATCTTGGGACTAGTGCTGCAGCACAATCTCTCCCAACGTCCATTAATCACTTGTAATAGTGGTCTGTGCCATAGAAATCCTACATCAGGGACTTGGGTGTGCTTGTGTCACCCCTACTAATACCAGTCCACCTGTAATCCATACAGTCAAAAGACTGAAAGTATTCCAGTGAGGGAATTTTTTTATTTAAAAAGGCCAAGTTAGTTTATCTGGCGTTCAATATACTAGATACAGTTAGGCCTGCGTTTCATACATCTGGAATTAGCAAATTAATGTGCTGGGGTTGGGAAAACATATATGTACCCATACTAGAATCTGTCAAAGAAAGCGGTACTCACATATAACAGTCATTCCATCTGTAATCCATACAGTCAAAAGACTGAAAGTATTCCAGTGAGGGAATTTTTTATTTAAAAAGGCCAAGTTAGTTTATCTGGCGTTCAATATACTAGATACAGTTAGGCCTGCGTTTCATACATCTGGAATTAGCAAATTAATGTGCTGGGGTTGGGAAAACATATATGTACCCATACTAGAATCTGTCAAAGAAAGCGGTACTCACATATAACAGTCATTCCATCTGTAATCCATACAGTCAAAAGACTGAAAGTATTCCAGTGAGGGAATTTTTTTATTTAAAAAAGGCCAAGTTAGTTTATCTGGCGTTCAATATACTAGATACAGTTAGGCCTGCGTTTCATACATCTGGAATTAGCAAATTAATGTGCTGGGGTTGGGAAAACATATATGTACCCATACTAGAATCTGTCAAAGAAAGCGGTACTCACATATAACAGTCATTCCATCTGTAATCCATACAGTCAAAAGACTGAAAGTATTCCAGTGAGGGAATTTTTTTATTTAAAAAGGCCAAGTTAGTTTATCTGGCGTTCAATATACTAGATACAGTTAGGCCTGCGTTTCATACATCTGGAATTAGCAAATTAATGTGCTGGGGTTGGGAAAACATATATGTACCCATACTAGAATCTGTCAAAGAAAGCGGTACTCACATATAACAGTCATTCCATCTGTAATCCATACAGTCAAAAGACTGAAAGTATTCCAGTGAGGGAATTTTTTCATTTAAAAAGGCCAAGTTAGTTTATCTGGCGTTCAATATACTAGATACAGTTAGGCCTGCGTTTCATACATCTGGAATTAGCAAACTAATGTGCTGGGGTTGGGAAAACATATATGTACCCATACTAGAATCTGTCAAAGAAAGCGGTACTCACATATAACAGTCATTCCATCTGTAATCCATACAGTCAAAAGACTGAAAGTATTCCAGTGAGGGAATTTTTTATTTAAAAAAGGCCAAGTTAGTTTATCTGGCGTTCAATATACTAGATACAGTTAGGCCTGCGTTTCATACATCTGGAATTAGCAAATTAATGTGCTGGGGTTGGGAAAACATATATGTACCCATACTAGAATCTGTCAAAGAAAGCGGTACTCACATATAACAGTCATTCCATCTGTAATCCATACAGTCAAAAGACTGAAAGTATTCCAGTGAGGGAATTTTTTTATTTAAAAAAGGCCAAGTTAGTTTATCTGGCGTTCAATATACTAGATACAGTTAGGCCTGCGTTTCATACATCTGGAATTAGCAAACTAATGTGCTGGGGTTGGGAAAACATATATGTACCCATACTAGAATCTGTCAAAGAAAGCGGTACTCACATATAACAGTCATTCCATCTGTAATCCATACAGTCAAAAGACTGAAAGTATTCCAGTGAGGGGATTTTGCTTATAAAAAATAATATATTTCATTGTGGTGCGAGTTGAATCGCAACAATGAAGAAAAATACTATTAAGGGACGAGGGCGCGGTCGTGGTGGTGTCCGTGGAGCCTCTGTTGCTGGTAGAGGGCGTGGCCGTTCGGCCTCAGGCGCACACAGTAGGGAGCGAACTCCCTCAACTAGCCGGCAGAATGTACCGCAATATCTCGTGGGGCCCAATGCCGCTCTTAGGATGGTAAGGCCTGAGCAGGTACAGGCATTAATCGATTGGGTGGCCGACAGTGCTTCCAGCACGTTCACCACATGGTCTTCCACCCAGTCTTCTGCGGAAGCGCACAGGTGGCACCTGAAAACCAAGCCCATCAGTCTGTCACATCACCCCCAAGCATATCAGGGAAACGGTCTGAGCCACAAGTTATGCAGCAGTCTCTTCTTCTGTTTGAAGACTCTGCTTCCAGGGTTTCCCAGGGGCGTCCACCTAGCCCTTCCCCAGTGGAGGAAGACATACCATGCACTGACGCACAACCACTTATGTCTCCAGATGAAGAGGACATGGGAATACCACCTCATCGGAGTCTGCACGTCTCTGATGATGACGAAACACAGGTGCCCACTGCCGCGTCTTTTGCAGTGTGCAGACTGAACAGGAGGAGGTCAGGGAGGGAGACTGGGTGGAAGACGATGCAGAGGACGATGAGGTCTTAGACCCCACATGGACTGAAGGTCGTGGCGATGACTTTCACAGTTCAGAGGAAGAGGTAGTGGTGAGACCGAGACAACAGCGAAGCCAAAGAGGAGCAGGGGGCCAAAGCAGGCGAGCCGCCGCCCCAGAGTTCGCCTGCTACTGGACATCGCCAACAGGGACCCAGCCCCACAAAGGCAGCTTCAAAGAGTTCCCTGGCATGGCACTTCTTTAAACAATGTCCTACCGACAAGACCCGAGTGACTTGCACGCTCTGCCATCAGAGCCTGAGGCGAGGCATTAACGTTCTGAACCTCAGCACAACCTGCATGACCAGGCATCTACATGCAAAGCATGAACTGCAGTGGGGTACACACCTTAAAAACCAGGCACTCGCTGAGGCTCCCCTGCTCCCTCTACCGCTGCTGCCTCGGCTTCCGCCTCGAGAGGAATGTTGCCACCTGCCGAGCAGCAAACAGAGGATGTGCCACCGACACCACCACCACCGCCACCGTCAACTAGCGTCTCCACTATATCACACAGCAGCGTTCAGCTCTCAATATCTCAAACCTTAGAGAGAAGCGCAAATTCCCCGAGTCACCCTCGAGCCCTTGGCCTGAACGCCAGCATTTCTAAACTGCTGGCCTTTGAAATGCTGTCATTCCGGCTGGTGGACACAGACAGCTTCAAACAGCTGATGGCCATGGCTGTCCCGCAGTATGTGGTTCCCAGCCGCCACTACTTCTCCAAGACAGCCGTGCCTTCCCTGCACATGCAAGTGTCCGATAAAATCAAGTGTGCACTGCGCAGCGCCATTTGTGGCAAGGTCCACCTAACCACAGATACGTGGACCAGTAAGCACGGCCAGGGACGCTATATCTCACTAACTGCACACTGGATGAATGTAGTGGCGGCTGGGCCCCGCGGACAGTTCCTTGGCGCACGTCCTTCCGCCCCCTAGGATCGCAGGGCATCATTCTCTGCCTCCTGTAGCCTCCTCCTCCTACTCGGCTTCCTCCTCCACTGCTTCCACCAGCTCATCCGGTCAGCCACACACCTTCACCACCAACTTCAGCACAGCCCGGGGTAAGCGTCAGCAGGCCATTCTGAAACTCATATGTTTGGGGACAGGCCCCACACCGCGCAGGAGTTGTGGCGGGGTATTGAACAACAGACCGGCGAGTGGTTTCTGCCGGTGGGCCTCAAGCCAGGCCTGGTGGTATGCGATAATGGGCGAAATCTCGTGGCAGCTCTGGGACTAGCCGGTTTGGCGCACATCCCTTGCCTGGCGCATGTGCTGAACTTGGTGGTGCAGAGGTTCATTCACCACTACCCCAACATGTCAGAGCTGCTGCATAAAGTGCGGGCCGTCTGTGCGCGCTTCCGCCCGTTCACATCCTGCCGCTGCTCGCCTGTCTGCGCTACAGCGGAACTTCGGCCTTCCCGCTCACCGCCTCATATGCGACGTGCCCACCCGGTGGAACTCCACCTTGCACATGCTGGAGAGACTGTGCGAGCAGCAGCAGGCCATAGTGGAGTTTCAGCTGCAGCACGCTTCGCGTCAGTCGTACTGCCGAACAGCACCACTTCACCACCAATGATTGGGCCTCCATGCGAGACCTGTGTGCCCTGCTGCGCTGTTTCGAGTACTCCACCAACATGGCCAGTGGCGATGACACTGTTATCAGCGTTACAATACCACTTCTATGTCTCCTTGAGAAAACACTTAGGGCAATGATGTTAGAGGAGGTGGCCCAGGTGGAGGAGGAGGAGGAGGATGAGGGCTCGTTTCTAACACTTTCGGGCCAGTCTGTTCGAATTGGCTCAGAGGGAGGTTTGTTTAAGCAGCAGAGGACAGGTTCACAGAGTCGCCAGCCAAGGCACTGTACTGGAGGACGAGGAGGATGAGGAGGAGGAGGTGGAGGGGGACGAGGATGACGCAAGTTCACAGCGGGGTGGCAGCCCAGGCCCATCACTGGTGCGTGGCTGGGGGATACGGTGGGCGATGACGATCGCCTCCCACAGAGGACAGCTTGTCCTTACCCATGGGTAGCCTGGCCCACATGAGCGAATATATGCTCCAATGCCTGCGCAACGACAGCAGAGTTGCCCACGTTTTAACGTGTGCAGACTACTGGGTGGCCACCCTGCTGGATCCCGGTATAAAGACAATGTGCCCACTTTAATTCCTGAACTGGAGCGCGACCGTAAGATGCGCGAGTACAAGCGCTGCGCTGATAGAGCGCTCTTGAGAGCATTCCCACATGTCACAGGGAACAGGTGGAAGGTGAAGGCAGAGGAGTGGCAAGAGGTCGCCAACGCAGCTGTGTCACGGCCAGCTCATCTGAGGGCAGGGTTAGCATGGCAGAAATGTGGAAAAGTTTTGTCTCCACGCCACAGCTATCTGCACCGACACCTGATACGGAACGTGTTAGCAGGAGGCAGCATTTCACTAACATGGTTGAACAGTATGTCTGCACACCCCTCCACATCCTGACGGATGGTTCGGCCCCATTCAACTACTGGGTTTCGAAATTGTCCACGTGGCCAGAGTTAGCATGTTATGCCTTGGAGGTGCTTTCCTGCCCGGCGGCCAGCGTTTTATCTGAGCAGCGTATTCAGCACGGCAGGGGCGTCATTACTGACAAGCGCAGCCGCCTGTCCACAGCCAACGTGGACAAGCTGACCTTCATAAAGATGAACCAGGCATGGATCCCACAGGACCTGTCCCTCCCTTGTGCAGAGTAGTCCTTATTAACTGCCTAAAACATGTCTTGTTGTGCTACGGGCCACTTCTTTATTTGATACAAATTTTATGAAACCCACAGTTGAATGAAACTCTTCTCTGTCTGGGCGCCGGGGCCTAACCAGATGAAAGTGGCCGGTTAAACTAACGGGTGACATGAAGCCATAACCTCTGCCATGCTACCTCTGTCTTCTGTCTGGGTGCTGAGGCCTAAGTCAAATAAAGCGGTCTTCTGCTGTGCTGGGGGATATGAAGCTAATCTCTGACCTCTCTCCTCTGTCTGGGTCCAAAGGCCTAAATCACTGAAAGAGGCCTTCTCCTGTGGTGTGTGATATGATGCCAGAATATGTGCTGTGGGGCCTCTCTCCTCTTCCTGGGTGCAGGGGTCAAATAAACTAAATTGTGGCCTACTCCTGTGGTGGTTGATATGATGCCTGATTCTCTGATGTGGAACCTCTCTCCTCTGTTTGGGTGAAGGGGTCAAAGTCTTTCAAAGTCGCCTTCTCCTGTGCTGATTGATATGAAGCTGATGGTTGTGCCATCTGACATGGTTGCCGGGGTCCCATTAAATTGGGGCCTACTCCTGTGGTGGGTGATCTAAATGCCTGATTCTCTGCTTTGAAACCTCTCTCTCCGTCCGGGTGTAGGGGTCAAAGTCTGTCAAAAGTCGCCTTCTCCTGTGCTGATTGATATAAAGCTTATGCTTGTGCCATCTGACATGGTTGCCGGGGTCTGATTCAATGGTGGCCTACTCCTGTGGTGGGTGATCTAAATGCCTGATTCTCTGCTGTGTAACCTCTCTCCTCCGTCTGGGTGTAGGGGTCAAAGTAACTAAATGGTGGCCTACTCCTGTGGTGGGTGATATGATGCCAGAATATGTGCTGTGGGGCCTCTCTCCTCTTCCTGGGTGCAGGGGTCAAAGTAACTCAATGGTGGCTTCTCCTGTGGTGGCTGATATGATGCCAGAATATGTGCTGTGGTGCCTCTCTCCTCTTCCTGGGTGCAGGGGTCAAAGTAACTAAATGGTGGCTTCTCCTGTGGTGGTTGATATGATGCCTGATTCTCTGCTGTGAAACCTCTCTCCTCCATCTGGGTGTAGGGGTCAAAGTCTTTCAAAGTCGCCTTCTCCTGTGCTGATTGATATAAAGCTGATGGTTGTGCCATCTGACATGGTTGCCAGGGTCTGATTCAATGGGGGCCTACTCCTGTGGTGGGTGATCTAAATGCCTGATTCTCTGCTGTGAAACCTCTCTCCTCCGTCTGGGTGTAGGGGTCAAAGTCTTTCAAAGTCGCCTTCTCCTGTGCTGATTGATATGAAGCTGATGGTTGTGCCATCTGACATGGTTGCCGGGGTCCCATTAAATTGGGGCCTACTCCTGTGGTGGGTGATCTAAATGCCTGATTCTCTGCTGTGTAACCTCTCTCCTCCGTCTGGGTGTAGGGGTCAAAGTAACTAAATGGTGGCCTACTCCTGTGGTGGGTGATATGATGCCTGGTTCTCTGCTGTGGGACCTCTCTCCTCTGTCTGGGTCCAAAGGCCTAAATCACTGAAAGAGGCCTTCTCCTGTGGTGTGTGATATGATGCCAGAATATGTGCTGTGGGGCCTCTCTCCTCTTCCTGGGTGCAGGGGTCAAAGTAACTCAATGGTGGCTTCTCCTGTGGTGGCTGATATGATGCCAGAATATGTGCTGTGGTGCCTCTCTCCTCTTCCTGGGTGCAGGGTCAAAGTAACTAAATGGTGGCTTCTCCTGTGGTGGTTGATATGATGCCTGATTCTCTGCTGTGAAACCTCTCTCCTCCATCTGGGTGTAGGGGTCAAAGTCTTTCAAAGTCGCCTTCTCCTGTGCTGATTGATATAAAGCTGATGGTTGTGCAATCTGACATGGTTGCCAGGGTCTGATTCAATGGGGGCCTACTCCTGTGGTGGGTGATCTAAATGCCTGATTCTCTGCTGTGAAACCTCTCTCCTCCGTCTGGGTGTAGGGGTCAAAGTCTTTCAAAGTCGCCTTCTCCTGTGCTGATTGATATGAAGCTGATGGTTGTGCCATCTGACATGGTTGCCGGGGACCCATTAAATTGGGGCCTACTCCTGTGGTGGGTGATCTAAATGCCTGATTCTCTGCTGTGTAACCTCTCTCCTCCGTCTGGGTGTAGGGGTCAAAGTAACTAAATGGTGGCCTACTCCTGTGGTGGGTGATATGATGCCTGGTTCTCTGCTGTGGGACCTCTCTCCTCTGTCTGGGTCCAAAGGCCTAAATCACTGAAAGAGGCCTTCTCCTGTGGTGTGTGATATGATGCCAGAATATGTGCTGTGGGGCCTCTCTCCTCTTCCTGGGTGCAGGGGTCAAAGTAACTCAATGGTGGCTTCTCCTGTGGTGGCTGATATGATGCCAGAATATGTGCTGTGGTGCCTCTCTCCTCTGTCTGGGTCCAAAGGCCTAAATCACTGAAAGAGGCCTTCTCCTGTGGTGTGTGATATGATGCCTGAATATGTGCTGTGGTGCCTCTCTCCTCTTCCTGGGTGCGGGGGTCAAAGTAACTCAATGGTGGCTTCTCCTGTGGTGGCTGATATGATGCCAGAATATGTGCTGTGGGGCCTCTCTCCTCTTCCTGGGTGCAGGGGTCAAAGTAACTCAATGGTGGCTTCTCCTGTGGTGGTTAGTATGATGCCAGAATATGTGCTGTGGGGCCTCTCTCCTCTTCCTGGGTGCAGGGGTCAAAGTAACTCAATGGTGGCTACTGGCTTCTCCTGTGGTGGCTGATATGATGCCAGAATATGTGCTGTGGGGCCTCTCTCCTCTTCCTGGGTGCAGGGGTCAAAGTAACTAAATGGTGGCTTCTCCTGTGGTGGTTGATATGATGCCTGATTCTCTGCTGTGAAACCTCTCTCCTCCATCTGGGTGTAGGGGTCAAAGTCTTTCAAAGTCGCCTTCTCCTGTGCTGATTGATATAAAGCTGATGCTTGTGCCATCTGACATGGTTGCCGGGGTCTGATTCAATGGTGGCCTACTCCTGTGGTGGGTGATCTAAATGCCTGATTCTCTGCTGTGTAACCTCTCTCCTCCGTCTGGGTGTAGGGGTCAAAGTAACTAAATGGTGGCCTACTCCTGTGGTGGCTGATATGATGCCAGAAGAATATGTGCTGTGGGGCCTCTCTCCTCTTCCTGGGTGCAGGGGTCAAAGTAACTAAATGGTGGCTTCTCCTGTGGTGGCTGATATGATGCCAGAATATGTGCTGTGGGGCCTCTCTCCTCTTCCTGGGTGCAGGGGTCAAAGTAACTCAATAGTGGCTTCTCCTGTGGTGGCTGATATGATGCCAGAATATGTGCTGTGGTGCCTCTCTCCTCTTCCTGGGTGCGGGGGTCAAAGTAACTCAATGGTGGCTTCTCCTGTGGTGGTTAGTATGATGCCAGAATATGTGCTGTGGGGCCTCTCTCCTCTTCCTGGGTGCAGGGGTCAAAGTAACTCAATGGTGGCTTCTCCTGTGGTGGCTGATATGATGCCAGAATATGTGCTGTGGTGCCTCTCTCCTCTGTCTGGGTCCAAAGGCCTAAATCACTGAAAGAGGCCTTCTCCTGTGGTGTGTGATATGATGCCTGAATATGTGCTGTGGTGCCTCTCTCCTCTTCCTGGGTGCGGGGTCAAAGTAACTCAATGGTGGCTTCTCCTGTGGTGGCTGATATGATGCCAGAATATGTGCTGTGGGGCCTCTCTCCTCTTCCTGGGTGCAGGGTCAAAGTAACTCAATGGTGGCTTCTCCTGTGGTGGCTGATATGATGCCAGAATATGAGCTGTGGGGCCTCTCTCCTCTTCCTGGGTGCAGGGGTCAAAGTAACTCAATGGTGGCTTCTCCTGTGGTGGCTGATATGATGCCAGAATATGTGCTGTGGGGCCTCTCTCCTCTTCCTGGGTGCAGGGGTCAAAGTAACTAAATGGTGGCTTCTCCTGTGGTGGTTGATATGATGCCTGATTCTCTGCTGTGAAACCTCTCTCCTCCATCTGGGTGTAGGGGTCAAAGTCTTTCAAAGTCGCCTTCTCCTGTGCTGATTGATATAAAGCTGATGCTTGTGCCATCTGACATGGTTGCCGGGGTCTGATTCAATGGTGGCCTACTCCTGTGGTGGGTGATCTAAATGCCTGATTCTCTGCTGTGTAACCTCTCTCCTCCGTCTGGGTGTAGGGGTCAAAGTAACTAAATGGTGGCCTACTCCTGTGGTGGGTGATATGATGCCAGAATATGTGCTGTGGGGCCTCTCTCCTCTTCCTGGGTGCAGGGGTCAAAGTAACTCAATGGTGGCTTCTCCTGTGGTGGCTGATATGATGCCAGAATATGTGCTGTGGTGCCTCTCTCCTCTGTCTGGGTCCAAAGGCCTAAATCACTGAAAGAGGCCTTCTCCTGTGGTGTGTGATATGATGCCAGAATATGTGCTGTGGTGCCTCTCTCCTCTTCCTGGGTGCGGGGTCAAAGTAACTCAATGGTGGCTTCTCCTGTGGTGGCTGATATGATGCCAGAATATGTGCTGTGGGGCCTCTCTCCTCTTCCTGGGTGCAGGGGTCAAAGTAACTCAATGGTGGCTTCTCCTGTGGTGGTTAGTATGATGCCAGAATATGTGCTGTGGGGCCTCTCTCCTCTTCCTGGGTGCAGGGGTCAAAGTAACTCAATGGTGGCTTCTCCTGTGGTGGCTGATATGATGCCAGAATATGTGCTGTGGGGCCTCTCTCCTCTTCCTGGGTGCAGGGGTCAAAGTAACTAAATGGTGGCTTCTCCTGTGGTGGTTGATATGATGCCTGATTCTCTGCTGTGTAACCTCTCTCCTCCGTCTGGGTGTAGGGGTCAAAGTAACTAAATGGTGGCCTACTCCTGTGGTGGGTGATATGATGCCTGGTTCTCTGCTGTGGGACCTCTCTCCTTTGTCTGGGTGCTGTGGTCAAAATAATAGTAAGTGACCTTCTCCATTGGTGGGTGACTTGAAGCCTGATTCTGTGCTATGGGACCTCACTCCAATTAATATTGTTTAATTTTTATTTATTTTATGTTAACTCATCATTTCCCTATCTACATTTGTTTGCAGGGGATTTAACTACATTTTGCTGCCTTTTGCAGCCCTCTAGCCCTTTCTGGGTGTGTTTTACAGCCTTTTTAGTGCCCAAAAGTTCGGGTCCCCATTGACTTCTATGGGGTTCGGGTTCGGGATGAAGTTCGGGTCGAGTTCGGATCCCGAACCCGAACATTTTTCGAAAGTTCGGCCGAACTCGTCGAACCCGAACATCCAGGTGTTCGCTCAACTCTAGTTAACAGCCAAACAAAACGTAATATTTATTCCCCGATTCTGTAGTTTGCACGAACACCCAATATGTGGTCGTAAACTGCTGTATGGCCAAACTGCAGGGCGCAGAAGTAAAGGAACGCCATATGGTTTTTGAAAGGTGGATTTTGCTGGACTGGTTTTTTGACACCATGTCCCAATTGAAGCCCCCCAATGCACACCTAGAGTAGAAACTCCATAAAAGTGACTTCATCTAAGAAACTACACCCTTCAAGGTATTCAAAACCAGTTTTACAAACTTTGTTAACCCTTTAGGTGTTCCTCAAGAGTTATTGGCAAATGGAGATGAAATTTCAGAATTTCTATTTGTTACCTTGTCTCAATTAAGTATAATATAGAGCAACCAAAAATCATATTTACCCTAAAATAGTACCAACAAAACCGACACCTTATCCCATAGTTTCCAAAATGGGGTCACTTTTTTGGAGTTTCTACTGTAGGGGTACATCAGGGGGGCTTCAAATGGGACATACTGTCAAAAAACCAGTCCAGCAAAATCTGCCTTCCAAAAACCATATGGCGTTCCCTTCCTTCTGTGCCCTGCCGTTTGGCCATACAGCAGTTTACGACCACATATGGGGTGTTTGTGCAAACAAGAGAATCAGGGCAATAAATATTGAGTTTTGTTTGGCTGTTAACCCTTGCTTTGTTACTGGAAAAATGGATTAAAATGGAAAATTTGCAAGAAAATTGCTGTTTTGGGACCGTTTTTATTTTTTGCTATTTACATTGTTGAACTAACAGGTTAGATTGTGTGCTATTTCTATAGAGCAGGTTGTTACGGACGCGACAATACCAAATATGACTACTTTTTAGGGGTTTTTGTTTCAGTTTTACATAATAAAGCATTTTTGAAAAAAAATTATTTTTAGTGTCTCCACATTCTAAAAAGCCATAGTTTATTTTTTATTTTTTCGGCGACTGTCTTATGTAGGGGCTCATTTTTTGCAGGATGAGATGGTGGTTTGATTGGCACTATCTCGGGGTGCATATGACATTTTGGTCGCTTGCTATTACACTTTTTGTGATGTAAGGTGACAAAAATGGGTTTTGACACCGTATTTTTTTATTTTTTTTTATGTGTTCAGCTGAGGGGTTAGGTCATGTGTAATTTTTTAGAGCAGGTTGTGATGGACGCGGCAATACCTAATATGTATACTTTTTATTTATTTATATAAGTTTTACACAATAATATCATTTTTTAAAACAAGACAAAATTATGTTTTAGTGTCTCCATAGTTTGAGAGCCATATTTTTTATTTTTTTGGGCGATTGTCCTATGTAGGGGCTCATTTTTTGCGGGATGAGGTTACGGTTAGATTGGCACTATATGGGGGGTCATATGACTTTTTGATCGCTTGCTATTACACTTTTTGTGATGTAAGGTGACAAAAAAATGGCTTTTTGACAAAGTTTTTATTTAATTTTTTTTACAGTTTTTACTTGCGGGGTTAGGTCAGGTGATATTTTTATAGAGAAGATTCTTACGGACGTGGAGATACCCAATATGTCTACTTTTTTTTTTTTTTTTACATTTAACCCTAAGAAGCATTTTTGAAACAAAAAAAATCATGTTTTAGTCTGAGAAGCATAGTTTTTTTATTTTTCGGCCAATTGTTTTAGTTAGGGGCTCATTTTTTGCGGGATGAGATGGTGGTTTGATTGGTACTATTTTGGGAGGCATACGCTTTTGTGATCGCTTTGTATTACACTTTTAGTGATGTAAGGTGCCAAAAAATGGCTTATTTACACCATTTTTTTTTATGGCGTTCGTCTGACGAGTTCAGTCATGTAATATTTTTTTATTCAGTGATATGTGTTTTTTTTTTCATTTTTTTTGACCCAGACCCACTTGGTTCTTGTAGATCCAGTGGATCTGGTGTCTGTATAATACAGTACAGTACACTATATAGTGCACTGTGCTGTATTTTTTACTTTACAAAGTCTGAATAGACCTTTAGCAGGTCTATTCAGACTTTCAGCACCATGGAGAGCAGGACGCTTCTGAAAGCGTCCTGTCTCCACGGCAACCATCACCCGCTGCAATAAGTGCGCATCGGGTGATGGATGGGGAGGGAGTGGAGCCCCCTCCCTCTGTGATCCCATCCTGTTGGGGGGCTGCAAAGGCACAGCAGCCCCCGATGGGAGAGGGAGGGAGCTCCCTCCCTGTTAACCCTTCCATACCGTGGTCCATACGGACCACGGTACGGAAGGGGTTAAACGGCTGGCATCTGATCAAGCACAGATGCCAGCCGTTTCTATCAGAGTGTCAGCAATGTGCTGACACTGTGATAGATCCACTAGACACCAGGGAAACATTTCAGAGGAGGCGGACGGGGGATCGCAATAGCGATCCCGCCCGCCGCACCGCCCGCTGCCCGCAACCACCCCCCCTGCACCCCCGCAGCCATAATATGATTGGGGGCTGCAGGGGGGGTTAAAAATGAACACTTTGGGGGCATTAACTCTTTGTTCCCTGCGGTCATAGACCGCGGGGATCAGAGATCGCACAAAGCGCTGCAAACCGCAGGTCTGAATTGACTTGCGGTTTTCAGCGATCGCCGATATGGGGGGGGGGGGGGTCACAGGACCCCCCTGGGCATTGTAACAAGGTACCTGCTGAATTTCAGCAGGTACCTTGTTCCGATCACTGCCGGCTGAGCAGCAGTGATCGGAACTACTCATGACGTACCTGTACGTCATGGGTCCTTAAGGACTCGGAAACCATGACGTACAGGTACGTCATGCGTCCTTAAGGGGTTAACCACGGTCTGGGTGGCCACTGTTGTGAAAATTTTATTAGGATGTGTTTTCTAATAAGTCATATATTGTCATCATGTCTCACAGTGTGTAAACCATTGGCGTGGATATCTTACTGTGGATGTAGAGAACAATCAGCTGCGGGGCGCAGAGGTCTCCGCTGGCAAACAGTCTATGTGCCATGCACTGGGCTGTAGGCCAGGGGGAGACTGATGCGCTGCAGAGCAGTGTTTTCTTGGGAAATGTATGTGCGCCAGCTAGGGCCCCCGCCCAAAGAATGGATTTATTGGCTTGGCGTGGATGCATTTATTAAGAGAACAATATATGGGAAGAAACGTGCATTCGTTATTTCCAGTGCGCCTGATCAACCGCTGGAGATGGTGACGCTGTTCCTCTAAGTAGGGGACCATGTAAATATGTAGAACTGCAGAACACCTTGGTCTCCTTTGAATATTCTTTATTCCAACATCAAATACAAATGCAACGTTTTCGACCTCTGTGGTCTTTATCAAGCGAGAGGGACGCTACGGACTGGCGTTCATCACCGCTTGCACCCCCACCGAAGAAGGTTGGAATACCCAAGTGCTGCTACATCCATGATTTTGCTCCTCTAACTAGGCCCACATAAGAATTCTGGTGAGCCTTGTTGAGCATTGATCACTGATCGTTGCTGAACAAGATTCCCCCTAGTGGTGATTGAGAGAAATGTTGTGTGTCATCACTTCCTGTATGTTTGTACTGTAAATAAAGGGAGTTGTCAGGTGTTGGGCCTGCCCCTTCCTATTGTTATCCCTTTTGTCTATGTAAATAAAGAAGCAGTCTGGGCAAGAGGGCAGGTCTCACCAGGTCTCTCAACCATGAAGCATCTTATCTGATTACTGGAATAGTGGGGCCTTTCCTTACACAAAAGGACCTTGATACACGTGCTTGTAAGTACGGGGTAAGGAAATTTCTACAACACCACCAATGACTCCCGGTCTTTCCATGGCTTGATCAGGTTTATGTGATAAATCTGAAAGGGCTTTTTCCTTCCTGGTTGGTGCACTTTATAGTTCACCTCACCTATTTTCTCCACAATCTCGTAGGGACCCTGCCACTTTGCCAGAAACTTACTCTCCACTGTGGGAACTAAAATCAGGACCCTGTCCCTGGTATTAAAGCCCCTTATCCTGGCCGATCTGTTAAACACCCTGCTTTGGGCCTCTTGAGCTCTTTACAAGTGCTCTTTAACAATGGCCATTACAGTCGCTATCCGGTCCCGCATTTGGGCCACATGCTCAATGACGCTTTTATAGGGCGTAGCCTCGGTCTCCCAGGTTTCCTTGGCCACATCTAGTAATCCCATGGGCAGTGTCGGACTGGGGTGCCAAGGGCCCACCAGTAAGAGTGACTCTAGGGGCCCACGCTATAGTTTCATGCAAATATTGACACTTAAGGGGGTTTTCCGATTTGCATCAACATCCTTCGAAATAATCCGTTATATAGGAAGCTGTAGTGTAATAGCACACATAACCTCTGCAGCTAATCACTGGCTTTGGTGCTGTACACCACTGAGATCACTAATTAGTTACAGCAGTCAGGTGTGGTACGCAGGTATTTTTCTGCGGCAGCCAAAACATTATGTCCCAGCTGCAGCCTGGCGGGGAGAACAGAGTATTGGTGCTGGATCAAAAAGTGATCAGGATGGTGAGTTTAAGTGTTTTTATTTTCTTTTGTCATCTTTATTTTAAAAGCATCTCTGTAGTTTGGCCTCAAAAATTTTAACTTTGGTACCCCCTTCAAGCTCAGTACTTAGATACCATAACAGAACCAAGCGCTGGACTTAGATAAGGTGACAGAACCAAGCTCTGTGCATAGATACAGCAACAGAACTGTTACACGCATACTTCTCCACATGCCAGCACTCTGTTACACGCATACTTCTCCACATGCCAGCATTCTGTTACACGCATACTTCTCCACATGCCAGCATTCTGTTACATGCATACTTCTCCACATGCCAGCATTCTGTTACACGCATACTTCTCCACATGCCAGCATTCTGTTACACGCATACTTCTCCACATGCCAGCACTCTGTTACACGCATACTTCTCCACATGCCAGCACTCTGTTACACGCACACTTCTCCACATGCCAGCACTCTGTTACACGCACACTTCTCCACATGCCAGCACTCTGTTACACGCACACTTCTCCACATGCCAGCATTCTGTTACACGCATACTTCTCCACATGCCAGCATTCTGTTACACGCATACTTCTCCACATGCCAGCATTCTGTTACACGCACACTTCTCCACATGCCAGCACTCTGTTACACGCACACTTCTCCACATGCCAGCACTCTGTTACACGCACACTTCTCCACATGCCAGCATTCTGTTACACGCATACTTCTCCACATGCCAGCATTCTGTTACACGCATACTTCTCCACATGCCAGCATTCTGTTACACGCATACTTCTCCACATGCCAGCATTCTGTTACACGCATACTTCTCCACATGCCAGCATTCTGTTACACGCATACTTCTCCACATGCCGACACTCTGTTACACGCATACTTCTCCACATGCCAGCATTCTGTTACACGCATACTTCTCCACATGCCGACACTCTGTTACACGCATACTTCTCCACATGCCAGCATTCTGTTACACGCATACTTCTCCACATGCCAGCATTCTGTTACACGCATACTTCTCCACATGCCGACACTCTGTTACACGCATACTTCTCCACATGCTGGCACTCTATTACACACACTTCTCCACATGCCAGCACTCTTTTACACGCACACTTCTATACATGCCGGCAGTCTATTACACACACACTTCTCCACATGCCAGCACTCTGTTACACGCATACTTCTCCACATGCCGGCACTCTGTTACACGCATACTTCTACACAGGCCAGCACTCTGTTAGACACATACTTCTACACATGCTGGCACTCTATTACACACACTTTTCCACATGCCAGCACTCTTTTACACGCACACTTCTATACATGCCAGCACTGTAATACTTGCATGCACTCTCTTATACACACACTATCATACATACATGTACTCTTACATACACACACTGTCATACATACATGTTCTCTTACATACACACACTGTCATACATGCAGGCACTCTTTTAAACCAATTACAATACTTGTAGATTCCCTCCTCACCTCATGGTCCTCTATGTTGATAGTTGTGTCCCCAGGTCCTGAGCCAGACTTCTCCCCCAGGGCTGGGCTCCAGACTGACCACACAGGCAGCAGTCCTTCTAGCAGAGCTGCCTCATTGGAGGAGAGGCTGTCAGTGCTATTGACCGACAGGTCTTAGACCAATCAGCACTCCGGGTCACAGTAAGGCTGTTTCCACATGATCTAATTTACATAAAATCGCGGCAAAATGCCGTGTTTTTTTGCCGCGATTTTATGAAAATCAGATCATGTGGAAACAGCCTTACTGCCCAGGAGCGCTGATTACACAAAACTTGTCTGTTCCCATGAATTAGCGCTGGTGTGGCGCCCTCCTTCTCTTTTAGACTGAATCACAGGCAGCATGCATCCGACTGTGTACAGGGGGCGGAGCTTATTGTAGACAGCTTCTAAGCAAGGAAGCTCGTTGGCCCACCGAGTATTTCCACGGCTACCCGGTGATGAAGTCCGAGCCTGCCAATGGGTGTCGGCCATAAACCAACTCAAAGGGTGAAAACCCAGTAGAAGCCTGAGGTACCTCTCTGATTGAGAACATAAGGTAGGGTAGGAGGCAGTCCCAGTCACATCCATCTCTTTCTACTACATTCCATAACATCTGCTTTAGGGTTTTGTTGAATCTCTCAACTATGCCGTCTGTTTGGGGATGGTACACAGATGTACTAATATGGGTAATTTTGAACAACTTACAAATATTACTTTAGACATAAAGGGGGTACCCTGGTCTGTGAGGATTTTCTTTAGTATCCCTGTGGGGGAGAACATATAAAACAACTCTCGGGCAATATTTTTGGATGCCATGTTTCGCAGGGGCACCACTTCCGGATACTGAGTGGCATAGTCCAATACCACCAAGATATACTGGTGTCCTCTAGCTGATTTAACAATGGGACCCACCAAATCCATCGCAATTCTTTCGAAAGGTACCTCAATGAATGGTAGAGGCACCAAAGGACTCCGGAAGTGGGACGCTGGGGCACGACTCACAGTACGATTTTACTTCCTTGTACACTCCAGACCAGTAAAACCTTTGAAGTACCCTCTCCTGTGTATTGCTCATCCCTAAATGACCCCCCAATATGTAATTATGGGCCAGGTATAACACCATATGCCTATAATTTTTAGGTACCAGAAGCTGCTCAACAATTTTTTGGGTGCATTTGATAATGCGATACACCAAGTTCTGACTCATGGCAAAATGCGGAAACTTCTGGTCAGCTTCTGGTTCACCATCTATCACGGTAACATTTGCTCGAGCATTCAGAAGAGTGGGGTCTCTCAATTGCTCTGTACCAAAGTTACCTCTGGACACCTCTAAGTCCAACACATTTTGCTCAGATGGGGGTGGCTCCTCCTCCCCTGCTAACACTTGCAAGGGAAAGGGGATGTCGTCACCCTCATCATCACATGTCCCCACAGTTTCAGTATACATTTCAGTTAAAATGATTCGTTCATTTTCCACCTTATTGGCACCATTGTTTTCAGTGGGCTCCTCCCTTAACCCCTTAAGGACCGGGGGTTTTGGGATTTTTGCATTTTTGTTTTGCGCTCCCTGCCTTCCAAAAGCCATAACATTTTTATATTTCCGCTCACATAGCCATATGATGGCTTGTTTTTTGCGAGACAAGTTGTACTTTTTAACGCTACCATTTATTTTTGCATGTGATGTAGTGGGAAACGGGAAAAAAATTCCAAATGGGGTGAAATTGCAAAAAAAAAAGCAATTTCACCACAGTTTTACGGGTTTTTAAATTACAACGTTTGATTTGCGATAAAACTGACTGGTTAATTTTATTCTTCAGGTCAGTACGAATCCGGCAATACCTAATATGTATAGTTTTTCTTGCGTTTTGATAGTGAAAAAAAAATTAAAAGTGGGAATTTTTTTATTTTATTTTTTTGTCGCCATGTTTTGACCCCTATAACTTTTTTGTAATTATGCGTACGGAGCAGTGTAGGGGCTCATTTTTTGCGGGGCAATCTGAACTTTTAATTGATACCATTATGGGGTGCGTATGATGTTTTGATCACTTTTTATTCATTTTTTTTAGGAAATGAAGCGTCCAAAAATGGCGAATTAGCCATTTGGATGCTTTTTTTTTCGTTTTTATGTTTACTGTATGGTGAATATTTTTTAATATTATTATAGTATGGGAGTTTTCACACATTGCGACACCCATTATGTGTAATTTTTTTATTTTTTTATTTATTTTATTTTCATTTTGGGGAAAGGGGGTGATTTGAATTTTTATATTTTTTTATTTTATTTTTATTTTTTAAACTTTTTTTTTTTTTTACCACTTTCTTATAGTTCCCATAGGGAACTATAAGATGCAATCATCAGATTGTTATTCTCATATATTCCAATGCAATAGCATTGGAATATATGAGAAAATCGCATATTTCCTATGGAGCCTATTACAGTCATAGGCTCCATAGGAATATATGTAGTAACCTAGGTTTCATTCACAGAAACCTAGGCTACTACATGCATGCTCGGCTCCCCTTGTGGCCATCAGGGAGCCGAGCACAAACCAAAGTGAAACTTTCGGTTTTGCGCTGATCAGATGCCGTGGTCAGGATTGACCACGGCATCTGAGGGGTTAAATATCCGCGATCGGCATCGCTGCCGGTCGCGGACATGAGCTGCGGGTGTCAGCTTGATGAATCAAGTGTTTACCCGCAGCTCATGCGCCCGCTCCGTGCGGGAGCGGGCGCCATCTTTAAAGTGCGGACGAAGGGCGTACATGTATGCCCTTCGTCCTTAAGGGGTTAAACCACTGGGTTCAAGATGGACCTCACTGCAAGGATTATTTAAAGAGGAAAGCACAGATTCTGCAGAAGTTTCTGGACTGCCTGCAGGAGTGTGTTTCTTCTCCCACAACTTCCAAAACAAGGGGAAGTCCCAGCCCAAAGCGACTATCTCCGGCTACCTGCACACTCCATGGGCTCTAAGGTAAGAGGGCAGCCATGTGTCCCCACTCACTGCACCTCCAGTACTGGAGCATCCCAGGTCTCTTTGGTGAAGAGATGTCTCCAGGACCATACTGTCCGTGGGACTCAGTCTTAGACCCATGCCCAACCTCTAGAGCCCTGTTTCCTCTTGCACCCTTCCACACAGACCCTACAGCCGGACTCTCTTACCCACAGAAGACACGGGTCAGGTACTCCGGGGAGGCGTGGGTGCAGCAGGAACATCACAGAGGTAGTCCTCAGTCGCCAGGAATCTTTCCACCAGGTTGACTAGCTGGTCTGCAGTTTTTGGGTCTCCATGTCCGACCCACCGCTGTAGTTCCGCAGGAAGGGCTCTGAAGTAGTGATTCACCACTACTTTCTCCACGATCTGGGCCGATGTCGACGACTCAGGCTCCAGCCATTTCCGGACAAGATGGAGGAGGTCAAACATCTGAGAATGGGTTTGCTTGTCCATGGTGTACCTCAATGTATGAACACTCCAGGCACGAACAGCCGAGGTAACGCCCAGGCAAGCAAGGACCTCCATTTTTAATTTGGCATAGTCCCCGACATCCTGCTCCCTGAGGTCATAGTAGGCCTTTTGTGGTTCCCCCGACAGAAAGGGTGCAAGGACCTCTGCCCACTCTGCTACGGGCAGTCTCTCTCTCTCTCCGTCAATCTTTCAAACACGGTCAGGTAGGCCTCGATGTCGTCATCAGGCGTCAGTTTTTGCAAGGCCCGCCGCACAGCCTTCCTCCTATTGAAAGACTCTGGGGGGCTCACTGCCACTTGTTGAGCCGGAGTTACAACAGTCTCTCTGAGAGCAACAATATGCTCCATCAGCAGACGATTTGTTTCCTGCTGCCGAACCTGGGCCTCCACCTGAGCCTGCTGTTGTGCAAACAAGGCCTCTTCATGCCTTTTCTGTTGCTGTGCCATAGCGTGTTAATGCCTCTGGTTAGCCTGCACCAGCTGCTTCAAAACTTCCTCCATTGTATTAGATGGATGTTGCAAAGTTGTAGCAGCTTTCACCCAGGACATAAAGCACCAAACTGTTATGCCGTTGCCATTAGCAACTTAATTCTGCCCGCATCCGACACCATATGTAAGGGATCTTCTCTCTCCAGCAGGGTGGCGATGACAGATTCGCTTGCATACAGTACAGTTCGAATCAAAAGGTGCTTTATTTTACGTCACTCCAGCAATACAGGCAAGACACAGTTAAACCTCACTGAGTCAAGTGAATGACAGCAGCATAAAACATAAATTACACAAAATAAAATCCTGCCCGTCTGGGCCTGGCTAACACAGCATTGTCTACCTCACCTTTAGAAACACACTGAGAGTCTGGCTTCTCCAGCCTGGTTCCAGATACAGCTCTCCCAGACTGACATTCTGGGCTGTGTTTTTATTTCCCCTTGATGATCCCAGCTGGGGAGGGTGGATTGGAAGAGTGGATTGGGAGGTCCCACTGCCTCCTACCATCCCAATTCATAAAATCCAGCCCATGAAGTAACAAAACTGTCTCAGCAACCTACACATTGCTGAGGCCCTTGTAACAATTCTGGATTTTATTTACCTCACCCAGTTGAGGAACCTGGGTGGGATATACACTCCCTCCAGGACTTTACCACATATGTTACCACAATATATACACACACACTGTATCTATTATACCATATAACAGATGCAGTGGACACACGTATCTAGTATACCCAAAAGTGTACTGATATGTGAGGTACAAGGTTTAATAGATGCAGTGTGCACAGGTATATGTAGTATACCCAGCAGTGTACTGGTATGTGAGGTATGAGGTATAATAGATGCAGTGTGCACAGGTATATGTAGTATATACAGCAGTGTACCAATATGTCAGGTACAAGCTGTAATTTATATCTCATACCTCAAATATCATTACACTGCTGGCCAGAAACAGGTAGTGGGAGAGGCTATGAATAGGTTATGTGCACCCAATTTAGATTCTTGCCATGGTGCCCAGTGACTTCTATGTACGCCCCTAACTGCAAACAAAATTGATGATGGCTGGCAATGACAGGACTTGTAAAGCATGCCGTGGCACCAAATTCCCCTCTGCTAAGCATCTTACAATGGTCTGGGCAGAGACAGGAGTGTGTAGTGAAGGGGCCACCTGTGTCTGGATGGTGGACAATGAAACTATGGGAGCTGCTTGTACTTGTCAGGACTTGAGATCAAAAAAATCCCCTATACTGGTAGTCTGTCTGGACCATCTGAAGCCAGTTCGCTGTAGCACATAAACACTGCTCCCAACACCTCCTAACAGCTAAGTCAGAACGGCAGGCATATATGGCAGACAACTCATCAAAACAACCATCCTGTTTCTCTCAGTCCAATGATGCACCCCCTCTCAAAGTCTGTTAACTGGGCAAAATGGCTTAAATTACATCATAGAGACATGTCTAGTAGTCAACGCTCTCTCACAAAGAGGTACACCACGCAAAAGTAGCCTCTGAGACCCTTTGTATAGGGCAGCCAGGAAGCACTTTTACACTCTCCTGTGGCAACACCCACTATCTAATAAGGCCACTCTTGTAATAATTTGCATATTTGCCTGTATGCCAAGCATGCCAAGTTTTACAGCAATCCAATATTCCTATAATTTTTATCTGGGTGCATTATTATTATTTTTTTGCGAGTGTACATTACAAAGTATACACATATATGACATATCCTGACACCATCATGCACAGGAGATTTTTAGAATTTATTTTTGGACTAAACATTATTTATTGAATAGACTAATTTAAACATACTGTATTTTCTGGCGTATAAGACTACTTTTTAACACATGAAAATTTTCTCAAAAGTCGGGGGTCGTCTTATACGCAGGTATACCGCGTGCTGAAACTCCAGAGGACCTTTCACTGGTCCAACGATTGTTAGATAATGATATGTATGTGCAGTATACGGGCACTTTAATACCCGTTTACTACCAATCTGTTATGTTCCTTTAAGTATTTCATATAAATTGCCTGCAGCAATGTGAAGGTCGTCATGTAGGTATTAGACCACTAGGGGAACTGGTGAGCAGGGATATATATAGGTAGGCCAAGGCAGGCTAGTGTTAGTGCAGACCCTGGAGTCTGTGTAGGCCACATGTCTCAGGCCTGAGCAAGTCAGCAGAAGTCAAGCAGAGGCAATCCCTAGAGCAAGAGGTACTGAATGTCAAGAGGAGGTACACTGTCAACTGGAGATTCAAGGATATAAGCCAGAAATAGGGCATTGGGGCCTTGAAGCATCAATTCCAGTCAGGACAAGTCAGGAAGAAAGTAAGGTTCACCTGCAATTCTAAGTCCTGTTATTTTACCCTCTGTTATACCTTGCTGGATGTAAGCCTGCTGTAACTGCGACTGTACAAACGTCTATTTTCTGCAACAAGAACTGTGTTAAGAGGTTGCCTGCTGTAATTTCCACTGTTCTCAGTAAAGTTGGAATTCTGTTTTCAAGTTACAAGTCTGCACCTCTGTTATTCCTACTATAAATACGGTGTGCCACCGTTTACTGGCACTGGCGTCACGACACCTCAGGGACTCAGCCATAGGCACGTTAAACTACAACACCAAGGGCACCTCGCATTCCACCTGGCTGTGTCCCTCAAGAACCCAGAGAGTGCCCCAGAGGAACAGCGTGCCGGCCTCTCCATCACTGGCATTCCCCAGGTTAGTCCCACACATTGCCCTGACTTGGGGATGCTACATTTTGGCGTCACGAACAGGATACGCACGTTTTACGGACTGTGAGCAAAAACGTGAACTTTGTGCCTTAACCAGTTTGCCAAGTGACAAAACGCCTGTTTATTTGAAGTAAACTTTGTGGACCTAAAACGTACAGAAAAGTGTCCCAAAAACCTCTAAAAGCGCTGGGCAGTGTTGCGCTATCAAGAGGAAGAAAATCGCCACTTCAAAGTGCATTTTTGTGGACTTTTATGCTGTTTTACTACCGCTGCTTGCTGTCATTGAATTGATGCATCATGGCGCCCAAGATGGCCGCCTGAACTGTGGACGTATCTACTGCGCCATCACTACTCATCGCTGGCGGGAAAACTTAGCGCCAAACTCTGCAGCGTCACCACCTTATGCAAATTTCCCAAGCTGGACTCCACCTACCTTGGACTTGGAAGAACGCAGACGCTGTTCCCGTCGGAGCAAGTCGAGCTCCGCCCCTCCAGCCCGGCGTCCTCGCGGGAAGGGCGCTGCGCAAGGGATTCCCGAAGACGTCCTTCCGGATCTCGCGAGATTTGGACCGCCTGCACCGGAGTAAGTACAAACTCCTGGGAGAAATAATTCTACACCGGAGAGGGTCGCCTGGTTAGTAAGGCCCAAAAGGGGATACCGGACTCTGTCCATCGATCGCGCTCACCGGCCAGTAACCCCGCCAGCGCGACATCGGACCTATCGCTACCTCTTAAAGGGACCGCTCAACCAATTAATCTGCATCATGTCGGACTCAGAAGTAGCCGAGCAGCCTGCCCCAGGGAGCCAGTGGCCACCAACGGTATTGCGCCTGCCAACATGATGCCGCTGACGATGCCATACTATTTTGGGGCCCCATGGTTTCCCGCTACGCCGGGGAGGCTCATAATTTAAAAGACTTCCAAGACAAAATCCTGGCTCTGTTCCGGCTCTATCCTATTAACCCGGAGCAGCAAATGGAGATTCTGTTAGCCCAGTTGGAAGGAGCGGCCCGTCGAGAAGTCATGTCCTGGCCCAGTTCTGAGAGGAGTACCATAGAGCAGATCTTCGACCGCCTCAGCACTACCTTTGAAGTCAGGACGGTGTCTGAAATAAAGATGCGCTTCTTCAGTAAGAAACAAAAGCCTGGTGAGTCACTCCGTGATTTTGCTTTATCTCTCCAAGAGGCCTGGAGGGCCGTCATTCATATAGACCCTAGAGAGGTTGACACCCAGGATCAAATTCTGAGAGAACAATTTATTGCGGGTGTGAATAGCGAATCTTTAAAAACACAATTGAAAATGTTGTCGGCTCAGCACCCTAACAGTATTTTCCTGGACTTTAAGGAACTGGCCATCAGTATTCTGGGACAACATCTGCCAACGGAACCAGTGGCCCATCCCGAGCCTCCTGTCCGTAATCCTAAGCTGACGGATACCAGCCTGCCAGGGGCCAGCCAAGCCGCCCAGACTCCAGTTCCTGATACAGTAGCTGCTCTGATGGAACAGGTCAATTACCTCACTAAGAGCCTGGAAAAAGTCTGCAGGAAACTGGAAGAGTGGGAGAAACCCTTAATGCTGGAAGATGAACTCCTTTTGCCTCAAAAGCCTGGCCCCCTGCGTATCAAGAAGTTTATCCCAGAGATCCTGGAAGACGTCCAAGTGACCGGTTTAGGAACCGCAAGCGGCCTTCCTGTAATTACTGCAAAAAGTTGGGTCATACTGAATCTACTTGCTGGCAGTTAAGCGGGTCACCCTCGAGGCTGAGGACCGCCCCTCGGGAGGTAGAACAACAGGTCAAGGGATCCAAACTGGATGCCCGTTATGTGGGGTCCCGTCCCAAAATAAGCGTCCGGATCAATGGAGTGCCTTTTGAAGCGTTGCTGGACACTGGATCTCAAGTCACCACTATTCAGCAGTCCACCTTTAATCAGTTCTGGAGTTCCAGCCTGCTTACCCAGCCACCTGAGTCCTGGTTGGAGATAATTGCAAGCAATGGTAAGCCCATAAAAGTCCATGGATACTGGGAACCCACGCTCCAGGTGGGAGAAGCCACTTTACCACAGCAAGGAGTGATCGTGGTACAAACCGGGGATAAAGGGGTCACCCTGTGATTGTTGGGACTAATGTTTTCAAAAATTGCTACCCTGAGGTACTTGAAGCTCTCCATCAGTCCCTGCCTGCAGCTTCCTCTGCCTCCAAGAAGGTCCTTCAAAAGACTATCAGCGTACTGTGTGCTCAGCAGAGGTTTGCAAATGAAAAGGAGAGATCTGCACCGCCAGGATCCGTGATAATAGACCAGTGACTCTACCTCCAAACTCTCAAACCCTCCTGTGGTGCCGTGCTGTCCTGGGAGTCCAGGGCCAAGATTATCCGGCCCTGGTGGAGCCTGTCCAGATGGAGAACTACCCATATGTGAGAGCTGCCAAGTGCCTGGCGACCGTCTCCCAAGGTAAAGTACCTGTCCGTCTGATTAACCTCAGCGATCATCCTGCTGTGCTTACTAAGCACTGTCCTGTTGCCCAGCTTTCCCAGGTATCCTTCCAGGATGTCATCCGCCTGCCTGTCACCGAGGAGCCATCAGCTGCCACTCGAGGACCTCTTCCTGCGGACGACTCTCCAGTGCCCTGGTGGAAGGAACTCCATGTCGGGGACGAAGCTACCCCGCAATATCAACTAGAGGGACTCCTGAACCTAGTAAAGCAACACCATCAAGCCTTCAGTAAGCATGCAACGGACTATGGAGAGGTCAGTGTCATCCAACACACCATACCCACTGGCTCTCATCCTCCCATTAAAGAGAGGTATAGACCCATACCACCAACTTCATACCAAACTGTTAAAGAGATGATCCAAGAAATGAAAGACTCAAGCGTAATCCGGGACAGTCGTAGTCCCTGGGCTGCCCCCTGGTTTTAGTAAAAAGAAAGATGGTGGCATCCGGTTTTGTGTAGACTATAGAAAGATAAATCAGATCACTCACAAAGATGCCTATCCATTGCCACGTATTGAGGAGTCCCTAACTGCTCTAGGCTCCTCCGCCTATTTCTCCACCTTAGATTTAACCAGCGGATATTGGCAAGTGCCCATGGCCCCTGAAGATAGGGAAAAGACTGCTTTCACCACCCCTATGGGCCTGTTTGAATTTAATTGCATGCCATTTGGACTGTGTAATGCCCCGGGACCTTTCAAAGATTAATGGAGCGGTGCTTAGGCCATAAGAACTTTGAGACGGTGCTGTTGTACCTGGATGACGTTATCATCTATTCTAAAACGTATGAGGACCATTTAAAGCATTTAGCTGAGGTGTTTGAAATCCTTATTAAATACGGCCTCAAAATTAAACCGTCCAAATGTCACCTGCTGAAACCTGCTGTAAAATACTTGGGACATGTTGTAAGCGCAGAGGGGTCCAGCCTGATCCTGATAAGTTGGCTGCTGTCCGAAGTGGCCGGTCCCCACTACAGTGAAGGAAGTGAGGAGTTTCCTTAGCTTCGCTGGCTACTACCGGCGCTTTATCCCCCACTTCGCTCAAATAGCGGATCCAATCCAGGAACTTCTGAGGGGCAACCAAAAAGAGCCCAAAGACTCCTGTCCCCATTGAATGGAATGAAGAGAGGGAGGTTGCATTTCAGTTATTAAAGAAGAAGTTGACTGAACCTCCTGTGCTGGGGTACCCAGATTACAGTAAGCCATTTCACCTTTACACAGATGCCAGTAAGAAAGGCCTGGGAGCAGTGCTGGCTCAAGTGCAAGAAGGGAAAGAGAGGGTGATAGCTTACGCCAGCCGGTCCTTAAAGGGAGCTGAAAAGAATGATCAGAATTACAGCTCTTTCAAATTAGAGTTTCTGGCCTTAGTGTGGGCGGTAACAGAAAAATTCAAAGACTATTTGGCTGCCACTCCATTTATTGCCTTCACTGATAATAATCCTCTGGCCCACCTGAATACCGCTAAACTGGGGGCCTTAGAACAGAAGATGGGCCTCCCGCCTTGCTAATTACGACTTCACTGTAAAATACCGGGCTGGCCGTTCAAGCGATAATGCTGATGCCCTGTCAAGGCTCCCCACTGAAATAGCACCAGATGACAAACGGGATGCCTGGGAAGATGTGGAGATGCCAGCATTTTATAACAGGTTTGCTCAACAGGACCAAGCTCAAGCTGCCAACAGTGGAACCTCTGACCCTCCATCCTTTGATAAGCCTGCATCCAGAGAAGAAAAGTGGATTAAGTTGCAATCAGAGAGTAGAGTTCTCGGTGAACTGCTGGACTTCTTCATCAGTGGCAGAACCCCTGAAAGAATTAGGCGAAAGACCGCAGACCCAGAACTCGTCAAATTGTGGAGGCAACGTCAACAACTGTTCCTTCGGAAAGGCCTGTTGCTGCGGCGAAGCCTGGATCCAGTGTCCAAGCGACAGAGTGCACCAGATCCTCATCCCGCGTCGTGATGCAGGTATGGTTTTAGAAATGTATCATGACAGGTCTGGACATTTTGGGGTGCAAAAGACTGAGGCCACTATCCGTAGGCGGTTCTACTGGGTTGGAATCAGAGAGGACATTGAGAAGTGGTGTCGGGAATGTACAGCCTGTGCCCTAAAGAGAGGTGAACACCATGATCAGAGAGCACCGCTGCACCCTATTATAAGTACCGCCCCTCTTGAACTGGTTGCTATTGATCACGTAAAGTTAGAGCCCAGTCACTCAGGGTATGCCTATGCTATGACTATTATTGATCATTTCACTAAGTTTGCCGTAGCAGTGCCTGTGAAGGACCTGACAGCCAAGGCGACCGCGGAATTGTTCTGGAAACACTTCCTCCTGCCTTACGGCTGCCCAGAGAAGATCCTCACCGACCAGGGGTCTGCGTTTGAGTCTCATCTGTTCCAGGAGCTGTGCCGACTACACAATTGCCAAAAGGTCCGGACCACGGCCTATCATCCACAAGGTAATGGACTCTGTGAAAAGATGAATCAGACCTTGATTGAAATGTTGAGAGCCGTGCCTCCTGAGACCAGAGGAGACTGGCCTAACCTGCTACCACAGCTCATGTATACGTACAATAATACTATCCATTGTTCCACTGGATACACTCCTTTCTACCTGTTGTTTGGGCGTCAGGGTAAATTGCCTGCAGATCATTCCCTGGATGTACAAGTGCTGGATGACATTAATCCCCTGCCTAAAACTGACTGGGTAACGGAACATCAAAGGCGCTTGCTTAATGCCAAAGAAATTGTCCAGGAGCGCATGGAAGGTGCCCGGGAGCGACAACAAAAGACTATGATTTGGCGGCCCATGCAGAGCCCTTGGTTGTGGGGGACACCGTGTGGTTGAAGAACAATCACCGTACCAGTAAGCTGGACAGTAAATGGGAGAGAACTCCCTATCTTGTGTCTGCCATCCCTAATGCTGAAACTCATACCTATGAGGTCACCAGAGAGGTAAGGGTCCCCAAATTGTTCACAGAAACCGCCTAAAACTCTGCAGTGACAAGGAGGCTGTTGTTGGAGATTCCGGATCCGAGTCTTCTGAGTCAGATTCCATTGCTCGGCCTGTTGAACCTATGCAGGCCATAGCGGATTTGCTGAATGATCCTGAGCCGCTCCACTGGTTCCTTACACCCTGGTTAAACTTTGGGGTGCCTGCCCGGCACCTGCTGAACCTGCAACCGTAGCAGGCCCCGCTCAGGGTGCTACTGAAAGGGGTCCCACTGATGTGGATCCTTCTTGTCCCCCTGTATCCGGGCAAGAGGAGACCTTGGCCCTGAGGAGGTCTACCCGGTCTACAGGGGCGCTTACCAGTACGTTTTGAAAACTATGACTGTACTGGAAGTGTTTCCCGACAGGAAACCTCTGTGTGAGCATCATCCTTTTTAAGTCTTTGTGCCCAGAGATGGACTCCTGTGTGCGAGCCTCTGTGATATGTTCTTATTATGGACTCTGGCATTCTCTTATGGACTATCCTGGTGTTAACCATTGATTTGCTGTACCAGGTCAGCATCACAGCTCTGCATTAATAGCCTGCAAGCAGAGGGCGTCGCCCTTGTCACCGCGCTCCACCTTTTCCAGCTGGACCTGATATGATTATTTATGCAGATGTCATTTATTTGTGTATATGTATGCCTGCATGTTTTCCTTTTGTCTTTCAGGAGAGGAATCCAGCTGGGTGGGCCCTGTGGGAGTACGAGTCGTACTCAGTTTAAAGTCGTGGGGTATGCAGTATACGGGCACTTTAATACCCGTTTACTACCAATCTGTTATGTTCCTTTAAGTATTTCATATAATTGCCTGCAGCAATGTGAAGGTCGTCATGTAGGTATTAGACCACTAGGGGAACTGGTGAGCAGGGATATATATAGGTAGGCCAAGGCAGGCTAGTGTTAGTGCAGACCCTGGAGTCTGTGTAGGCCACATGTCTCAGGCCTGAGCAAGTCAGCAGAAATCAAGCAGAGGCAATCCCTAGAGCAAGAGGTACTAAATGTCAAGAGGAGGTACACTGTCAACTGGAGATTCAAGGATATAAGCCAGAAGTAGGGCATTGGGGCCTTGAAGCATCAATTCCAGTCAGGACAAGTCAGGAAGAAAGTAAGGTTCACCTGCAATTCTAAGTCCTGTTATTTTACCCTCTGTTATACCTTGCTGGATGTAAGCCTGCTGTAACTGCGACTGTACAAACGTCTATTTTCTGCAACAAGAACTGTGTTAAGAGGTTGCCTGCTGTAATTTCCACTGTTCTCAGTAAAGTTGGAATTCTGTTTTCAAGTTACAAGTCTGCACCTCTGTTATTCCTACTATAAATACGGTGTGCCACCGTTTACTGGCACTGGCGTCACGACACCTCAGGGACTCAACCATAGGCACGTTAAACTACAACACCAAGGGCACCCCGCATTCCACCTGGCTGTGTCCCTCAAGAACCCAGAGAGTGCCCCAGAGGAACAGCGTGCCGGCCTCTCCATCACTGGCATTCCCCAGGTTAGTCCCACACATTGCCCTGACTTGGGGATGCTACATATGTGTAGAGCGGTGCCCAGGGATCTACCTGCACTTACTATTATCCCTGGGCACCGCTCTACACATACATATCATTATCTAACCATCGTTGGACCAGTGAAAGGTCCTCTTAAGTTTCAGCACGCGGTATACCGGCGTATAAGACGACCCCCGACATCATTATGTAACTGAGAGCGGCCCCCTCTCTCTTCTCTCAGTGGTTTTCTCATGCTCAGATCGTCTGTTTAATTTTTATTTGGTGTGTGTTGGAAGAGGGGTAGTCTTATACGGTGAGTATAGCCCCAAACCCCATATTTTAACAGGAAAAGTAGGGGGTCGTCTTATATGCCCAGTCGTCTTATACGCCGGAAAATACGGTAGCATAAAGAAAAACTGTAATTTTTCTTGAATATTAGACCCACAGAATTTATTGATATCCACTCTGATTTTATATACAAATAAAACTTTATGTGTCCCAAAAAAAGAGATAAACACTTTGGGATAGACTGAGAAAATGTTTTTACCTTTAGAATGCAGCATTCTAATAGGTGAAAATTTTCTCTGGTGCTGAGGGCCCCAAACACCCCAGGTTATGAAAAGGTTAAATACATTGAATTGTGTTAGTGTTCAAACACAGGGCCCTTTACTGTGTCATGACCCAATTTTTTGCTTTTTCATAAAGCTGACAAAGGAGGAGAAAGAAATTGAAAGTAAAGTGTGAAACTCCATTATAAAGGTCTTGTACAGTAAAATGTTTTATTTTAGATCACATAAATTAATGATGACGACAGCTAGTTGATTCCAGCTTGTATTCTTGCTTGAACAGGTATTTCCTAGTAAAGAAGAATAAGAAGTCAAGGTTATCCAATTAGGCTTATCCATGGTGTCTAGTCTGAAGCAATTATTTAAAAATATGCATGCAGCTACTGTATGTACAGTACTAAACCACTGGATATCAGGGATTTTGGTTTAAAACTAATGCACTCAATGAACCGCGGTACCAAACCTTGTGCTAACTTGAAGAACAGAGGACTTCAGAGATGTCTTCATTAGATGAGGTCACTGTGCATGTGCTTGAAGCCGAGGTATATATACAGTTGCAAGAAATGTATGTGAACCCTTTGGAATGATATGGATTTCTGCACAAATTGGTCATAAAATGTGATCTGATCTTCATCTAAGTCACAACAATAGACAATCACAGTCTGCTTAAACTAATCACACACAAATAATTAAATGTTACCATGTTTTTATTGAACACACAATGAAAACATTCACAATGCAGATGGAAAAAGTATGTGAACCCCTAGACTAATGACATCTCAAAAAGCTTATTGGAGTGAGGTGTCAGCCAACTGGAGTCCAATCAATGAGATGAGATTGGAGGTGTTGGTTACAGCTGTCCTGCGCTATAAAAAAAACACACACCAGTTCTGGGTTTGCTTTTCCCAAGAAGCATTGCCTGATGTGAATGATTCCTCGCACAAAAGAGCTCTCGGAAGACCTATAATTAAGAATTGTTGACTTTCATAAAGCTGGAAAGGGTTATCAAAGTATCTCCAAAAGCCTTGCTGTTCATCAGTCCATGGTAAGACAAATTGTCTATAAATGGAGAAAGTTCAGCACTGCTGCTACTCTCCCTAGGAGTGGCCATCCTGTAAAGATGACTGCAAGAGCACAGCGCAGACTGCTCAATGAGGTGAAGAAGATCCCTAGAGTGTCAGCTAAAGACTTACAAAAGTCTCTGGCATATGATAACATCCCAGTTAGCGAATCTATGATACGTAAAACACTAAACAAGAATGGATTTCGTGGGAGGATACCACAGAGAAAGCCAAGCCACTGCTGTCCAAAAAAAACATTGCTGCATGTTTACAGTTTGCACAAGAGCACCTGGATGTTCCACAGCAGTACTGGCAAAATATTCTGTGGACAGATGAAACCAAAGTTGAGTTGTTTGGAAGAAACACACAACACTGTGTGGAGAAAAAGAGGCACAGCACACCAACATCAAAACCTCATCCCAACTGTGAAGTATGGTGGTGGGGGCATCATAGTTTGGGGCTGCTTTGCTGCGTCAGGACTTGGACGAATTGCTATCATCGAAGGAAAAATGAATTCCCAAGTTTATCAAGACATTTTGCAGGAGAACTTATCTGTCCACCAGCTGAAGCTCAACAGAAAATGGGTGTTGCAACAGGACAACGGCCCAAAGCATAGAAGTAAATCAACAACAGAATGGCTTAAACAGAAGAAAATACGCCCTCTGGAGTGGCCCAGTCAGAGTCCTGACCTCAACCCGATTGAGATGCTGTGGCATGACCTCAAGAAAGCAAATTTGCGGAACGAGTGCGGCCCTATTCATTTTGAATAGGGACGTGATGGATGCGGAGAGCACACACTGTGCTCTTCGCATCCGCATTTGCGGAGCGCGCCGCCGATCTTCCGGTCGGCGGCTCGGCAATAATATAGAGCATGTCCTATTCTTGCCCACAATTGCAGACAATTATAGGCATCTCTATAGGGCTGGTGGCAAGGTGTGTTGCGGATCCGCAACACACTACGGACGTGTGAATTAGGCCTTACTCCTGACCGTGGTGCACGTTTGATCTGCAACTACAGGAAATGTTTGGTTGAAGTTATTGCTGCCAAAGGAGGTTCAACCAGTTATTAAATCCAAGGGTTCACATACTTTTTCCACCTGCACTGGGAATTCCACCTGTTTACATGGTGTGCTCAATAAAAACATGGTAACATTTAATTCTTTGTGTATTATTAGGTTAAGCAGACTTTGATTGTCTATTCTTGTGACTTAGATGAAGATCAGATCACATTTCATGACCAATTTGTGCAGAAATCCATATCATTCCAAAGGGTTCACATACTTTTAATTGCAACTGTACATCTACTCACTGTGAATGTCAGGATCCCATTGGTGGAAAAAGGTCTTCTGCACCTGAGTGAGATTTTGTACAACCAGACACTGATGTCAAAGAGGAAAAGGGAGGCCTACTGACACTGATGCCAAGGAGATGGATAGGATAACGGGGATGATTCCAATGACTCCAGCAATTACGTTTTTATGACGTCGGGTACATTTTCAAAGTCAATTTTTCACAAGAACAACAATTGTAAGCTTCAACAAAACCAGTTTCTGAAAGAACACAGCTTGAACAATGGGGACATGTAAATACACTGCCTTTCCCAAAAAAAAGTCACCACCAAAAAAATGGTCACACACTCTAATATTTTGTTGGACCGCCTTTAGCTTTGATTACAGCACGCATTCACGGTGGCATTGTTTCGGTAAGCTTCTGCAATGTCACAAGATTTATTTCCATCCAGTGTTGCATTAATTTTTCACCAACATCTTTCATTAATGATGGTAGAGTCTGACCGCTGCGCAAAGCCTTCTCCAGCACATCCCAAAGATTCTCAATGGGGTTAAGGTCTGGACTCTGTGGTGGTCAATCCATATGTGAAAATGATGTCTCATGCTCCCTGAACCACTCTTTCACAACTTGAGCCCGATGAATCCTGGCATTGTCATCTTAGAATATGCCCGTGCCATCAGGGAAGAAAAAATCCATTGATGGAATAACATGGTCAGTATGTTCAAGTAGTCAGCTGAACTCATTCTTGGAGCACATACTGTTGCTGAACCTAGACCTAACCAACTGCAGCAACCCCAGATAATAGCACTGCCCCCACAGGCTTGTACAGTAGGCACTAGGCATGGTGGGTGCATCACTTCATCTGCCTCTCTTCTTACCCTGATGCGCCCATCACTCTGGAACAAAGTAAATCTGGACTCATCAGACCACACGACCTTCTTCCATTGCTCCAGAGTCCAATCTTTATGCTCCCTAGCAAATGTAAGCCTTTTTTTCTGCTTTGCCTCACTGATTACTGGTTTTCTTACAGCTACACAGCTGTTCAGTCCCAATCCCTTGAGTTGCCTTTGTATTGTGTGTGTGGAAATGCTCTTACTTTCACTATTAAACATAGCCCTGAGTTCTACTGTTGTTTTTCTTCGATTTGATTTCACTAAACGTTTAAGTGATCGCCGATCACGATCATTCAGGATTTTTTTTTTGGTCACATTTCTTCCTCAAATACGAAAGGGTCCCCACTATCCTTCCAGTTTTTAATAATGTGTTGGACAGTTCTTAACCCAATTTTAGTAGTTTCTGCAATCTCCTTAGATGTTTTCTCTGCTTGATGCATGCCAATGATTTGACCCTTATCAAACAGACTAACATCTTTTCCTGAGAAGCAACTCATTGTACCAGTTGGGGTTAAATAACTTGTTGTCAGCTGAAAGATAAACGCCCATACAGTAATTATCCAATAGAAGGCTCATACCTATTTGCTTAGTTAAATCTAGATGGCAATTTTTTTTTGGACAGGCAGAATAGTTAGATAGGCCTGTTCTCATTATAGGTCCCCTTTAATATCCACGCCCCAGATCATTCTGTGCTGGGATTTGTTTGCAGTGTGTGGATGAGATTTGCTAGAACACTGTGGATTAACCATAAGCAAATTCAGCAAATCCGCAGCATATCCATGCGGTGTGGAAGTTTTCAGTAGTTGGTTAATCAGATCAATACTGAAGTTGGCTGTATCTGCTTAATCTTGTGCTTCTGTTGGACAAGTGATTTTTTTTATTTATTCTTTTGAGGTTTCAGATTAATTTCAGTTGCAGGCAGTCAGTGTCTGAAATAAATATCAGGCCATTCAAACTTCCCTTCTACGAGTCTCTTTTAACTTTACCATCATGGCTTTCATTATTATCAAACCCATGGAGATCGTGACAGATATATTGTTAAAGATTCTAGTGAATCCCATTGAGTTTGCGCAAACCCTGGCATCACTATAATCAGAGTCTTAAGGGAAGATACATTAGATAGTTGTCAAACAAACAACAAATCCTCTTGACTACACTCATACACAAGCATTCTCAGCACAAATAGGAAGAGGGGAATAAGCCACTGCCACACACACCTCATATTCCTTGACATTGTGGGGGTAAGTTGGGACACCTTCATACACATTAGATGGTTAGCTGACCCTTACAAAATTGGGTTCGGCTGACAATTGCCTACTGTGTATGGTCACCTTTAGATTGAAAAAAAATTGCTGTAGAAGTTTCATCCCATTAAAGATTTTTGCTATAAATGAGTATTGTGTTTAAACAAACAAAGCTCAAGAAGTCAGATATTGTGAAATTGATCAGTTTTTGTTTTTCCTTCTTCTGATCTCTTTTTTAAAGCACAGTGCACCTTCTTTAAGCAATTTTACAATACTTTTACACAAAGCTGCAAATCTTGGGTGGAATTATACTGTTCCTATAAGGTTACCTTCACATGGGCATATTTACATCAGTATTTGGAAGTCAAACTCATGAGTGGGGCCAAATCATGGAAGAGGTGCAAACCTTTCCATTTTTTTTTTATACTATTATTCTTGTTTTAGCATCATTCAAAATACTGATCAAGTGACAATAGCCATAGGGTATTACTAAAGTCACAGACATGGCTTGGATACCCCTTTTTCAGACCATTATAGCTAACCTTTTAATATAATTTCTATTTCCATTAAAATAAGAATGGTAATGTTATTAGTGGCACCGACATTTGCAACTCTTCTAATAAACCAGATTATATTAGGAATATTTCAGTTTACCACTCCAGACATGCATAAAAACATGCCTATGTTTATCAAGAAAAGCAGCAGCCAATGTGTGAAGTCTTTACCATGCAAGTCTTTCTAATTTGTTCCGCCTATCTGTCCAGCATGCCTTTACATACCTCTCATGAATCTGGCCCTACTGGAATATTATAGCCTACAGAAAGACTTTGATGCTAAGGGCATACTTCACTTGACAAATGTGTTTTTCATTTGCAAAGATCAATTTGAGAGCAATGGATTATTTATCAGTAGAGGTTTAATTTTTGAGTGTTGCTATATTTTGCCATCTTTAGCTTTTCCCCAGTTGTATCTAAAACTTGTGTGATTCACCAATCATATAATGCATATTTAAGTCTTCCTGGAGCATCAGTAATACATTTACCACAGCCAAGCCTATCTATCCAGAAAACTGCTGATCTTTTCACAATAGACAGAGTACTTTATGGGGATTTAATGCTTTTATTTTTTTCCATGAATATGTGTATTTAAGCTCCCCCATTATAATAGTGATGTCTTACTGCCCAGGCAGAAGCTTCTCGCACAGTGGGCAGAGTACATGAACAGAATACCAACTACTACTAGTTCATAAATGTTTTGATGTGTTCTTATAGCCTTTACTTCTAGCTGAGGTATCATTATATATAACAGTTTTCTAGCACCATCTATGCAGATGCAACAGATGCAATATTAGACATATTCCATGAAGTCTTATATTCCTTATACAATGCAAGGATATGGACACTTTTGTAAAAAAAAAAAAAAACTTACCCTAATCAATCTATTTTGTGGAGAAAATCATTTCTCCAATTGGTTCTGTTTGTTTATTTATTTATTTGTTTTCATTTTTGATCTACAGCCTGCTGTGCTTCCTATGCACAGCAGGCTGCTCTGAGTGGATTTACAGAGAATCCGTCATGTGACGGATTCTCTGTAACTACTCCTTGCTCCACATGGAACAGACATTGTACTCTTCCAACTCCCCCCACCCCCCCTTCCCTTCGGGATGGCAGAACGGTGCAGACTGTCAGCTGTAACAGAGCGATGAGGCCTAGGACTGGCTCTGTCTGTGTAGACTTGGGGGGCACAGAGCGATGCCTAGGTCTGGGTCGCAGGGTCCTAGTCAGGCAGACTAGAGAGCCCAGCTCCCCCAAGGGAATTGGTTGCACAGCCTTGGGGCTGGAGAAAACGCACAGAGGTAAAAGCTGCACATACTGCTCGGGGGTGTGAATAGGGCTTACAGTGAGGTAGGGATATCACCTGTTTAGTAAGTGCCCAGCCGGGTAGGTGTTTATTTTGATTTTGCTGAGCTGCATTATAACTCTGTGTTGCCTACTGCCAAGTAAATGCAATGTTTGGGCCCGAATTTTGCGGTGGACGACAATTTTTGTATGAATGACCCCCGGAAGAGAGCTAACCCCCCACATTTGGTGTCGGATGCGGGCAGGCGTCCCTGCTGGAAAAAAGGCAAAGTGTTGCTGGGGGCAACGGAAAGATCAGGCGTCCCTGCTGGATGCTGTATTGCAAGGATTTGCTGTGTGGAACTTAAAAGGCCAGAAGCCTGTGTGTTCGGTGGAGCTGGTGCTGCTGAAAGCTGCTGTGCAGTGGTTTAAAGGACCAGCAGCCCTGATTTAGAGAGACTGACCTGTGGAAATTTTTTGGTCAAAATGGCGACCTGGGTGAAAGATTGTCCGGTGTGGCGGAAAGTGCTCATACCGAAGGTGATGTCGTCTGTAAGGAGTGGTCTGGTTTGGCGGAAAACCGAGGCCACAGAGAAAGTAATGGAGCAGCTGGTGCGGGAAACTAATTGCTTGTTGAGGAAGTCAAGTGCTGCACTCAGAGAGGCTGCCCTGAATTGTAGTGGACTGTTGGAGGAAAATATGTATGCCGTTGCCAAGGGCAACTGATGGGAAGATAAAGAGCTGGAGAGCGGTGCGGCTCTCAGGAGTTAAGATGTTTCCGGCATGTGTGAGCATAGTCCTGGAAAGGATGTGCGGAGGAACCGTGATGCTGTTGCTAGGAGCAACCACTACTCGGTGAAAAATGGGCCGGTCTGGCGGAAAACCAGTGCCACGGAGGAAATTGTGAGGCAGCTGGAACAGAGATCGGATATTTTCGAGTGCTGCCATTGGGAGCGTCGAACCCGTGACGGCTGTGGGTAAGAGCGTTCCATGTACTCCGTGTGTTGCAGAGGGTCAGGTGATCCTGGTTTAGATTAGCCCGGTGGCTGAGAACTGTGTGCGGGACATTCATGGGGATAGCATGAACTGTCCGGTGGCTTTCACTGAGTGTGAGACTCCAGTGCAAACAGGGACTTGTGAAATTCGTGATGCAGTTTCATGTATACATGATATGTTGTTGGGCCATGATATTGAATCGTTGCTGTTGGGTAAGGTAGACCCTTCTGCAGAAAGTGACGAGGCTCCTGCAGAATCTGTACCGACCCCTTTAAGTGATGTGACCATTAAAAACAGTGGCACTGATATGGTGCAAAGCGATTGTGACAAGTTTGCGGAAATGCCTAATGAAAGTATGATGTCATGTGAAATATGAAAATGTGATGACATGCCTTTTTCCTTGCAGGTGGGGATCAGGGGAGAAGCACTCCCTGATGGCAAAAAGTTGTATGATAAAAATGTCACTGCCGAGAGTATACAGCTCGGTGAACCTACAGGGGAAAGTGTGGTAGTGCTAGAAAGTGTACCACACGTACCAGAAAAGAGGAAAGGAAAAGAGTGGTACCCCTAGGGTACAAAGTGAAAGTGCCCAGTTGGCTGCAGTGCATAATATTTTGGCCCCCCAGAGCGCCTAGCTTGGGGGACACATGGTGGCAATGACACCTCATTTTAGGATTTTAGATAGGCTGGTTGAATGTTGGTTGATGTAAAAGCATTATTAACCACCTCAGCCCCCCCTAGCTTAAACACCCTTAATGACCAGGCCACTTTTTACAATTCTGCACTACACTACTTTCACCGTTTATTGCTCCGTCATGCAACTTACCACCCAAATGAATTTTACCTCCTTTTCTTCTCACTAATAGAGCTTTCATTTGGTGGTATTTCATTGTTGCTGACATTTTTACTTTTTTTGATATTAATAAAATTTTATGCCATTTTTGCAAAAAAATGAAATTTTTCACTTTCTGTTGTAAATTTTTTTAAAAAACTACATTTCTATATAAATTTTCCGCAAAATTTATTGTTCTACATGTCCTTGATAAAAAAAATCCAAAAGGTGTATATTTATTGGTTTGGGTAAAAGTTATAGCGTTTGCAAACTATGGTGCAAAAAAGTGAATTTCCGCATTTTGAAGCAGCTTTGACTTTCTGAGCACCTGTCATGTTTCTTCAGGAGCTAGAATGTCAGGATAGTATAAATACCCCCCAAATGACACCATTTTAGAAAGAAGACACCCCAAAGTATTCACGGAGGGGCATGGTGAGTTCATGTAAAATTTCATTTTATTTCACAAGTTAGCGGAAAATGACACTTTCTGAGGAAAAAAATAAATAAATAAAGTTTCCATTTCTGCTAACTTCTGGCAAAAAAAAAAAAAATCTCATACGGACTCACTATGCCCCTCAGTGAATACCTTGGGGTGTCTACTTTCTGAAATGGGGTCATTTGTGGGGTGTGTTTACTGTTCTGGCATTTTGGGCGGGGCTAAATTGTGAGCAGCCATGTAAAACCTAAAGGTACTCGTTGGAATTTGGGCCCCTTTGCGCACCCAGGCTGCAAAAAATTGTCACTCATGTGGTATCGCCGTACTCAGGAGAAGTAGGGCAATGTGTTTTGGGGTGTATTTTTACATATGCCCATGCTGGGTGAGAGAAATATCTCTGTTAATTGACAACTTTGACTAAAAAAATTTAAAAAGTTGTCGTTTACATCGATATTTCTCACATAAAGTATGGGTATATATAAAAATACACCCCAAAACACATTGCCCTACTTCTCCTGAGTACGGCGATACCACATGAGTGACACTTTTTTGCAGCCAAGATGCGCAAAGGGGCCCAAATTCCCATGAGCCTTTAGGATTTCACAGGGCATTTTTACGCATTTGGATTCTCACGCTTTAGGACCCCTAAAATGCCAGGGCAGTATAAATACCCCACATGTGACCCCATTGTGGAAAGAAGACACCCCAAGGTATTCCATGAGGGGCATGGCGAGTTCACAGAAAAAAACATTTTTTGGCACAAGTTAGCGGAAATTCATATATATATTTTTTTTTTACAAAGTCTCATATTCCACTAACTTGTGACAAAAAATAAAATTTTACATGAACTCACCATACCCCTCACGGAATTCCTTGGGGTGTCTTCTTTCTAAAATGGGGTCACATGTGAGGTGTTTGTACTGCCCTGGCATTTGAGGGTCTCCGCAATCATTACACGTATGGCCAGCATTAGGAGTTTCTGCGATTCTCCTTATATTGAGCATACGGGTAATGAGATTTTTTTTTTCCGTTCAGCCTCTGGGCTGAAGAAATAAAATAAAATGAACGGCACAGATTTCTTCATTCGCATCGATCATCGTGGATGAAAAAATCTCTGCCAAAATCAGTGACTGCGGTGCGTGGGCTGGGCGCTAGCTACCTAACAAGTAGCTAACTAACTGGTGGTGATAAGAGACCCTTATGCCCCATTCACACGTCCGCAATTCTGTTTGCGGAACGGAATTGCGGACCCATTCATTTCTATGGGGACAGACTTTGTCCCGCTCCGGAATTACGGATCCACAATTCCGGGTCTGCACTTCCGTTCCGCAAAAATATAGAACGTGCCCTTTTCTTGTCCGCAATTGCGGACAAGAAAAAGCATTTTCTATATAGTTCTGGCAATGTGCGGATCTGCAAAATGCAGAAAGCACATTGTTGGTGTCCATGTTTTGAGGATCTGCGGATCCGCGGATCCGTGGATCAGATCTGCGGATCCGTGAATGCACGGATCCGCAAAACACATATGGAAGTCTGAATGGAGCCTTACAAGGGGTGTGATCAATGACAGGTGGGTGATCAGTGACAGGGGGGTGATCAGGGAATCTAGATGGGGTGATCAAGGGGTTAACAAGGGGTTAATAAGTGAGGGGGGGTTAGTGTAGTGTTTGGTGCAACTTTACATAGCTGCCTGTTCCTCTGGTGGTCGATCCCAGCAAATGGGACCACCAGAGGACCAGGTAGCAGGTATATCAGACGCTGTTAACAAAACAGCGTCTGATATACTTGTTTGATGCTATTTATTTAGCATCTACAGCCTGCCAGCGATTGATCATCGCTGGCAGGCTGCAGTAAAACTCCTGAGACGCGCGCGCGTTCACAGGAAGTCTCGCTTCTCGCGAGATGACGTGCCGATGCGTCAGATCAGAACTACAAGACCGACCGCCGGACGCATCCGTGCGTTAGGCGGTCCTGTAGTGGTTAACTGCTGAGGGTGAGGCTGCCATGTCAAGGTCCGCTAAAACTATGGTAGTTTCTAGTAGCAACCGGATGTCAGTTGTTCCTGACAGGATTAGTGATGACACGAGCGTTATGTGTGACGTGTGTACTGTGTCTGATGGCAAATTGGAGAGAGTGGGGCTGCCGTGGTAAAGTCCTGGGAAACCAGGGTGGTTGCTAGTGGCAACCAGATGTCTCTGGTATGTGACAAGATGACAAGGGGGGGGGGGGCACAGAGCGATGCCTAGGTCTGGGTCGCAGGGTCCTTGTCAGGTGGACTAGAGAGCCCAGCTCCCCCAAGGGAATTGGTTGCACAGCCTTGGGGCTGGAGAAAACGCACAGAGGTAAAAGCTGCACGTACTGCTCGGGTGTGAATAGGGCTTACAGTGAGGTAGGGATATTGCCTGTTTAGTAAGTGCCCAGCCGGGTAGGTGTTTATTTTGATTTTGCTGAGCTGCATTATAACTCCGTGTTGCCTGCTGCCAAATAAATATAATGTTTGGGCCCGAATCTTGCGGTTGATGACAATCTTTGTATGAATGACCCCCGGAAGAGAGCTAAGCCCCCACAACGCTTAGTGTGAGTTCAGTACACTGCAGTACACTATTCAGTGTACTGCAGTGTATTACAGCGGCATCAGACCCACTGGATCTTCAAGTACCAAGTGGGTCTGGGTAAAAAAAAAAAAAAAATTGTTAAAACAGTAAAAAAATAAGTAAAAAAAAAATCTAACTTCTTCCTATCCGCACATAAAATTGAAAAAATAAAAAACACTAAACATTTTTGGTATTGTCGTGTCCGTAATGACCTGCTCTATAAAAATATCACATAAGCTAACCTGTCTAATGAATGGCATAAAAAAAAATATAAAAACCGTGCCAAATTTTTTTTTTATCACCTTACAACACAAAAAGTGAAATACCAATTGATCAAAAAGTCATATGTGCCTTAAAATGGTACCAATCAAACCGTCATCTCATCCCGACATAAGACAATCGCCCAAAAAATAAAAAAAATATGGCTTTCAGAAAATGGAGACACAAAAACATGATTTTTTTTCAAAAATGCTTTTATTGTGTAAAATAAAACTTAAAAAATGCATATTTGATGATGTAATCGCGCTCACCACGTGGTGAGCGTGGTGACGTCGGCGCAGGTCCTGCTGAATTAAGATAGAAGATCATTCAGCAGGAGCGGTACTACAGATACCAGAGGAGGTACTTGATAATTACAGTTCCAAGGATATACGCCAGATTTAGGGCATTGGGGCCTTGGAGGATAGTTTCCCTGTCCAGGATCAGTCAGGTAGAGAGTGCAAGCCGCCTGTACTGCAAGAGTCCTGTGTTTTACCCTCTGTGAATCACCTTGCTATGTAAGTGCCTGCCATATGTGAACTGTAACCTATAACCTGCTAAACCAACCGTCTTCTAAGGAACTGCGCTTCCATCTATGTCTATGCATGATTATCAAAGCTTCAGTAAAGTTCAAGTTCTGTTTTATTGCAACGTGGTTCCTCAATTATTCCTACTGTATTCTGTATTCAGGTGAAAAATCCAGTTGGGCGGGCCCTGTTGGAGTACGAGGCCGTACTCAGCTTAAAGCAGCGGGGTATGTAGTGTACGGGAGCTGTAATGCCCGTCACCACAGAAGGGTCACTTGAGTGCTGTCGTTCCCCTCATTTATGGGGAGGTTGGTATAAGTCATCTTCATAAAATGCAATGTAATGTAATGCTATGTACTTCCCTGTTACTGTGATATTGCTATGTGCAGGCCTGCTAGGGATGTCATTCCAGCTCTAGGTCAATAGAGGGAGCTAGGGAGCCCTAGTTATATATTCAGGCCCAGTCAGGTGAAGGAAGGCGAGTCTAGGCTAGTCCAGGCCATGAGCCTGTGAAGGCAGTGCAGGCCTGGAGCCTGCAGACTAGGAGAGGGCATTGCAGTCCCTGTAACCGGGTTCCAGATCCAAGGAAAAGGTTCCCTCCTGAGTCCGCACCTAAAAAGGGATAAGTCAAGCAGGAGCATCACTGTTAACCAGCCTAAAGAAGCTGAGGAAAGGCAGAGCAGAAGTTCAGTAAAGCAAGAGGTACTACAGATACCAGAGGAGGTACTTGATAATTACAGTTCCAAGGATATACGCCAGATTTAGGGCATTGGGGCCTTGGAGGATAGTTTCCTGTTCCAGGATCAGTCAGGTAGAGAGTGCAAGCCGCCTGTACTGCAAGAATCCTGTGTTTTACCCTCTGTGAATCAGCTTGCTATGTAAGTGCCTGCCATATGTGAACTGTAACCTATAACCTGCTAAACCAACCGTCTTCTAAGGAACTGCGCTTCTATCTATGTCTATGTATGATTATCAAAGCTTCAGTAAAGTTCAAGTTCTGTTTTATTGCAACGTGGTTCCTCAATTATTCCTACTATCAACAAACGGTGTGCCACCGTTAATTGGCACTGGCGTCACGAACTCTACCTATAACTACCTGTCCTAGAAGAAGTACCAGAGAGTCGGCCTGTCCCAGGTTAGTGGTCATAACTGCACTACAACACCCAGGAACACTATTGAACCCTAACTTGAGTATGCTGCACCTCTCTTTTGGCGTCACGAACAGGATACCCACGTTTCTGAAGTAATAGTGAAACGTGAACTTTATGCCTTAACCATACTGCCGAGTGACAAATTGCCTGTTTGCTTTAATGGACTCATTGGACTGAAAAAAACGTGCAAAAAGTGTGCCCAAAACCTCCAAAAAGCACTGTGCAGTGTTGCGCTATCAAGGAGAAGAAAATTGTAATATCAGTGCGTTTTTGTGGACTTTTATGCTGTTTTACTACCGCGGCTTGCTGTCAGTGAATAGCCGCATCATGGCGCCCAAGATGGCCGCCGGCGCTGTTGGAATCCTTCCTGCGCCATCACTATCCTCTGTGGCGCGAAAAGTTGGCGCCAAAACCCTCCAAGAGGGAGGAGAAAGCTGCCCTGGGATACCGCCTACCTTTGTGGATTATAATGTGGCTGCCTACCCTATTGCGATATACCTAGGGGGCGGGCCTGAGACCAGGCGAGATCTGCCCAGCCCGGAGGAGGAGCCTGAGAACGAGCCGCGGGAAGCAGAGAGGAAGATGGCGACGCCTGGCCCCGACATGTCTAAGCCAGAGCCCGCGTGGGAGTGGGGCGCCACTCCACCAGGCTCTCCCACACCGGAGGCCTGGACAACCCGACCGGAAGAAGAATCACCGGACCGAGGTGTAACCCGCCGTCAACACCCGCAATGGCCGACGTTGATGGCCGAGCTGCAGGCCGCGGTCGCGCGGAAGACAACTGCTAGGAAGAAGCGGTTTGAAGAGATGGCGAAATCAATCCAGGAGGACCCGTTCGAGGGTAAGCCGTAATTAGAACGCCGCCGAGGCATAGTAGTGGCGTTTGATAAGGCCCGAGGGTATGGATTCATTAAAGAACTGGAGGCTGCCCTGGATAAGCCTCTCTCTATCAAGAGTGTGCGGGCTGATGGATTCCAAATATGGCCTGCCAGGCCTGAGCAACTGCTGTGGAGGCCCTGTGATTATTCCTCTGAGGATGAACCAGAGGAGTACGACACCTACCTGTGAGCAGGCCTGCTTGGCCATGCTGCTGAATCTCACAGGGACGTCATGCTTGTTGCAGGAGCTGTCCCCTATGTTGACAGGCTGGTGGAGCTTGCTGCCAGTTCCCCACGGCTGGTGGCATTTTTGTGAAGATATGTTGCCACTGTGAACCACTGCTCCCAGCCTGCCCTATTTGTTTCTGGGACACCCTGCCTGCTTTAAAAAGTTTTATCATCCTAGTTGTGCTTTTATATTGCACCTTATCCCCTTTTTAACCCCCATTTCAGGTTGAAAGGGAATCTTTATGTCAGCACTCTAAGGGTACACAGGACTTGCCAGGATAACTTGAGCCCTGGTATTGTCAGAGTCCTGTAATGTCAATACTATGTCTGTGCTGCTGACTATATTTATTGCTATTCAATACTAGTCATGTGCCCAGAGATGGACTCCCCATGCGCGAGCCTCTGTGATATTGCTCTTATTGTGGACTCATACACTGTCATGGACTATCCTGGTTTCATATTTGAATACGCTGTGCCAGGTCAGTGCCCCAGTTCCACTCACTATCCTGTAAGAAGAGAACGACGCCCCTTGTCACCGCACTTCACCTTTGCCAGCTGGACCTGATATATGATTATATATGCAGATGATACTGATACATATGTCTATGTATGCCTGCATCTTCTTTCTGTATTTCAGGTGAAAAATCCAGTTGGGCGGGCCCTGTTGGAGTACGAGGCCGTACTCAGCTTAAAGCAGCGGGGTATGTAGTGTACGGGAGCTGTAATGCCCGTCACCACAGAAGGGTCACTTGAGTGCTGTCGTTCCCCTCATTTTTGGGGAGGTTGGTATAAGTCATCTTCATAAAATGCAATGTAATGTAATGCTATGTACTTCCCTGATACTGTGATATTGCTATGTGCAGGCCTGCTAGGGATGTCATTCCAGCTCTAGGTCAATAGAGGGAGCTAGGGAGCCCTAGTTGATATATCCAGGCTCAGTCAGGGAAAGGGAGTTGAGTCCAGGCCATGAGCCTGTGATGGCAGTGCAGGCCTGGAGCCTGCAGAATAGGAGAGGGCATTGCAGTCCCTGTAACCGGGTTCCAGATCCAAGGAAAAGGTTCCCCTCCTGAGTCCGCACCTAAAAAAGGTATAAGTCAAGCAGGAGCATCACGTTAACCAGCCTAAAGAAGCTGAGGAAAGGCAGAGCAGAAGTCAGTAAAGCAAGAGGTACTACAGATACCAGAGGAGGTACTTGATAATTACAGTTCCAAGGATATACGCCAGATTTAGGGCATTGGGGCCTTGGAGGATAGTTTCCCTGTTCAGGATCAGTCAGGTAGAGAGTGCAAGCCGCCTGTACTGCAAGAATCCTGTGTTTTACCCTCTGTGAATCAGCTTGCTATGTAAGTGCCTGCCATATGTGAACTGTAACCTATAACCTGCTAAACCAACCGTCTTCTAAGGAACTGCGCTTCTATCTATGTCTATGTATGATTATCAAAGCTTCAGTAAAGTTCAAGTTCTGTTTTATTGCAATGTGGTTCCTCAATTATTCCTACTATCAACAAACGGTGTGCCACCGTTAATTGGCACTGGCGTCACGAACTCTACCTATAACTACCTGTCCTAGAAGAAGTACCAGAGAATCGGCCAGTCCCACGTTAGTGGTCATAACTGCACTACAACAACCAGGAACACTATTGAACCCTAACTTGAGTACGCTGCAAATGGAGTCCATAAAGTCCAGGCCTCAGCTCCACACACTGCAAAAGCCACCCAGACTCACAGTGATTTTCCTTCCTTCCCAGCTGCGGCTGCTGCCTGGGAATTTAAATCCCAGCCCAAAACCCAGTCCTGGAACGTGGGGAGTAGGCACCCACCCAACTCTTTGCCTACTCCCAGTAAGTGCTGGCCCGGATTGGCTTTGCAGCCATACTAAGTACAAAGGTGCACCTTACCACATACCCGTCCCCTTTGTTCAACCCTGAGGGGGTGAACACACGACAAACAGTGTACCCGGGAGAGGGTGTCCGCATTCCTCAGTAATCGGCCTGCTCTGTGCTCCACTGTAAATTTGTAATTCTGTAGAGACAGAAACCACCTGGTGACCTGGGCATTCCTCTCTTTGGCCTGGCTCATCCACTTGATAGGGGAGTGGTCGGTCACAAAGTCGAAACTTCTGCCCAACAGATAATACCGGAGAGCCTCGAGTGCCCACTTGATGGCCAGGCACTCTCTCTCCACTATGCTGTACCTGGTCTCAGCTGGGGCGAGTTTACGGCTGAGGAAGACAACGGGATGCTCCTCCCCGTTGACTTTCTGAGACAGTACAGCACCAAGGCCAACCTCAGAGGCGTCGGTCTGGACTATGACAGAAGCGTAGTGTCCCCCCGGCTTGGGTATCAAGAATATTTGACTGGCCCACTCACTTTTTGACTCCTCGACGACATCTAATTGCAACATCCGTTGCACCTCTTCCGAAATGGCTTGTCGACGGGCCTCCTGTACCCGATATGGTCTCAACCGGACATTGATCCGAGGTTCCGTGACAATGTCATGGCGGATGACAGAGGTGCGTCCCGGAAGGTCCAAGAACACATCCGTGTTCCTGCTAATGAACTCCTTGACCTCTTGAGCCTGTTTAGAGGACAAGTTGTAAGCAACCATTATCGTAGCAACAGCTTCCCCCGAGTAAGACTGGGGAACTGGACACTCTAACCCTAAAAAACCCTGCCGGGGCTGCCGTCCGTACTGGTCTCCCTATCTCTCCAGGGCTTTAATAAATTCACATGGCATACCTGCTCCAGCCTCCTCCGTCCGGGCTGCTGTACCTTGTAGGTCACCTCTCCCATTTTCTCAAGTACTTCATATGGACCCTGCCACCTAGCCAAGAACTTACTGTCGACTGTCGTGGACCAGAACCAGAACCCGGTCTCCAGGGCTAAAGTTCCGCGACCTGAGCCTGGCGATTGATACTCCCCTTAGGCTTGCTAGGCTGCTTCCATATGTTCTCATTCCAGTGGACCTTCACTGACTTACGCCCCTTTAATAACCCTGTCAATGGCGCAGCTATGGTGGCAAAGTGGGGCACAAACTTCATGTAATATCCCACAATTCGAAGGAATGATTTTACCTGTCGAGTAGTGACGGTCGGGACCAATTTCTGATTGCCTCGATTTTGTGTACCTGAGGTTTTATAACTCCGCGTCCAATTACATATCCCAGGTACTTGGCCTCCTCTAACTGCGCACTTTTTTGGGTTTGCGGTTAAGCCTGCTTTTATAAGGGAGTCCACTACAGCCGGCACCTTAGGTAAATGACTTTCCCAGTCGGTACTGTGGACGATGATATCGTCCAAGTAGGCCGAGGCGTACTGACGATGTGGTCGCAGCACAATATCCATAAACCTTTGGAAAGTGACGGGGGCGCCATGCAGACCAAAGGGTAATACCTTATACTGATACAGGCCCTGCGGTGTAACAAAAGCCGTTTTTCCTTTGGCAGACTCCGTTAAGGGTACCTGCCAGTACCCTTTTGGTGAGGTCGAATACAGAAAATACCCGGCTTGTCCTAGTCTCTGAATCATGTCATCCACACGGTCCAACCACACGGTCCAACTTGGAGACTTCATTTAGTTTGCGGAAGTCGTTACAGAAGCGTAGTGTCCCCCCGGCTTGGGTATCAAGACTATTTGACTGGCCCACTCACTTTTTGACTCCTCGACGACATCTAATTGCAACATCCGTTGCACCTCTTCCGAAATGGCTTGTCGACGGGCCTCCTGTACCCGATATGGTCTCAACCGGACATTGATCCGAGGTTCCGTGACAATGTCATGGCGGATGACAGAGGTGCGTCCCGGAAGGTCCAAGAACACATCCGTGTTCCTGCTAATGAACTCCTTGACCTCTTGAGCCTGTTTAGAGGACAAGTTGTAAGCAACCATTATCGTAGCAACAGCTTCCCCCGAGTAAGACTGGGGAACTGGACACTCTAACCCTAAAAAACCCTGCCGGGGCTGCCGTCCGTACTGGTCTCCCTATCTCTCCAGGGCTTTAATAAATTCACATGGTATACCTGCTCCAGCTTCCTCCGTCCGGGCTGGTGTACCTTGTAGGTCACCTCTCCCATTTTCTCAAGTACTTCATATGGACCCTGCCACCTAGCCAAGAACTTACTGTCGACTGTCGGGACCAGAACCAGAACCCGGTCTCCAGGGTTAAAGTTCCGCACCTGAGCCTGGCGATTGTATACCCCCCCCTTGGGCTTGCTGGGCTGCTTCCATATGTTCTCATACCAGTGGCAACACTGTCTCCATTCGTTCCTGCATCTGGGTAACATACTCAATCATGCTCTTATGTGGAGTAGGTTGTTGCTCCCACGCCTCCTTGGCTAAGTCCATCAGACCACGCGGATGCCAACCATACAATAGTTCGAAGGGCGAGAACCCCGTAGACGCGTGGGGCAATTCTTGCACCGCGAACATAAGATAGGGCAGCAGAAGATCCCAATCCTTCCCATCCTTAGATACGACCCGTTTTAACATTTCTTTTAGAGTTTGGTTGAACCTTTCTACGAGGCCGTCTGTCTGTGGGTGGTAAACGGACATCCGCAACTGTTTTATGTGGAGCAATTTACAGAGCTCCCTCATGACCTTGGACATAAACGGGGTCTCCTGGTCAGTCAACACCTCTTTAGGTAGCCCCACTCAGGAGAACATCTCCATTAACTCCCAGGCTATTAACTTAGCTGACGTATGACAAAGTGGCACCGCCTCGGGGTACCGTGTGGCATAATCCAAGATTACCAGGATGTGTTGGTGACCCTAGTGGACTTCGGGATGGGGCCTACGAGGTCCATCGCGATACACTCAAACGGTACCTCAATAATCGGGAGAGGTACCAAGGGACTACGGAAATGGGGCTGGGGGCTAGTTATCTGGCAAGTTGGGCAAGACTCACAATACTGTGCCACCTCTTTAAACACAGTGGGCCAGTAAAACCGCTGTAGAACTCGATCCTGTGTTTTCTGCTGGCCCAGGCAACCCCCAAGAACATGTTGATGGGCTAACTCTAATACGAGCTTACGATAAGGCTTGGGCACCACCAACTGTTCAATTTGCCCCCCTCGTAGCTGATTTTCCCGGTACAGCAACTCTTGGTGAACAACAAACCGGGGAAACATAGATAATGCCCCTGGTTGTTGCAGTTCACCCTCTACTATCACCCCATTTTCCCAGGCCCGAGATAGGGTGGGGTCCCGGTGCCGTGCAGTACTACAATTTTCCCCACGTCTCCCACCATCACACTTAGTGGGGTTGTCTCCTCCCCCTCAGTGGTGGTCACCCCTACTGCGGGCCCTTCGGCCTCAGGTTCCCAGGGTTCTGGGTTCAACCCTGAGCAGGACCAGTCTGATGGGGCTACCCCTGACCCGTGTGTGTCGTCACATTTAACCTCTGGCCACAGGGACGGGAAACCGGGGAAGTCTCTCCCTATTACTAGTTTATGTGGGAGGGTGGTGGCGACGGCCACCTCGTGAGTCCATTTGCCAGCTACCGTGGCCAAGGTCACCTGGGCAGTGGGATAAGTCCCCATGGATACACACCACCCCCACCTTTTGGCCTGTATACTCGACGGGCAGCACCAGGGCAGCGCTAACCAGGGTCACCAGGCTCCCTGAGTCCAGCAGTGCCACTGCCAGGGTATCTCCCACCTTCACTTGGCACAGGTAACTTGTGTCTAATGTCTCAAGGGCACCGGCTGCACACAGACTCCTGGCATACAACGACTGCTGGTAGCCATAGGTGGTGTCCATGGGTTCTACTTGATGGGGACATTCAGCTCTTATGTGACCCGGTTCCTGGCACCGCCAGCAGATTAGCAGGGTCTACGGGGCACATCCCGAGCAGGCTTTGCTGGCACTGGCTGTTGGGTCAAGGGCGGGGCTTTCCTGGATTTAACCGGCCCCCTCCCAAAAGAAGCTCCTTGTACATTTTTAGTGGCCTTAAAACGCTCCACCAGGTCGACCATCTCTAGGCCGTTACCCGGAGATACCTGGCCTGCCCAGTGTTGAAGAGGGTATGGCAATGCCCTCCAGAAAATCTCTGGCTGCAGCCATTTTTGTAAACGATGCAACAAGTCATAATACTGGGGTCTGGCAGGTTCAGCCGGGTTAAACTCCCACTGATGCACCCGCTAAGCCTGTACCAATACGTTCACTCCCAGTCTGGCCAATATTTCACCCTTGACGATCTGGTAATCAGCCACTTGGTCATCAGGTAAATCAAAGAAAACCTGCTGTGGACCAGACGACTGGAGCGAGAATCTCAGCCCATTGGTCTCGGGGCAACTTCTCCCGGATGGCGACTTTCTTAAACATCGCCAGGTAGGTCTCAACATCATCAGAGGAGACATTTTTGGAATGGCGGCACGAAAAGCTTTCCTGGCATCACGAGTGCTCCGGGTTGCTCCTGCTGCTTGCAACGCCATTACGTGTTGTAACAGCAGCTGGTTGGTTTCCTGCTGCTCTTTATTCGCTTCCCGCTGCTGCAGGTTAGCCTCCATCTTGTCAGGGAACTCAGGGCACAGCCTTGCCGGCTTAATATATGACATCCACCGGTGTTTAAGGCAAAAACAAAACTTTTCCGGCCCTCAGATCAGCCTCACTGCAATTGCCTGCATCCTCCACCAAATGTGGTGATTCGCTCTGGTAGACAGGGGTGCGGGTGTAGCACAGAGGCAAATGGAGTCCAAGTAATACAGCAAACAGTGTTTTATTTCACACTTGCTCAAACAGAAAACAGAACAGTCACTTGGTGTTAGTTCACACACAAAATAACAGAAAGTTTCACTTGGATCCTTTACTGGTATGACTCCCGTCCTGGCTGGTCGCACAGCCACATAAAGTCTCTCACAGGGTACTAGGTGCCCTGTACGCCTATGTCAGAGTCCAGGCCTCAACCCCACACGCTGCAAAAGCCACCCAGACTCACAGTGATTTTCCTTCCCTCCCAGCTGAGGCCTGGGAATTTAAAACCCGGCCCTGGAACGTGGGGATTAGGCACCCGCCTAACTCTTTGCCTATTCCCAGTAAGAGCCAGCCCGGATTGGCTTTGCAGCCATACTAAGTACAAAGGTGTGAACAGCATCTGCTGTTAACACATAAAATACGGCTCTTACCTCACCGAGGCCAGGAACCTCGGTGACACGTATCTGCCATCTAAGACAGTACCCTGCACCTTACCACATATAGTATATACAGTATACAGTATATATATATATATATATATATACTAGCAGAAGGACCCGGCTTCGCACGGGTATAATTAATCTATTTCGTTTCATGTTTTCGTGTTTCGTAAAAAGATATCAACAGTATCCCCCATAACAGTGACCTCTACAGCACCCCTCCCCACTGTCTGCTGAGCTATGTATCTAATCCTGTCCTGGGTGATACCATCTGCTGAGCTGTGTATCTAATCTTATGTTGTGTGACACTAACTGCTGAGCTGTGTATCTAATCCTATCCTGTGTGATATTGTCTGCTGAGCTGTGTATCTAATCCTATCCTGTGTGATACTGTCTGCTGAGCGTGTATCTAATATTCTATCCTGTGTGATACTGTCTGCTGAGCGTGTATCTAATATTCTATCCTGTGTGATACTGTCTGCTGAGCGTGTATCTAATATTCTATCCTGTGTGATACTGTCTGCTGAGCGTGTATCTAATATTCTATCCTGTGTGATACTGTCTGCTGAGCTGTGTACCTAGTAGTTGATTATTAACTTTAATTTTTTCAATCTCTGTTGGCTGAGTGGGAGGGGGCATGGCCTAACTGGATTGGGGAGTGTACTTTTGAACATCTTAATCTATGACAGCAGCACTGTCCTCTCTGAGAGTGCTCAAACACAACAATAGCTGATCTCAGGGAGACCAGCTACAAAAAAACACCGTGGAGCCTCACTTAAGAGTCTCAACACAGCAATCCGAAGTGCAAAGCTCCCTGGGAAACAGGAATATGCAAAATAAATGTGGAGCCCCAGTTATGGGTCTACTACACAATGAAAGCCAGATATCCCTCAAAGGAAGGAAAACCAAGCAAAGGGGTGTCTCCATTACAGAGATCACCAAATCCACCATATTAAGTGGCCTTCATGTCAAGATCCCACTTTTTTACAAGCTTTAAGGATGACAGGGAAAACCTAAGCCAGTTATCCATCCACAGACAGCTGTTTCGGGGTGTTGCCCCTCATCAGTGCGGAGTAGGATTCTGGCTAACCGGGAGCAATGCCTCAGAGACTACTCAAACACAACAATAGCTGATCTCAGGGAGACCAGCTACAAAAAACACCACTCTGAGTGTGAGCTGCAAAGAGAAAGTCATCGTCCCTATCACCTCTGCAGCTGACAGAAGTTGATTTTTTACTTCATTTTGTCAATACTCATTGGCTGCAGAGGGGGAGGGCTGTGTCCTAAACGTATTGGGGGTGTGGCTTAGCAGACCTAAAAGTTGATTTTTAACTTTATTTTTAAAATCCCTGTTCGCTTAGTGGGAGGGGCATGGCCTAACAGGATTGGGGGAGTGTCCTTTTAAACAGGTCTCTCTGAGACAGCAGCACAGTTCTTTCTGAATGTGAGCTGCAGGGAGAAAATCACCGTCCCTCCCACCTCAGGAGGGGAGGGGGCATGGCCTAACCGAATCAGAGGTGTGGCTTATCTAGACCTGGGGGCGGGGTTTTAAGGGAGACTTGAATGGCCACCCTACTTTCCCCCTGAACTGTGACCTCCATAGCACTCCGCTCCCTTAACAGTGTCATCCACAGCGCCCTGCCCCTTTAAAGCTGACCTGCAGCAGTGAAGAGCAATGGCCGAATTGTTGTGGAAACCTCAGGCAGTAAGGTACTAAGTGCTATTAGGCCCTGGCTTTACTTCAATGGTGATTATCCTGGTGACAGATTTCCTCATCTCATCTACAGCAGTGAACATGGCTGGGGGTTGTTATGGTTACCGAACTGGCAGGGAGCAGTAAATGACAGTTTGGATTTAAGTGAAAGGCTTGCTGGCTTGTATTAGCTATAATGCAGGCCATTTTTTGGGAATATCTAAGGAACGGTACGTCCTAGAGAGCTGAGACCTGGTCTAAAACCTTCTCGGACACCTAATGTACCCGTGTGACAAGACGTCTAGACAGAAATTAATTTTTATATATATAAGAGACTAGCAGAAGGACCCGGCTTCGCACGGGTATATTTCATCTATTTATTTTCCTGTTTCCGTGTGTTGTAAAAAATATCAACAGTATGCCCATAACAGTGACCTCTACAGTACCCCGCCCCACTGTCTGCTGAGCTGTGTATCTAATCCTGTCCTGGGTGATACCATCTGCTGAGCTGTGTATCTAATCTTATGTTGTGTGATACTGTCTGCTGAGCTGTGTATCTAATTTTATCCTGTGTGATACTGTCTGCTGAGCGTGTATCTAATATTCTGTCCTATGTGATACTATCTGCTGAGCTGTGTATCTAATCCTAACCTGTGTGATACTGTCTGCTGAGCATGTATCTAATATTCTATCCTGTGTGATACTGTCTGCTGAGCGTGTATCTAATATTCTATCCTGTGTGATACTGTCTGCTGAGCTGTGTACCTAGTAGTTGATTTTTGACTTCATTTTGTCAATACTCATTGGCTGCAGAGAGGGAGGGGTGTGTCCTAAACGTATCGGGGTTGTGGCTTAGAGGACCTAAAAGTTGATTTTTAACTTTATTTTTTCAATCCCTGTTCGCTTAGTGGGACGGTGTGTGGCCTAACAGGATTTGGGGTGTGTCCTTTTAAACAGCTCTCTCTTACACAGCAGCACTGTTCTGTCTGAATGTGAGCTGCAGGGAGAAAATCACTGTCCCTCCTACCTCAGGAGGGGAGGGGACATGGCCTAACCGAATCAGAGGTGTGGCTTATCTGTACCTGGGGGCGGGGTTTTAAGGGTGACCTGAATAACCACCCTACTTTTCCCCTGAACTGTGACTTCCATAGCACTCCGCTCCCTTAACAGTGTCACCCACAGCGCCCTGCCCCTTTAAAGCTGACCTGCAGCAGTGAAGAGAAATAGCCGAGTTGTTATGGAAACCTCAGGAGATAAGGTACTAAGTGCTATTAGGCCCTGTCCTTAGTTCTATAGTGATTATCCTAGTGACATCTACAGCAGTGAGGAAACATGGCTGGGTTGTTATGGTTACCTGGAGTAAAACTGTGTGTGTGGAGACCAGCTGCCAGTGAGCAGTAAATGACAGTTTAAATTTAAGTGAAAGGCTGGCTGGCTTGTATTGGCTAATGCAGGCCATTTTTGAGGAATATCTCAGGAACCGTAAGTCCTAGAGAGCTGAGACCTGGTCTAAAACCTTCCCGGACACCTGATGTACCCGTGTGCCAAATTTGGTAAAGATCGGTCTAGTCGTTTGGTTGCACATAAAGAACGTCTAGACGTCTAGACAGAAATTCATTTTTATATATATATATAAGAGATATATATATATATAAGAGATATATATGTATATCTATATATATATATACACACACGTAATGTGCAACTACCTCTAGAAAAAGATTTATATACTGCAGGAGTAACCCCAATATATATATATATGTATAGTGGATATAAAAATTCTACACACCCCTGTTAAAATGTCAGGTTTCTGTGCTGTAAAAAAAAGGAGACAAAGATAAATCATTTCAGAACTTTTTCCACCTTTAATATGACCTATAAACTATATCAATCAATTGAAAAACAAACTGAAATCTTTTAGGTAGAGGGAAGAAAAAATATTAAAATAATATGGTTGCATAAGTGTGTACACACTTAAACTAATACTTTGTTGAAGCATCTTTTGATTTTATTACAGCACTCACTCTTTTTAGCTGGTCTCCCTGAGATCAGCTATTGTTGTGTTTGAGTAGTCTCCGAGGCAGAATCCTACTCCGCACATTTTGACTTGGCAAGACTTGCCCACTCTTCTTTGCAAAAACACTCCAAATCTGTCAGATTATGAGGGCATCACCTGTGCACAGCCCTCTTCAGATCACCCCACAGATTTTCAATCGGATTCTGGTCTGGGCTCTGGCTGGGCCATTCCAAAACTTGAATCTTCTTCTGGTGAAGTCATTCCTTGGTTGATTTGGATGTATGCTTTGGATTGTTGTCATGCTGAAAGATGAAGTTCCTCTTCATGTTCAGCTTTCTAGCAGAAGCCTGAAGGTTTATTGCCAATATTGACTGGTATTTGGAACTGTTCATAATTCGCTCTATCTTAACTAAGGCCCCGGTTCCAGCTGAAGAAAAACAGCCCCAAAGCATGATGCTGCTGCCACCACCATGCTTCACTGTGGGTACGGTGTTCTTTTGGTGATGTGCAGTGTTGTTTTTGCGCCAAACATATCTTTTGGAATTATGGCCAAAAAGTTCAACCTTGGTTTTATCAGACCATAACACCTTTTCCCACATGCATTTGGGAGACTTCAGATGTGTTTTTTGCCAAATGTAGCCTGGCTTGGATGTTTTTCTTGGTAAGAAAAGACTTTCATCTTTCTACTCTACACCATAGCCCAGACATATGAAGAATACTGGAGATTGTTGTCACATGTACCACACAGCCAGTACTTGCCAGATATTCCTGCAGCTCCTTTAATGTAGCTGTAGGCCTCTTGGTAGCCTCCCAGACCAGTGTTTTTCTCGTCTTTTCATCAATTTTGGAGGGACGTCCAGATCTTGGTAATGTCACTGTTGTGCAGTGGCGTAACTAGAAATGACTGGGCCCCACAGGAATTTTTTGAATGGGGCCCCCTCCCCCAGTAAGTTTTTCACAACCCCTTCCTTTCATGCAACCCCCTTTCCTGTGGCTAGCGAAGATTGCTCTCTTAAACCAGGCCCGGCAGCTGTTCCATCCGTTTTCTACACTGTCTATACTGCCACTGTATATCATTTCATTGTTTAATAATGTTGAGGGGCCCTGACAAAATATTTTAGCACTTCTCCTCCTCTTGGATGGGCCCCTTTCTGGGTCAGGGCCCCGAAGCAGCCGCTTCCTCTGCTTCCCCTATAGTTACGCCCTTGCTGTTGTGCCATATTTTCTCCACTTGATGATGACTGTCTTCACTGTGTTCCATGGTATATCTAATGCCTTGGAAATTCTTTTGTAACCTACTCCTGATACCTTTTAACAATGAGATCCCTCTGATGCTTTGGAAGCTCTCTGTGGACCATGACTTTTTCTGTGGGATGTGACTAAGAAAATTTCAGGAAAGCACAACTAGAGCAGCTGAACTTTTTTGGGGGTTAATCAGAGGCATTGTAAATAATGGCAGGTGTATGCTGACTCCTATTTAACATGATTTTGAATGTGATTGCTTAATTCTGAACACAGCTACATCCCCAGTTATAGCAGGGTGTGTACACTTATGCATTTTAACAGGGGTGTGTAGACTTTTTATATATATATATATATATATATATATATATATTTATGACAATGGCAGAACATCAGGCCAAATATAAATATGGAGGTGCAGGCCAATAGATCCGGAAACAAATCCAAGACAATATAAGAATAAAAAATAATGGCAGCACTCTAGGGATGAGCGAACTTGTGTTTCAAGTTCGGCGTAAAAGGTTCAGGCTCGGGTTATCTAAGAATTCCGCTATGGATTTTGCTACCACGGACAATCGGAATTCATAACGGAATTCTTAGATAACCTCAACCTTGTACACCGAACTTAAAACACTGGCTAGTGAAGCATGTAAGAGAGAGTGCACCATAGGGTAGTAGGTTCCAGGTTATGAAGCTGGCTGATAGAACAAAAAATGGAGGCTCACCTTGGGTGGTTGTGCTAGAGATAGGCACAACCCTATTGTGAATGTATTGGAAATGAATGTCCAGTCACCGGGTGTGCAGCCGTAGCGTCTAAATTTTCATTAAGAGAAGCCCAATCTCTTCAAATGCAATATAGTAGAAATGTAGCAGGATCGCAATGGGGTGCAAGAACACAGGCCAGCATTAAAGATTAATCAGTTTTTCTTTATTAAGTGATGCTCATCAGATAAAACAAAGCGTTTCGGGGATACTTAGGTCCCCTTCATCAGATTAGAGAAACTCAATGTGGAAATAGTACATATTACAGGTATTTATTCTTAAAAAAAAAAACACACCAAAGAAAGCACCTGGGGACAGCCCCAGGGGAGTGGTAGCGTACCCAAGGTGCTCCCTAATTTGAATATTGGGGTACAGGACTATGGAGCTTAAAAAACATGAATACTATAAAATAATATGTTGATACATATTCAGTTTAACAGTTTGTATATAATAAAAATCAAGAAAGATGTGCAGAAATGGTCAGGGGTTTCCGTATGTCTAGATCACATGATCGCAACTTCGGTGATCACGTGACCCATTGCCATAGTGCGGCAGTCCTGTGCTCTCTGCAAAATCACCTGACTACCACATCACGTGACTGCCGCACAACTGGCCACGTGATCGCAGCTAGCACGATCACCTGACTTGTTGCCTTGGTGAATAGATGCTGAAATATCAAAATGCAACGGCCCTGTGGATGAAATAATGACACTGATCTACCTGTAATGGGAAACTTATGGAGACCATAAAGTCTCCACATAAAATGATAAGGACCACATGTATATAGAGAAGGAATTTGAATATGTAAAATGCTAATTGTATAAGCCTAAAAAGATTTGTGCAAAACAGGCATAGATGAAATGGTGATAATTGACACACTTGAATAAAATAATAAAATTTATGAATACTATTGTAAAATGGTAACCACATGGTAAGTCATGATTAAAAAATATATAAAAAATATAAAGTGAATGCTGTAAAAGTACATGACATGGATATCTTATACTTACTATCAATAATGTGTTTTAAGAGATGGCAGTTGTTCAGAGGGTTCAAAAGTTAATTTCAAACGCCTCAGTTAGACCATATGGGTTAAGGGTATTTCGTTTGTAAATCCAATACATCTCACAACGTTTTATGCGTTGCGGATTCTTGTGTTGGTGAACTGTTATTTGTTCAATGGGAGTAATCTTAAACCCTAAAAAAAAAACTCCTCCATGACAGTTTGCAGCATGTCTTGATACCCTTTCTTTTTGAAATTTGAAGTTTGACCTGAAGTCTATTACACAGTGTTTGTATAGTGCGCCCCACGTATGGTAGGCCAAATGGACACTCTAAGACAGGGATGCCCTCCAGCTGTTGTAAAACTACAACTCCCACCATGCCCTTCTGTAGGCTGATAGCTGTAGGCTGTCCGGAAATGATGGGAGTTGTAGTTTTGCAACAGTTGGGGGGACATAGGTTGAGCATGCCTGCTCTAAGATATAGATGACATGTGTGAAATTACAGTCTAGAGTGCCAAGCATTTGGGATGATTCTCCATCTCTTTTGTTTTTGAAAATGGTTTCTTGGCAAATAGTCTCACAACATAAGCATCTGGGTTGTCTGCATTTTTTGTTGCCTTGTTTTTGAGAAATAGCTTTTTGTTCGTTAATGGTAGTGGAGTTTTTTAGTTTGCTCGGGGCCAAAATGTTCTTAACCACTTCCAGACCCGGCCATTTACCCCCTTCCTAACCAGGACTAATTTTGCAAATCTGACATGTGTCGCTTTTACTTATCCCAGCCATTCTGAGAATGTTTTCTCGTGACACATTGTACTTCATGATGATCATACATTTGAGTCAATATATTTCACCTTTATTTATGAAAAAATCCCAAATTTACGAAAATTTAGAAAAATTTTCAATTCAAAAAATTTCAATTTCTCTGCTTTTCAAACAGAAAGCGATACCTCATAAAATATTTATTACTTTATATTCCCCATATGTCTACTTTATGTTGGCATCATTCTGTAAATATCTTTTTATTTTTTTTAGGACGTTAGAAGGCATAACATTTTAGAAGCAATTCTTAAAAGGGTTCTGTCACCCCCCCAAAAGTAATTTTTCATTTTTGGCCTTATCAAAATCTTTATTATGTGATTATTTAATATATAGTGCTTTTATCTTTTTCTGTGGCTTAGTTTCTTTAAAAATCGCACTTTAATAATATGTTAATTACTTCGCTACCAGCAAGTAGGGCGGTTACTTGCTAGTTCGCGCCGCATCCTCCTTTAAAAAAAAACGCCCCCTCCTCCTGTTGATTGAAAAACGCCCCCTCCTCCTGTCTGCATTTAAAATCCCGCTCCTGCGCCTTACGTGTCTTCATTCGGCGCAGGTGCTCTGAGAGAAGGACGCTCGCTTCATCTGCACTTCCACAGTGCGCCCGATGACGTCACCTCTGCACCCGGAAGAGAAGACGTCGTTGGCACAGGTGCACTGTGGAAGTGCAGATGACTTTTAGGGGTGACAGAAACCCTTTAAAATTTTTAAGAAAATTTCCAAAACCCACTTTTTAAGGACAAGTTCAGTTCTGAAGTCACTTTGTGGGGCTTACATAATAGAATCAACCCATAAATGACCATATTTTAGAAATAACACCCCTCAAACTATTCAAAAATGGTTTTAGAAATGTTGTTAACCCTTTAGGTATACCACTGATTTTAAATGTCACTTTTTTTGCAGATTTTCCATTTTAATCAAATTTTTGCTGTAACACATCATGGCTTAACAACAAAACAAACCTCAATATTTGGTACCCTGATTTATTACCTTGATTCTGCAGTTTGCAGAAACACCCCATATGTGATCGTATACCGTTGTTTGGGCAGATGACAGGGCACAGAAGGCAAGGAGCGCCATATGGTTTTTGGAGGGCAGATTTTGCTGAAATGATCTTTGGGCACCATGTTGCATTTGAAGAGGCCCTAAGGTAACCCTACAGTGAAAACCCCCCCAAAAGTGACCACATTTTGTAAACTACACCACCCAAGGAATTTTTAAGGGGGTAGCAAGCACTTGACTCAACAGCTGTTTCATAGAATTTTTAATACTTGGGTGTGAAAATAAAAAATTAATTTTTTCTTACAAGAAAATGGTGCTTTAGGCCCAAACTTTCTTTTTCTCAAAAGATAACAGGAGAATATCTCCCCAATTTGCTACCCACTTTCTCCTGAATACAGTAACACGCCAATTGTGGTCGTAAACTGCTATTTGTGAATACACCAGGGCTCAGAAGGGAACGAGCGGCAACTGGATTTTTTAACATAGAATTTTCTGTCATGGATTTTTAAGAGCAATAACTTTTTTATTTTTTAGTGAGCTGCGTGAGGGCTTATTTTGTGCGAGACAAGATGTAGTTTGTATTGGCACCATTTTGGGGTACATTTGGCTTTCTGATTGCTTTTTATCTCGTTTTTGGGAGGTGAAGTCACAAAAAAGCTGTTTGGTGTCATTTTTCTATATATATATATTTTTTTATCAAATATTTCAATTTTTTTTAACGTTTCACACAATAAAAGCATTTTTAGAAAAATGTTCTTAGAGCAATATTTTTTTCATGTTTCTGGCTATATTGTGAGGGCTTGTTATTTGCAGGACGAGGTGATGTTTTTGTTGCTACCATTTTGGGGTGCATATGACTTTTTGATCGATATTATGTTTTTTGTGAGGTGACTAAAAAAATGTTTTGGCATAATTTTTACTTGCCTTTTTTTTTTACACTGTTCCCTTGATGGGGTAGATCATGTGATATTTTAGATTTTTGTAGAGCCAATTGTTACGGGTGTGGTGATACCAAATGTCTTTTTTATTAATTTTTTTACATTTTATACAAAAAAAAATCATGTTTTTATGTTCCAATTTTCATAGAGCCATATTTTTTTCTGGCTATGGTCTTGTGTGGGGGCTCACTTTTTGTGGGATGAAGTGACGTTTTTTATTTTTTTTACGGTGTTCCTCTGATGGGGTAGATCATATGATATTATTATAGAGCTGGTCATTGCGGATGTGGTGGTACCAAATATGTCTATTTTATTTTTTTTACATTTTTTAAATAACAGATTTGAGAGTGAGAGATTTGAGAGTATGTGAACATTTTTATTTATTTTTTTCAAAGCACTTAATTTTTTTTTATTTTACACTTTGTGTCCCCCATAGGGTCATACAAGACCTCTGGGTGACATTTAACTTCATTTTTTTTTTCACTATTGATTTCTCCTGTAACTGGGGCTGACATAGTAGCACCAGTTACAGTGTAAATACACCCCCCAGAGAGGCTGTACAGCTCCTGCACTTCCCCGGCCCTGGTGGTCATATGACCACCAGGCCGGGACAGGAAGCGGCATAGCGCTTCCTGATGTGTATATACAATGCTCGTTGAGCGCTGTGTATACTACGATCTAGAAGACAGGGACAGGTAAGAACCCAGGTGGCAGCGGGCTGCAAGACAATCCTCTCTCTCCCCTCTGTCCGAAACTAAAGAATAGCCGCAATAGTGAAGAACCTTTGTGTCAATCGGTATAAATATAATTTATTATTGGATTTATTATCTTGAAGTTTTTTTTTATGCTGATTTCTTGTGTGGTCTTAGATTATGTTTTGGGATGGAATCTAGAGTTATTTGGCGAAACTCGCCTGATACAACCGCATAAAAGGTATCGATTAAATTTCCTTTATGATGTATGATGTAGGGTAGAAATTGGAGGGTGGCTTTGAACCTGATGGCAGACCGGTAGGGGGATGTTGGTCTTTGTCATTTGGCCGCGATGTGTGTGCTTCTTTTGCTGAGTGTTCCAGAATATTAAAATGTCTTTTTATAGTTTTCTTATAAATGTATTAAGGTCCAAAAATAAATCAAACTCATTTATTTTTCATGTAGGGCAGAATGATACGCCTTTTATTAGCAAGGAGATTTCATTCTTTGTAAGTGGATAGATCGAAAATGTCTGGGATTTGGAGTGTTGTAGAGTCTATTTCACTATTAATGCTTATTGTTTTCTTTTTACTGGTTTCTGTCCTAGGGGTTGGAAGTAATTCATGATGGTTGTAGTATTGGGACTTTCCATGATCGGATATATTGCAGTTGGAGTGATTAACGGGGGTAGGACTAAAAAAGAGAGGGATGTGGATGTCCCTGCAATCGGTAACATTCAGAAATATTATTACCTATGTTGGTGTCCTCTGGATTTAAAATTTCCCTGTGACGATGTATGTTCCTAACTACATTTTGATTAGATTCTGTTGAGGAGTCCTGACCCACATGATCTGGTTGGCTGGAGTGATAGGGGTCCAAAGGAGGGGTGTGATTGTGTATTGTTATGAGTGAGTCTGCTTCCAAATCTGATGATACAGACCGAAACAGGGGAGGTGAGTGTAGACTCTGATGGAGAATTCAGATGTATGGAAAACTGTGTTGGTGGTAAATTCAGTGGGGCACAACTTGCCATGATGTCTTCACTAAAAAGGGTAGAGGGAGAATTGGTCAGACTGGTCTGTTGTTCAATTCCCCCGGTGGTAGTGATGTTATCAGGGAAGAATAAGGGGGTGTGGAATTCCAAGTTAGATGTATCACCAATGAAACACTAGTCGCAACGTTTCAGCTCATAGGTTGAAAAAAAGCTCTGTGAATGAGCTGAAAACATACGACCACAGGAGTGAATAAAGTGTTTGAGAGTGCTGTCATTTTTTTCTTTATAGATATATATATATATATATATATATATATATATATATATATATAGTCATTTTTCTAACTGGTGTAAAGTAGAACTGGCTTAGTTGCCCATAGCAAACCAATCAGATTCCACCTTTCATTTTTCACAGCTCCTTTGGAAAATGAAAGGAGGAATCTGAGTGGTTGCTATGGTCGACTAAATCAGTTTTCCTTTCCACTAGTTTTGATAAATCCCCCCCGTGTACTTCTATGTGTACATAGCATTGTGTGTCGTCACACTGTACTAATCTGTGTGGGAACAGTGACAGTTTACTGTGCGGACTGCATGCAATACTGTATTCAGAACAGAGTGCATGTAGTGAGAGCTGTCAGTAATGAGATCTATATCAGGCCTAGGCCCCTTGCAGACGAGCGTTTGTCACGCTGCGAGTCAGCAGCACAGCTCCCGGCCTGACCTCCCAGCATTGCCGAGGTCACATAGCATTAAATTAATTTATGGTGCTATGTTACCCTTACAGTTCTGGAATGTATTGGATAACACTGCCAGCATTATGTGAGTGTCAGTGGTTGTGTCATGAAAAATATTCTACATTTTTCAAACCAGCACCTGGATCTGAATAATTTTGTAATTGCACGTAATTCAAAATTTACTATAGCCAGTGAGCTATTCAATAAAATGTATCTGTATAGCGTATAGTATAGGATGACAGTGTTGAGGCACCAGGAGGAGAAGGATGATAGTAAAGTGAGGAATCTAAAAAAAAATTGTGCAATAAACTCTGAAGAGACAAGATGCGGCTGTAAAATCTGCACCTGCCAAATTTGAGTGCATCACAAACACAAGGTTTGCGATTTTGGCTTACCAAATAAAAGGTGCAGGGAGATGACAAATCTCCCCCATAATATGCAAGACGTCCAAGGTCACTTTGCAATAAAAGCTGGGGATTAGAAGTGCATTTGTGCTTCGTGCATTGTGTCCATGTACCCCTTACGACCAGGTGTAGAAGTGTAGAGGTCTGGATCATAGTCATTTACCGGGATAGAAACATGCAGTGTGTTACATATTAACTTCGTGCCCACTAGATTAAGTATACATTCTAGGAAATGGTAGGACTTTCCTCTTACCCCTAAACTTTGAATCAGCAAAGTTGTGGCATGGCATTGAAATTCTTTGGATATTCTGGTCTGTGTTGAGATAATTTACGTAGCGCTAACATATTCTGCAAAAATAACAAAGAATTAAAATTGCAAAATAACAGTGTGAGAAAAGAAGGGAGGTCCCTGTCATTGTAAAATATTAAAAATATTGAATATGTAATAATTGTGTATTTAATAATCCATTTTCAAAGGATTTAAAACATTTTTTTAATTTGCTCTGGCATTTCTATCCTCAGACATACTGCTCAGCATTGTGTTGTAGGAAAGGCCTTTTGTCCTTGACTTTTTGATTCAGTTCACCAGCCTGTCAAATGACCTACCTTGTCAATCAGAAAAAGAAGCAGACAAAGCAATTCATGTGATGCTGTGGCCGGTTCCATTTCTCGGTGTAGTACTAAGAGCATAAAGCCCTATAGGACACAGGAGATTTTCTTTATATCAGTGATTCTTCCTTTCCTATATGAACCACATGGTCAAATAGTTCATACAAAGAACTCCTGCCGAAAAAGCTGGCAAACTATTTCCACTCAATGCTTTCCAAACTTGTCTTGAAAAAAATTGTGTTGGTTTTAAATAAATTAAACACAGAACAACAATAATGATGGGTAAATATAAATAGGTAGATATAGAGAGGATTCTTAAAAATGTACAGAAGCCGTCACAAATACTCATTCATCTGTGATTTGGAACCATCACCATTAGCTCATCACCAGACATTTGTTAATTCTTGTGTGGACAAATAAATAATTTTATTTTATTTGTTTTCCATGAACCTCCATGCCATTCTTTAAAGCACATGGCTCTTGAGTTGGATTAATGTAATATAAGGATGAAACAGTGGCGTACATACAGGTGTCGCAGTTGCACTCCAGGGGGCCTGGCCGCCTGTGGACCCACCACCCAGGCCGGCAGGCCACCCTAAATCATGTTAAAAACCGCTGTACTCACATGTAATGGAGCGCTCTGAAGGGGCCCAGCATAAAGTACAGTGGCACTTTCGGGCCCCATAAGAGTGCTCCATTACATAATATGGAGGGGGAGAGGGGGGTTTGCGCGCACTTACTCACACCCGGCTGGCCGGCATTTCGCTTCCATAGTGAAGCAGGGAAACCTCTCTCCTCCCTGCTTCACTGATCTTAAAAGCTCAGGAGCTCCCCCTGCTGGCCCCACATCACTTTGCTGGCTGTGGGAGGAGATCTGAAAACCCAGGAATCTGCCTTCAGCACAGCCAGCAGTGCGATGAGTGTGGGAGCCTGTCATCAGGGAAGAAGGTAAGTATGTGTTTTTTTTTTCTAAGGCTGCAGACTGGAGGCAAAGGGCAAGAAAGGGGGCCATAACTAATTTGAGGGGGCACCTAATCTGGCATAACTACTGTGAGGGGGGCACATATGAAGGCATAACTATGAGGGGGCACATATAAAGGCATAACTACTGTGAGGGGGCAGGTAATCTGGCATAACCACTGGGAGGGGCACATATGTGGGCATATCTAATGTGAGGGACACATAATGTGGCATAACTACTGTGAAGGGGCACATATCAGGGCATAACTACTGCAGAGTCTCGGAGCAATTCTCCTGCAGTTTATTAACGTGGTTGTACAAGATTAGAGAAAAGGGGTTTAGAAATAGTGCCACCACTGTCTGTCGACCGTATCTTGTACTGCAGCTCAGTCCTAGTCAGTTTAGCGGAGATGAGCTGGAAAAGTGTAATCTCCGATCCCCTTAAAGTGTTTTTCTCCTTTTTTATATTGCTGCCCTATGCTCAGATTGGCGGTAGTCTGACTCTGCGCACCCCTGCTGTTTGAAGAGAAAGCAGAGCTCATACGAATGCTTCCTTCTCTTTACAGTTTACCTGCTCACCGTTGTAACTGCAACAGAGAGCAGGTGTAATTACAGCTCATCCATGCCCAGTTACTTCAATGGGATGGCTCTGCAGTATTCACTTGAATAGGAAGGAGCCGTCCCATTGAAGTGAATGGGGATGGTGGAGTTGAAATGACACTGTTCACCGCTGCAGTTACGGCAGCGAGCAGGAAAACAGAGAAGAAAATATAGCGCTCCTAGAAGGGATGCATTATCTTTAAACAGCTGATCAGCGGGGGATCCGGGATTTGGACCCTGGTATTGATGACCCATACTGAGGATAGAGAAAAAAAGGACAATGCAACAGCACTCTGCCATAATTATAGAAAACATTTTGATGCTTATGCTACGCTTATAAATTAGAGATACTTGACAAATACATTTTGTAAAACACTAAATACTACCTGTAATGTGCCAATATGGCCACCATAAAATTCAGGGAGTGCAGGTTCCACATGCATGCTGGGTCAACTCTATACTTCTCCTGGTGCCAAATGGCTTCCAGGATACAGCTTTATACTTGCTCTTATTAAAATTAGCCTATGCGGCAGACAGGCTAGTCAGGGGTGCAAAACCAACTGGAGTCAGCCACACCTCCAGCTCTAGTACAACTTCAAAAATAAAAGGGGGTCAGTCAGTGCTTGGCACCAAAAATGTTTTCTATAATTATGGCATTGTTGTACTTTATTGTGTCTGCAGACTGCTGTTGCATTGTCCTTTTTTTTCTTTGTGTTTCTAGCCATGGCAGCGTGCACCTGCACATTGGGATGTGCTGACTGACCCCCTTTTTTTGCAGCCATACTGAAGATAGGTCATCAATATAAAAAAGTGGACAACCCCTTTAATTCTTTGGGCTACGATTGTTTCTAGTACCTCTAAGTCTAAATCTAGTGCTTGGTCATTTATTTGTGCCACATTATTTCATCATTTTCTAAATTACAAAAATATTTCCCATTATCAATATCTTTTGCAACAGCTTCCTAAACAGCCTGCAATATGTAGCTGAATTCATGTTATAGATTTGTATAAAGAAGATAACTCCCTTTAAGTAGACACATTTTAGAAGAAAATGACTGCAATCAGAAAGCAGGACGTAAATGTCAATTATTTATGGGTTGTTCTAAAGTTATGTTGCACCATACATTATTGGAGGTCAATAAAACATCTTTAATGTGTAAATAGCTTCCTGAAAGTTATTGCTTTGAGATGATTGTGCAGTAAATGAAATACAATATTTTGCTAGTGAATGCTTAAAGGGCTGCATAGAGAGATGTGGGGCTGAAACTGTACACAGAAAGTGAAGTCGTTGTACTTCATGAACAGATTCCTGATACATCTTTCTTTACGATAATTGTATTCATTCTGGGGGCTAAGATCATACATATACATCGAGCTGCGCAGACTGTAAAAGGTGCCCAGTCATTACATCCTCCTTTCCATGTTTCATTGACAGCCTTTGTCTTTGTGAGACGGAGGTAGTTATTTTTGAGACATTCAGTGATCTTCAATCCTCCATTTCAGCAAATGTAGTTCATTATGGAAACTATGGACATCTTTTTTGATGGTTCATGTGTGTTTTATTCTCTGTCATTTCAAGTCAGACTGTTAGATTCTATTCACACTGTTGTTATGAACTCTGTTTTTACAGAATCCATGATAAAAATTAAGATGGATTCATATTATAAAAAATTCCAACTCCTGACAGATCACTTTCATCAATGAAAAAGCAATGAAAACCTGACAGAATGGAACCTGATGCCAATGTGAACAGAACCTTAGCTCATTTGGTTATATTGGCACACACCAGGATAAAAATGAAGAGAAAATCTGAGGGTTATTTGAATAAAATTAAGCAAATAGAATTAGTATTGCATGCTCTTTACCTAGCAGCAGAACAGTGAGGACGGCATTCCCTGGAGCTCTCACCAGCCGACCTTAATCACTAACTATCCAACCCAAAAAAGCTGACACACGGCCTCTATATACAACCAGCAGGCCTTAACATCTCACAACCTACAAGGGGAACCACCCCCAGAACTCCCAGGCCCTAAAAGCCTTGGCCTCGATTAAATGGGACAAGCTGCGCGCAGGTTCGTGGTCACCACCCTCACAGCCAGACTGGTTACCAGAGAGCCCCTGGATCCCTATCGCCACAAAGGGAGACACCCCCAAGACTCGCTGGACCTCCAGAGCCAGAATAAAAACTGAGGACTGGCGGGACCTGCAGGTACCTGGACTAAATTTCAGATGCGCACACTCGCCAAGTCTCGGGGCAGCAGAACAGCGGCCGACCACTAGAGATGTCCCGAACTGTTCGACTGCGAACAGTTCCCTGCAAACATTGCTTGTTCGTGTTCGCTTCTGCCAGCAAACGATTCGCCCTTCATTCTTACATTCAGCTTACCTTCCTACCAAATCCAGACATAGTAAATTCAATCTAAAGCTGCAATGTTAAAGCAGGGAGAGTATTACCTAGTGTCCTCTGCCCACCCCAACTCTCAAACCAAGAAAAAGTCCTTTCTGAAAATGATATATCATTAATAATCACTTTCTATCACATTTAACTTAATCCACTCAGTTCATGCCAAAAGCCAGGTATGTGCAGGCTGACTATCTATCCATAAGACAGGGCATCAGCATACCTTACAATAACAATCATGAGCTTTCAAACATAAGCTCTCAAACCAAAAGGAGAGAAATTGGTTAGCATTGGTTGGCTATCTAGAGGGGCCTGGACCCTAGACCATTATCATTAGGGCGACAAAAATTGTAATTTTATATGCCAGCCTAACTCCTCTCTCACTGCCTAACAGAGCTGCATAAACATTTCCCAACATTTAAAACTCATTTGCATACACATGACCAAGAAATGCTAATGAGCAATATAGCAGTATCTGCCTTGTTTGTAAACTGAAACACAATTTGCATGGCTTTCCCATAGTCCCATGTTATGCAAATGAGTTTATATGACAAAACAGAATAGAAAGATTATAAAGTTAGTCTTTAAAAAATTGCAAAATAAAAAAAAAACTATGCAGCCTTCCTAATCATTGAGATGAGAGCTAGGTGGCATATAAAAAAAAAAAAAAAAAAATGTTGTCACCCTAATGATTATCATCTATGTGCACAGGTCCCCCTAGATACCGAACACTAAACAGACAATTTCCCTTCTGGGAAAACTGGTTAATACCCAGGCTGCCTTGCTGAGGTATGCTGATGATCTATCTGTCTGATGGATTGTTGGTCCTGCATATACCTGGTGCTTGGCGGCCATAGGGGAGAACTGTTCTGTGTTGTCAATTGAATGTTTCATGTAATAATACAAATAATAATAAGATTTTATGATAGGCAGGCTAGGGTAAATGTCTGTAAGTCTGTCTTTGTCTGTTTTATAAAATACAAAGTGACATTAGTTTTTTTAGTCAGCTACCTTACTGTATGTTTGATTGAGTATTACACCTTAAAGGGACAGGCTGTTTTACCCTATAGAAATATATATGTATAAATATATATAGTCCTATATTAGGATCCTTCATCTCAGAAAAACTGTGCTATTATCATCAAACACTGTCTTTGCATAATGTCTATAAAACGTTTTTATTCATAATTTTTGTCCTTTATAAAACAGACAAAGACAAAATTATTATGTTGGTTTGTCAAAGCCAACTTACTGTTATTCGATTATTTCAGCTTATTATTATTAGTATTATTATTATTCTTCTCCGCCCCCCGTTTTTCTAAACGCTACTCCTACAGTTTTTGTGCTACAGACCCCAAACTTTCCACACTTTTTCGGCCTATAGCGAAGTACGTTGCTTGTGCTTTATTAAGCGATCCCAACCTCGGGGCCCCTGGGGCGGGCCCCCGAACACCCACTTTTTCCTTTTACTTTGACAGGAAAATTTTCAAATCGCTCCCACTCGCACAATTTTGAAGCTACGCTCCCCAAACTTGGATCACATATTGTTGGTGTCAACCCGAATAAATGGGTAAATTTGAGGGACACCCCAAAGTGGGCGGAGCTACCAACGGCCAATGGAAATTTAGCAAATTTCTATACGCTACTCCTCCCACAGTTTTAGGATTACCAAACTTTGCACACTTGTTCGGCACATACCCGAATAGGTTGCTTGTGCTTTTAACCGATCCCACCCTCCGGGCCCCTGGGCGGGCCCCGAAGATCCAATTTTCCTATAGACTTTCATTGGAAAAATGTAAACTTTGTCACTCAAAAAGCTTTAGAGTTAGTCACCAAACTTGGGTCACTTAGTCATGGGGTCAGCCCGAAAATTTTTGGCACATTTTGTGGACCCCAAAAAGTGGGCAGGGTCACACAGAACCAATCAAAATCTCCCCATTGACTGTAATGAGACGTTGAAATTACTACTCCCACATTTTTAGGAGTACAAATTCCAAACTTTGCAGACTTGGTCGGCACCCACCGAGTCCCTTGCTTGTGCTTTGTTAACCGATCCCACCCTCCGGGCCCCTGGGACGGGCCCACGAAAACCTCTTTTTTTCCCATAGAGTTTTATTGGAAAAATGCAAGCGTTTGTCACTCATACAGCTTCGAGTGAAACTCTCCAAACTTGGGTCACTTAGTCATGGGGTCAACCTGAAAATTTATGTCACATTTTGGGGACATTAAAAGTGGGCGGAGCTACAACCAATCAGATTTTCCTATTGACTTCAATGGGAAAACTTTAAAAAGCTACCATTCTCACAGTATTTAAACGAGAATACCCAAACTTGGCACCGTTGGGTCATTGGGTGACTGGGGTCAAAATTTTTATTAGTGGGCGGAGTCTAAATCGGCCAATCAAATTTCAGCAATTTGTTTAAATGGGAAAATTTTAAACTGCCGCTGCTCGTAGACGGTTATTGGCACAGTCTTCAAACTTGGCACGGTTGGTCATTGGAGGACTGGGATTAGAATTCTGAAAAGTGGGCGGGGCCAAAATCAACCAATCAGATTTCTTTGAGTGTGAAAAATGTGAAAATTTGAAAAATTTTAACTTCCAAAAATGCTGCAATTCTCAAATTTTTGATGTCAGGGGCTGCAAGTTGCAGAAATCAGGTGGTAGGTTATGTCCAATTCAAAATTGGAAAAAGTAGGCGGAGCTAACTACAATTTGATGATAATCATCTATGTGCACAGGTCCCCCTAGATACCTAACACTAAACAGACAATTTTCCTTTTGGAAAAACTGGTTAAAACCCAGGCTGCCTTGCTAAGGTATGCTGATGATCTGTCTGTCTGATGGATTGTTGGTCCTGCATATACCTGGTGCTTGGTGGCCATAGGGGAGAACTGTTCTGTGTTGGTAATTGGATGTTTTATGTAATAATACAAACAACAACAATAATACTAGAAAGTGCTGTTTCTGAAGAAACTACAGGATGTTGGCTTGGAATATGATTGGCTGTTTGTGGCTCCACCTACTTTCTTGAATTTTAACGCCTGTTCTTGAGTAAGTTCGGGTTTGTTGTTCGCCACATCTCTACCGACCACCACAGCTGCCAGTACCCTACAAATAAGGAGGACCCCACAAATGCCATCAACCAGGCAAGCACCGACCTGCAGGACAGTAGGGACAGTGTCGACAGCTGCTCAGGACCTCGGTAACTGTCAGCCATACGCACCAGATCTTCCTCCTCTCCCCAACTGGTCACTGCTGAGGGCTTCTGAAATTTTGAGGTCAGTAACACCTGGCTTTATAAAAAGAACACTCACGGAGGATTATATAACCTCCTAATTGTACTTGACCCTGCGGCCACGTACAAAAAGACGTCAATGCCCCAGCCTGCCACCTTTGTCCATTTCACGGCACGTCCACAGCATTAATAAGGCTCGCCTTAATTTTTACGGTCTCTTTCTGCTATAAAAAGGACTCAACCATAAATAAATATAGTTCTTAAAGGGCCACAGTCCCAATTTTTCCTGGGAGCTTAGTCGTCCAAAATCTTTCTTCTCTCATACAAACAGAATGGCCCATGGCAATGCTGCACTAACCGCACTCATAACAGGGCCATGATATAAAGAGAATTGAACACCAATTCAACTGCAGACATTTCCCTACCCAAGAGTGCAGACCATCCTCAACAGTAATGGTGAAAATAGGCCCACACAAATCCAGGAATACAACCTCATCTCGCCAAAGTGGTTCACTAGACTGTTTTGTGCAGAAGTGCCATCCGCTCAACCCATCCGGACTTTCCCTATCATGCAAAACGTCTCCAGATAAAGACACTGATAGAGAACCATCCCTACATAATTCGCAAGATATAGAAAGCGACGGAGAGGTTAAACACAGTGGGGTTGCTAGGGTTGGTGTCAGCCCATGCTGTAGAAAATGGTGTCACCCCCCCACCCCCCCCCAAAGCAATAATTTTTTAGCCATATAACAAAAAATATGTTGAAAGAAATCAAAGTTAATGCTTTAAAAAAAATAACTTTATTTTAAATTGAATCAAAAGTGTACTGGGCACTCTCATTATATTAGAACCATATAATATTTATTAATAGCTATAGATAGCACAGAAATAATAATGTAATAATGAAGAAGGTGCTAGGTGATAAGTATGTATCCACACCGTGGCCACGCCACCAGGGCCGGACTGGGGATAAAAACCAGCCCTGGAAAAAGTTGCATACCAGCCCCGGAAAAAGTTGCATACCAGCCCCAAACACACACGCCGCGAAGGCAGTGTATGTATGTGTGTATATATATATATATATATATATATATATATAATTATATACACACACACAGGTCGGGCCTTACCCTAGCGTTGCCGTGACTTGGCCTCTGCGCAGTGGCAACTCTAGGAACAATATATGGGAGGCACATAAGATACCACAGTCAAAATGGGGGCACTAATAATTTTCCCACTTAAATTCATACAACTGAAAAAACGAAATAAGTATATATAAATTCAAAATACGAGAGTATTGCGGTATGCAGGGATACATTTATAATAAAATAATTTACTTACAAAAGAACCTATTCCATCTTCTGCTGTGCTGTCCTCTGCTTGCTTCCACGGATCTTCCCCTTTTTCAATCTGTCCTCAGTGCGCAGGGCAGGCACACTGCTATGGGGATCTGTGGATGACACACTGTTATGGGGGATCTGTGGATGACACACTGTTATGGGGGATCTGTGGATGATACACTGCTATGGGGATCTGTGGATGACACACTTTTATGGGGGATCTGTGGATGACACACTGTTATGGGGATCTGTGGATGACACACTGTTATGGGGGATCTGTGGATGACACACTGTTATGGGGATCTGTGGATGACACTGTTATGGGGGATCTGTGGATGACACACTGTTATGGGGATCTGTGGATGACACACTTATGGGGGATCTGTGGATGACACACGTTATGGGGGATCTGTGGATGACACACTTATGGGGATCTGTGGATGACACTGTTATGGCGGAATCTATGGATGACACTGCTATGGGGAATCTGTGGATGACATACTGTTATGGGGTATTTACACTGCGGCATGGCTATCCGAGCTATCGGCCAGTTCACTCTCTGATCCGCCATGCCGCAGTACTGCAGCAGCCGTGCATGCTGCTCTGTCCCCATTGACTATAATAGGCAGGGCGGAGCTATGGTGCAGCATGGTAGAGATCGCCGGACTAAAAGTCGGACATGCAGTACTTTTTAGTCCGCGATCTCTGCCGTGCTGCGCCATAGCTCCGTCACCTGCCCCTATTATAGTCAATGGGGACAGAGCAGCAGCACGGCAGTGCACGGGTACTTGCGGCATGGCGGATCAGGAGGGTGAACAGCCCGATAGGTCGGATAGCCATGCCGCAGGTGTGAAAGTACCCCCATAACAGTATGTCATCCACAGATCCCCATAACAGTGACATCCACAGCGCCCCCATAACAGTGACATCCACAGATTCCCCATAACAGTGTCATCCACAGATTCCCCATAACAGTGTCATCCATAGATTCTGCCATAACAGTGTCATCCACAGATCCCCCCATAACAGTGACATCCACAGTGCCCCCATAACAGTGTGCCAGTAGCCGTCCCTTTAGTGCCAGTAGCCCCTTTATGTGCCAGTAGCCCCCTTTAGTACCAGTAGCCGTCCCTTTATGTGCCAGTAGCCGCCCCTTTATGTGCCAGTAGCCGCCCCTTTATGTGCCAGTAGTCGTCCCTTTAGTGCCAGTAGCTCCCTTTATGTGCCAGTAGCCCCCTTTATGTGCCAGTAGCCGTCCCTTTATGTGCCAGTAGCCGTCCCTTTATGTGCCAGTAGCCGCCCTTTATGTGCCAGTAGCCTCCCTTTAGTGCCAGTAGCCCCTTTATGTGCCAGTAGCCCCTTTATGTGCCAGTAGCCTCCCTTTATGTGCCAGTAGCCGTCCCTTTAGTGCCAGTAGCCCCTTTAGTGCCAGTAGCCCCTTTATGTGCCAGTAGCCATCCCCTTTATGTGCCAGTAGCCATCCCTTTATGTGCCAGTAGCCCCCTTTATGTGCCAGTAGCCCCTTTAGTGCCAGTAGCCCCTTTAGTGCCAGTAGCCCCTTTATGTGCCAGTAGCTATCCCTTTATGTGCCAGTAGCCCCTTTATGTGCCAGTAGCCCCTTTTAGTGCCAGTAGCCCCTTTAGTGCCAGTAGCCCCTTTATGTGCCAGTAGCCCCTGTTTGGTGCCAGTAGCCCCTTTAGTGCCAGTAGCCCCTTTAAGTGGCAGTAGCCCCTTTAGTGGCAGTAGCCCGCTTTAGTGGCAGTAGCCCCTTTATCTGCCAGTAGCCCCTTTATCTGCCAGTAGCCCCTTTATCTGCCAGTAGCCCCTTTAGTGCTGCCAGTAGCCCCTTTAGTGCTGCCAGTAGCTCCCTTTAGTGCTGCCAGTAGCCCCCTTTAGTGCTGCCAGTAGCCCCTTTAGTGCTGCCAGTAGCCCCTTTAGTGCTGCCAGTAGCCCCTTTAGTGCTGCCAGTAGCCCCTTTAGTGCTGCCAGTAGCCCCCTTTAGTGCTGCCAGTAGCCCCAAGAAAAAAAAAAAAAAGAACACTTATACTTACCTCCAGCGATGCGATGCAGGCCTCTTCCGGCCTGTGTCTCGAAGCTGACGGCTCGGGCGGCGCGATGATGTCATCGCGCCGCTGAGCCGGCTTCTGATAGGCTGCCAGCCTAGTGCTGGCAGCCTATCAGAGGAACAGGAGAGGTCACGCCTCCCTCCTCTGCTGCTGCTCCGCACGGAGATGAGCGCAATGCAAGCGCTCATCTCCGTCGCCACTGGAGCCCAGTGTGCCTGCGGCCGCCGGCCGGCCGTGCGGCAGTCAGGGCTACCGGCCTACCGGGAATTTTCCCGGTATCCCGGTAGGCCAGTCCGGCCCTGCACGCCACTGTTTAAGGTGAGTGACGGCAAAAATTATTGGCCTCCAATCCTCCGTGTTATAATGCACTACTTGTGCCAATATAATGTTCCAACTCTAGATTGGCGTAAACAAACTGAATATTGATAGAATGTTTAGCGGCATCCCGCTTTACTTGCAGGCTGATTATTCAGTTACTTCCCTGGTTCTAAAGATATCTGAGCACCAGGTCCGTCCCCAGTCGACCCCTAAACGCGTTTGGTCAAAAGATCCCCCTCGATGAACTAGGACACGGTCTGCTGGTAGAACGTGATACCAAACCAACCCTGAAGACCCGAACCTGACACGCAAGAATAATCACTGCACCGCCACAAACCAAACCAGTGGCAGACACGTGCAAACAAGCACCAGCGCGGTAGAAGGAAGGCTCGCAAAACACCGGCTCTTTGGTCTAGCGGAGCGGTATTCAGAGCCACGGAGGGGTAAAGTAAAAGGACGGACAAGATCCGTTCTAGCAGCGATTGAAACACCAACAAATACATCAACTGAAAGAACTCGGCAGGATGCCGCCGATCAGTAAGTAAAGCGGGACGCCGCTAAACATTCTATCAATATTCAGTTTGTTTACGCCAATCTAGAGTTGGAACATTATATTGGCACAAGTAGTGCATTATAACACAGAGGATTGGAGGCCAATAATTTTTGCCGTCACTCACCTTAAACAGTGTGTGCCACGGTGTGGATACATAATTATCACCTAGCACCTTCTTCATTATTACATGGGACAATTTTTTGTATGTTTTATATATATACTATATATATATACTTTTAGAAATAATATTAGTGCTATTGTTATTATATGGTTATTGTTTTATTCTGTGCTATCTATAGCTATTAATAAATATTATATGGTTCTAATATAGTGAGAGTGCCCAGTACACTTTTGATCTAATTTTAGTCTCTATTTGAGGAAGGGTGATTCCTCTTTACTGCGAGCACCTCTTCTGAGATTCGTGGGTCAATCCTGTGCGTCACAAATTTTATATAATCCTATTTATTTTAAATTGAACCTTTACTGAACAAATAACAACATTTTTACAACACTAAATTTAAATAACACAAAATTCAACAGGAACAAATAATAAATAAATAATTAAATAACACAAAATTCAACAGGAACAAATACAAGTGCTCTTAAAGAACATCTCAATTAATTCAAAAAACTTTGCTTTTCTGGCCTACAAAGCTGCAAAAATGTTAATTACTTCATCGAAATCAATGGTTTGCACTAATTCGCTTTCAACTGAAACAGTGCTTTCAAGTGAAACAGATCGCAGAAAATTTTTGATAAGTTCAAGCTTTGAAAAGCTCCTCTCTAGGGTTGAGCAAACCCGAACTGTAAAAGTTTGGGTTCTTGTGTTCGCCAATTTCTTGGCGCTTTTTGAAAGGCTGCAGGGCAGCCAATCAACAAGCATTTTACTTGTCTGCCCTTAGAAGCCATCACAGCCATGCCTACTAATGGCATCGCTGTGATTGGCCAAGTGCAGCATGTGACCCATCCTCTATATAGGCTGGAGTCTCGTAGCACCGCACTTAACTCTGCTCTTCTAAGTGTAGGGATAGGATGCTGATGCTGCGAGGGAGAGATTAGGGAAGAATTCTGGTGTACTTGGTGTTGTTCAAACTAGAGCGATTATTGAGGGCGCTATGCTACATTTTTGTACCCAGCCCTGAGCCCAGTAACAATGAAAAATAACTTTTAATCTATCTGCTAGTTCGGTGCGCGTTGGTGGCCATTTTTGCAAGTGCAGTGCACTGCATATCTGACAGTCCAAGAAAACATACTGTTATTGGTAGATAGAAAATTTACGTGCTATGCTGCATTTCTGACAGTCCAATTAAACCGTTACATACTGCAGTTACATTGCTGGTATAAAAAAACACACTTTTTGTGCTAGATAGCAAATTTGTGTGCTACGCTGCATTTCTGACAGTCCAATAAAACTGTAACATACTGCATTTACATTGGTGCTATAAAAAAACACACTTTTTGTGCTAGATGGTAAATTTGCATCCTACGCTGCATTTCTGACATTCCAATAAAACCATTAAATAGTGCATTTAGGGCTCTTTCACACTTGCGCTTTTGCTTTCCGTCCTAGAGTTCCGTCCTCGGGGCTCTAGGACGGAAATATACTGATCAGGATTATTCCCATGCATTCTGAATGGAAAGAAATCCGTTCAGAATGCATCAGGATGTCTTCCGTTCAGTATGTGAATGTTTTTTTGTCTTTGACAAAACCGTAGCATGCTGCGGATTTGTCTCTGTCCAAAAATCCGGAAGACATGCCGTAACGCCGGATCTGGAATTAATGCCCATTGAAGTGCATTAATCCGGATCCGGCATTAAGCTAAACGTCGTTTCGGCGCATCGCCGGATCCGACGTTTAGCTTTTGTGAATGGTTACCATGGCAGCCAGGAGGCTATAGTCCCGGCTGCCATGGTAAAGTGTAATGGGGAGGCAGGGGAGAAGTATACTTACCGTCCGTGCGGCTCCTGAGTTCCGGGGATCTCCACAATGACGTCAAAGCGCCCCATGAGCATGGATCACATGATCGCATGGATCACGTGATCAATGCACGCGGAGCGCTCTGACTTCATTGCGGAGCACCCCGGGAGCCGCAGGGACTGTAAATATCTGCTCCCCTGGCTCCCTACTACTTACTATGGCAACCAGGACTTTAGTAGCGTCCTGGCTGCCATAGTAACACTGAAAGCATTTTGAAGACTGATCAGTCTTCAAATGCTTTCAGTTGTCTTGCGTTGTGATGGATCCGGCGGGCATTTCCGGTGACGGAAGTGCACGCCGGATCCACATAACGCAAGTGTGAAAGAGGCCTTACATTGCTGCTATAAAGAAAAACACAGTTTTTGTGCTAGATAGCAAATTAGCAGCCTACGCTGCATTTCTGATATTCCAATAAAACCGTAACATACTGAATTTACATAGTTGTTTGCAAAAACACCGTTTTTGTGCTAGATAGCACATTAGCGGCCATGCTGCATTTCTGACATTCCAATAAAACCGTAACATACTGCATTTACATAGTTGTTCATAAAAAAACACTGCTTTTGTGCAAGATAGCACATTAGCGGCCTATGCTACATTTATGACATTCCAATAAAACCGTAACATACTGCATTTACATAGTTGTTCGTAAAAAAACACTGCTTTTGTGCAAAATAGCACATTAGCGGCCTATGCTACATTTCTGATATTCCAATAAAACCGTAACATACTGAAATTACATAGTTGTTTGCAAAAACACTGTGCACATTTGGATCCTAGGCTGCATTTCTGACAGTCCAAATAAACCGTTAACTTCGGCTGTTACATTGTATTAATTGTACTGCATTGCTCCGTTACACTGTTGTGTGACATAAAGAAATTTATTCTATTTATGACACTGGCATTGCCTTACTGTTAGTGAACTTAATTGTTGACTATTGGCAGTTATATTGTCACCTGAGATAAACCATCTGTTAGTTTAGTTTCCTTTGTTACTTCGTTGGGTGACATAAACCCATTTTTTCCCTCAACTACACCGCCACGACATACTCGACAGTGAAATAATTTTATTGAATTTGTCTGTTCCATTGTTGTTTGACCTAAACCATTCATTTCTCTTTATGACACTGGCATGGCATACCTGACAGGGAAATAATTTTATAAAATTCCTGTTACTTTTTTGGGTGACCGAAAAGAATGAGGAGAGCATCAAATAAGGGACATGGCCCTGGTCATGGTGCTGCTGGTGTTGGTGGAGCTCCTGTTGCCGGGAAAGGACGTGGTCGATCTGTGCCAGCTACACGCCCAAATGAAACACCTTCCTCAGGTGCGCGCAGACGACACAGCCTTCAGCAGTATTTAGTACACCCGAATGCTGCTCTATGAATGGTGAGGCCAGAACAAGTACAGTCGCTAGTAGATTGGGTGGCTGACAGTGCCTTCAATACCTTTACATTGTCTCCCACCCGCTCCACTGCTGAAAGCTCAGAGTTGGCACCTACAGGCCATCGGCAGCTATCTAGCACCTCAACCCCTTGCAAATCAGCCAAGCAGCCTGAGCCCCAAGTCATGCAGCAGTCTCTTATGCTTTTTGATGAGTCTGCTGGCAGGATTTCCCAAGGCCATCCACCTAACCCTGCCCCAGAGGTGTAGGAGATTGAGTTCACCAATGCCCAACCACTTATGTTTGAGGATGAGGACATGGGAAGACCAAAACAGCACGTCTCTGATGATGACGAAAAACAGGTGCCAATTGCTGCGGCTTTCTCCAGTGTGCAAACCGACAAGGAGGACAGGGGTGAAGACTGGTTGGAAGATGATGTGGAGGACGATGAGGATCTAGATCCCACATGGAATCAAGGTTATGCATGTGACCTGTGCAGTTTAAAGGGGAAGGTAGTGGTCGCACAGAGCCAGCACAGCAAAAGAGGGAGCAGGGTGCAAAAGCAGAGCAGCCGTCCCTTAGACAGTATGTCTACTACTGCCCACCGCACCCAGGGACCGAGCACAACAAAGCCAGCCCCAAGGAGCTCCCTGGCGTGGCAATTCTTCAGACAATGTGCAGATGACAAGACATGAGTGGTTTGCATGCTGTGCAATCAGAGCCTGAAGTGAGGCATTAACGTTCTAAACCTGAGCACAACCTGCATGACCAGGCATCTAAGTGCGAAGCACAAGCTGCAGTGGAGTAAACACCTCCAAAACCAAGAAAGGCGGAGTGACAGGGGCACCAGCCTCCCCGCAAACAGAGGATGTGTCAGCAACGCCATCACATTCATCACCTTCAACAAGCAGCACCACAATATCCCATGGCAGCGTTCAGCTATCCATATTCCAAACAATGGAGCGAAATAGGAAGTACCCCCTACCCACCCGCAATCCCTGGCCCTGAATGCCAGCATTTCAAAATTCCTGGCCTTTGAAATGCTGTGATTCCATCTGGTGGAGACGGAGACTTTTAAAAACCTTATAGCGTTGGCTGTCCCACAGTACGTCATTCCCAGCCGCCACTACTTTTCCAGGCGAGCCATCCCTTACCTGCACAAACAAGTGGGGGACAAAATCAGCTATCTGTGGTAAGGTCCACATAACTGCCGATACGTTAAATAGTAAGCACGGGCAGGGATGTTTTATCTCCCTAACAGAACACTGGGTAAATGCAGTGGCGGCTGGGCCTGAGGCGGATAGCGGTGTGGCGCATATTCTTTCGCCACCGAGGATTGCAGGGCATTTCTCTTTGCCTCCAGTTGCCTCCTCTTCTTCCTCTAACACCTCCTCATCCAGTCAGCGTATCACCTTCACCACCAACTTCAGCACAGCCAGGGGGAAATGACAGCAGGCAGTTTTGAAACTCATTTGTTTGGGGGCCAAACCCCACACCGCGCAGGAGCTGTGGACGGGCATGGAACAACAGACCGATGAGTGGTTGGTGCCACTGAGCCTCAAGTTCAGCCTGGTGGTGTGTGAAATCTCGTAGCAGCTCTGGGCCTAGCCGATTTGAGCACATCCCTTGACTAGCTCATGTGCTGAATTTGATGGTGCACAAATTCCTGAAAAACTACTCGATATGTCATAGCTGCTGCAGAAAGTGCGGCCGTCTGTGCATGCATTCGGCGTTCTCACCCGACTCTCTATGTGGCGCAGGCGCACTCAGGTACTGGAGCTGGAGGGTGCCGGAGACCGTATCAGGCGCACAGCTAACATGTGAGGCCGATGCCAGTAAGACAGTACTGGGCATGCGCAGTATTTTGACCGCATCGGGAGCATGAAAAGCCGCCCAGTGCAGTGAATATTAATGACCTGGGCAGCACTAGGAGACGGCAGTTGAGGCGTAGCTGGGCACAAAGGTGGAAGAGGGACCGCCCCTTGGGCACAAAGTCAGGTAATTTACATATCAAGAAAAACATTTTTTTAAAGTATAGGAAAGACAGACAGGAGGGATAATAGTATGATTGGGTTAAGCACATTGAGACCAATAGTATGATATAAAATACTTTATATGCTGTATCGGCCTGTCAGTGTCCCTTTAATGCCTTGCAGCCTCTCCACCTACCTCCCACACCTAATTACAGGTAGAGGGGCACTCTGTGTTCCGACCGGGACCATCCCAACAGGGACCGTTTTGGCCTGGGTCACCTACAGTCGTGCGGCAAAAGTTATGTTAAATTCTTAGCTGGTCCCACTACTGGCTCATTACTACACCAATACAATACTGTTTCAAATGGTTTCTCATAATATGATAGTTAATTATTTTCTGGGACTTTATAAATGTAGCCATGCACATCCGCATATTTACTATCATATCGTGCAGGATGTTTTATATCCTTTTTTTTTCCTATGATTTGTTTGACTTGTCTTGAAGGAGTGGCACCTTCAGGTGTGAATGCACTCCTACTCTGGGAGTAGCATTTATGTGCACTTTTGCCCCACCTATCTAAGAGGCGACCTTGAATAAGTAAAGCACCAGAAGTATGCGTGGACGCTTCACAGACGGGCTGGTGCGGTGACGTCATATCACCGCGCCAGCCCACGTTGGGAGGAGGGGGGGGGCATGCTGGCTGCATCTAGGTCTATCAAAGAATATATATGTATATAGATAATTGGGGTATATCTATCTATCTATCTATCTATTCAATCCCCCTGTTGTCGAGTACCACCTACTGTTCGTAACAGTTCAGGAAGGACTGAAGTATAATCTGGCCCTTAGGTACCTAGACATCGCATATCGTGGCTAACACCTCCAACCTGCTCTTCATGGTAACCAAACGTCTCCATCCACAGAATACACCATCTTCTTTCTGGATTTTGGTCTTTCTTTCAGGGTCAGGGTCGATCTTCAGATTTTAGTCGCTCACACTGTTGTCTTTTATGAGTCACACTCTGGGATGGCTTCACCCCCACCATCTCTCCATGTAACAACCGTGGAATACTTCCATCTGACACTTCTCCTTTCATTCAGGTATCCGCTGCTCCCACTGTTGTATTGGTCAGACTCTGGGATGGCTTCACCCTCAATGTCACCTTCTTTCTGGTATACGGTCGCATGGGGAATGGCCTTTTTTCAGCATAGGCACGACTTTCGTCTGACACTTCTTCATTTATCTTGATTGAAGAATCTATCGCTGAGCAGGTTCTCCCATGGATAGATACATGGGTCATTACAAGGCAGGTCAGAATTTCTGAGTAAGAGGCGATGCCATAGTACCTAAACTCTAACCACCCTTACTGACATTTAGTCCAACCCTTACAAACTTCACCGTTCTTGGGGTTAAGGTTGCAAAAAAATTGTAAAGGAGGGGGCATGTCCCTAGGGGATCTACTCTTCCCCATTCACACAAAACAGATCACATTCCTCCCCCTCCCAACACCGCCAAATTACATATAGTGTGTGTACCCATAGAGACTCATGCAACAGGGCATATCTCTTTACACTTCCAAAGACACAGGTAGATAACAGACTCCCAAGTCAATGGGATGCAAATATGTGTTCAGCCATATTGTAACTCACTGCGGTATGTTGGACGAGTTTCCTGAGTATAGGCTGTCACATATTTGCACCTAAAGTGTCCAAGGATACACAATAAAAAAAAATACAAATTGAAAAGGTAACACATTCGGGGTCACAGGGCTGATCTCCATCTCACAGCACCCCTCGTTATCTTAACACTGATGTGTGAACATCCAACTATCAGAGGATCACATCCTCTGCTACACATCAATCTGCATCCACAGATAAGGATGGCCACCCTAATAGGTTAGGATATCCGGGGGGAGCTGTAGATGAAGCACAATCTTGTTATTGATGGCACTGTATCCCTGTCTTACTCATGTGCACTCAGGCTGATTTCCCTCTGTCATCCTGTCTTGTGGAGTCCAGCAGAATCCATGGCATAAGTCCTGCCTAGACTCTTCAGGACTCCACAACACACAAACACAGGCCACACTCTGCTGCCAATCATTCTGTGTCCAATCCCAATCACAACTCTGTTACCTGATCGGACTAGATAGTAAGTGCACAGTGCAACATTACACCAATGTTGTCTGTGTGCCCCAGTCCCCAGTATAACACAGCCCTACTGAAAACCCTGAGCAAAACAGTGTTACCTGTAACGATTAGAGACCTTGGTTGCTCATTGTGACATCCCACTAAACCAATGTCAACCGTTCCGCAAACCAACACTTTCTCGATCCACAGTATAACACAGTTCTACTCAAAGGGGACACAAGAATAAATATATGATGTCACCGCACCAGACTACGTGTCCTGGCACGCGCTTCCAGGAGGGGAAGATTCAAATCTCCCGCCTGTGAAGCGCCCGCGCATACCTCTGGTGCTGTAATTACAGCACCGGAGGCATTTGCCATACAGAGGCGGGGGGCTTTTGTTCCCCTGCCTTTGTAGTGCAGAACATCTCCGGATTTTCCAGAGATGTTGTCAAAGGACAGAGGTTCTAAATTTATTCTATGTCCTTTGAAGTGGTCGAAACTGGACATAATTGTCCAGCTGTCGGCCTCTCCCTCCTGCACGTCCACTTGGGGGGACAACGACATTCTGGCTGCATCTAGGTCTATATAAGTATATATATGTATAAAGATAATTGGGGCATATCTATCTATCTATCTATCTATCTATCTATCTATCTATCTATCTATCTATCATAAACCTGGGGCACGAATGGGCAGCTATATATATATATATATATATATATATACACACACACAGGGGACCCATATGTGTCCATTAGCCATACAGAGCCAATATATATATTTTATGCATAATATATAAAAATATATATTTATATATTCAAATCTCACCCTTCCCACTACAAGGTCCATAACTGGTTAAAATAATAAAGAATTTATATAGTAGGACATGATCATTTGATAGGAATTTACATTACTTTGTATCTGTCACAAGTATCACAATGATAATTTAGGGCCAGTGTGAAAGAATTAAAGGTAATCGTAATCTCATTGCTGCTTTCTCTCTGTTTTTTTTTTTTTTCCCCCAGACGTGTCAGCTCATATTAATGGATCCACTGATTGGTGAAAGAATGACTAATGAATGACCAAACTCAGATGTTTGTACGGCATACATTTTTTATCACCTACATATAAATGGTAAAAGGGTTTGCTTGATTAAGGATTCAAGTCTCAGCATGCTCACCAGCCGGCATGTGCAGACTTGTACCAGAGATTTTTGGATGAGCATATTGCCTGCTTTTTACATTATAGGCTATTAAGTAAGACCAAATGGGACATTTTTGGGTTGATTAGACCCTGGTGACATATTCTAAAATGGATATTTTTTTGTTATATTTCTGTGTGCATTCTAATAGGAATACTTATAATGAATCAACTACAATATATTTAGGGTTGGAATAACTGGAAGGAACGCTGTGATATTATGCTGTATATTAATGTTATCTGCTATTTGCCACTTTAGGAATAGGATGTGTAAATAGGTAAGTACCTACAAACCAAGAAATCATTTGTAGTATATAAGGTTAATCAAATAGTATGTGCCATACTGTAGCTGTGATTTATCCTATAAACTCTTCATGATTGTACTACACATTGCACTATAATACAAGTAGTGCGTATCATGGTGCAGTTCACTGTGACAGTTGTGACCATGTAGGCTGGCTGCATGCCCCATCGCGTACTAACTGCAGGCTGACACCTGTGTATGCTGGTTGCTTGGGGCTGCGTGCTGGCTGCGGTTTTGTGTGTGAACTGTGACCTGTGTTTGTGGCTCCCGTGTCTGCATCTCTGTGGTTCCTGTCTACAGTGCCATGCAGGCTGGCTGCATGTGCTTTGTGTACTGGCTGTTGGTGTTCCCATGTATGCTGGTTCTGCCAGCCGTGCTGGCTGCGGCCTTGTGTGTGAACTGTGGCTTGTATCGTTTGTTCTGTGCTTCTTGTTAATCCTGGTTCTGATGGGGTTAACATTCCCTGGTCTGTTCCTGAGTGTGTCTTAACAGGTGGCCTCTTTATTGCAGCTATATCTATCTGTGAGCTGTGGGGCTTGTGGTCAGTTCTGTCTTGTGCTTTGCTGGGTGTAGCCCCTTGCTGCTGAGCCAGGGAGTTTTTCCTTCTGCCCTTTTGTGTGGTGTTGTCTGGTAATGCATTGGCGTTGTTGTTGTTGTTAATGCCTTGTCTGATCTTCTGTACCTGTTCTGTGTCTGGATCCACTATGTTCCATGTTTAGCCTAGCAGTGATCTAACAGCATCTGATAGCTTGGCAGTACTAAACTGCTTCTGATTCTTGCCTGTTCTGCAGTGCCTTACTACTTCTGTTCCTGTGTTTGTCCTGCTTTGTGAGAGGGCTCCTGGGTTTTCCGGAGGGAGGATCTCTAGTGTGTGTGCAGCTCTGCCTGTGACCGCCATGTTTTTGTTCCACATGGGGTCCAGGCATCTGCTTGTGTGCTGGTTCCTGTTTGCATTGTCGACCAGGTACGACCAGTGAGCTCTTGGCCAAGTTCACCCCCCACCACCAGGGCCTCTGGGAAGTATGGGGCTCACTGGCTCTCCGCCCTCTGGGTTTTGCCTCTGGTCTGCCGATACACTTGGTTCTGTGTTAGTTCTACCACTATTGCTTACCAGTATATCGTTACTGTCATGTTCTTTCATTACATGTGTTATAAACTACTCTGTTGGTCCCTGGTCTGTAATCTGCCTGTGTCCTGCTTGCAAGACATCCCAGAGGTGTGCCTTGGGCCTCCGGAACGTGACGGTGCTGATATAACTGAATATCATGGGCATAATGGCACTTAATAGTGCTCTGCTAACACCCAAATTAGACACAGTAAAAAACGTTGTTTATAAATAAAGAAGAGTTGATCTTCAAGGACCGGCTAATCCAGTGATTTCGCGCCGGACCAGAACACCTTTTTCCTATAAGCATCCTTTGGGGGATTGGGCCTCTGATCCCAAAGTAATTTGTTCTGCGGCTGCAGTCCTGGTAAAAACGATCCATAATCCTAATAATCCTACAGTAGGGTTGTGCCTATTTATATCACAACCCCAAAAGGTAAGCACCTTTATCTTTTAATTATCCAATATACAATTGTGTTGAACATACTACCCTATTGTGCGCCCCCTACCCCTCCTCTTGCCTTTATTCTCCTCGTGACTGACTGGAATCTAAATATGCCCGGTATCCAAAGATGTGCTGTGAATTAGCTTGTTGTGTATATAAGGTGTGTGATAGGCTGCCTGCACACATATCCCTGATTGCTGTCATGGGTAAAAGGGGTGATTTATCACAGTTGCAAAAAGGGAACATTATTGGCTTTTGTGCCAAGGGTGGCAGTATTTCTTAAACTGTGCAGCTTGTGAACTGTTCCTGTGCTGTTGTGGTGAAAGTGTATTGTGAGAGGACAAATGGAACCACTGCGAATAAGCGACGTGGAAAGTGTGAAGCACCACGTGGCATTAATGTGAAAGGTGAACATTGGCTACAAAGGTGCGCAAAGGCGGACAGATAATCACATTTTCTGCTTCATTGAACAGATAGACGTTGACGTGTCAGGTGAGAAACATTGGACCACAAGTACCCTGCAACCACTGCTGGAAGAACACAAGCTGGTGGTGGTAGTTTTATGGTCTGAGTAATGTTTTCATGGTATTTTCTGGGCCCACTTACCCATGCGGTAGGCCCCGTCAACTGATTTGGGTACTAATCCATCCTTGCAGATAACATACACCTATACATGAGGATTGTCTTCCCTGTGGCAAATGTGATCTTCCAGCAAGACAATGCCACTTGGCTAGAAATATCTGACTTTGGTTGGAAATGCAGAACCAAGACTTCCAAGTACTACCCTGGCCTTCTAATTCCCCAGACTTGAACCGAATTGAGCATCATGCTCGCTCTATGTATCCTCCTCCATACACTCTCCAGCAGCTGTGAGATACTCTGCAGCCAGCATGGCTCCAGATATCTGTGGCAACCTACCAGGACCTTATTGAGTCACTCCGAGCTCGTCTAGCTGCTGTCCTTGCTGCACACGGCAGTTACTCTGGATATTAGCTGGTGGTCATAATAATGTAACTCAACTGTGTACATATTAGACTATGTATTCCTATGTTCTCTTAGTGGGACACATAAAAGTAAAATTATGTTCAATAAAAGTTAATTAAAAAGAGCCCCCCAAATAAATAAATAACCCATTTTTCATAAAAAAATATTTTATTTTAATTTGATACAACTGCAATCAGAATATTAAATATAACAATGTATTACGTATTCATGCTCCAATGTTTATCAGACCTCAGCTCAGAGCCCCAGCCAGACCGCCAATGGTAATAAGACCGTCAATCAGACTTCAGGTCAGACCCCAATGTTAATAAGACCTCAATAACACCTCAGATCAGACCTCCAATCAGACCTCAGCTCAGACCCCAATGTGAATGACCTCCAATCAGACCTCCGATCATAGCCCCAATCTGAATGCCCCCCCCCCCAGACCATAGATCTGAGCCCCAATATGAATAAGAACCCCCTATTCAGACCTCAGATCAGACCCACAAATGTAAATGACCCCCAGACCTTAGATCAGACCCCCTAATATGATTGAACCCCAGACCTCAGTACAGACCCCCTTGCTCAGAGCAAATATAAAACCAAAATCCACTTACCTCTCCTGCTCCGGATGCCGCCTCCATTCCCAGGGTCCAGCTCTATCTCTTCCTGCCGTGCGCTCTGCTGTGACCCGACTTGCACAGCGTTACAGAGGTTACAGAGCACTGATGTCCTCACACTATGCACAGTCACAGCACAGCCGACGGCAGAGGACCAGGAAGCAGTTAGTACAGAACTGGGGGAGCACTACATTCACCGCTTCCCGGTCTTCTGGTACTAATGAGCGCTTCCATAATGGAAGCGCTCGTTAGTACTCACCCCATATGACGCACTGGCAATTGCCCCACATTTTAGGGAAAAACAATGTGATGTTTTGTTTCACTGCATTCATACTGACCCCCAGAATAAATGTACCTTGTTTTTTATACCACACAGTAAACAGTGGGGAAAAAATGCAAATAATGATGGACTTTCTCATTTTTCTTTGCATTCCCTCCCCCCACAAAAAAATTAAGAAATGCTAATAAATGTTATATTTCCTAAAATAGTGCTATTGAAAAATACAAATTGGGCCACAAACCCCCCCCCCCCCCAAAAAAAAACAAGCTTTAGTACCACTAATGTTATGGGTCTTGGAAGGCAACAATGAAAAAACAAATTCAAAAGTCCATGAACAGAAAAATAGACATATAAGGGTGCGTTCACATGTGGCAGATATTGTGGCAAAAAATTCAGCGACTGCAAACAAAAAAAGTTATTTATTTTTTTTTTTTCATTTGAATGGGCAGCTAGCTCATGCATTTCTGCAAGCTCAATTAAGGTGAATGGAACTGATTTTCAGTCACAGAATTTTCTGCCACAAAATCTGCCGCGTGTGAGTGCACCCTAAGTAGTAAGTAGACGAATACACAAGAGACTGCACTACATAACATTACAAACATGGTTTCATTCTTTGGAATTGTGTTTGCAGCTTTGGGTCAGAGATGACCATGATGCTGCTCCAGCTTGTCTGTTCATTCACTACTTTCACACTAGTATTTTTTGTGGATCCATCATGGATCTTCAAAAATGCTTCCGTTACAATAATACAACTGCATGCATCTGAGAAAACGGATCAGTCCCCATCGGCTTACATTGTGTGCCAGGATCTGTTTGGCTCTGCTTCGTCAGGTGGACAGCAAAACGCTGCAGGCATCGTTTTGGTATCCGCCTCCAGAGCGGAATGGTGACTAAACAGAGGCAAACTGATGCATTCTGAGCGGATCCTTTTCCATTCAGAATGCATTAGGGCAAAACTGATCTGTTTTGGACCGCTTGTGAGAGCCCTTACACAGAAGGTGCCCTTTCCAATAGGTCATCAACATATTTCACTGTTAGGCCTCATGCACACGAACGTATTTTCTTTCCGTGTCCGTTCCGTTTTTTTTGCGGACCATATGCGGAACCATTCATTTCAATGGGTCCGCAAAAAAAACGGATGGTACTCCGTGTGCATTCCGTTTCCGTGTGTCCGTTTTTCCGTTCCGCAAAAAAATAGAGCATGTCCTATCTTTTTCTAGTTTGCGGACAAGGATAGGCATTATTACAATGGATCCACTAAAATAACGGATCCGCAAAAAAAACGGATGCCATACGGAACATCATCCGTTTTTTTTTGCGGTTCCGCAATTTGCGGACCGCAAAACACATACGGTCATGTGCATGAGGCCTTACAGGTCACTGCCTGTAGAAAGTTAACATTTACTTCTCTGATGCCAGCTACAGTAACACTTTATTATAACTACTACACTCATCAGGTGAATCATGGATCTGTACCATATGTCACACATACAGTGTATGTATTTTATTGTAGTATTTATATTAGTATGTTGGCTTATAGCTTATAGGAAAGGAGTAGTGTTGAGCGAACAGTTTGAGCATCGTTCGGGTTCGTACCGAATTTGGGGGTGTCCGGGACACGGACCCGAACCCGGACATTTTCAAAAAAGTGCGGGTTCGGGTTCGTTGATTACTTCCCGCTTTCTGAAGGGCTGCACAGCAGCCAATCAGCTAGTGTTTTACTTCTTGCCCTAAGAGCCCATCACAGCCATGCCTACTAATGACATGGCTGTGATTGGCCAAGTGCAGCATGTGACCCAGCCCCTATTTAAGCTGGAGTCACGTAGCGCCGCACGTCACACTGCTCTGATTAGTGTAGAGAGAGGACGCAGCTTCTGTCAGGGCGAGATTAGGCAGGGTAAAGTCAGCAAGAGCACCTAATGAACGGATCGATCTACAGCTGTGAATGATTGAACTTCTGCTAGTTACTTGCTCACTGGTTTTTAGGCTGCACAGAGCGTTTTTCTGTCACTTATTTTCTGGGTTGATCGGCGGCCATTTTGTGACTTGTGGTGCACCAGAACAAGCTGCCACCAAGTCCATCAATCCATCAATACTATTTTTTTTTTTTGCTATATCCTACATCAGGGGCTTGGCTGTGCTAATTGTCACCCCTAGAAACTCAGGATAGCAATTTCTATATTTTATTAAGGGGTTAAATACAATTGCCCAAATACCAATCCCCTAAATCTGGTGTTCCAGCTTTGGCTAGACAAGTATAATACTGTCTGCTGTCTGGGAAAGGATAGATTATTTTCTGTGGTGAAATTCAATTGCCAAAATAGCAATACCCTGAATCTGGTGTCCCAGCTGTTGCAGGCCAGGTTTCATAGTGTCCGCCAAAACATATATTTTGTTCTGGGGTGAAATGAATTTGCCAAAATAGCAATACCCTGAATCTGGTGTCCCAGCTGTTGCAGGCCCGGTTTCATAGTGTCCGCCAAAACATATATTTTGTTCTGGGGTGAAATTAATCTGCCAAAATAGCAATATCCTGAATCTGCTGTTCCAGCTGTTGCAGGCCAGGTTTCATAGTGTCCGCCAAAACATATATTTTGTTCTGGGGTGTAATTCACTTGCCATAATAGCAATACCCTAAATCTGGTGTCCCAGCTGTTGCAGGCCAGGTTTCATAGTGTCCGCCAAAACATATATTTTGTTCTGGGGTGAAATGAATTTGCCAAAATAGCAATACCCTGAATCTGGTGTCCCAGCTGTTGCAGGCCCGGTTTCATAGTGTCCGCCAAAACATATATTTTGTTCTGGGGTGAAATGAATTTGCCAAAATAGCAATACCCTGAATCTGGTGTCCCAGCTGTTGCAGGCCCAGTGTAAATCTGTCCATAAAAGGATACCTTTCATCCAGGGCCTAAATACTAGCCCTAAAAGAGATATTCCCCTAAATCAGTGGTTACTGCTGTGCCTGGATTAGTGTAATACGCTACATAAACAAATAGGCAGATAGTGTTAGGTGCCTGTAAAAAAAGGCCTGAATTTGAAATCAATACATTGGGCCAAATATTTTTTTCCTTATTGTGGTGCTTGGTGAACGGTAACAATGAGGAAAACATCTAGTAAGGGACGAGGACGCGGTCGTGGTGGTGTTAGTGTACCCTCTGGTGCTGGGAGAGGACGTGGCCATTCTGCCACAGCCACACGTCCTAGTGAACCAACTACCTCAGGTTCCAGTACCCGCCAGAATTTACAGAGATATTTGGTGGGGCCCAATGCCGTTCTAAGGATGGTAAGGCCTGAGCAGGTACAGGCGCTAGTCAATTGGGTGGCCGACAGTGGATCCAGCATGTTCACAACATTATCTCCCACCCAGTCTTCTGCAGAAAGCGCACAGGTGGCACCTGAAAACCAAGCCCATCAGTCTGTCACATCACCCCCATGCATATCAGGGAAACTGTCAGAGCCTCAAGTTATGCAGCAGTCTCTTATGCTGTTTGAAGACTCTGCTGGCAGGGTTTCCCAAGGAAATCCACCTAGCCCTTCCCCAGTGGTGGAAGACATAGAATGCACTGATGCACAACCACTGATGTTTCCTGATGATGAGGACATGGGAATACCACCTCATCGGAGTTCGCACGTCTCTGATGATGACGAAACACAGGTGCCAACTGCTGCGTCTTTCTGCAGTGTGCAGACCGAACAGGAGGTCAGGGAGGAAGACTGTGTGGAAGACGATGCAGGGGACGATGAGGTCCTAGACCCCACATGGAATGAAGGTCGTGCCACTGACTTTCATAGTTCAGAGGAAGAGGCAGTGGTGAGACCGAGCCAACAGCGTAGCAAAGAGGGAGCAGGGGCAAAAGCAGACCAGCCACCGCCAAGAGAGTTCGCCTGCTACTAGCCACCGCCACCAGGGACCGAGCACCCCAAAGGCAGCTTCAAGGAGTTCCCTGGCATGGCACTTCTTTAAACAATGTGCTGACGACAAGACCCGAGTGGTTTGCATGCTGTGCCATCAGATCCTGAAGCGAGGCATTAACGTTCTGAACCTTAGCACAACCTGCATGACCAGGCATCTACATGCAAAGCATGAACTGCAGTGGAGTAAACACCTTTAAAAGCAAGGAACTCACTCTGGCTCCCCCTGCTCCCTCTTCTGCTGCTGCCTCGGCCTCTTCCTCCGCCTCGGGAGGAACGTTGGCACCTGCCGCCCACCAAACAGAGGATGTGCCACCGACACCACCACCTGCGTCACCAAGCATCTCCACCATGTCACACTGCAGCGTTCAGCTCTCCATCTCACAAACCTTGGAGAGAAAGCTTAAATTGCCACCTAGCCACCCTTGAGCCCTGGGCCTGAATGCCAGCATTTCTAAACTACTGGCCTTTGAAATGCTGTCATTCAGGCTGGTGGACACAGACAGCTTCAAACAGCTGATGTCCATGGCTGTCCCACAGTATGTTGTTCCCAGCCGCCACTACTTCTCCAAGACAGCCGTGCCTTCCCTGCACAACCAAGTATCTGATAAAATCAAGTGTGCACTGCGCAACGCCATCTGTGGCAAGGTCCACCTAACCACAGATACGTGGACCAGTAAGCACGGCCAAGGACGCTATATCTCCCTAACTGCACACTGGGTAAATGTAGTGGCGGCTGGGCCGCAGGCGGAGAGTTCCTTGGCGCACGTCCTTCCGCCGCCAAGGATCACAGGGCATCATTCTTTGCCTCCTGTAGCCTCCTCCTCCTACTCGGCTTCCTCCTCCTCCTCTGCTTCCACCAGCTCATCCAGTCAGCCACACACCTTCACCACCAACTTCAGCACAGCCCGGGGTAAACGTCAGCAGGCCATTCTGAAACTCATATGTTTGGGGAACAGGCCCTACACCGCGCAGGAGTTGTGGCGGGGTATTGAAAAACAGACCGACGAGTGGTTTCTGCCGGTGGGCCTCAAGCCCGGCCTGGTGGTGTGCGATAATGGGCGAAATCTCATCGCAGCTCTGGGACTAGCCGGTTTGACGCACATCCCTTGCCTGGCGCATGTGCTGAATTTGGTGGTGCAGAAGTTCATTCACAATTACCCCGACATGTCAGAGCTGCTGCATAAAGTGAGGGCCGTCTGTGAGCGCTTCCGGCATTGACATCCTGCCGCTGCTCGCCTGTCTGCGCTACAGCAGAACTTCGGCCTTCCCGCTCACCGCCTTATATGCGACGTGCCCACCAGGTGGAACTCCACCTTGCACATGCTGGAGAGACTGTGCGAGCAGCAGCAGGCCATAGTGGAGTTTCAGCTGCAGCACCCACACATCAGTTGCACTGCGGAACAGCACCACTTCACCACCAATGATTGGGCCTCCATTAAAGACCTGTGTGCCCTGTTGCGCTGTTTCGAGTACTCCACCAACATGGCCAGTGGCGATGACACCGTTATCAGCGTTACAATACCACTTCTATGTCTCCTTGAGAAAATGCTTAGGGTGATGATGGAAGAGGAGGTGGCCCAGGTGGAGGAGGAGGAGGAGGAGGAGGGGTCATTTTTAGCACTTTCAGGCCAGTCTGTTAGAAGTGGCTCAGAGGGAAGTTTTTTGCAACAGCAGAGGCCAGGTACAAATGTGGCCAGCCAGGGCCCACTACTGGAGGACGAGGAGGATGAGGATGAAGCAGGTTCACAGCGGGGTGGCACCCGACACAGCTCAGGCCCATCACTGGTGCGTGGCTGCGGGGATACGGAGGGCGATGACGATACGCCTCCCACAGAGGACAGCTTGTCCTTACCTCTGGGGAGCCTGGCACACATGAGTGACTACATGCTGCAGTGCCTGCGCAACGACAGCAGAGTTGCCCACATTTTAACGTGTGCGGACTACTGGGTTGCCACCCTGCTGGATCCCCGGTACAAAGACAATGTGCCCACCTTACTTCCTGCACTGGAGTGTGATAGGAAGATGCACGAGTACAAGCGCACGCTGGTAGAGGCGCTCCTGAGAGCATTCCCAAATGTCACAGGGGAACAGGTAGAAGCCCAAGGCAAAGGCAGAGGAGGAGCAAGAGGTCGCCAACGCAGCTGTGTCACGGCCAGCTCCTCTGAGGGCAGGGTTAGCATGGCAGAAATGTGGACAAGTTTTGTCTCCACGCCACAGCTAACTGCACCACCACCTGATACGGAACGTGTTAGCAGGAGGCAGCATTTCACTAACATGGTTGAACAGTACGTCTGCATACCCCTCCACGTACTGACTCATGGTTCGCCCCCATTCAACTTCTGGGTCTCCAAATTGTCCACGTGGCCAGAGTTAGCATTTTATGCCTTGGAGGTGCTGGCCTGCCCGGCGGCCAGCGTTTTGTCTGAACGTGTATTCAGCACGGCAGGGGCGTCATTACTGACAAACGCAGCCGCCTGTCCACAGCCAACGTGGACAAGCTGACGTTCATAAAAATGAACCAGGCATGGATCCCACAGGACCTGTCCCTCCCTTCTGCAGAATAGACATTTATAACTGCCTCCCCCTCAACCATGTATTCTTGTACTCCGGGGCACTTCTTTATTGAATCCTCATTTTTTTAACTTTACCATGATCTTGCGGTGCAACCCAAAGTTGAATGAACCTCTCCTCTGTCTGGGTGGTGGGGCCGAAATAACTGAAAGTGGCCTTCTCCGGTGGTGGTTCATATGACGCATGATTCCTTGCTGTGGGACCTCTCTCCTCTGTCTGGGTGCTGGGCCGAAATAACTGAGAGTGGCCTTCTCCGGTGGTGGTTGATATGACGCATGATTCCTTGCTGTGGGACCTCTCTCCAATTGATATTGGTTAAATTTTATTTATTTTATTTTAATTCATTTCCCTATCCACATTTGTTTGCAGGGGATTTACCTACAGTTTGCTGCCTTTGGCAGCCCTCTAGCCTGTTCCTGGACTATTTTACAGCCTTTTTAGTGCCTAAAAGTTTGGGTCCCCATTGACTTCAATGGGGTTCGGGATAAAGTTCGGATCCCGAACACGAACATTTTCGGGAAGTTCGGCCGAACTTCTCGAACCCGAACATCCAGGTGTTCGCTCATCTCTTGAAAGGAGTATTTTTTACATACACAAAGTTTAAGGGCTTTACGTTTAGTACTTCGCCATGTTCTGACATCCATAACTTTTTTTTCCCCCCTACAGAGCCATCTGTGGTCTTGTGTTTGCAAGGAGGCTGTAGTATTTATTGATACTATGTTGGGGTACATACATTTTTGTGTGTACTGTATGTACCCACCCAATCACTATATTACTTGTACTTATTGTGGTTTATATATTATATGTATATTAAATGTTTGGTTTGATGACTGGCTCATGGTGCTTCTGTATGTTTATCCACTAGATAGGGTCTCCTACACTAAGGGCCCCTAACCCTGTTTTATTATTATTTTCTTGTTGTGTTTAGGTTGTGCCATCATTACATGAAGAATTATATGCAGTTTAGTGCCTTTGGAGATCATTGATTTGCTATACTAAGGATAGGCCATCAGTATCAAATCCTGGAGAATCCCTTTAACAGAAAGTATAGAGGATCTCTATAGACTGTGATAATATACAATTGCAGACTATGGTATAAGCAGTTGAAAGATTGCATGTTCAGATATCCTAGGGACTAAAAATATTGATCACTGCGGGTGTCAGCTTTATCACACCTGGCAACTGCATTTCATGGAGTGGGCTCTTGAGCACATATATGTTCACATGCACAAAGGGGTTTATGTTCTTTCGGTATGCACAGAAGTGGGCAAAACATTGGCTCAGTGGCTTGCACTGGTGCCTTGTAGCACTGGGGTCCTGGGTTTGATATTTTTTTTGTTTCAATAATTTTTATTAATGTTTTATCAGATATAAATATCTCTGTTGATATAACAAAGAAATCAAATGCATTTCAGGGCAGAGAGAAATAAGTCCGGAGACATTCATCAACACAACAGAAAGGGTAGGCACAACCCAGACAAATTCAGTTGACATAATACAGTGTGGTGTCACAAGATAACAATGTCTGTCACAATGAAGGCGGTGCAATAAAATTCCTGGTGGGATTACAAGCAGGTTATTGGAAAGACAGAGTGACGCACCATTTTTTATCTTATGTCTGTCAAGGGTCGCATACACCGCGGAAAACAGAAATGCAAGTTTTACAGAAATACAACAAAATAAAGTAAAGAAAAAAAAGAATAAAAAAAAAAACACATTCTCAGGAATATTACATCGCAAGAGCTTGCGATAGGGACTTGTTCTAATTATAAACATCAGCTTGTAGCCAGCATTCCCATTGTCTGGTAAATCTGTCTACTTTATGGTCTTGATAGGCCATAATTTTCTCATATTGACAATTAGTATGCACTCTGGACACTACTTTGGCTACGGTTGGTATTACCGGCGACTTCCAGTGTCTGGCCAACGCAATTTTAGTGGAAACAAACAAGTGGGCTACAGGAACCCTGCTGTGGCCAGGGACATCAGACATGTGCATTAAGAACAAAGCTTTACAATGGGACACCCGCAAGGAGACTCCGCATAATTTACAGGCAATGTGGAAAACTTCTGGCCAAAGTGCGCCAAGTACCGGGCAGCTCCACAATATATGAAAGAGTGTGCCTTTGTGGCCGCAGCCCCTCCAGCACAGGTTAGAAACACCTGGATAAATTCTGCTAAGCCTCGCTGGCGTGTAATACCATCTCAAGCAGGCTTTAAGTGCAGCCCCATACATAGTTACACTTTTGAAAGTGGACAATATAAATCTAAATGTGGCCACCCAGTCTGTCTCAGGGATTAATATCTGTAACTCCCTGTCCCACTCCCTCAGGAGTGTAGTCTTAGAGAAGCTGTCCTTAGAGCTTAAAGCCCTATACCAGGGTCTGATGCCTGTTTTAGAAAGAGAGGCCGGGGTTGACCATTGCTCTATACAGGCTTTATATGCCTGAATCTGACAGATGCAGTTGTTTTGTAACAGATGCCGAACTTGGAAATATTTAAAGAGGTCCCTAGTAGGGATACCAAATTCTAGCTGTAAGGCCCCAAACGGTTTGAGCCTGTTGCCGTCTAGAAGTTGGGACACCTTGATCAGTCCTAGTGACCGCCAGGAGCCGAGCTCTGTGTCGGGGAGGTGTAATTCCACCAATTGTAATGGTGCAATATCTTTAACTGATACAGATTGGTGTTTACTTTTTTTGTGAAAGGAACACCAATGATGTACTGCTGCACTTAAAACGTAAGGCAAAGTGAGAGGCTTAGGTGGAGAGGGGCATACACTGTATATCAAAACTGCTCTAAGGTGTTTTGTGGGGGCTAGTTCAGACTCCATTCTCAACCAAGGGATGGATTCATCCTGCGACCACCAACCTCTAATAGACTCTAATTGAGTTGCTAGGTGGTAATCCGCAATGTTAGGGAGACTAAGCCCACCTACTAGTTTTGTTTTAGTAATAATACCCGATGCTAGCCTCGGCCTCTTACTAGCCCACACAAAGTTGTTTATCATGCTTTGAGCCTTTTTGAAAAAAGGGCTAGGAATCCTGATAGGGAGCATTCTAAAGAAAAATAATAACATTGGCAGTATAAGCATTTGGAAAGTTGCTATGTGTCCTACCCAGGACACCTCGAATTGACTATATGTTTCAATATCCGTCCTGATCGTACTCAGAAGCGGGACGAAGTTTTGGTTGTATAGTCCAGACATAGCTGGAGTGAGTGCCACACATAGGTATTGAATATGATCCAGCCTCCAGTCAAATGGGAAGTCCTGTTTTAATGCACGAACTGTGCCTTCTGGTATATTAAAATGCAGTATTTGGGACTTAGTTTCATTTAGTTTATAGAAGGAGAGGTTTCCATACGTTTTAATCACAGATAAGGCAGCCGGCAGAGACTGAACGGGGGAAGATAGGGTTAATAATATGTCATCCGCATATAATGATATACTATGCTGCTCCTTCCCAATTTGAATCCCTTTTACCTCTGGGTGGAGTCTCAAAGCCTTCGCTGGGGGTTCAATCGCAAGGATAAATACTAAGGGCGACAGGGGGCATCCCTGACGAGTTCCATTAGTCAAGGGAAAGGAAGAAGACAGGGCCCCGTTGGCAAAAACTCTTGCGGTAAGCTCTGAGTATAGGGCCTTAATTGCTGTGACAAATAGGGTACCCAAACCCATGACCGTGAGTGCCGAGAAGGCGAAATACCAGTTGACACGGTCAAACGCCTTCTCGGCATCCAAGGCGACAAACACCGCCTCCAACCTCCTGTGGTTAACGTAATCAATTAGGTTTAAAGCACGGCGGGTGTTGTCCGTGATCTGCCTTCCTTTTACAAAGCCTAATTCATCTGCCTGTACTAAAAAGGGTAACACCTTCGCCAGCCGGGAAGCCAGTAGTTTGGCGTACAGTTTCGTATCAGTGTTCAAGAGAGAAATAGGTCTAAAATTTTGTGGCCTGTCAGGGACTTTACCCAGTTTTGGGAGAGTCACCACCACCGCCTCCAGCATTTCTGAGAGGAGTTCACCTCCGGTGAAGGCTGCATTGAACACTTTTACGAGATGAGAAACCAAAAGGTCAGAAAAAGACTTGAAATATAGGTTAGATAAGCCGTCAGGGCCCGGGGATTTAGCCAAGGAAAGGTTACATATAAGTTTGGCTAGTTCAGTATTTGTGATCGGGACAGTTATAGAGTCCCTTTGTTCTGGAGACAAGGATGGGAGGTTAAGGGAGGACAGGTATTCGTTAATGTCCTCTTCCGAGGCTGAATGCATACCTGGCTGATTTTTAAGGTTGTATAGCTCAGAATGGTATGAAACAAATTGCTTCACCATACCTTTTGGGTCATAAATTTTTCCGCCCGTGTTTGAGTTCACTATATACGGGATTCTTGATTTGGCCGCTTTCGCCTTTAGGCGGCTGGCCAGTAACCTACCCGCCTTGTTGTCCTGGGAGTAGAACTTCGCTTTAACCGTCCTTAGTTGTCTTTCATAGTTATAGAGAAGGTGTTCCCTAAGTCGTGATCTAAGAGAGCGGATGTTGTCAGCTCTTTGAGGGGAGAAGTCCTTCTTATTGAGGAATTCTAGCAAGCAGAGTTGGGAAATTAAAACCTGCGTCTTCTGTTCCCTACGTTTTTTCACCTGGTGACCTAATTTGATAATTATCCCCCTGATGAATGCCTTGTGGGCGTTCCAAAGTGTGAATGGGCTGGAGACTGAGTCGCAGTTGAGACTGAAGTATTCTTTTAAAGAATTAAGTAGTTCACCCTTGTGTTCTGGGATGGACAAGAGGTATGGACTGCATCTCCACAAAGTATCTTTTACATTGTACGTTTCCTGGATAGAAAGAGAAACTGCAGCATGATCTGACCATTTGATAATACCAATTTTTGACTGGGTGGCTGAGTATAATAGAGATCTGCTAACTAAAATTAGGTCTATGCGAGAATAGCTGTTATGTACTGAAGAGAAGAAGGAATAGTCCTTCTCCATTGCATGCTGCAATCTCCAAATATCGTATAATTCTTCTCTCCTCAGTAATGGGTTGCGAGTGGGGTACCCACCCCTGCAGCTCGCAGTGGAGTCTAAATCAGCATCCGGAACGATGTTGAAATCACCACAGGCTATAAAGTGGCCTTTGCACACTTTTGCTTCCTTAGCCAGGGTTCTACCCAGGAAACGCAATTGATGTCTGTTAGGAGCATATACACCCAATAGTGTATACATTACATTATTGATTGAGCAAACCACAATTATAAATCTGCCATTACCATCAATTATGGATTCATGCACTTGCACGGCAATAGAGTTGCTAAAGGCCAACAGAACACCTCTCTGTTTTTTGCCATAATGAGATTGTAAAATCAAAGGATAGGAGCGGTGCTTTATCCTATGGGCATCTGCTTGCGTTATATGTGATTCAGTCACGCATAGGATATCCGCTTTCAGCGAATTTGCCTCGGACCACAAGTAAGACCTCTTTTGCGGGCTGTTTAGGCCCTTAGCATTGATAGTAACTATATTAAAGCCCATGAGGGTAAATTAGAGCATCATGGTTTAACAAGATCCCATAGATAGACTGATAAATCCCTGAGAATATATGTGAAACTACAAACATAAAACAACAACCACATATACTTTAACTGTGGCATAACAAAACGCATCAGACAAAACACAATCCTACAGGATCAGAGATTGCCCCAACCTGAAAAGGGGGGCTACGTCTGGATCAGCAGTTATCCCTGGGAGGAAAAGTTCTGTCTGAAGCCTGACCAAAGGATTAATTTTCAGGCACTTCACATGGTGTGCAGCAGTCAATGCTTGGTACCCCTTTTTGCTCCAACGGTGCGCTATTCGTTTTGCACGCGGAGCTGAGAAAATGATGGGATGGCATCCTGCAGTGGGACTGGGATATTCCAGGAGCCAAGAAGATGGCGACCTTCCTCCAGTAAGGTGATGATGTGCTGCTGTCCCTACTGGTTGACAATGAGGCATACAGGGAATCCCCATTTATATAAGATTTTGTGCTCTCTAAGCGCCAGTGTGACCAGGACCAAAAGACGCCTCTGTCTGAGTGTGGCTGCAGAAAGGTCGGCAAACAACTTCACCGTTTGATACGGCGCTGGTAGTTCCTGAAGCTTGCGGGCCGCAGCTAGAACTGCCTCTTTAGTTTTGTAGAAGTGGATCCTAGCAAGTGTATCCCTAGGGCCAGTAGGCGGTAAATGTTTGGGCCTAGGGACCCGGTGAGCTTGATCTATGATTAAGTCCTGGTCCGAACAGGCAGGTAAGAGCAGTTTCATAAGACCCTTCAGGTATTCTGGCAATTCGTCCGGCCCAACATTCTCAGGTATTCCTTTGAATTTTATGTTGTTGCGCCAGGACCTGTCTTCAAGGTAATTAATTTTGGCCTGAAGACGCTCCAGCTCAGCAGACAGGTCCTCATGTGAGTCTATAAGTTGATTATGGGACGTGGCAAACTTTCCCATTTTTTGCTCTACGTGGGATACCCTCGCCTCTAGAGCAGACACGGAGGTCTGTATTGGGGATATTAGCAATGAGACATCCTGGCGCAGAGTCTCGCCCAGGGCGATCATCAGGTCCCGCAGCAATGTCCCTGAGGCCGGTTGCTCCGTAGTGGGAAAGCCCAGTAACATTTGGCTAATAGATCCAGTCCGAGTCATTATCTCTTACCTCCATAGAGGTGGTCTTAGCAGCTCCTGGGTCCCGCCGCGCCTGCTTCTCTTTTGCCGGTGAAGACGGCATAGAAGATGGCGACCGCACTGCCACGTGGCCTATAGTCGGGGAACCTTGAGCTAAATTTCCACTGCTCAGGCTGTTATTGGTGGATGTCCGGTTCTGCGGTAAGTGAGATGGGGACGGCTGTTAAGCGGGGCACTCCGCTGACTTGATGGAGAATTAGAATCTTCTTTTGCAGAGTCCGGCAAGCATGTAGGCCTAGCTGAGGACTCACTGCCTGCCGCTTCCAGACCATTATCGAAGAAAAAGCTGATTTTACCCTGTTTAGGGTTGACTTTTTGTCCCCTAGGCATGATGAGAGGCTGTAGAGGCAGGTTGACAACCGTTTCGAAAGATTACAGTTCTACTACGCTAGAAACAGGGGTATTAGGCTGTTAGCTGTCGCTGTGTGCCGGAGCTCAGTTTGAGGCGGCCATTCCGCTCAGCAGCCAAATCACGCCCCCCTGGGTTTGATTTTGACCAAGGGCAATATCTGCATGGAGTTTGTATTTTCTCCCTGTGTTTGCTCTGGTTTTCTCCCACACTCCAAAGACATACTGATAGGGAACTTAGACTATGATCCCTATTGGGGACAGTGTGATGCTAATGACTGTAAAGCGCTGCAAAATATTTCAGCACTATATAAGTGAGTAAAATAAAAAAATAAATATGCATACATAGAAGCTCCATCTAGTGGTTAACTTTGGTGTCAGTATTTTGTCCATCTGCTGTTTCATTCATTCCACTGTAGGATGTGAAGCATTCCTTGAGAAAAAAAAAGCCACAATTTACAGATTATGCTGTAGTCGAAAGACAGCATCTTCCATTCTCTCATGTATCAGCACAATTGGTAAGCTCATAGACTCACCTTGCACCTATTCACAGCCACAGCTGCCACCAAACCCACAGACAGTGTTCAGCAGTAGCCAGCTCTATCTTCTCTAGTAGTAATGAGTAGACTGGCTCTTCACATGTTCATTCATGTTTGTTAACATTAATGAACATGTGAAGACTTGCAATGCAGTCTATTTTATTGGAGGGTAGGTTGGTTTACCTGCATATCAAACTACATACTGTACACACCAAATGGTAACTTGTAGTGAGGATACAACAATAGCTCTAAGTTTATTTTAACCTCCTGTACTACAGTATTTCCTTCTTGACCTTGCTTTTTAGACTGTCTCATGACTGAAGATCAATGTGTTCCTGTTAAAATTCTGGGCATACTCCATTAGAAACAACAGAGAAAAACTCTTCTAACATTTCAAATTCCTTTTCCTCATTTTTAACCACTTGCCGCCACGCTAACGCCGATGGGCGTCAGCGCGGCGGCTCTCTCAGGTCTCACTGCCGCCTATCGGCGTCATCTCGTGAGACCCGAGATTTCACATAAACGCGCGCGCGGCGTGCGCGCGCGTTCATGTGATCGGAGCCGGGACAACTGAAACTACAGCCTGCCAGCGCTGATCATGCGCTGGCAGGCTGTAGATGCGGAAAAAACAGCATTTAAATCGCATATCAGACGCTGTTTTGTAAACAGCGTCTGATATGCCTGCTGTCTGCTCGTCTGGTGGTCCCTTTGTTTGGGACCACCAGAGAGACAAAGGTAAAGTGCACCAATCACTACACACACACCCCCACCCCCATCACTGATTAACCCCTGATCACCCATGTCACCCCCTGATCACCAATGTCACCCCCTGATCACCCCCTGTCACCCCCCTGTCACTAATCACCCCCTACAGGCTCATTCAGGCGTCCGTATGTGTTTTGCGGATCCATGGATCTGCGGATCCATGGATCTACGGATCCGCAAAATACGGACACCGGCAATGTGCTTTCCGCATTTGCAGATCCGCACAGAACTATATAGAAAATGCTTTTTCTTGTCCGCAGTGCGGACAAGAATAGGACATGTTCTATATTTCTGCGGAACGGAAGTGCAGACCCGGAGCGCGGATCCGTAATTCCGGATCCGAGCGGGACAAAGTCTGTCCCCATAGAAATGAATGGGTCCGCAATTCCGTTCCGCAAACAGAATTGCGGACGTGTGAATGGGGCATAAGGGTCCCTTATCACCGTCAGTTAGCTAGCTACTTGTTAGGTAGCTAGCGCCCAGCCCACCGCACCGCAGTCACTGATTTTGGCAGAGATTTTTTCATCCACATTGATCGATGCGAATGAAAAAATCTGCGCCGTTCATTTTTTTTTTTCAGCCCAGAGGCTGAACGGAAAAAAAATCTCATTACCCGTATGCTCAATATAAGGAGAATCGCAGAAACTCCTAATGCTGGCCATACGTGTAATGATTGCGGAGACCCTCAAATGCCAGGACAGTATAAATACCTCACATGTGACCCCATTTTAGAAAGAAGACACCCCAAGGTATTCCGTGAGGGGTATGGTGAGTTCATGCAAAATTTTATTTTTGTCACAAGTTAGTGGAATATGAGACTTTGTAAAAAAATATATATATATCAATTTCCGCTAACTTGTGCCAAAATTTTTTTTCTGTGAACTCGCCATGCCCCTCACGGAATACCTTGGGGTGTCTTCTTTCCAAAATGGGGTCACATGTGGGTATTTATACTGACCTGGCATTTTAGGAGTCCTAAAGCGTGAGAATCCAAATGCGTAAAAATGGCCTGTGAAATCCTAAAGGTACTCATTGGTTTTAGGGCCCCTTTGCATCTTGGCTGCAAAAAAGTGTCACACATGTGGTATCGCCGTACTCAGGAGAAGTAGGGCAATGTGTTTTGGGGTGTATTTTTACATATACCCATACTTTGTGTGAGAAATATCGCTGTAAGCGACAACTTTTTAATTTTTTAATACAAAGTTGTCAATTTACAGAGATATTACTCTCACCCAACATGGGTATATGTAAAATACACCCCAAACACATTGCCTACTTCTCCTGATCTGACGACTACATGAGTGTTTGCTACAGCCTGAGTGCATAAGGGGCCCAAATTCAACAGTACCTTTAGCTTTACATGGCTGCTCACAATTTAGCCCCGCCCAAAATGCCAGAACAGTACAAACACCCCACAAATGACCCCATTTTGGAAAGAAGACACCCCAAGGTATTCGCTGAGGGTATGGTGAGTCCATGAAAAATTTAACTTTTTGTCAAAAGTTAGCGGAAAGGGAGACTTTGCGAGAAAAAACAATAAAAAATCAATTTCCGCTAACTTGTGCCAAAAAAATCTTCTGTGAACTCGCCATGCCCCTCACGGAATACCTTGGGGTGTCTTCTTTCCAAAATGAGGTCACATGTGGGTATTTCTGCCCTGGCATTTAGGGAGCCCTAAGCGTGAGAAGAAAAATGCGTAAAAATGCCCTCCTAAAAGGTACTCATTAGAATTAGGGCCCTTTGCGCACCCAGGCAGCAAAAAGTGTCACTCATGTGGTATCGCCGTACTCAGGAGAAGTAGGGCAATGTGTTTTGGGGTGTATTTTTACATATACCCATGCTGGGTGAGAGAAATATCTCTGTAAACTGACAACTTTGTATAAATTTGTTTTAAAAGTTGTCATTTACAGAGATATTTCTCTCACCCAGCATGGGTATATGTAAATACACCCCAAACACATTGCCCTACTTCTCCTGAGTACGGCATACCCATGAGTGACACTTTGCAGCCAAGATGCGCAAAGGGGCCCTAATTCCAATGAGTACCTTTAGAGATTTCACAGGGCATTTTTCCGCATTTTCTTCTCACGCTTTAGAGCCCCTAAAATGCCAGGGCAGTAAATACCCACAAGTGACCCCATTTTGGAAAGAAGACACCCCAAGGTATTTCGTGAGGGTCATGGCGAGTTCACAGAAATTTTTTTTTGGCACAAGTTAGCGGAAATTGATATATTTTTTTTACAAAGTCTCATATTCCACTAACTTGTGACAAAAAATAAAATTTTACATGAACTCATCATACCCCTCACGGAATACATTGGGGTGTCTTCTTTCTAAAATGGGGTCACATGTGGGGTATTTATACTGCCCTGGCATTTTAGGGGCCCCTAAAGCGTGAGAAGAAGTCTGGAATCCAAATGCGTAAAAATGGCCTGTGAAATCCTAAAGGTACTCATTGGTTTTAGGGCCCCTTTGCGCACCAGGCTGCAAAAAGTGTCACTCATGTGGTATCGCCGTACTCAGGAGAAGTAGGGCAATGTGTTTAGGGGTGTATTTTTATATATACCCATACTTTGTGTGAGAAATATCTCTGTAAACGACAACTTTTTAAATTTTTTTACACAAAGTTGACAATTTACAGAGATATTTCTCTCACCCAGCATAGGTATATGTAAAAATACACCCCAAAACACACTGCCCAACACTTCTCCTGAGTGCGGCGATACCACATGAGTGACACTTTTGCAGCTAAGATGCGCAAAGGGGCCCAAATTCCAACGAGTACCTTTAGGTTTTACATGGCTGCTCACAATTAGCCCCGCCCAAAATGCCAGAGCAGTAAACACACCCCACAAATGACCCCATTTCGGAAAGTAGACACCCCAAGGTATTCACTGAGGGCATAGTGAGTCCGTCTGAGATTTTATTTTTTTGCCAGAAGTTAGCAGAAATGGAAACTTTATTATTTTTTTTTTCCTCAGAAAGTGTCATTTTCCGCTAACTTGTGAAAAAAATGAAATGATACATGAACTCACCATGCCCCTCCGTGAATACTTTGGGGTGTCTTCTATCTAAAATGGTGTCATTTGGGGGTATTCATACTATCCTGGCATTCTAGCACCTGAAGAAACATGACAGGTGCTCAGAAAGTCAGAGCTGCTTCAAAATGCAGAAATTTACTTTTTTGCACCATAGTTTGTAAACGCTATAACTTTTACCCAAACCAATAAATATACACTTATTAGATTTTTTTATCAAAGACATGTAGAACAACAAATTTTGTGAAAAATTTATATAGAAATGTAGTTTTTTTTGAAAAATTTTACAACAGAAAGTGAAAAATGTCATTTTTTTTGCAAAAATGTCATTACATTTTTATTAATAGCAAAAAAAGTAAAAATGTCAGCAGCAATGAAATACCACCAAATGAAAGCTCTATTAGTGAGAAGAAAAGGAGGTAAAATTCATTTGGGTGGTAAGTTGTATGACCGAGCAATAAACGGTGAAAGTAGTGTAGTGCGGATTTGTAAAAAAGGGCCTGGTCACTAGGGGGGTGTAAACCTGTGGTCTTCAAGTGGTTAAAATCGGCGAAGCAGTGCTAAATGTTTGATTATCAATGAGCAGGTTTTTCTACATACTCTGACAAGTTTATCACTGGGAAATGTTTGTCTACCTGCCACGGAAAAAAAAAAAAATCCTTATTACAAACTGAAACTGGAACTATCTGAGTTTGGATTGGAAAGTGAAATTGGTAACAAACTTCTACTTCCCTTATTCCATTCACTTTGTTCAGATGCTGCGTAATGTTTACAAAGCAAGCAAGGTCACACAGCCATTTGACATTTTACCCTTCTGAACAAGAACTGGTTTTATATCTTCTAATTGTTCCAAAGAATTTTCCCTTGATTCATCCAGTGCCGAAGTCATTGAGACTGTATGAAGCTAGCAGTGATTATGAGAGCTTTCATGAAATCATCTAATTTAAACTCTTACTCCTTTCTAGAAGGCAATTGCTGGTGGATGATGCAATGAAATGGAATCAGCTGATGGTGGCGCATTCCAAGTTACTTACTTATGTGTGAGACACTGGCATTGTATTAGTAACAGTTTCAACATGGGGCCCTCTTACTTGTCGATCAATGCATATTTAAAATGCCTTTCACATAGCTCGATGCAAAGTATAGAACAAACAATCGTTATAACAATCCCTTTGTCCCTCTTTTACTTTTCACTTCTTTGCACAGGTTAGGCTACGTTCACATCTCTGTTTTGAATTCCAGCAGGCTGTTTTGGCAGTGAAAATAAATATATAAAAAAATTGAAAATAAAATAATATAAAAACAAAAAAATATAATCAAAAAGTCACCACTGCGTTATTCAAATCTCCAATGGCGTCGCAGACCTCCGTATGAAGTGGGCTCAATTCACATCAAAACAGCAGTTCAATTAAAACAGGTGGTCACGCTGCCAGGTACAAGCTGTAATTTTCGAGTATACATAAGAAGATACAGCAATCTCTTCCGAGTTCTACCAAGGAGTAGTCTTGATCAAAACAAAATCAACAGCATTGAACAATCGTCAGTATCCGTCCATATTCACAAGACTGCGCGACCCAGGTTTCACCAAGAAAGTTTCACAGAGGCTGTTTTAAATCTTTTTTATTCATATTATGATAGGGAGTGGGAGGGGTGCATACTTAGTGACACCCCCCCCCAAATAAATAGAACACCCAAAAAAGGGAGTTTCATTCACCCCTGGTGAAGCTTTCTTGGCGAAAGGGCGGGTTATAGGTAACTTTTCTATTGGGTTGGCTTGCTAGAATTCACGAATATGTAGAATATAGTGTGATATATATTCGTAAAAACGAAAATTCGTCTTTTTTTTTCATCTGAACCCATTACATTTACTACTCTAATGGGTGCAGATGTAAAAAAATAAGAAATATTAATTTTACGAATATATATCACACTGTATTCTACATATTCGCGAATTCTAGCAAGCCAACCGAATAGGAAAGTTGCCTATAACCCGCCCTTACTCGATTAACGCGCATATTACATTGCTGATTTTTCGCATAAGCTAAAATAAATGAAATAATTAAGAATATTCTAATTCACTAGATATTGCAGTCTTCTCACATTGGCCCACAAGCAAGAAACAGGCAGGTAATGGGTTTAGATGAAAAAAAATTGACAAATATTTTTTTGACAAATATTCAAAATATTTGCGAATTGTTGAAGTTGCGATATTCGCGATTAAATTCACGCTCAACACTAAAGACTATGATGATGTTTGCGTGTTGGACAGGGCCTGGGAGCTAGATCGGGATGCTGAGGAGGAGGTGACATCAGAGGAGAAGGATGGTGACTGCAGCAGCAATAAAGAGCAGGGGTAACATATGGTCAAAACTCCCCAAAAACTGCCAGGACCAGATATGCTTATTGTCAGCTCCGGAATTGGTGATACCGCTGATATTGTGGGCGGAGGCTCAGAACATGAACAATTTAGGCAAAGCTTGGCTGCTGCTAGATCTGTGTGAGTATCTCCCGTCTGCCAGTTTTTACCACAAGGCCAGTACACAAAACCACTCCCATGTACAAGATCCCATGTATATGGACACATAGGTACCAGGGCTCTATTGCAGCACATGAGATGGCATCACTGCATCAAATGGGAAAATGGAACTCACCAGCACTCTGAATAAGTCTTTCCTCCTTCTCTAGGTCTACTTTGTGGCAGCCAGGTCATATCCCCAAACAGTGTCCTAGTCATCATCAGCAGCTACTTCTTCTACTGTTCTGGCTCCTCCTTGTCCTCTGCACCATCGTGAGACATCCATAATGAAATAGGTGGCATGAGAAAACTATTTGCAACCAGCAATTAGTGTGTATGCAAGCTGAACTCCCACCTGCGCAAGTTGCTGGCGGTGCAGTTGCTGCCATACCATTTTGTTGTGGTAAATGTGGCACAGTTCTACGCTTTCACTCAATTTAATTTGATCAATTTTGCTTCTTAGTATAACTTCCTCTGGCTAGCTATCTGTAAAAATTGTTTAGTTTATAAAATGTCATGCAATTTCATGCACATAAGGGGGCATTACCAGAACCAGTGGGAAACTAGATCTGACCAGCAATCGGAACAAGACTATCCTCCTTCTCCAGGTCTTCTTTTTGGCAGCCAGGCCGATACAACCAGTATAGCTTACTTGTCATTGTCACTATCAGTTACTTGTTTTCCTACTCAGATTCCTCCTCTGATGTTCTGTCATCTTATCCATAATGGAATGTGTGGCCAGAAAACAACTTTATGCACCCAGCAATGCAGTTGTGAACAAGGTGAATTTCCACCTGGCCAAGTTGCTAGTGGTGTCATTGCTGACGTTGCACTAAGTTGTGGCAATTGTAGTACACTTCTCTGCCTTCACCAAAATCATACTACTTCTGTTGTCTGCCTGCCTAACATTATGTTCTGTACTGCATAGCTGTTTTCGCTGCCATTATTGCTGCCACTATTATTCCTACACAGCTTACCCCTTTCCATATCCACACTGCACGGCTGCTGCTTCTTTTTCCAGGCTAGTTCAGAACATACCACTAATCCCTCTAACACTAGCTTGTGTCAGTATCAACAAGAGCAGGTATCTGCCCCGTTAAAGCATAATTTTTAGAATGCTTGTTCAGAACAAACCATAGTTTTTACAATAACAATGTGTGTGTTTAAACACCCTCTGCCCCCAATAAGGGGCAATTTTTGGAATGTTTTTAATTTTAACACCAACGATAGTGCAGTGTGTTTTTAACACCTTAAGGACCCAGGGCAAGAATACATATCCTAAATGGCTGGTATTTTGCGCCCCAGGACGAGCATTCTCGTCCTGCGTTCCTTCCTCCCCCCCCATGTGCGGTGCCGCGATCAGCAGCAGGAATCTGCATCAACCAGCATCGATGATAACGCTGATGCTGGTGGATTAATATGGGAGGTTTGCGCTCCCTCTCCTTAGCCATCGGGTCCCCGTGCTGCGGTGGCGGGGACCCGATGGTTGCCATGGCAGCCCCAAGTCATTCAAAGGTCTTGGGACCCGGCATGTACCGACGCCTATGAGGCCTAGCCCCCAGGCTGGGTCTTTTAGGCAAACTATCAGTGTATTACACAGTGCAATACACTGATAGTCAATGCAGTACAATACAGATGTCTGGTGAAAACCGTGAAAAAAAATACAGTGTCAAAAAAGCAAAAAAAGTCACAAAAAGTGTAATACCAAGCAATCAAAAAGTCATACGCACCCCAAAATTGTGCCAATCAAACCATCATCTCTTCCTGCAAAAAATGAGACGCTAAAGACAATCACCCCAAAAAAAAAAATGATTGCTCTCGGAATATGGAAAGACTAAAACATGATTTTTTTTTGTTTCAAAAATGCTGTTATTGTGTAAAACTTAAATAAATAAAAAAATTATACCGTAAAAAAATAAAATAAAAAGTGTGTCAATTTTTTTTGTCACCTTTCATCACAAAAAGTGTAAGAGTAAGCAATCAAGAAGTCATATGCACCCCAAAATTGTACCAATCAAATCGTCATCTCATATTGAAAAAATGAGCACCTACATAAGACAGTCACCCAAAAAATAAATAAAACTATGGCTTTCAGAGTATGGAGACACTAAAAAAAAAAAAATTTTTTTCAAAAATGCTTTATTATGTAAAACTGAAACAAACAAGAAAAGTAGCCATATTTGGTATTATCACGTCCGTAACAACCTGCTCTATAAAAATACCACATGATTTAACCTGTCAGATGAACATTGTAAATAACACAAAAATGAAAACGGTGCCAAAACAGCAATTTTTTGTTACCTTGCGTCATAGAAAGTGTAATATAGAGCAACAAAAAATCATATGTACCCTAAAATAGTACCAACAAAACTGCCACTTTATTCTGTAGTTTCCAAAATGGGGTCTTTTTTTGGAGTTTCTACTCTAGGGGTGCATCTTCAAATGAGACATGGCAACTTAAAATTATCCCAGTGAAATCTGCCCTCGAAAAACCGTATGGTGTTCCTTTCCTTCTGTGCCCTGCCGTGTGCTCCTACAGCAGTTTACAACCACATATGGGGTGTTTCTGTAAACTACAGAATCAGGGTAATAAATATTGAGTTTTGTCATTTTTGTGTGGTTTCTATTATGTAAAAGCCTCACAAAGTGACTTCAGGCCTGAACTCGTACTTAAAAAGTGGGTTTTGGATTTGCTTCTAACCTTCTAAGCCTTTTAACGTCCCAAAAATAAAAATTTATATTTACAAAATGATCCAAACATGAAGTAGACTTATGGGAAATGTAAAGTAATAACTATTTTAGGAGGTATCACTATCTGTTTTAAAAACAGATAAATTGAAATTTTGATATTTTTTAAAAATGAAATATTTTGACTCAAATTTACCACTGTCATGAAGTACAATATGTGACAAAAAACAATCTCAGAATGGCTTGGATAACTAAAAGAGTTTTAAAGTTATCACCACATAAATTTACACGTCAGATTTGCAAAAAATGGCTTAGTTCTTAAGGTGAAAAATGGCAAGGTCCTTAGGGGTTAAATATGCTGTTTGTTAAAACAGTCAACCATGTATTTACCCATAGCTATCGATGTCGGTGATATTATTTGCTATTGCAGGGTTTGTATAAACCCCTTCCGTACTCAGCCACTTTTCACCTTAAATCCCAGGCCAATTTTTGCAAATCTGACATGTGTCACTTTATGTGGTAATAACTTTGGAACCTTTCCAAGCCATTCTGAGATTGTTTTCTTGTGACACATTGTACTTCATGACAGTGGTAAATTTGAGTTGATATATTTCACCTTTGTTTATAAAAAATCCAAAATGTACAAAAATTTTAAAAATTCACAATTTTCTAAATTTGACTTTTTCTACTTTTAAAACAGATCGTAATTCCTCATAAAATATTATCATTCAACATTCCCCATATATATGCTTTATGTTGGCATTATTTTGTAAATATCATTTAATTTTTTTAGAACGTTAGAAGGCTTGGAAGTTTAGAAGCCAATGTTCAAATTTTCAACAAAATTTCCCAAACCATTTTTTTAAACACCAATTCAGTTATAAAGTGAGACTGGCACTACTGGGACTGCTCCGCATATGCTGCTGTCAGTGCTTGGATCTCTAGTCCCACATACTCCTTAGTGGTGCTCGGTGTCTTTAAAGAACCCATATACAATGTGTAGTAGAGCTTAACACGGTTCTCACCTGGGAGTAAAAATCTTCTTGCTTGCTTTCTGCGGGTTACATAAACATCGACATGAATATCCAGGTGATGGCCGTTTCATGCATACCTGCACTTTGTCTGGCTAGACGAAGTGCAGGTACATATGCATGAAACAGACGTTGTTACGGATGCGGCAATACCTAATATGTCTATCATTTTTATTTTTGTTAAGTTTTACACAGTGAAAGCCTTTTTGAATAGAATAAAATCTTGTTTTTGTGTTGCCAATTTCTGAGAGCCATAGTTTATTTTTTGGGTCTCTTTTTGCGGGATGAGATGACGGTTTGATTGGTACCAGTTTGGGCTAAATATACCTTTTTGATCACTTGGTATTATACTTTATGTGAAGCAAGGTGACCAGAAAATGGCTGTTTTGGCACTGTTTTTATTTTATTTTTTTACGACGTACACCTGACGGATTGGATCATGTGATATTTTATAGAGCCGATCAATATGGACTTGGGCTGCTGTTTAAGCCATCGGGTCCCCAACACAGCAGCGCGGGGACCCGATTCCCAACCAGCATGATACCGTTAATGCCATGGTCAGCGCTGAACGCGGCAGTGAAAGTTTTAATGCGCCGGTGTCTGTGTTTTCACCGATGCCGCAGCATACAGCAGGGGTCCAGCTATCAGTGACTGCTGGACCCCTGCAGCTAATCGTGCATGCGCAGCTCCTGCCCCACCCAATCAGAGAGCCATAGCTGTAGGGCACTGAGATTTGTGACAATGTTACAGGTCAAAGGGGGGAGTGGAGAGAATGTAAATTGAGAAAAATAAAAGAGAGAAAGATAAGAGAGAATATGAGTCTTAGGAAACCTGAGAGTGTCATATACCAATGTTTAGGACAAGGGATTGGTTGTCTGTGATAATAAGCATAGTTTTCCACTTTACATTTTCAATTAAGCCACTCAGTCTGAAAGTAAGTGCATATCTAGTGATGCTTCTGAATAGGAAGTGAATGGCCAAACTAATAATATCAGCCATTTAGTTAGCAAAACCCAATGACTTCTGGTTAAAATGATTCATAATATAGTTATGCTGATTTAACAACCAGCCTACTAATCCACTGTGCAAGTTACATTTCTCTTTTTGTTGCTATTTTTATCAATGAAGCTGCAAACAGAGTCTTCTGACCTGTCCATCTGCTTTACCTAGAGAAAAAACAACTGGTACCAGAGTATTAGACTGGATTTAGCTACCCGGGATTAGAAATGAGCGAACATTTAAAAAAAGTCCGTTGTTCGGGGTTCGGGTGGTGGTTAATTGCGCATCCCGTTATGGATTCCACAATAGCGCATATGGAATCCATAAGGGGCGGCCGCCACCAACCCGAACTGTAGAACAGCTGAAGGACCTGGCGTGGCGTCACTGTCATGTGATCAGATGCAGGAGCCGTGGCTCAGCACTGGATCACATCGACAGCTGACGCCACGCCACTGGTCCATGTCAGTGCATCAGCTGTCCTACAGTTCGGTTGGTGGCAGCCGCCCCTTATGGATTCCATATGCGCTATTGTGGAATCCATAACGGGATGCGCAATTAACCACCACCCGAACCCCGAACAACGGACTGTTTTTAAATGTTCGCTCTTCTCTACCCGGGATGACAAAAAAGTCATAAAAGAAAGTGGGCACACAATAGAACATATTACACATTAAATATTTTACCAAATTTTGAAAACATGAATTCATTTAGAACTTGATGGCAGCAACGCTTCTCAAAAAAGTTTGGACAGGGGGAAGAAAAGTAAATGGTACTAATAAAAAACACAACTGTAGGAGAAATTTGCTACTAAGGGCTCATGCACACCCATATTGCGCCCACAAACAGCGGGTGTGCAATATACAGGTACCGGCCGTGTGATCAGTGTATCACGGATGCAGACCCATTCACTTACATGGTTCCGCAATCTAAAAGATACGGTGTGGAGCAGAGGCACGGAATATAAGCCCACAGAAGCACTATGGGTGTTCTATTTTTTTGCAGAATGGAAAGATTATTGTGGATTGTGCACCCATTCAAGTGAATAGGTTCGCATCTGCAAATGGTGGCCATCCGGCCAGTGCCCGTCACTACGGTCGTGTGCATGAGCCCTAAGTCATATGACTGGGTAAAAAAAGAGCATGTTAGAGAAGCAAAGTCTCTCAGAAGAGAAGATGAGCAGAAGTTCACCAGTCTGCGAAAATCTGTAAAACAATTTCAGAAAAATGTTCTTCAACATAAAATTGTGAAGGATTTTAATATCCCACCCAAGAAATATCAACAAAAGATTCAGAGAATCCGGAGAAATCTAAGTGCACAAAGAACAAGGACAGAGTTCAATATTGGATGCTTGTGATCTACAGGCCCTCAGGTCGCACTGCATTAAGAACAGGCACAATTTCGTACTTGAAATCACTGCACAGGCTCCCAATTGAGAACCATGGCAATTCCCACTATGGCACTACTAGTCCCATAAACATGTTTCACATAAGAACCCTTCAAAACACAAGTTATGCAAGAATGCATTGCCAGCATCTTACATTTTCACAACAAATAGAGATATAAGTTGCTGGCCACTGATATGCATTTAAAAGGAAATCTATAAACATCAATATCTATCAATAAAGATGAATAAATAATGCATGATAGCATTATAAGCGCACATTGAATAATATATGAGAAATGTAGTTCAGCCATGATGTCATTAAGAGAGGAAGTTACTGCATGTAGCGATCTTGACAATAGGGACACATTTATTAAGACTGCCATTTCACACACCAGTCTTAATAAGCCCCCGCGTCTTACATTTAGTCCATTTTCTATGCCTAAAGCAGGTGTAGAAAATGATGTATGAGACAGGCCTAGCAGCCTGTCCCCTTCGCCGCCACACCCCCTTTTTTAGACCTGGTGTGAGCGGGGAAGAAGTCTCAGATTCTGCTGCTACATGGCATGCAACAGAATCTGCGCCAGATATACTCCACAAAAGTGGCATATATCTGTATGTGAATGACCCTCTTAATTTAGAAATTACAGAGATTTTATGGCAAAAATTCCCAAGCAAATGAGTACCATCAAATTCCTTGACAAAATTCACTTTTTATTAGATACAATTAAAAAGATTATTTCATGATTACAGTAGGGATACAAATGAATAGCGTAATCTCTCATCTTAAATAGTTAATAAATATTCATAATATGGGCCATATATATTCAGGAAAGTGGGAATGATGTATATTGTTGAGTGTCTATTGAAATCCTTGAAAGGGTGAACCAATCTTTTACTAACTTCTAAACACTAGTGATGAGCGAGCACCGAACACATTGCGATATTCGTGCGCTCGGCCAAGCACCCGAGGATAATGGAAGTCAATGGGAGACAACCAGGCACCCTCTGCTCGGATAAGGGGAGGGTGCCTTGTCCATTGGAAAAGGTCAGAAAGTGACAGAAACACCACCGAAATGGATCTGAAGCATGGGGACCATGTCTGGGTGAATCTTGGACTCCAATGTCGCAGCTGGGAACCATATTGTCCCAGTTGTCCGCCACTTTTACATAGTGACAAAATAATGCCCAAAATCACGCCCCCTCAAAAAAAGACAATTTTTAGAGGTAACATTGTTAGGAAACATTCTTTCCTGGATATTCAATTGTATATACACTGCAAATGCTGCCAAATATTACAAGGAGAGCCTCGTTCACATGGTGCTACAATTGTTCAGGTACACTGCTGCACTCATAAGGCCTATGCACTAAGTGAAAGGGCTGCTAAAAATTACAAGGAACCAGCACTCCAATACACCCTTTATTATACATAAAGGAGGGCATCATACACACCCTTGAAAAATTATCATTGATGGCCTACTGGTGACCCTAATAAACATTTGGAGCAAGGGTGTGCTGGTTACCGTCTAAAACATTATAGTTAAGGGCCTGAAGGTGAGCGGCCCCAATAAAAAATTGTGGTGAGGGCCTGAAGGTGAGTGAACCCCATAAAACATTGCAGTGATGGCCTACAGGTGAGCAGACCATATAAAACATTAGAGGTGAGGGTCTGAAGCCTAGCGACCCTCATAAATCATTGCAATGATGGCCTACAGGTGACCAGACGGTATAAAGCATTGAAGGTGAGGGCCTGAAACCTAGAGAACCCCATAAAACATTGCAGTAATGGCCTACAGGTGAGCAGACAGTATAAAGCATTGGTGGTGAGGGCCTGAAGCCTAGAGAACCCCATAAAACATTGCAGTGATGGCCTACAGGTCAGCAGACGGTATAAAGCATTGAAGGTGAGGACCTGGAGCCTAGAGAACTCCATAAATCATTGCAGTGATGGCCTACAGGTGAGCAGATAGTATAAAGCATTGGAGGTGAGGGCCTGAAGCCTAGCAAACACCATAAATCATTCCAGTGATGGCCTACAGGTGAGCAGACGGTATAAAGCATTGGAGGTGAGGGCCTGAAGCCTAGAGAACCCCATAAAACATTGCAGTGATGGCCTATAGGTAAGCAGACGGTATAAAGCATTGGAGGTGAGGACCTGGAGCCTAGAGAACCCCATAAATCATTGCAGCGATGGCCTACAGGTGAGCAGACAGTATAAAGCACTGGAGGTGAGGGCCTGAAGCCTAGAGAACCCCATAAAACATTGCAGGAATGGCCTACAGGTGAGCGGACGGTATAAAGCATTGGAGGTGAGGGCCTGAAGCCTAGAGAACCCCATAAAACATTGCAGGAATGGCCTACAGGTGAGCGGACGGTATAAAGCATTGGAGGTGAGGGCCTGAAGCCTAGAGAACCCCATAAAACATTGCAGTGATGGCCTATAGGTAAGCAGACGGTATAAAGCATTGGAGGTGAGGACCTGGAGCCTAGAGAACCCCATAAATCATTGCAGTGATGGCCTACAGGTGAGCAGACAGTATAAAGCACTGGAGGTGAGGGCCTGAAGCCTAGAGAACCCCATAAAACATTGCAGGAATGGCCTACAGGTGAGCGGACGGTATAAAGCATTGGAGGTGAGGGCCTGAAGCCTAGTGAACCCCATAAAATATTGCAGTGATGGGCTACTGGTGAGCAGACCTTATAAAGCATTGGAGGTGAGGGCCTGAAGCATAGCAAACCCCATAAAACATTGTAGTAATGGCCTACAGGTGAGCAGAAGATATAAAGCATTGGAGGTGAAGGCCTGAAGCCTAGAGAACCCCATAAAACATTGCAGTGATGGCCTACAGGTGAGCAGACGGTATAAAGCATTGGAGGTGAGGGCCTGAAGCCTAGAGAGCCCCATAAATCATTGCAGTGATGGCCTACAGGTGAGCAGACAGTATAAAGCATTGGAGGTGAGGGCCTGAAGCCTAGCGAACCCTAACAAAAGATTGTAGTGAGGGCATATATATATTCTGTATGGAAGAGAAGTCGGAGGAGGAGGCGGATGAGAAAACAAGATTCAAACATATACCCTTTTTTTGCGGTGAAAGGGGTAAAAAAAATCTGAATCTTGTGGATTGAGTACATTATAAAGCATACATTTCAATTGCGATTTTGTTCCTCATTAGCTCAGCTTTCCTCTGGTGGAGTGGAAAAGTCAGGGGCAATCCAGGCATTGTTCATTGTTATCTGAGTCAACCTGTCAGCATTGTCAGTCGACAAGCGGATGCGCTTATCTGTTATAATGCCACCAGCAGCACTAAATACACGCTCAGACAATACTCTGGCTGCAGGGCAGGCCAGCACCTCCAAGGTATAGATCGCAAGCTTGTGCCACATGTCCAGCTTGGATACCCAGTAGTTGTACGGCACAGAGGGATCATTTAGGACGCTGACACGGTCTGTAATGTATTCCATCACCATCTTCCAAAACTTTTCCCTCGTTGTAGCACTAGGCCGCGACTCAGGGTGAGGTTGCTGGCGGGGTGTCATGAAAGTGTCCCATGCCTTGGAAAGTGTTGCCCTGCCTCTGTTAGAACCACTGTGTGTTCCTCTTGTCTCCCTTCCTCAGTTGTCTAAGAAAGTACGGACTCTGTCGGCCGCATTGTCAGATGGAAAATTTTGGAGTAATCTGTCAACAAGTACCTTCTGGTATTGCACGGTTTTACTCGTCCTCTCCGCCACAGGAATCAGAGGTTCTCGTTGTAGCGGGGGTAAAGAAGGGTGAACACCCAGTAATATGTGTTACCTAAAATGCATATAGCGCGAGGGTTGCTGGAAAGGCAGCCTAACATGAAGTCAGCCATGTGTGCCAGAGTACAAACGGGCAAGACGTCAATGTCAACTTCAGGATGACTCTCCATACCCTCATCCTCCTCCTCTTCGGCCCATCCACACTGAACAGATGGAATGAAAGTTCCATGGGTACTAGCCTCTGTAGCAGAGGCAAGTGTCTCCAGCTCCTCCTCCTCTTCATGGCCCAATGTTGCGCTGAGTAGACAAACTGGGGGAGGTCTGGCTATCACCCTGTGTCATTTCCTCTCCCATTACCTCATCTGCCACATTCAAAGCATCCTCCTTAATTGTGAGCAGCGATCGTTTGAGAAGACACATCAGTGGGATGGTTACGCTGATAATAGCATTATCGCCACTAACCATCTGTGTGGATTCATCAAAGTTTTTTAAAACCTCACATAGGTCTGACATCAATGCCCACTCCTTGCTTGTGAATAGTGGCAGTTGACTGGAAAGGTGATGAGTGACCATGTTGCAGCTGGTATTTCACAACTTCCCTCTGCTGCTCACAAAGCCTGGCCAACATGTAGAATGTAGAGTTCCACCCATTCACCCAGTCTGCGGTCAGGGAAATGTAGCATCCCTGGCCACCAGCACTTGTTCATGTGTCCGGGGTGAGGTGGACCTTCCCAGTAAGTGCGTTGGTCACGGCACGGGTGATGTTCTGGGACACATGCTGGTGTAAGGCGGGCACGGCGGCTGGGGACTGCGTACCGAAGGACGGCCGCTGACATCAGGCTGCGGAAGGCCTCAGTGTCCACAAGCCTAAATGGCAACATTTCAAGGGCCAGTAATTTCGAAAGTTGCGCATTTAGTGATATGGCCTTTGGGTGGGTATTTGAGCATGCGTTTGCCTGTGTTATCGACATTTGGATGCTGTGCTGGGACAGGGAAGTGGCTGTTGTTGCTGACGGTTCATGCGAAGGTCCAGGTGCAGGGTGAGGGGCATCTGGGCCTGCGGCTTCGACAGGGGATTGGCCAGCAGTGCTTAACACAGGGGAAGTGGAGGCAGTGCTGGGACCCTCAGATGCAGAGCGTGGACCCAGGCGTTCGGCCCACTTATTAGGGTGCTTGGATGCAATGTGGCGGATCATGCTGGTGGTGGTGAGGTTGCTAGTGTTCACGCCCCGGCTCATTTTGGTACACCACAGGTTGCAAACTACCACTCTTTTGTCGTCTGCGCTTTCCTTAAAAGCGCCATACTGAGGAACACCTACCCCTTGGCAAGGTAGATTTACGCATGGGGGTGCTCGGTGTAAAGGTTGCGGGCCTGTTTGGTGTGGGTCAACGTCTCCCGTTTGCCACCCCACTGCCTCTTCCAGACTGTGCTACGGATCCCTCCCCCTCTGTACTGCTGTCCTCGCTCGGCTTTTCACCTAATCATGTTGGGTCAGTGACTTCATCGTCCACCACCTCCTTTTCCACTTCCTCACTCTGCTCATCCTCCTGACTTGACCTAACCACCACCTCAGGGATTGGCAACTGTGTCTCATCAACATCCACCTCATGAACGAATGATTGCGGTTCACCACCGTCATCTTCTTGAGACTGTGAAGGCTCAAGAGGTTGGGAATCAGGGCACAATATCTCAGGTACCTCTTCAAGCGTGTTTGGCGAGAGAGCCAAACTAAGTACTGGCAATGAAAAGAGGTCATGTGAATATCAGCGTGTGGGATCACTTGTTTGCCCAAACGCGGCATGGTGGGAGGAAGGAGGATCAGAGTGAGGATTCTGTTGACCAGACTTTTGTCTACAGAGACTGTACTTCCTGGAAGAGAGGGTTGTGCTTAACCGACTAAGCATTATCTTCTACCATCCAACCTACTACCTGTTCGCTTCTCACTGGTCCGACTTGGACAGTGTTGTCCTGCGCCGCCCAGCTAAGCTGGACATGAAGCTGGGTAAGGTGGATTTTTTTTGTTTTTTCTGGTGCACAGGCAGCAGGCACAGTTTAATTGCGTCCAGGGCCACGGCCTCTGCTTGCACCATCAGCATCACGCCCAGGACCACGGCCTTTGCTTGCACCATCAGCATGACACCCAGGGCCACGGCCTCTGCTTGCACCATCAGAATCACGCCATGGGCCACGGCCTCTGCTTGCACCCTCAGCATCATGCCCAGGGCCACGGCCTCTGCTTGCACCATCAGCATCACGCCCACTTCCCCGTCCCTTTGTGCTCGCCTTCTTCATATTAATGGTTTTGTCTGTAGATGTGGTGCAGATTGTTTTACTGTCCACTAAAGACACAGTTTTCTGATGCAGGACAGTACTGGATACAGAAAAATACTGATTTTCGGCACAACACTAGCCCAGAGATAATGTTATTTTTACAGAACACACTGTATTGGCTTGCTATAATGTACTGAACACAGAAAAATAAAGATTTTCAGGAGTACACTAGGCCAGAGATAATGAATTTTTTTACTGTACACACTGTATTTGCTGGCTGTAATGAACAGGAAACAGAGAAATACAATTTTTCGGCACTACACTAGAACAGAGATAATGTAATTTTCACAGCACACACTGTATTTTTTGGCTATAATGTACAGGAGACAGAGAAATACAATATTTTTGGCACTACACTAGGCCAGAGATAATGTTATTTTGACAATACACACTTTATTCTGATGTAGTTCTATATTGGATACAAATTTGTCCCAAATAAAATGTATTCTCTGCTGGAATACTGTATATACGGTTGCGGCCTAAACACGCGCACACAGATCTGCCCAAAACTTGTTAGCTATGGCCAAAATATAAATCACTATCTTATTTCTTAATTCTTAATTTCTCTGGAACAAATAATTTCTCTGATGGTACAGTGTATATCTCGGTAGCAGGAACACTGTAGTGAATAAGCCCCTTTTGATAATTTCTGCCCAACACACTGCTTAATGATGGCGTATTGTAGATGTCACTAATCGGAAATCTTTCTGTCTTTTAGAAGTTATCAAAGCAATTTTCAAGCCCTGGACTTATCTGTCCCTTCCTGGTGACGCCTGTCCCTGATAGTGCTTAATTAACCCCCTTCTTAAAAAAAAAAAGGTACTGCACTGCGGTCAAGCACACACTCTAGTCCTTAAAAGGACTGTTAGGTCTTTCAATAAGGTTTTTCGAGTGAAATCAGTAAGTTTAGAGCAAAACGCTATCTGTCCCTGCCTACTGTCTCCCTGACGCTGAATGAGCCAAGCGACGGACCTCAGCTCCTATATGAAATGGTATCACGTGTTCCGGCCAGCCAATCAGTGTAAGGCTTACAGCTAACATTGCTATGGCCTTACACTGAGGAGAATTACTTACCGGAACCTTGATTGGCTGCTTAGAAGGCGCCAAATGTGCGGGGAGGAGACTCCAGCAATGCGACGTATACAAGTGGTGCTCGGCCGAGCATAGCGATGCTCGAGCCGAACCAATACTCGGCCGAGCATGCTCACTCATCACTACTAAACACATTTTTGTTAACTAACCTAGGTGAGGGGGTGAATGGTAAACAATATATGGGCCGTAAAATATCGCCTCTAAAGATAGACCCCCACGCCTATTTTGTATGATCAGAAATGCTCAATCATCATCCTCTCCTCCTGAAGAAGCAATACGCGAAACGCACGTTGAGGGAACGCAGTCATTCTCACTTCCTTAAGTTCATGTATGTTACCAATGAATAGGTCCTAGCACTATGGTGTTTGTTCTTAACATTCGTATATGATGATTGAGCGTTTATGATCATACAAAATAGGCGTGGGGTCTATCTTTACTTTAGAGGTGATATTTTACGGCCCAAATACTGTATAGTGTTGTTAATGTAAACTTTATGATGAATACCTAGATAATGTAGACTTTTGTATTTTGTAGACTTTTGTGTTGTCCACATCAGTGAAAATGTGCTAATTTACTGATAAGATTTTATAAGTTTTATAGTATGATGTGTTGAGTTTAGTCTGCACATATGTCGCCTCCGTAATGTCCTCAACTTCAGCCTCCTCTACAGTAGCTGAAAACCTTCACTTGTGACTATTTAGCTCGGAATTTTCTAATGAAAATTAAAGCCACTTACATAAATTATATTACATTTTTCAGAGAAGCAAACATGATTTGCAAAACATTTCAACTAGAGTTCAATTGTATGTATTGAAGCTCTGCCAAGTAAATAATTAGTCCTTTTTGTGCTTCATTATATTTATCCTTCAAGACTTTATTCTGTGTTTGCTTATTGTGTTCATGTGAAGGGTTCATAATTTGTGTAAGGTAACTTTTTGAAAAAAACAAACAAACAAAAAACTATATATGCATGAACTCAAATAAAGAAAATGCAAGAAGGACTGGGGGTCTTACAAATGGAAAGCAATAGCTCGCTCTTGGTATCAGTGGTTGATACCTTTTAAATGGTTTGTCTCACTTCAGTAAGTTGCATTTATCATGTAGAGAAAGTTAATACAAGCCACTTACTAATGTATTATCCATATTGCCTCCTTTGCTGGCTAGATTCATTTTTCCATCACGTTATTCACTACTCGTTTCCATGGTTACGTCCTCCCTGCAATCCATGAGTGGTAGTCGTGCTTGCACACTATAGGAAAAAGCATCAGCCTCTCTGGTGGCTGGGGCCATGGGAGCGCACATAGGCTAGTGCTTTATCCTAAATTGTGCAAGCACGCCCACCACTGCTGGATTGCAGGGTGGTCTGTAACCATGGAAATGAGCAGTGTATAATGTGATTGAAAAATCCATCCAGCCAACAAAGGAAGCAATATGAATAATCACGATACATTAGTAAGTGGCTTGTATTAACTTGCTCTACATGATAAATTTGCATATGTTACACATGGTTTGTCTAAGCTGAAAGTATTCACAGCAATAAATATTAATTAATATAGTGGCAACTACAGAAAAGATGATTTAGTGAAATTTGTTTCATATCCGATTCATCTTATTTAAAAAAAAAAAAAAAACTATTTGTGGCTGAATCGATTCTGCATTAATCAGTGCTCAGTGCTCCAGATGGTCTGAAAATTGGCATGTGACACTCTGAGGTCTCCCAGGACTTTTTCAAATTTTTGGTCTTTCTGAGATGACACCGAGATAAAAATGGAGGCTGCACAAGACAGTACAGAGAGAACAGGAGGAGGAGGTAAGGAATGCCCAGCACTCTGGAGTACGTTGTTTGCTCTTCATTCTCCTTCACTTCTTCCTCTATGGTGCTTTGTTTGTGTGGGTCCCCAATAGCTACAACGTGTCCAGCAAGAAGCGGAAGATGATCTTTTTCCTCCATCCCTTGTATCAGTTGCATGAGCGCTCTAAGATCAATATCAGGATGATGACATTGATGATGATGCACTTTTCCCTACTGACACTCTGGCGGCCTCTTCGAAGGGCCTAAGTGTGCAACTTGCGTTTCTGATAAGCTACCATTGCCTCACTTCAAAATAACACATGTTCCCCGCTAAGGTGGTCTGGTGCATGATGAAATCATTCACTACTTTACACTGCTCGTACAGATGCTCCAACATATTCGAGGTGGAATTCAGACAAGTTGGAATGTCGTATATCAAGCAGTCCAATGGCAGACCATTCTGTCACTGCAAATCCATTAGGAAGTTTCTCACCACAAAAGAATGGCTGAGGACTCCTAGACATTGCCAACACATTCTGCAAGCAATGATAAATTTAAAAAAAGCATTGCACAACTGAATTTTGCGCAACAATGCAGGGATAATGTGTTATTCCCTCTAAATGCATTGCGACCGCGATGTTCCTGCCATTGTTGCTGACCACCTTGCCCAGTTGGCATTGGAGACACCCAGTGGGATGGTTGCTGCTTGATGCACTTTAGCAACTGATCTGCTGTGTGGCTACTCCTTCCCAAGCTGATCAGCATTAACACAGCATGACAATGCTTCACTTTCATACAGGCAATGGCCAGGTTTAGTGTGGCCCCAATGCTATGCTGGGTCCCCCACACACCTGCTATCTGTAAGGGATGGTAATTGGTGAGGCATGGTGCACCCTTATGGGAAATAAGTCCAGAGAGTCAGGGTCTGCAACTAAGCAATGTGCTTCTTTACTAGAGGAAATCAAGTGCAAAACAATACAGGCAAAGTCCTGGTTCTCCAGTCTCCTCCCGGGCAGAATACTCGGTTATCTCAGCACTCCCATAAAAATTAATTGAGCAGCATTGTGCTGCAGTGCTGTGTCTGTGCTGCCACAAAAAACATTGACCCAGTGGGCTGTGAAATACATTTACTGTCCCTGCCCATAACAACAGGTGTCAATGGTTGTGTGCACCTTGCCATACAGCGACAATTACAATCAGCAGCCAACATTCACTATCATGAGTACAAGGCTGGAATGTTTTTTTTTGAGAAATAATGGTGGCCAGTGAGGCTGAGTGCACACCATGTTTTCCCTAAAGGCAGCAGCAGTGAGACAGCAGTGACTGCACCGTTGGCAACTCGACCAGGTGGGATTTAAGCTTGCACACTATCAGATTGCTGGGCATGCACAGTTGTTTCCTGGACACACATTCCATTAATGTCTGACGATGAAGCGAAATAGGAGGAAGAGGAGTAGTTTGAGTGGAAAAAGCAGTAACTGATGATGATGGTGACAAGGAAACTGCATTGCATGTGGATGCAGCCTGTCTGCTACAAAGGAGAATGGGAGAAGCAGGGCAATCTTGTTCCACTAGCTGGCTGCCAGTTTTATTTTCCCACAGGACCTAATGATGCCGCCTCAGGTACTGGAATAGAACTGTTGTGTCTATGTTTGTGTTTGAACGCCCATGGATTATTTTCATCCAACACAAGTCTTGCACACGTTAATGCTTTTTTATTCACTGATGGAAGAGACTTGTATAGAGCTAGTAGCAGCCAAGCTTGGCTTAGGTCTTACATGTTTTTATCCACAGTAACAATAGTATCACCAGTTCCCCAGCTGACCAAAATATATGCAGATTTGGGCCTGGCAGTTTTTGGGAGATTCTTGTTGTACAATACCTCTACTCTTTATTGCTACCACTGGGGCCACCACCCTCTTCCTCTTTTGTCACCTCCTCTTTAGCACCCCTGTCCAGCTCCTGTGCAATCTTCATCAGAATCTTCACCCTTCCCATAACTCAGATTGTAATATGTCATGGTGGGCTCTTTGGTCTTCCTCCTGATTCCCTGCTCTGTATTTGTCCCAAGTGCCACTGTCACCAGGTCTACCACTGCCCCTGCCACTACCACCAAGACAGTTATGCATGAGGTTCCCCACCTCCCCTAAACCCCCTCCTCATGGCATTCCAAACGATGTCTGCTCTTATACAACTCATCAAGAGGGAGACTCTCTTGAGCATGTTCCATAGTAAGGGGGGTTTTGTCAGGGGTGGACTGGGAACTTAAAGTGGCCCTGGAAAAAAAACTACTTAAAATTGGCCCCAGTGTTGTAGGTGGGTCCATATTGACAGAGGGTGGAGCAAGACAAGTAGATGGTGCCAATACAAGTTGGGAGGGTCAGCAATATCACAGTGCAGCACAAAATACTTACGCAGAAGCTGTGCCTCTGTGGTGGCCATCCATAGCTGCTTCATTCTATCCTCCTCCTCCAATTGTCTCTAATATGGATATGGAGCTGTCACTGCCTGCCCTGTGAGAGGCCTGAGAAGATCTGGTAGACTTGCTGCACGTGAGTCTATCTAACAGATCTTTCTCTTTTTCCTTTCCGTTTGTTGTTGTGGACAGGATCCCACCTCTCCACAGGTTCTGCTCATTAGCTGTTTAGTGGCTCTATTTAAACCTGACTCTCACTGCAGCCCTTGCGGTTTATATTTCCTCCTGGAGTTCTCAGCTAGTGTTTGGTGGAGCTCCTGCTCTCTGTCCGTCTAAAGCTAAGTTCTCCTTCCTTCCTTTTTGTTGTGTGTTCTGACTAGGCCTCAGGGAGATGCTGGTTCCTTCACCGGTTGTCTATCTCCTGTTCCCTAGTTGAGGGCTTGTTTCAGTTTCAGCAGGACTTAGGTTCCAGCGCATGAGTACTTCCACCTTTAGGATTTGCTCATGCTGTCAGCAGTCAAGGAAAGGCTCAGGGATTGTCAGGTGGTGGCCTTTCCCTCCTCCCTAGCTTTGGGGCCTAGTCTGGTGTTTTGTTACTGTTGCTGAATTTGGCTTTCTTCCCTTTCATCACCTACCATGACATTATAAACCGCCCATACCGTCAAATTTTTTTTCCTTGCTCTGTGCGGAAATGGAAGCTGTTGGTGCACTGCTGGATAGCATGCAGGGATTGTCTTTGGAGGTAGCTGACCTCTGTAATTCGGTTGCACAGTGTCAGAGATCTCTGGCGTCTGGTACCGCTAGTGGGAACCAGGTCAGCCTTGAACCTAAGGTCGCCTTCCCAGATAGGTTTTCTGGGGGAAGTGATCATTTTGTTCGGTTCAGAGAGTCTTGTAAAATTGTATTTTCGTCTGTGTTCGATCTAATCTGGGGACGAAAATCAAAGAGTGGAGATTATAATTTCTCTGCTGAAAGGTGATTCTCAGTCTTGGGCCTTTTCTCTACCGATCAGTTCTTAGTCCCTCCGATCGGTGGATGAATTTTTCAGAGCCCTGGGCCTGATTTATGATGATCCAGAGTCTCTCTGGCCGAATCGAAGCTGCGTAGCTTGAGTCAGGGAGAACGTTTTGCTGAGTCATATTGTTCTGAATTTAGAAGATGGACGACTGACTCAGAGTCGAATGACCCAGCACTCCGTAGTCAGTTCTGTCAGGGGCTGTCTGAGAGACTAAAATACGCCCTTGCGTTTCATGAAAACCCTGATTCTTTGGAGGTGGCTATGTCCCTAGCCATACGGATTGATTGACGCCAGAGAGAGAGGTGCAAAGTCTTCTGTCCCTAGCCGAACGGATTGATAGACGCCTGAGAGAGTGGTGCTATCTCTTCTGTCCCTCGGGGCACAGAGACACTTAAGCCATGTGTGGTGATGAGCCTATGCAGTTGGGTCAGGTCTCTTCATGCCTTGGCGATAGGAACCTTAGGGTTCAGAGAAGACTCTGTTTCTTTTGTGGTAAAGAAGGACATTTCAAGAATGTTTGTCCTTTTATTAAACCTCAAGGTGGAAAAGAAAAACAAAAAATGGATTCTTTCCAATAAATCGAGTTTCCTTTCTCTTGGTAGTGTAAATAGGGAGTCATAAAAGGTATATTTGTCTTCTACCTGCAGTACCCGATTTCTCCTGCCAGCCATGGTGGCGCTAGACTCTGAGAATATAGAATTAGAAGTATTTGTTGACAGTGGTGCAGGGGTTAACCTTATTGATTATCAATTTGTTCAGAGCCATGGTTTAAAAACAAGCGCATTAAGCAAAGGGATATCGGTGTTTGCTATTGATTTCTCTCCTCTCTCACAAAAGTGTCTAACTATTGTGCAGGATATTCATTTGGTGATTCTCATGTTGAGTCCATGTCTTGTTTTGTATTGAAGGGTTTGCCTGCTCCTCTAGTTCTAGGTTTACCATGGTCGATCAAACATAATCCTATCATTGATTGGCAAACTAGACAGATCAGTAATTGGAGTGAGTTTTGTATGGACAACTGTCTTGGCGCATCTATTTCTGTGGTATCTGCTAAGGTGTTACCTCTGTTTCTTTCTGATTTTTCAGACGTTTTCTCTGAGGGTGGAGATCAGGAGTTACCCCCTCACAAGAGTATGATTGTCCGATCAATCTTATTCCCGGGGGTAAAATCTCAGTTATATAATCTTTACCAACCCGAAAAAGTAGCTATGCGAGAGTATAACCGAGAGTTTAGCAAAAGGACATATTAGACCATCTAAGTCACCTGTGGCTGCCAGTTTCTTTTTTTAAAAAAAAAAAGATGGGACCCTTAGACCGTGTTTAGATTTCCTGAGAACTGAATCTTATTACTGTCCGTGATCCTTATACCCTTCCCTTGATCCCGGATTTATTTGATCAGATTGTCAGAGACAAGGTGTTTTCTAATTGGATTTAAGAGGGGCTTATAATCTGATAATGCATGTTAGCGATAATCCGCCTGTATAAGGCCCCATTCACACTTCTGCAAATAGGTCCGCATCCGTTCTGCAATTCTGCGGAACGGGTGCAGACCCATTCATTCTTTATGGGGCCGGACGTGAAGCGGAGAGCACACTATGTGCTCTCCGCTTCCGCATTTGCAGAGCCCCGAAATTTGCGGATCCGCAACACACCACGGATGTCTGAATAGAGCCTAAAGGTGCCACCGATTATCCTATAAATGAGTGAAACCCTTTTTCATCAGGTAATAGGATTAATGTGGTCACCTAAATCATCATCACATGCTCACATGCTGCGTGAGAGAAATATCTCTGGATATTGTCAACTTTGTATAAAAAAAATTAAAAAGTTGTCATTTAAAGAGATATTTCTCTCACCCAGCATGGGTATATGTAAAAATACACCCCAAAACACATTGCCCTACTTCTCCCGAGTACGGCAATACCACATGTGTGACACTTTTTTGCAGCCTGGGTGCGCAAAGGGGCCCAAATTCCACGGATCCGCAAAACACATATGGAAGTCTTAGTGGAGCCTTACATGGGGTGTGATCAGTGACAGGGGGGTGATCAGTGACAGGGGGGTGATCAGGGAATCTAGATGGGGCGATCAAGGGGTTAACAAGGGGTTAATAAGTGAGGAGGGGGTGGGGGGAGGTTAGTGTAGTGTTTGGTGCAACTTTACATAGCTACCTGGTCCTCTGGTGGTCGATCCCAGTAAATGGGACCACCAGAGGACCAGGTAGCAGGTATATCAGACGGTGTTAACAAAACAGCGTCTGATATACCTGTTTGATGCGATTTAATTCGCATCTACAGCCTGCCAGCGATTGATCATCGCTGGCAGACTGTAGTTAAACTCCTGAGACGCGCGGCACTGTGAACGCGCGTGTGCATGCGTTCACAGGAAATCTCGCGTCTCGCGAGATGATGCGCCGATGCGTCAGATCAGAACTGCAGGACTGCCCGCCGGACGCATCCGTGCGTTAGGCGGTCCTTAGTGGTAAATAGTGTTGCAAATTCAGTTGATTGGACATGATTTGTAAAGGTACACAATTGTCTATGTAAGGTCTCAAAGCTAAAAATGCATATCGGAGCTCAGAGACAGGATTGTGTGGAGACACAGATTTGGAGAATGATACAAAGATTTTCTGCTGCACTGAAAGATCCCAAGAGCACAGTGGCCTCCATAATTCTTAAACGGAAGAAAGTTGACCGCCCACCACACTAAGTAATCTGGGTGCAGGTCCTTGGTAAGAGAAGTAAATTCCATCATTCTGGGCTTTATGGCAGATTGGCTAGAAAGAAACCTCCCAGTAAAAGACACATGAAAGGATTCTCAGAAACAAGATTCTCTGTTCTGATGAAACCAAGATGGAATGTTTTCGCCTCTTTTCTAAGTGTCTCATTTAGGGGAAACCAGGAACTGCCCAATATAATTCCTACACTGTATCCTGAGGGTAGCAAAAGCATGGAGTGAGGGTGTTTTTCAGCGACTAGGACAGGGAGACTTGTCAGAGTTGAGGGAAAGTTGAATGAAGCAAATTACAGGGATTTTCTTAATGAAAACCTGATTCAGAGTGCTCTGGACTTCAGACTGAGCCGAAGGTTCACCTTTCAACAAGACAATGACCCTAAGCACTCAGCCAAGATAACACAACAGTGGCTTAGGGACAACTCTGTGAATGTCATTGAGTGGGCTAGCAAGAGCCCTGACTTAAACCCAAATGAACATCTATGGAGAGACCTGAAAAGGACTGTTTACCAACAGTCCACATCCAAATGGACAGAGCTCGAGAGAATCTGCAGAGAAGAATGGCCGAAAATCCGTAAATTCAGGTGTGCAATACTTGTGACATCATACTCCAGAAAACTGGAGGATGTAATCACTGCCAAAGGTGCTTTAACCTAAGTCCCGAGTAAAGGGTCTCAATACTGATATCAATACAAGAGGTTTGTTTTTCCTTTTCAATAAATTAGCAAAGATTTCAAACATTCTGTTTTCACTTTCTCATTATTCGGTATTGAGTGCAGAATGATGGGGGACAATTTGAACTTTTTTTATTTTAGCACAAGGCCACATAACAAAATGTGAAACAAATGAAAGGACTTAAAGACTTTGTGAATGCACTGTACATTGGAAGAATGAAACAATGAGTACAAGATTATTTGTCAAGCAGAGTAGCCCCTTTTGCTGGCATGGGCAACACAAAAAGAATAAGTGCAGAAGCTAGTCACCCACCCTGTACCTGAACCAACACAGTTCCTTAATGTGGGTGCAGCATGGGAGAAGTCACTCATGCTTTATACACTCCTCCCACATGTTCATAAAATATGTCCTCTGGTGCCAGAAAGCTACATGCAAGGAACATATTACTGTATGTTGCAGCCTGAATTGATCCCCACATCAGGCATGCACAACTGGCATACATCCGCTGTGTGCTCTTTTGTGCCCAACAGGAGCTAGCAGCAGGACCACCCACAGGAACATGTCTTATGGGAAATCTGGCCTTGTTTAACCTAAGCCTTTCTTATGCTCATTGGGGAAGGGAGGGTTATACAAATACTGAGTAATATGTTTATTTACTTTGTTTCTATAGGCAAATACTTGCTCCAAGACTATGCTAATGGTTATCCATGAAACACATATAAATGAAGCCTACTAATGCCTTCTTGGTGCAAAGATTAATAAAATTAACAAATGTAAAGATAATAGCCTTATAACACCTTATTTTCAAATGGAACAGATAGAAACAAATACAAAACCACAAAGAATGTCTGTGGTGCAGTGCATATGTACTATGCTTTTCACCTCATGCTACAAATACAAATGTCAACAATATATTTTTCGCAAATCAGCAGGGAAAAAACACAACTAGGAAAAGGCATGATCACCAGGAAAACACCAGTTGCCCAGCAAAAAATAAAAAAATAAAAATACAAATGGTTAACCCCCTGGCATTAGATGGCAGCTGTAGAGTATCATTGCTGAAAACAGTCACAGCTGATCCCCAGATAATCTACATAATCAGCTTACAGGCCCATAATGTAGCTGATCTAGAAAAAACTATTATTAAGCAGGATGGTGTTATCTACAAGCTAGCTGAGGGTCATTTCTTAACTGATTAATAGTGACTTAATTACATAATTGCAATAAATAGCATATGACTTTTGTATTAAAAGACCCTAGTCATAAAACTGCATGCATGTTTCATGCATTGAACCCCTACACATAAGGTGACTGTTGTTTGGACCCCAGTGCTTATCGTACTTTATGATTCACAAGGAAATTATTCATTTCTTTTTTCAAGCGATTGTTTTCAATCTTAATTATTGTGACAGCAGGCATGTCCCTCTCTCATGTCTAGTCTGCAGTGGTGACACTGAAAGTTCCCCTTGTATCCACCTGACTCTGCGCCCTATTCAGCCTCCACCACTGACTCTTAGTTCATATTGGAACACCACCAGGCAGCGTGGTGGCTCGGTGGTTAGCACTGGGTCCTGGCAACACTAGGGTTCTGGGTTTTGAATCTGAGCAAGGACAATTTCCTCCCACACGTCAAATACATACTAGGGAACTTAAATTTTGAGCCCCATTGGCAACAGCAAGTGATGATGATGTCTGTAAAGTGTTGCAGAATGCGTCACCGCTATATAAGTGATCAAAATTTATAAAGATCCATAGGCTAGATATTAAATACATCTGGCTGGCTAGCATTATGATAGTGCCTCCAGTCAGATCCATTGCCTGCTCCTGTTATTATGAGAGGCTCACCACTGATTGGGCAAGGTCCTGAATCTACTACTGAATAAAGCCTCATTGATGTTTAACCAATTACTATTATTTTCCAAAGAGACTCATTGGCTACTAGTGCTGTTATAAAAGCAGCCAAGTAGCACAGCCAGGAATCCCCTGTAATAGAGCTGCTAGGCCAGTGATTACCCCGCCAGTGCACAGAGTTAATAAGTGACTTCAACTATAAATCCAGCGAGCTGTTATTAATAATAAACTTGTTCTGTCCCCTCTGTTAGGTTATACAGTTGCAAGAAAAGAAAGTGAACCGTTTCGAATTACCTGGTATTTATTAGAAAAAAGTTGTCTGATTGTTCTAAAAGTCGGAATTTTAGACAAACACAGCCTGAAGACAGGTTTATATGCCCTGATGTTTGGGCTGATTATCTGGAATGAACATTTGTATGAACTCTCGTTCTAGATAACCGTTGCATGTAAAGGTACCGCAGATCACCTGCTGAACGGGCAATATGCTTGTTTATCCTATGAAATTATTGTAGGTGTGGACACCTAAATCACCTTTTCTGTAAATCACAATGTATCACAATGTAAACAATGTATCAACAATGTATCTGTAAGGGGACAAGCAATGGTAGTAACCATTGCTCCTCCTCATACAGTGGAGGTGATCACTACATGTAAATGCAGTGTTTCACCTCTACTAAGCAGCAGACAGACAGTTGTTGGGGAGGCACTCTTCCTTTTGGATAATTTTCTGCTCCAACAAGCCAAACCACCTTAACTAAACTAATAAAGTACAAATAGTTACACTCAGAGAAGAGCAAATTTTTCAAAAATTCGATTCGGCGTTTGGTCGAATCTTTTGGAAAAATTAGCTTCGATCGGAATTTATTCGCAGCAAATCGGTTTAAAAAACTGCTATTTCCTGGCTTCATGGAGCCTTTATAGTGGTGTAGAACACTGTGCCATGCAGTAACACGCATAGGGAGTCTACTGTGGTTGTGAAATAATACTGTGAGTCAGTATGCCATGCAGATGACAGGCGTCGCTCTTAGAATCACTGTGCACTTCACTTATTTGGGCAGTCACGGGGCCAAAACTGACCAAATAACTCAAGTATGAACACAGCCTTACAAGTCGATGTTAGCGGCAAGAAGAAGTGCACTCCTTTTACACCGCCGTCAACTGATTCCACATAGATGTCCACATAACCTGTTTTTTTAACGCTTATACAAGTAGAACTCCCCGACAAAGTGGAGAGGGTGTCAGCAGTAAGTTTGTGTTGACGTCACTGATTATTTTGCCCTTTCTCTGATCCATCAGAACAATAACCTCCCAAAAATGTTGAGCATTTGCCTCCACTCGGTCAGCATTTGGTCAGTGATCCATTAGTATTACTAATGCAAAAAAAAAAAAAACAGGGGTGTATCCAAAACAGAGATGACTTGTGAATGAGGAGACCACAGAGTGGCCCAATGACAGTGTGGAGGTGGTGGCAGCATCAGGAGGAGGCCACAGAGTGGCACAATGACAAAGTGTGGAGGTGGCGGCAGCATCATCAGGAGGCCACAGAGTGGCACAATGACAGAGTATGGAGGTGAGGGCAGCAGCATCAGGAGGAGGCCACAAGGTGGCACAATGACAGTGTGGAGGTGGCAGCAGCAGCATAAGGCGACCACAAAATGGCAAGGTGACATAGTGTGGAGGTGGCAGCAGCATCAGGAGACCACAGAGTGACCCGGGGGGAGGTGGTGGCAATACCAGTATCAGCTGAAGATGGTGAGAAAAAGAAGGAGCATTTGGCATCAGATGTATGGCATCAGGCAGGTGGCAGCATCAGAATAGTAGCTGAGGTAGGTAGCCAGAAGAAAGTGTTCTCTTTTGTTAAAGTGTTGGTGTGGCACTAAGGATGATCTAGTCTGATGCATCAGGCATTGGTGGGTAAAATCCTGGCTGATCCATGCCTGATTCATCTTGACAAAGGTCAGTCTCTCCACATTTTGGGTGGACAGGCGAGTTTCTATGGGGTAACTATGGCCCCCGCCGCACTAAACACTCGCTCTGATGCCACACTACTGGCCGGGCAGGACAGCTTTTCCAGGGGAAACTCTGCTAGGTACTTATACACTAATACACACCAAAAAGGGCTGTTATTTTCTCACTTAAACACACAACGGCTAATAAGCCCTTTTTCTTTTTCCCCACTAATACACATCAAAAAGGGCTTTAGAACATATCCGCTGAACGGCAAATATATACAGTATTTTTTTTTTACCACTAATACAAGCCAAAAATGGCTTTAGAACATATAACTGCACCGCTGAACAGCAAATAGGGCCTTATTTTTGTCCACTTGTACATGACACAAAAGGCTTTAGAATATATAACTGCATCGCTGATCGGCAAATATATTTTTCTTTTTTCCACTTATGAACGACACAAAAGGCTTTAGAATATATAACTGCACGCTGATCAGCAAATATATTTTTCTTTTTTCCACTTATACACGACAAAAAAGGCTTTAGAATATATAACTACATCGCTTAATGGCAAATATATTTTTCTTTTGCCACTAATACACGACAAAAAGAGCTTTAGAACATATAACTGCACCACCGAACAGCAAATAGGCCCTTATTTTTGTCCACTTATACACGGCACAAAAGGCTTTAGAATATATAACTGCATCGCTGATCGGCAAATATATTTTTCTTTTTTCCACTTATGAACGACACAAAAGGCTTTAGAATATATAACTGCACGCTGATCGGCAAATATATTTTTATTTTTTCCACTTATACATGACACAAAAAGCTTTAGAATATATGACTGCACCGCTGAACATCAAATATGTTCTTTTTTTTTCCACTTATACACGACACAAAAGGCTTTAGAACATATAACTGCACTGTTGAATGGCAAATATATTTTTCTTTTGCCACTAATACATGACAAAAAGGGCTGTAATTTTCGCATTTTACCACACAATGCCATAAAAAGGTTTAGAACATATAACTGCACCGCACAAGGGCAAATAAGACGTATAAATATTTCCTTGTAATAAACCCTGTTAGTGGCTGTATCAAACAGCATTTGCACCCCACTAACAAGAATTGTTTACTGTAATTACAGAGCTGTATAATGGCAATTTGGCTCCCTAGTCAGTGCAGCAAGCTGTAATAAGATTGTTCCTATTACCCAGGCTGTATCCTCCCCTACTGTACCCTGTTCAACATAAATGCTGTGGAATGATTCCTCCTTATCCTTTCCCTGCACCTTGAATAATCTTTCCCTGCACTTGTAAATAATTTTTTTAGCCCAATGACATTTTTTCTAACACTGTCCCTAGTGCCTGCTGATGTCTCTCCCTGCACGAAGTACACTGGTAAATGACAGAGTCCAAGATGGCTGAGGCTATTTATATGGCTGTGACATAACAGGGTTGGCTGGCTGCTGATTGGCTGCATGCATTGCATTATGGGTGATCCCACCTTCTCAGAGTTCCTTGCTCCATGTCCTCACACGTGCAGCAGCCACTTTAGGAAAAAATGTGATTCTTACCAGTTACCACGAAACGCGAGGAAATTCATATTCGGTGCGAATCGAATTTTTCCTGAAATTCGGATCGAATTCCATTTCGTCAGCTTCGATTCACTCATCTCTAGTTATATTGTTGACAGGCCAATTAACTGAACCTCACAAAGCCTGTTTCTGATAAATCTGTTCTTTTCAAGAAAGATCGATTACCAGATTTGTGAGCCATGCCTCAATGCAAACAACTTTCCTCAGAAGACCTCAAAAGACCATTTATAGAGATGCATGAAGCTGGAAGTGGTTACAAAAGGATTTCAAAAAATCTGAGTGTACAGCTTTGGTTAGGCAAGTTATCTACAAATGGATAAAATTAAGGACTGTTGTTACTCTCCCTAGCAGTGGGTGTCCTGTTAAGACCACAAGCACAATGGGCAATTGTGAAAGAGGTAAAAAAAAAGAAACCAAAGATAATGGCAAAACAACTGCAGTAGACTATATAAACTTCAAAAAACTTCTGTTTATCTGTTCACTGTAAAACACAGGACAAGAATGATCTTTATTGAAAGACAGCACAAATAAATATCCCCCTATCCAGAACATACATTGTGACCCATCTCAAATTTGTCTGAGACCACTAGGATGGACAGATGAGAAAAAAGTCGAATTATTAGCACAAGGAAAAAGAAGACTACACCAACACCAAAATAAAAAAAAGGATTGTGGAAGAAGCATTATAGTTTGGGGTGGCTTTGCTGTCTCAAGGCCTCAATGCTTTGTGATAATTAATGTAAGGTGAATAAAAACATTTTATAGGAGAATGTATTGGTGACAGTCCATGAGCTCAAGATAAATAGACACTGGGTGATGCAAGAAGACAATGACTAAAAACATAAAAAGAAATCCATTAAAGAATGGTTGTGTTTTTGAATGGCCAAGTCAGTGTCCTGACTTTAACCCTATCAATATTATGATGCATGAACAGAGTTGTGCATGCAAGGTATAGTTAGGCCACGTTCACATCTGTGGTGTGAACTCCGGTAGCCTGATCCGGCATTATAGCCAGCATTGCCGGATACCACTGCACACCACCAGATGCCCCTTCACTATAATGGGATCCAGTGAGGTCCGGATGCTTTCACACATATATGTCAGGTTTAGAACAGACAATAAAATGTTGCGTATAGTATTTTTTGTCCAGCCAGCATATATGCTGGATACAATGAAAAGAACGGAGTGCCGGATTTCACAATGCAGATGTGAAGCGGGCCATAAATTATGTTTGTGTAAAATTGTGACTTAGATAACAAAATAAATCACATTGTATTAGTAATCAATGCAAAATCTAGGTAATTCCGAGAGCTTCACTTACCTTATCTGTAAGGCCCCTTTCACACGGGCGAGTTTTCCGTGCGGATGCAATGCGTGAGATGGACGCATTGCACCCGCACTGAATCCGGACCCATACATTTCATGGTGATGGACCATGTGATTGGACCATGTGATGAGCTCAGTGACCTCATTACAGGTCCTTTAGACGGCAGCTAATGAATGAAGAAGAGATCGCAACTACGCGATCAAGTGGCTAAGGTGAGTTAAGTTTTTTATTTTTAACCCCTCCATCCACATTTTACTAAGCATTCTGTATTGAGAATGCTATTATTTTCCCTTCTAACCATGTTATAAGGGAAAATAATAAAATCTCCAGAATACTCAACCCGAAACCGGACTTCAGTGATGAAGTCCGGGTTCGGGTCTAGGTACCAAACATATGTCGATTTTTCCCACGCGTGTGCAAAACACATTAAAACTCTTTGCACTCGCGCGGGAAAATCGTGCATTTTCCCGCAACGCACCCACCTCTGATCCGGGCGTCAAAAGTGATGCCCGTGTGAAAAAGGCCTAAATGGCTGCCTACTTTGTCTTTTGTCTAACCATTTTTTCTGTTCTTGATGTTCAACATTTGCATTGTTTTCAATACACAGCCTGTAAAACTGAGACTGGAGAAAGGGTTTTTGCATAAAGGGGTTGTCTCACTTCAGTAAGTGGCATTTATCATTTAGAGAACGTTAATACAAGGCACTTACTAATGTACTGTTATTATCCATATTGCCTCCTTTGCTGTCTGAATTCATTTTTCCATCACATTATACACTGCTCGTTTTCATGGTTATGACCACCCTACAATCCATCAGTGGTGGTCATGCTTGCACACTATAGGAAAAAGCACTAGCCTATTTGTGACCAGGACCGTGGGAGCGCACATAGGCTACTGCTTTTTCCTATAGCGTGCAAGCACAACCACCACTGATGGATTGCAGGGTTGTCATAACTATGGAAACGAGCAATGTATAATGTGGTGGATAAATGAATCCAGCCAGCAAAGGAGGCAATATGGACAATCATAATTACATTAGTAAGTGGCTTGTATTAACTTGCTCTACATAATAAGTGCCATTTACTAAAGTGAGACAACCCCTTTAAGCTAATGGGAGCAAAAGAGTGGGCTTCCTCTTTTAGCTCCAATAGCTCTGATACAGTAGGTCATTTGGCGTTTTGTAACATTAGCCCTAGTGCGTGTGCATGCCTGTGACATATTAGATTTGCTTTCCTTTGTCCTGCTCTAAACCAGGCAAAGGCTTTTTTTGGAGATCCGGTGATGTACTGAGCTTTCCATGGGTAAAGCTTGGTGGAGGCTTCCGCCTAGCAGTAAGCTTGCTGATGTCACCGGTACTAATGGGCAGGCTTTAGAGCTACCCTAGTGTGTAAAACAGCTAGGGCAGCGCTAAAGCCCACCCATCAATGCTGGTGACATCACTGGCAACACTGCTAAGCGGAAGCCTCTGCCTAGCGTTGTAAAAAAATAAATAAACAAAATGCCCTTGCCCTGCTCTATACAGTGCAGAGCAAGGGAGAGCATCAGAGCATGAAATGCTCTGATGCTCATATCAGGGGGCGGAGGGGTGAAAATAGGAATATGTTCGAGTTCAGTTCTGAACCCAGACAACCCCCTTAGTATAAGTAAATTCCATAAACCAGTAGTATGATTATGTCTCCCCCATTCTTTGAAAAACAAATAAAAAAATTTCCATGCTCAACATGGGCACATTTTGTTATACCAATTCATATGTATGACTGACTTCCCGGAGGGCTTGTGCTGAAACACACAGCCAACCTCAGCAGACAGAGCTGCAGTATAAAGCATGAGGAATGGACAGATCAATATCCTGAGTCACTAATGAGACAGGAGGATTTCAGACAACCTATTGTTACCGTGCAGCTACATTTCAGCCACTGATCTGAGCTGTCCCCTAATGGAGCAGAGATAAAAAACACACAGCAGAAAGTACTGAGAAGATAAGAGTCACCTTTGGGGTACTGGCTTCAATGTCAGTTTTAGGGCTTGTTTACGTGGCCGTTGTGGTTCCGTTGCCGTATTGCGGCTCTGTTAGGCCACTGTGTCCCCCAATAACCATGGCAATGCAAGGTTGTCACATATTGATTCACGTCACATATTAATTCACACACAGGATTCCTTTCCTGGCATTTGGTGCAGACAACCCCCATTCTACATACTGTACATGTTTACTGGCATCTCTGAAAATGAAAAACTGCACAGAAAACACAATGGTAGCCATTCTGTCATTTTTACTGTCTTTTAAAGGTCTGCATTGAAGAGATTATTTTCTTATAGCAGTGCAATAACCACCAGTAATAATGTATGAGCTGAAATTTTTTTCCTTACAGATTCATTATTAATAGTGTTTGTACTTTCCATTTATTATTTAGACGAACTTAAAATGGAACAAGAGTTTCCTCAATGTAAAGAAGGCATCTTCATGAGTTGTTAACGTTGCATCCTAATTGCATCAGATCAGATTCCTTTTCTGGTAAAGAAGTTATTACAAGGCCTATATTGTAAGAATCATATCAGGTCATCTATCCATATGTGATAACTTCCAGAGTATTTAAACTATTCATGAATAATTTACAGATATGTACAAAATTCTTGCTCTATGGGTCTCATCCAAAAGCGGCAGTAAACCAAAATTATGCAAATACAGGACAGAAAGGGCCTAATAATGTTAAAAACTAATGCTAGTGTTCTGACCTTTACCCTCAGTTCACACTTGCGCGTTTTACAGCGCGTTCGAACGCGCTGTAAAACGCATAACCGATGCAAACCTATGCTTCCCTATAGGACTGGTTCACATTTTCACGTTTTACAGCGCGTTCGAACCCGCTGAAAAACGCCCGACGCATAAACAAGTACTTGAGCTTTTTTGGGGGCGTTTGTCGCGCGTTTTGGCCCATAGACTTCAATGGGAATGCGCAACGCTTGTATTTTGCGCGTTTTTGACACTGAAAACGCGCGTTCGAACGCGCGTTTATGAATTTGCAACATGCTGGAAAGGCCAAACCCCAGCTCTGATTGGCCAAACTTCATATAGATAGGGATATTTGGTCATTGGACAACACTGCAGTCAATCACATAAACGCGCGTAAAACGCGCGTTTACTATTGCCAAAAACGCGCACAAAAACGCGCGACAAAAACGCTCGGAAAACGCGCGTCTCAGAAACGCTCAGGTCTGAACCAAGCATAAGGCTCATGTTCACACATCGCACATGTGTAAGGCCTCCTTTACAAGCACTAAGAATGCCATGAATGCCAAGTGCTTCTGATGTCACTCTTATTTTGTAACATTAAATATTATTTCTTTCTGGTGTTTTTCAAGTGCAATGGAAAAATCTATGGGATAAGCGATCCATAATAAGCAAGCCAAAAAAAAAAGCTGGTGTGTGCTGCATTTTGATAGAAACAGCACTAATCTGAAAAAAACAGCATCAAAAGGCCAAAAACATCCGCAAACAAGACATTTTTTTTATCGCATGTTTCATATTTAATTATAGAATTTGTAAAAAAAAACTGCAGGAAAACAGACCCCTTACAAAGCAGTCTGTAGAACCACCTTTAGGGCTCATTCACACGATCGTGATCGGTCAGGGAAATACACAGTACATGGGGCACCGAACGTGTGCACCCTGCATCACGGATGCGGAGCCATTCACTTGAAGGGTTCCGCAAACCCAGAGATGCGGTGCGAAAGCACGGATCGAAACCCCACGGAAGCACTACGGAGTGCTTCTGTGGTGTTTCTGGCCATGCCTCCGCAACGCAAAAAAGTAATGCATGCACTACTTTTTTGCGGTGTGGACCGTCGGATGCGGATCCCATTCAAGTGAATGGGTCCCCGATCCGCATGTGGCTGCCCCATGGTCGGTGCCTCTGCATTGTGTAACGCAATTTGTGGTCCATAGCATGGGCCCGGCCAGCACACGGTCGTGTGCATGAACCCTAAATTTGGCAGATGCACCACCGGTGCGGGGCTTCATTAAGACCAGCATCTAAAACACCAGTCTTAATAAATGTGCCCCTGAGTGTATCATAACTTATTATGATACAGTCAGTTCAGGTCAGGGAGCTGTGATCAGTCTGGGAGATACGGCAGAAATACGGACCAAGTTACATACTTGTCAATAGTAAATTATAAAATGCCCTACAGTTTATTTTTTGTACTGTCATTTTAAGACGGTTTCATATCTTTTTTTGCTCCCTTTGCATTTTTTAAGTTACAGCATACCCTGGCAGTGGTGTTTTTTCAGATGTTTTCCCTTAGACTTCTTTATACCGAAAAAACATTGTGTGAGTCGAAAATGCTCTCCCAAAAAAGCTTTTACAAATGCTTGAATTTCATGGCATTTTAACAAGTAAAAAAAAAAAAGCCAGTGAATAGCTGTGAATAAATATAGTGTGGCAGCAGCCTTATGGTACTGCCAGATAGGGAAGAATTTCCACTGCAGATTTTGCTATGCGTGTTATCGTGTTTACAATGTTGACTGCCTACACTGGTGAAACCAGTGCTCAGAAGTACATCTGGGCATCCGAAGCTGTATTCAAGACTCTGCATTACAGTGACATTTACATGCACGGAATAAACCCAATTTTTCCTTTTTTTTTCTTTGCAATATGCACAGTGATTACATATATTTTGCACAAAAGCCTAATATATATTTATTAGATTAGTACGCATCATCCTGTATAAATGTTTTTCTGGATAGGAGATACATACAATATTTTTTTTGTAAGCAATCCATTAATGTTTGCTATACATTCAGCTCTGAGATGGAAACTCAGGAAGAAGCAATGCCTGCCATCTCAATTACAGCTTGAGAGTAAATGGACCTTGTGAGGAAGTAGTGATTTCTCCTCTGAATTGTAATCTGATTACGCTGTGAATGGCTCATAGTCCATCCTGCTCACTTAATTGATACAGCACCTGCTCCAGTCATTGTCCCCTATGTTACTTCCACCTGCACAATATCTAGGAAAGGTCATCAGTAAATAATCATTCTGCCATGTTAATGTAGCAGTGTGTTAAATAATCTGCTTGTGCCGGTTTGTGTGTAATAAGTCAGGCAATGTGGTACCCAGCAGAGCGACAGTATACTAATAACATTATCTAGCCCAGTCTATGAGCATCTGTAGTAAATGAAGCATGTGAGGCAGATATCTGTATAAAGCCGTAACGGCCTCAACATTGTAGACCCATTGTAACAGTATTCATTTTATGCTGCTGAGAGAGGAATCATACCACGCTTTAGACTTTAAAATCCAGTAAAAAATATTTTAGATATGGTCAATAGCCTGGTCAATCACCCATCATTTTTTTCACAGTACACGATTAAAGGGGTTGTCTGAGTTATATAAAAACTCGGGGAACCCCTTTAAATGCCTAAAATAACAAATGTTCTCTTGCTGCTGACATCATTATCTTGGCTGCAGGCTACCACAGCAGCTAATAATAGCTGGATTCAGCTGTGCACAGGACATCTCTGCTGGGAGTTTTTCTAGAACTCAGACAACCCCTTTAATGCAACTTAGTATTCAAGTAATACTTTTAGGCTGCATTCACATGAGCGTGATTTCCGCACGGATGCAATGCGTGATGTAAACGCATTGCACCCGCACTGAATCCTGACCCATTCATTTCTATGGGGCTGTGTACATGAGCGTTTTTTTTCACGCATCACTTCTGCAATGCGTGTAAATCGCAGCATGCTCTATCTTATGCGTTATTAACGCATCCGCAGACCCATAGAAATGAATGGGGATGCGTTAATAACGCATAGCATCCGCAAGCAAGTGCGGGTGCATTGCGTTTTTCACTGATGGTTGCTAGGAGATGTTGTTTGTTACCCTTCAGTTTTTTATCACGCGCGTGAATAACGCATCAAAACGCATTGCACCCGCGCGGACAAAACTGAACAACTGAACACAATCGCAGGCAAAACTGAATGGCTTTGCCTGTGAAATCGCACAGTTTTCACTGAACGCATCCGCAACGCATCCGGACCGAAATTCATCACGCTCGTGTGAACCCAGCCTTAGTATTCAAGGAATACATTTTTTATTTTTTTTCAACTGCCGGCAGCATGCCCCCTGAAACAGAAGATTCATACTTACCTGCTCCACACTGCTCCAAGGCCTCTCTGCACTGCCTCCATCTTCTGGTCCCCACACTGTTTACCTCCAGATGGACATGGACAAGGTCACATGCACAGCTGCAGCCAACGACTAGATTCAGTGTTGATGTGGCCACAGGGAGCAAGTCACCACTGAAGCTAGTCATAGGATGAAGTGGTGAATATGACCATGCCCATGGACAGAGGGATGTAAACAGTGCCACAACTGGAAGATGGAGACAGCGGAGGCAGCGTGGAGGATTGGAGAGGAGTGGAACTTGTAAAAATGAATCTTCTGTTTCAGGTTGGCAGGTGGTGGGCACTTGATAAAAAATTATTAATACCAGAAAACCCCTTGAAAGCAACCCCATCCAGTTTAACTGTGTTTAAAAATGTACCTAGCAGTCTATAAGTTCACTTGTAATCTCAATTTCCGGTACATTTTCTGTACTGCATGTGTTATAGACTGTAATACAGTTCTTTCATAAGAATGCTTACATTTAGGCCTCTTGCACACGACCGTATGGCTTTTTCAGTGTTTTGCGGTCCATTTTTTCGGTTCCATCGTTTCATTCCGTTTTTCCGTGTGGCATATACAGTATACTGTAATTCCATAATAAAAATTGGGCTGGTCTTAAAATTTTAAATAGATTGTTCAGCAAAAACGGCGGATACGGAAGACATACGGATGCCTTTCCGTATGCTTTCCGTTTTTTTTTAAGACCCATTGACTTGAATGGAGCCACTGAACGTGATTTGCGGACAAGAATAGGACACACATGTTCTATATTTAAAGTATACTGTCAGTATACTGAACTGAAATAACTGCCAGTATATGGTCTGTAAAATACTGTCGTGTGCATTAGGTCTTAGGCCCCATTCACACATCCGCAGGTGTTTTGCAGATCCGCAAGACACGGACATCGGCAATGTGCGTTCCGCAATTTGCGGACCGCACATCGCCGGCACTATATAGAAAATGCCTTTTCTTGTCTGCAATTGCGGACAAGAATAGGACATGTTCTATTTTTTTCGGGAACGTGATGGCGGACCCGGGCAGGACATCGTCTGTCCCCATTGAAATTAAAGGGTCCGCAATTCAGTTCCGCAAAATGTGGAACAGAATTACGGATGTGTGAATGGGGCCTTAGGGTACACATCATCTCAGTAAAAGGGATCTGTCAACTCCACTGACATTTCTGTTTGTACTCGCCATAATTCTACAATTCTTGAACTTGAGGAAATTTACTAAGACTGGCCTTTTATATGTTGGTTTTAGTGTAAGGTCCACTGACGTCATATTGCACATCTTGGGACGTTGGTGTGCCACAGCCTGAACTTACTTCAGTCTTCTGGTACTGTATAACTACTTTTTACACTATTTCAGGACAAATCGATTGGCTGACATGAAGCACAAGGAAATTCGGCTTGATTTATCCTGAAATTCGGATCGAATTCCACTTTGTGGGATTTGATTCGCTCATCTCTAATTATTAGATATCTATTTGAAGGAATATTTGATACCTAGAGGTTTGTGACTCAGGTTCAAGAGCGCCTTCTAATAAATGGGACGATTATATGTTATCATGTGCCAGAGGCATGCTGGAAAGGCTACGCAATAAACGTAAAGTCCTATGTGACATGCTTAAAAGTCAAATAGATGAACAGCTATCATTACTGTCACAGTATGCGGCACATAGCGATTTTACTAAATACGACCGCTTGATTACAAGAAGGGTTCTCCAGTTTGAAAGGGAATCAGTAGAGAAAAAAAACAGCAAAGTAAATCGAGGCTGGTTAGACCCGCAATTTTAAATACTGGCCAAATAAATCTACTAATCAATCTGTTCCCCCTGTCTTTCCCCCGACGTCTCTTTCCTATTCCACTTATATTAGTAATAATACGATTCCCACTCCTCACCACCGCAATTCTAACCAAGGGAAATTCCACTACCCACACTACCAAGACATATCAATTACCATTACAACCAAATCCAAAGATTCCAAAAAGGAGACATCACCTCCACAATAATGTCTTTTTCAACAGAAATAGACGTAAAATCCCCAGCAACAGATCTGAACCCCCTCTACATGGCATCAAGACACCCCCATTCCCCCCCCCCCCCCTCAGTTAACCAGACCAGACATTAATAACAGCTCCATACTTCAGGGACCAAACCAATCCACCATCTGGTTCACACCCCTGACTCAACCTCCTCTCATTAATATGCATACAGATAGGCCAATCATAGCTAAAACAGAAATCTCCCAAAGAGATCACCTCAACTTTCCACCTACAAGATTCGGCCTCACAGCCTTAGACATAGCACATTTATCCCCCCCACTCTGTAATTCTGTCCCGCCCACTCACCAAAATATCCCAACCCCAACATTGACAACTCTACTTTATTCGATGACTCACTCATCACCAGCCATAACACCAGCATTTGTGACAACCCAGATACCAACACCACCCAATCTGTATCTTTTTTACCTATTCCCGGTGCCCTGACCCTTGGAAGCCACATATGCCCTCAGGCAACCATCAGGGACCACAATAATCGCAGACATTTTTAGACCTGTACTACCGAGGGGCCTCAAACGAAGAATAAACCGCGTAGAGGAAGAAAACAAAGGTATAACAATTCACAATAGTCTTGGCAAACAAGAAAAGGATGCCCTAAAAAGTTTGATGTCAGATGAATCAATAGTAATCAGGAATGCTGAAAGAGTAATCTATCCCATTATGTAGATATCTGACTACAGGAATATATAATCAAGTTACCCTCCTATTTGAAAGACTCACCAAACCTAAATTCTTCATTTAAATAAGTCAAATGGCAGGACTCTTACAGTTGGGTTACACTAGATGTCTCGGTCCTCTATTCCAACATCCCACACAACCTAGGAATAGAAGTGGTGCAACATTACATCTCAAATGATAACACCATGCCCACCTCACAAGGCCTATTTATATTAAAAGCAATACTTTTCATACAGAAATATTAACACCTTCACTTTTGAGAACAAAATATACAGACAGATAAAAGACACTGCAATGGGCATGTGTTTCACGCCAAGTTTTGCCAATCTCTGTGGGGCGCTTTGAAGAACAGTACATCTACGGTAAACACTCCTGGTCGAACAACATTGTTTTCTATAGGCGGTACATAGATGATCTGTTTCTCATATAGAACGGAAATACCGATGAGGCAGCCAATTTCACTACATATCTCAATAACAATTTCAGTCTCTCTTTTACAGCTATCTATTCAAATACCACTATCGGATACCTAGAAAGGAGAATCCATTGAAATTAAAACATTCTTCAAGAAGGTGGATGGAAATTGTTATTTGGATTACAAGAGCTCACACCACAAAAAAAAAAAAAAATGGAGAAACAATATACCCTTTAGCCAGTTCAAATGTATTCGGAGGAATTGTACCAATGACGAAGATTTCATAGCTCAGAGTTAGATCCTCAAATGAAGATTCCTCAATAAAGGTTATCCAAGCAACATCATCGAGGCAGCCTTTGAGAGAACAAATCAATATACCCAACAGGAATGCCTAGTACCGAAAAAGAAAGAACAGGGGTCCCCCAAGAAAGGGAGAACTTCAAGTCTACATCCATCACCACTTACAATACTAATAAAAATGTTCTACTCAATATTCTCATTAAACATTGGCCGATACTTCAGACAAACCCCCTTTTTGAGAAAACATATCAAATCTAAGCCACAATTAACTTTTAAAAGAGCCCAAACACTTAAGAATCTTTTAGCCCCTAGTCAATTACGTAGAAAAAAGAAACAGTAACCTTTCAACCATGTTTTTTCCAATCTTCACGGCAGCTATAGGTGTGGTCACTGGCTGTGCAAATGTTGTTTAAATATCTCCTCATGTAAGTTCCAATTTATCAGTAATGTCACAGGTTAACGCTTTGACATAAAAACCTTCCTAAACTGCTCCACATCTTATGTTATTTATTTATTGGAGTATACCTGCAGACTTTAATACATAGGGCAGACTTCAGTACATAGGCCGTACTAGCCCTAGCCTGAGGTAAAGAACTAACAAACATTGTTAACGGTTACACTAAACATGGGGCCTCCAGGCATTATTTTTACAATTTTATAATAAAGATCCAATTCACTTTACCATAACAGCAATCGAACAAATACCAATCACATACTCAAACAGTTTTCAACTCCTTAGAAGGAAGGAGATGTTCTGAATCTTCAAGATGCAGACACTAGAACCACACGATAATACTATATAGAGAGCTCACCGGCATATGGCTCAGACTGCCATACCAACTAGCCAATATCCTGAGAAAATACAATTAATGGCTGGCTTATTGCAAAAGAATAAAAAAGAAGCAATATATAAAAAATAGATATGTCAATTTATTCCTGTCTTAATCCAACTGTCCTTATAAGGTACCAATAATTTACATACAAAACCTTACATAAACCATAAAATATAAATAAAAAATGGCCAATTTAACTAATTATTCATATAGTACTTGTATTGCGATGATATAAAGTCACGGTCCCTCTCTTAGTTCAATGTGTGCAGTTCGGGCACTTTTTGGAATGAAGCTGTACTTTACAGCGATATTATAAATGGTTACACAATGTCTCGTGTGTTATTTTCTTATAATATATTGTTATCAAATGGTAGTCTCTTTATTGCCACTTATTGTGTTGTATTCCCTCCTCACAGAATGTTCGTTCACTGTTTCTATCAGCACTTATATCAGACAGTACTTCTTCGCTTACCAGACTCCCAGCATATGATGTAATGTCGCTGGTATCAGGGTACATACGTGATTGTAGCTCCCGTTTCACTGCGGGTGTCTTGCGCTGCTGATTCCCAGATCTGTACGTTGGTGCCGGCACTAACTTCGCCGCGCATGCGGGTTTCATGTTCTGGGACTCCGATTGCAGTGAAGTTTAGAAACGAGTAAGGTTTAGAAACGAGTCTGGAAAACATCAGAACACAGCCATATAAAGAACTTGTGGTAGAAAAAAAAAAATCGCAAAGCCACTGAATGCAACCTGTGTTGGAAAAGCCCTTATTGCAATCGGCATCCCAGAGCTTCAAACCCACATGCGGCGTGAAGTTAGTGCCGGCACCAATGCGCAGATCTGGGAATCAGCAGCTCAAGACACCCGCAGTCAAATGGGAGATACAATCACGTATGTACCCTGATACCAGCGACATTACATCACATGCCGGAAGTATAGTAAACTGAGAAGTACTGTCTGATATAAGTGCTGATAGAAACAGTGAAATAACATTTTGTGAGGAGGGAATACAACACGATAAGTGGCAATAAAGAGACTACCATTTGATAATATAAGAAAATAACACACAAGAAATTGTGTAACCATTCATAATGTCACTAGAACCACACGGCCTGAACGAATCTCTAGAACAGGGGTGCACAACGTTTTCTGGTTGGGGGCCACATTGCCAGACCAAACCAACAACGAGGGCAGAAATTAAAATTTAAAGGGGTATTAACAACTGAAATACTGTATGTTTGGCATATTGAACACACAGTATATACCATTAATGTCTAGTTCCAGTTCCAGGACTCCCATCTAATCAGAGAAATACATGAAAAATACATGTGAGCAGCCACAAGACCTAGACATACATGTCTGTTACCAGATGGTTGGGGGCCACACAGAATGGTATCAAGGGCCGCATGTGGCCCCCGGGCCGCAGGTTGTGCACCCCTGCTCTAGAAAGTAATTGCTTTTAGCTTTACTCTATCTTTTGGCAACCTGTCTTTACTGTTTACCATTCTCTTCAGTTATACCCTTCCGCTCCACCACAATACTTAGTTTGCTCCCAGTTTTCCACCACCCCCTCCGTCATCCTAACATAGAAACTCAGATATGGTACTGTAAATACATTTTTTTTTTCTATTTCATTTATTCATTTTTAATTTTTAATTATTTATTCATTATACATATATATATATATATATATATATATATACACACACATAATGGGGGGTCCCTCTGGTAGACACTTGGTAACTGTGCACGAAGCAGGGCCACAGGCAAGATAAAGTCCAATTTAAGTGTTTTTATTTCACACTTACTGTATATATTTAAACATAAGCATAGCCTTAACAAAAACTTAAAGCTTAAAAAAAACCTGCTCGGCTGAGCAAGTACCTAATGCAAAACACAGTAACACAGTCCCTGACTATACTTGGGACCAGCTGCCCGGCCCACAGGTACAAATGTAAAGTATTGGGTGGCACATGCAATACCTTCTGTAGTTCAGCAGTCAGCTTCTCCAGGTATGGCCACACTGCTCAGCTCTACACTGAGCTTTAAATTGGGCCCTAACAAACCACGTGACCCGTAGCTGTGGGCTATGGAAACCCAGGACCAAAGTCCGGGTGGAGTGAGCGTCCCACTGCCAACCTCACTCACTCCAGTTTAAGCAGGTCCCAGTACGTATTTTACAAATCAACTTATACCACCACTATACTAAGTTATATAATTCATATTGTAAGGATCAATCTCTCTCTCTCTCTCTCTCTCTCTCTCTCTCTCTCAGGGGGTCGCAATTACAGATTTCTCTGACATCGGGGTTCAAGACCAAAAGGTGCTTTATTTTTGCACTTCAGCACCATCACACACATAAACATCGAAAATAAACACCTGCCCATCTGGGATCTACCTAATACACGTGTTGTCTCTTCCTCACCTATAGACCGTCGTTCACACACAGGATTAGATCCGGATTCCTCAGCCATATACGGTCCAGCAGCCTCCAGGCTGTGACAACACCAGCAATCTTGGGGGGAGATGGTCTAGATGTCCTCCTGACTCTGACCATGCGATCCTCTTTCCGTAGGCGTCGCTGGGTCCACCAAACTTCAGGCTTTACAAAGCCTCCTGAATGAGACCACACAGAGCCTCTCAGGCTCCCTCAGCCTTTCTCCATCCAAGTCATACACAGAGGGTTGTTTTATCCCTCCTTGATTTCAGCAGCAGGCCTCACCTGCGATCACCTCCGGCAAAAGATAAGACATGTAGTGGAAGAGTGTGGACTGGTAAATCCCACTACCAAACCTATCCCCCAGTCCACATGAAATACAGCCCAGAACAACATCTAGACTAAACTGTCTCAGCAAATTACGCTTTGCTGAAACCACTGCAGCTTTCTGGATTTCAGTTATCTCACCCAGCTGAGGTATCTGGGTGGGATATACATATCTCCCAGCACTCACACTGTACACATCACCACAATATGGATAAAAACATATAGCCAACATGACTTTACTTTTGGTCCTCTTATAAACTATGTTGCAGCACACCCTAATATATTGTTACCTATTTGATTCCCTTGATTCCCTGCACACTGTATAACCAAACCACAATATAACCAGACTACAATATATTATATAAGTTATATATATATATATATATATATATAAAATATTTTTTTTAATTTATGACATATTAAATACCGCACCATACCTTTGACGTTCATTCCCAAAAATATACACACCGATTCCGCAAATAAGCTATTACCCTCTTGCAATGCAATAAAATATAATAAAATATAATATAATGAATAAATAAATAAAATAAAAAATATATAATAGATAATACATAACGATAAAATCTCCTATGCTTATGCTTATATTTATTTTATTTTTATAATTGTATTTATATTTATTTTTAAACCCAGATCAATCCAATCTACTTATTTAGTTTGTAACTAAAAACAAATATACTAATTATCATTTAGGAGTTTTTACCCAATTTATCTATTAAATGTTTGTTATGTGAAAAATTATAATAGCTTTTTTCTATTCTATTGTATGCTATATATTTTATTATATTATATTCTATATGTGTATTTTTGAGACTTGAAAGAGGAGCTGGCAACCCCTCCAAGCGAGGATCGGACGACATCGGCAGCACCGACCTTTTGTCCATACCTGCGTAAACTAGCGTTGTGCCTATGTTTGCACAACAACACAAGGTGAGCCTAATGATATAAATTTACATTCTTTCATCTATACATATCACCCTTTGAGCGCCTTTCCCCCTTTCCCTGCCTTATTTCACTGTTCAGATAAGTGGCAAGGGCAGCATGAACAGGCAAAAAGTTGTACTTTTTTTTTTCAACAGGGAGCTTGCACAAAAATTAGCAAATCTTTACAGCAAAATAATTGCGGTAAATCCCACCCTCTGTGTTCTGTCATTTCTCCATCATGTCTGCTAAAAATTTGTAAATAAATTGACAGCTGGGTCTTACCAGGCGGAAGGGGGTGTCCCTGACAGTATCAGACTGTATAGAGACACACCGCTTTGACAAGGATAATGGTAACACACAGTTGTCAGGAATTACACAATGCATACAGCAATTCTAATCAAGATGCTCCGTAATAGTTATTTCATGAGGAATACACTTATTTACTCAAATGGACAAATCATGGGAGCTGAAAGGTCATCTTTAAATTGCACTGGTCATTTTTTGCAAAATGCAGCAATTTATCATGCATACTGACATTTCTAGCCACAGTGCAAGATTATTTCTGCAGGCTGTACTGCTTATCTAGTACTGTTTTTTATATATTCCTAAGGAGTTTAGGGTCATTGACCCCTTAAAATGAATATGTTGAGCATGAAATGTGCTTGTATAATGGAACTGCTACTAACTTGGCAGCTACCAGTGTCACGGGTTAATCATTTTTGAGTTTCTTGCCTGTGCAGTAGAAGACATTCCCTCTAGATGTAATTCTTAATGTGAAAATCGGGCAATATTATGTAATTGAATTGCAAAAGCCGCCTCTAGAGGTGTAAAATACATACAGTGCAGTGCTGTATCCATCAATCTCCTGCATAATGGGCCTGACAGTGTCTGATTAGAAATGTTTTACAAAAAAATAGAAATCTTGAACTGTCTGTTGTTACTCTCCACGATTTATAGGATATAAACTCTCTTCTAAAGAATCTTACTTTGGACCTGCTCCCAGAGGAAAAGCTATATTACATTATTTTTGAATAAATTATGTAAACTTCAAGCATACTTTCAGCCTAATACCTGTATTACCATTTCAATTCTTGGGTACATCGGCTGCCTCCATTACAGGCTTCAGATCGCACCACAGAACATATTACATAAAGAATATAAACAGCTTTCTTTTCGGCTGAGCCAAGCAATGGAGCATTATAGTGGATATGAATTATTGGTCAATTGCTTTGTGCAAGAGAGATGTTGGGAAAATGGAGAAGAAGAAATGATCTAGCGTCAGAGAATACTTTACTGCCAGCATTCTCATGTCCATGTATTATAAGTCACTGGGGTAGTCCTGGCTTCAGTCAACGTAACAATCGATTAGGCTTCTTCAATATATGTCTCTGCTTATCTCGTAATATTGCAGATTGTATGTCTGCTAGGAACAGCTTTGTCGGCATAATAACATATCAGCAGTGAGGGAGCATCTTTACTTTAAATTATAGCCGTACATTCTGGCATAAGGAGCATTACAGTGTGAACCATTGGTCCAGGTTATGGGGTACGTCCCCACATATAAAGAGTCTCAGTTTAGGAAAATAGCACTGACATAGTCGACTATACTGAGGAATGGCAGATTAAATTTGCCTCCAGGAATTAAAGAAATGAAAATACTTAAATATTATTTTATAATAAATATATTCACAAATACCTTTCATTACTTAGAATGGCTTGTTTTGTCTAGGGAGCAATCATTCGGAGAAATAAAATGGCCAACGTCCTATCAGTACACACAAAACCTGTCTTAATAACACAGGAGGACAAGTTACTTCACCACAACGAGTCATAGTGCTGCCTCATCCTCTCTGCTCTGCTTGTTGGGGATTATGATCCTGAATACAGGTGAATAACTGTGGGAATGGAGATGATGAGGCGACATGTGAGGAGGGTTTGGTGTGGCTAATGAGCAGCAGCACTTGTTTACAGTCTCTATTACCACAGCAACAAATTACCACAGCCTGTTCTGTCCATCCTCTATGTACTTCATGTCTCCTCATGAACTAAATTCCTCAGAGATACAGCTGAAGTTCTTATTATCTATATTCAGGATCTTTAATCCCTGACAAGTAGAGCAGAGAGGAGGATGAGGCAGCTCTTTATCTCAGTATTGTAAAGTAACTTGTTTTCCCTGATGATTGCTCCCCAGACAAAGGGAGCCATTATAACTAATGAAAGGTATTTGAGAATATATTCATAATAAAGTAATATTTAAGTATTTTCATTTTCTTTATTCCCGGAGAACCTCTTTAAGCCAGCAGCCAAGTCTTGAGCAGTACTATGGCCGTTTGTAGCAACACCCTAGTTCACGGACCAGCAGACTTTGGCAATCCAACTGCTGTGAAACTACAATTTCCAGCATACACACTTACTTGGTTATTCTTGTGCCTTCTATAGAAGTGAAAACAGGATTCTGGGTGTTTTAGTTTCAGAACAGTTGGAGTGCCAGAGGTTGCTGATCCCTGCTCTAGTTCGTCCCACAAGAAAGGTACAGTCTTAAAAGGGGTTGTCCGGGATTTTTTTTTAATTTCCCCCTCCCACCGCTCCATTTGTGCTCTCTGGCTCCCAGACAGTCTTCAGTGTCCCTTTGGTCCCTGCATGTAAACTTCCTGCAAGGACTGGGTCAAATACAGTCAACCCCTACAGCCAATGACTGGCCTTAGTGGTGACTGTAGCAGTTCGTGACCCAGCGATGACTCGTTGCTCAGTGAATGTCATTGCCACATAGACCTCCATTTAGTCTGGCTGAACAGACTGTGCACCCATAGCACCACTCGAGGTCTCCTCACAGGCTGCAGCCTTTAATGGAATGGAGCTCAGCACAGGGGTAAAGCAATCAGATGGGTACAGCGGGTTCCTGAACTCCCTGAAGGTAGAAAGACATCCCCTTTTATAAGTTAGTCACTGGCCCATGTGAGGAGCATGACATCTCTATACCTATCTGCTCCCACTCTGCAAGGAACCACCATCATGTACTTTCTCACAAGCTTAAGAAAGAATTAGTTAGATTCAGAACGTCACTATGCTATCGTTGTTTGGTGAATAAAGCAATTCTTACCATATAGAGGACGTGCTGCGGTTTTACTTTTATATATGATTTAAAGAGGGATTCGGAAGCAGGAGTCTTTTGAACTGTGGGCATTAGATAAATAATAGACTTTAACATGATGGTGATTTTTTAATTTTTAATTGTTCTGTCGGTTTAAATGGAAATAAGTACTTTCTCACAAATCTTGGCCACTGGGGCCGTATCTTATCACATCGTCATATTGGAAACATAATGGCCAATATTAAGTGTTTACTAGAGAACCACCACGCTTTACATAAAGCAATACACAGAATATACTATATAATTACTATAAATAGTAGAAAATATATAGACCACCTCTATGGACAGCACACATATCCATGTTCTCTATGGACAGCACACGTATCCATGTTCTCTATGGACAGCACACGTATCCATGTTCTCTATGGACAGCACACATATCCATGTTCTCTATGGACAGCACACGTATCCATGTTCTCTATGGACAGCACACGTATCCATGTTCTCTATGGACAGCACACGTATCCATGTTCTCTATGGACAGCACACGTATCCATGTTCTCTATGGACAGCACACGTATCCATCTTCTCTATGGACAGCACACGTATCCATCTTCTCTATGGACAGCACACGTATCCATGTTCTCTATGGACAGCACATGTATCTTTGTTCTCTATGGACAGCACACGTATCCATGTTCTCTATGGACAGCACACGTATCCATGTTCTCTATGGACAGGACATGTATTCATTCTTTCTATGGACAGCACATGTATCCTTGTTCTCTATGGACAGCATATGTATCCTTGTTCTCTATGAACAGCACACTATCCTTGTTCTCTGTGGACAGCACACATATCCATGATCTCTATAGACAGCACACTATCCTTGTTCTCATTGGACAGCACACTTATTCATGTTCTCCATTGACAGAACACGTATCCATGTTCTCTATGGACAGCACACACATCCATGTTTTCTATGGATAGCACACGTATCCATGTTCTCTATGGACAGCACATGTATCCATGTTCCCTATGGACAGCACACTACCCTTGTTCTCTGTAAACAGCACACGTATTCATGTTCTCCATGGACAGCACACGTATGCATGTTCTCCATGGACAGCACACGTATCCATGTTCTTTATGGACAGTACATGTATCCATGTTCTCTATGGACAACACAGGTATGCATATTCACTATGGACAGCACACATATCCTTGTTCTCTATGAATAGCAAGCACATTTGTGTTCTTTATGGACAGCACACATATCCATGTTCTCTATGGACAGCACACATATCCATTGAATTTAAGGTGTTCATTACTTTACCATGGGTCAGCGGAAAAACAACAGAGATTTACACTGCTCTGGTCAATGCTGTGGGTCAAACACTCCTATAGAAGTGAGAACCAGAGATAGAACATGGATGCCATTCATGTTCAGTCCATATTTCACAGACCGTTGTTAGGAGATGATGGGGAGATTTCCTTTTCAGCTTAACATTGCATGTAGAAAATGGATGGTTAACCTATTCAGGACCAGAACCGGGTAACGTAAATTAATACTTATAAATACTGATGCAACCTAAGGCTTTATACCTATCTTGACCCAGGTCCTATATAAAATGTCACTTTTATTAATCCTACTAAAACACACAAAGTAACTAAATAATAGAGCCACAAACTGCCCTGGGGGGAAGTTTTAGGTTTTAAATTAAGTCTATAGTAGTGCTGGTTAGCATAAGGTGGTTAGTCCGGTTGGACACGCTAACACTGACAATGTCCACACTGCATACAACACTGAGGTGGAGTCACCCCGAGCTGTTCAGCTAAATAGCTACTTAGTTTGGCTGCTATAACAAGATAAGGTGAACCATCAGACTCAATGAGGGTTAATGTCTAGTTCACCAATACTATGTGGCTAAGTGTTAGCCGCAGTTTATAGTAGCAACCTATACACATTCAATACTGGCTACTGTTTGTTTGCTAATCAGCCAAACACAGTTAGGGGATAGAAGTGATTGCTCTTCTACTGTGAATCTCGGAGTGATAGTATCTGGGTGGGAGAAAGTGCACATCTCCTCACCCTGATAGTTACGATTGTGAATACTGCCAGCACAGTATAGACTTTAGTTTTTATACAGTTTGTGGCTCTATTATTTAGTTACTTTGTGTGTTTTAGTAGGATTAATAAAAGTGACCTTTTTTATAGGACCTGGGTCGAGATAGGTATAAAGCCTTAGGTGGCATCAGTATTTATAAGTAGAAAATGGATGGCACACGCATAGGAAAAAAACAGACCTTTCTCAGACATTGGAATAAAATGGGGATTGCAGTCAGCATAACCCAATACGCAGGTGCACGTTGCTATGGTGAAATACACATACAAACGTAAAAACAAAGGTGCAATGGCACACTGCAGCTAGAGCTCCGTCATGCCACTATGCTGGATGTTAGATGAGGCATTAGTTTATATTTTGGCCAAATTATGTAAGCCACCCACCACTTCACGGTTGCATCTCTGAGTGGTCCCTAACATTAATTCTTACCTTTTATGGGCCATATCAGCCACACAAAATCCAGGGAGTGCAGGTGCAGCATGCATGCCAGATACACTCTGCTTGTAACCCCGTCTGGTGCCGTACAGCGTTCATCAGATCAAGGGATGCAAATACCAACATGCATGCTGAGCCCACTAGTACTTCTCCTGGAACCAAATGGCTTCTGGTAAGTTCTATAAAGCAGACTCAGTTTTATACTGACTTTAAAACCAGCCTACAGGGCGGATTCACTAGTCAGGAGTGCATGACTGCATGGAGGTCACCACGCCTCCCATATATGCTACAAAGGAATAAAATGGGGATTGCAGTCAGCACAACCCAATACGCAGGTGCACGTTGCTATGGTGAAATACACATACAAACGTAAAAACAAAGGTGCAATGGCACACTGCAGCTAGAGCTCCGTCCTGCCACTATGCTGGATGTTAGATGAGGCATTAGTTTATATTTTGGCCAAATTATGTAAGCCACCCACCACTTCACGGTTGCCTCTACAAGTGGTTCCTAACATTAATTCTTACCTTTTATGGGCCATATCAGCCACACAAAATCCAGGGAGTGCAGGTGCAGCATGCATGCCAGATACACTCTGCTTGTAACCCCGTCTGGTGCCATACAGCTTTCTCAGACATTGATCATTTTTTCACAGCCATTGCCATGGAGACACACGAGAGAATGAGGCCTACAATGGTAGCTGATGGCAGCGAACCGCATGGATTTGACTCACTTTTTAGATTAGTGGACCCCAAGGATGATTGAATACTCTCAAGTTTCCCGTGCTTTTCTGAGTGACACTTCTCCTGACCCTGTCACTGGGCCTACTTGTCACTCCTTCAGCCAGCTCACACTTTTGGACTATACAGGCCACAACCTGGGCATCACAGATCTGCCTGAAGTCTTGTCACCGCCTTCATACATAAGGAACCTGGTTTTAATAGGAGACAACCTTTATAACAGTTACCCTAAACACATCTCTATCTCCCTTTCATTTTTTATTAACGTGCAAGACCACCATAGTTGAATCAGCATGACTTAACTTTTTTTTTAGCTATACAGACACAACATAGTAAAGTAAGCAATACAAAACTAATTCATACACTGTGAGATGCCTAGTGAAAGGCCCAAGAGCCCATGAAACATGGATTCTGTCCTTGATTTTCTTTGAATCCTTGTGAACTAAATTAAATAACAACTAAGGGTAAGAGGACAACCAGCCTAGAGTCACTACACCTGTTTGAGCACTCTCAATCTAAGTTAAAGGAGTTATACCATGGTAAACATTTATCACCTGTGTGATCGTTGAGGATTACAGTACTCAGCTCTCAGTCATTCCCATAGACTTTAAATGGAACTGCAAGCATACCTGTAACCACTGCTCTAATCAATTGCTTTCAGAATGGGTGCCTTGGGACCGCTGTTCTAGTGATCAGTGGGGATTCCAGCAGATAGATGTTTGTCATGGGATATTGATATTTCTTTTTTTATGGTGCCATTACATGTCCTGCCATTGACAGCCAGACACTGTTGCGTTTGTTTGCAGTGGTGTTGTGAACAAAAAAACTGGACTTCTATGGACTGGAACCATTTTGTTCAGGTTCTTTTTGGGATCAGACGATGGTCGGGTTCGAGTATGTAGGGTTGGTGGTGAGAGCTGTCTAAAAATCCGACCTACACATGAAATATGTCATATGTATTACATATCTTAAGATGCCCTGTTTTTTTACCATGTCACTGCAAGAGAAAAAATGGTACATGGCCCAACCTTTCATTTGACTTGGGTTTCTTCCAGGTCCAATAATAACATCTACAAGTCAGAGTGAACCATCACATTGAAGATGATTTTTATAATTACAACCCAATTGTAGGAATATATCCGTATTTCCTATAAGTCCAGAAGAGTTTATATACACTCATTGACCAAAAAAATAACTCACCCAGATAGAAATGTCACATTGCTGCATAACTCAGCATACAGTTATGTCTCAGGCAGATATGTAACTGATTACAGATATGGTCTGATTACAGACTGGGTCTTGTCACGAGACAGGCTAACAGTGCTTCTGCCAATTCCCTATAAAAAAGGCTCTCAGAGGCTACTTTTGGCTAGTGTACCTCTTGGTGAGGGATCATTGACTACTAGACATGCCTCTATGATGCACTCAAAGTAATTTTGCCCAGTTGAAAGACTTTTTGAGGGGGTGTATCATTGGACTGAGAGAAGCAGGATGGTCATTTCGATGAGTTAATTGCCATCTAGGCTGTTCTGACCTAGGTGTTAGGAGGCGTTGGGAGCAATGGTTACATGAGGGCATGCACACACTGCGAACAGGCCCCGACAGCCCAGACAAACCACCAGTAGATTGTTTGAACAACCAAAAAGTGTGAGCAGGTCCCATAGTTTCATTTCCTACCTTCCAAACAATGGTGGCACCTTCATTACACAACCCATTCAATGGCCAAATCATTTCAAGCACAGAAGGAAATTTGGTGCCATTACATGTCCTGCCATTGACAGCCAGACACTGTTGCGTTCGTTTGCAGTGGTGTTGCGAACAAAAAAATTGGACTTATATGGACTGGAACCATATTGTTCAGGTTCTTTTTGAGATCTGACGATGGTCGGGTCCAACTGTGTAGGCCTGGTGGTGAGAGCTGCAAATTTGCCTTTGCTGTGGATCGACACACTGCCCCAACTGCTAGTGTGATTATGTGAGGAGTCATTGCATAAGACAGTCGGTCACTGCCTGTCATGGCAGGGCTTCCAGCTGGCATTTTTCAGCAGGATAATCCTTGCTCCCATGTAGCAAGTTTTTCCCAGGAATGTTTCTGCCAGATTCCAACCTTGGCCTGCCTGGTCACCAGCTTTATCACCAATCGAGCATTTATAGGACCAGCTAGGACACCAGCTTCAGCAAACTATGAGTGTGTAGAATCTACAGGCCCAGCGGCAACATCTGTGGGCAAATGTGCCTCAGATACCATACAGAACCTGTATACCTCCATGCCCAACCGTATCTCATCTTATATCCAGACTAGAGGTGACACAACAGGGTCCTATAACCTCCATACAGTTGTCCAGTTTGCCCACTAAACTTCTAATTTCTCTCCATTATTGTAATCACTTACATGTATCATCATTACATTCATACATAAAAAGTTTCATTCCATTCCAACAATTCCTTCTTGCTGCGTTATATTTTTTTTGTAAAAAAAACTGTGAATATTATACATTACCCACTGAATCATAACTGTCATGCAGGGAGCAATTTCGTTCGAATAATATTAAGTTATTATGTGCCTGTTCTGATCTGAAATCTCAGGATTGAATGTGCTGTAAGTGGCATAACCATTCTTTCTAAGCATGCTCTTTAATGTGGCAGTTGACAAGTGCACTAATAAGTGATAACCATTATTATGAGTTACAACATTGGCTATAACCATTTGTTGACAGCATCACATTGATAGCACTTGAAGCGATTCTCTATACTCTCATTATACTGTAAGTCATGGCCGTTAAATATGCTAAATTATGCGTACAATTCTATAGGCCATAATGAGATATAAGCTTAATTATAGAACTATTTCAGCAGAAAACTATGCTGTCCAGAAAATAATCCATCTCTATACAGATCATTTTTTTTGTCGAATCTGTTTTTGTATCAGAAGTACTGTATACTTGTATTAAACAAATGAACAACAATTTATTATACTTTGTATGATGAAGTATTACCATAAGATAGCTGTAGTATAAATCATAGCCATGGAAATATGTTGCTCGGTATATAATACAACAAAAGATGAGTGAAGTTTTGAAAAATTCAATACGGCCGATTCACCGAAGTTCATCAAGAAATTTAACTAATTCCGAATGAATTAGTCACAAATTGCTATAAATCAGGAATACCAATGCCACTCTGCCTAATCATATTCTTCCCACTAGGTGGCCCAATCTCAGTGTGAAGGCTTGGAAATTAACCCTTTCCCGACTGTCGGGCATTTAAAATTGAGGAAAACCTTCCTCAAAGCAATAAAATTGAGGAATTCACAACAATGATGACCATAATCCCATGTGGATCCCTCCATAAGGTCTGGGATCCCTCCCTACTATGAACCTAATGATATTTTGGTTTTAAAATGTTTAGGGTTAAAACCAGATGTCGAATATGGTAGACAAATCAACATAGTTTGTAAGGCTGAAAAAAAACATCTGCCCATATAGTTCAGCTAATTTTTCTGGAAAGTGGATCCAGAGGAAGGCAAAAAAACATCATGAGTCAATTTCCTCATTTTTGGAAACAGCTCAGAATCTGGCAATTAAAATAAATTCCCAGATCAGTGGCCTATCTCCAGAAATCCATAGTTAGAGTATGGACATCTAAAATTAAAGGGGTATTCTTGTTACATTATGTTATCTCCTATGTACAGGATAGGAGATAACTATTAGATAGGTTGGGTCCTACAGCTGGGACCCCCACTGATCAAAAGAATGGGGACCCGATACCCCCTGGAATGAACAAAGCTGCTGGTCGGGCATGTGTGCGGCCGCTATATTCATTTCTATGCTAGTTTTGGACATAGCCGAGTACAGTGCTATGCCAGAATACCCTTTTAACTGCAATATAAGACAGGCTCATACAATGCAGTTGTAACAAGGTTGCCTCATCCATTTTTTCTTGTTCTAGGAATACATCCCTACCTTTCTGTGAAAAAATAAATGTAAGGGCATGTTCACATATATGTTGAAGGCTACATTTGGGCCGCTCTAACACATTTTGCATGCAGGACCATTTTCTCTGCTAAAAGAAAATGTTTTCTTGAATGGAAACTGAGTGGATCCCATTATAATCAATGGGATCTGTTTGGCTCCACTCCTATCAGTAATGTGCAGAATTTGGCATTTCCGTTATTTTCGTTGTTCGGGGCAGAACAGGGGAAATAAAGAACGCTGATGTAAAAGAGCCCTAACATGCGGACTGCAACTGCATTGTATAAACCTGGTCTTTCAGTAACCCAGTGTGTCCTGATTTTTCTTACACTACAATATTGGTTTACATCGTAGACTATATATATAATGCATAACTTTTGCAGTACTGAAAATAAATACTCATAAAAAATATCTCCATCAAGTTTGGTGGCAAATAAGAGAGGAATCTGCTCATTTCCTTTTAGATCAAGTATATTATTCATGATAATGTTCATGCTATAGGGATAATTAATTTAGACAATGTAAAAGGATCTTTATTGTTATGTCATGGGGCTTAGTCATGAGTAGTGTCCCTTTGTCAGCGGAATGATTAATAAGATCTATTAAAAAGAGGGGCCTACTATTTCTGGGAATGGTAGACTTCCTGAATGAGAGGGTATCATATTAAGAGGGAAAAGACTAAGTAGAGCTCAATGCATAGGTCCTTACTGATGCTGCGGGAAAAAGCCAATATACACATATCTCCAAGTAAAATCTTCCGAGACACACTAGACAATCCATATTAATGTAATGATTTTCCAATCATGTCCTGTGTCCCTTCTGTCTTTTTGGATTTCTTTCTTCTGGCTTGTTGAATTGCGTAGTCTGAACCGTCTGAGAAGACCAGGAAGGCCAGAACAAAAACACAGATGTAAAAGAGCAGGATGGAGGCTGACTAGCAGCACCAAATATGCCTCTTGCCATAATAACCAAACATGTCTGGCAAATCCCTGTCATTTCCCCTGTGTAAGACTTCCTGCTCAGCCTTTTGATCACTCTCTTGAAGCCAATTTATACCTCAGCAGTTTCTAATGTGTTTCCTGAGACTCATTTCCTTTGTAGGAAATAGATTCTTTTGGAAATAGACTGTGGGTTATGATGGAAATTGTAGCTGTGGGTGTAGTGTTTTTAAGCGATAGGAATACCATTGAAGGTCATTTTATTAGTAATAAGATGGAATACCCAATGTATCCCTGGATAGCTATCTAGGCTTTGCAGTAATTATCTGCATGCACAGAGATATCAGTATTGTAAGAGCGAGACTGGGTTATGATCACTAGAGGGAATAACTTTATGCAGTGAACAAAGCAGACCTCGAAAGTGTAAATCCTCAAATCTGACTTTTCGAAAATCATTTCTTCTACATGCGAATGGAATTTTAAGAATGCTTTTTGAAAATACAGTAGCTTTGAACACATTTTAGTGCTAAACTCTTTTCCATGTAATGTTTCCTACAATGTACTCCAGCATGTCTAATGGTCTCATAGTGGGTGTTAATGCACATACACATTTATAACCTACGTACAGTACATTATCAGCACAGTGAGGGGTGCACCTATAATGAACAAATTGAAAATGAAAAATCTCCACCACTCAGAATCCTTAAAAAACATCTTGTACAATTAAAAACTACATAGGTTTACACGTTTCTAACTTGGTATGACTAGCTTTTCTGTTTCTGCTTGTGCTGCCTAGGGGGAAAATTTATGGTAAATGGTGCCCCTCCCCTTTGCAATTGTCAATCGAACCCTCCTACCGCTAAATACATATTTGGATGAATATTACATACAGTGCTACAAAACATACAAGGTAATATAGCACCACATACCTCTTACATCCAGTGACGTGTCCTATGATGTAGACATGCTCTTTCCTCATCTTCTTCATTCGGACCAGACCACCATAACAAATTATTTCAGCCGCATTTCGTCTCTGCAGAGTTTGTCACAGACATCTTGGGTTCCTAATTTTGCTCACCCTCCTGGTACCCTAATATTGTTACGCTGTTATTACCCCAATGATGTGCCTGCTGTGCTCCTCAAAGCCCCAAATACTATACTGTAGAAATAATAGTACAAAGCAGTCCCCCCATAATATTAGTGCTCCCCAAAGTCCCACCAATAAAAGTGCCCCCTATAGTGATAATGCTCCCTAAGAATGCCCAATTAGGAGTAGTGTCTTCCATATTGTTTCCAATAATAATACCTCCACAGAACCTCTAGTAGTAATTATTTAGTTATAATGTCCCTTGTAGTTTATAGTATTCACCTACAGTGTCCCCTGCAGTCATAATGCACCAGCATTTACAACCCCCCCCCCCTTAGTGCCTCCAGTATTTATAATGGCTGCCTTTGTAGTGATCCCAGTATGTATAATGCCCCCAGTAGTGCCCCCCTATTATTTATAATGGCCCCCTCTGTAGGGTCACAATTATTTAGCATGGTAGTTCTCTGTAGTCCCCCTAGTATTTATCATGGCTTCTGTGTCCCTGCATAGGTGGTTGCAGGCATACATGACAACATCATAGTGATGCCTAAGACCCAGCACAGGAGGTGATATTATTGCGACCACCTGCCTAACTGCATTGTGACCTGAGGCTTATGAGAGAATATGGTAGGAATGGGAGTCATATGCTCCCATGCCCCGCCATTAACTGCTGCCCCCTCAAAGGCAGGTTAGCCGCCTCCTGAGACGAGATGCCACATGACAGATGTGGGCTGGAACACGGTCCAACAACATGAAATCATGACCATAAATGAAGTGATTTTTATGAAGTTATATTTGTATATATGTTTTCTGAGATTTTTTTATCCAGAGAATAGGTCATCAGTATCTGATCTGTGAGGGCCTGAAACCCGGGACCCCTGCCCATCAGCTGTTTTAAGAAATCAGTGCTCCTGTGAGTGCTGCTGCCTTCTTGCAGCTTACCAAGTACAGTGCCGTATATTGTGTAGTGGCTCTGCTTGGTATTGCAGCTCAGCCCCATTTACTTGAATGGGTCTGAGCTATTCCTAGGCCACGTGATCAATGAACGTGTCGTCACTCAGCCTAGGAAAAACAGAGAGAAGGCCGCAGCGCTCACATTTCAAACAGCTGATTGGCAGGGGTCCCGGGCGTCAGATGCCTACCGATCAGATACTGATGACCTATCCAGAGGACAGGTCATCAGTAAAAAAAAATCTCAGAAAACCTCTTTAATCATAGTTCAGCCAAAACAGTATTTGCACTCAGCATGGCTGGAAGATTTATCAATACCGGCACACCATATGAATGGTGCATTGCTTTTCTGCTAAAGGTGCAATAGATTTATTTATAGTCCTGTCCATGAATCTGCCTGTGCCTCCTGGCAAGATGGCTTCTTAAAGCCTGTTAACATTGAGCAATTTTATAACTCAAATATTTAAAAAAATATATTCCTAAGCATCTGATGACCTTTCCACTTTAACCTTCATTGCAGCCTATGTATGGGAGTTTCCTACCACCCAGATGAGGAGAATCATTATTGTATGTGTCCCACCAATCAGTGGCATACTCATCATGGAGGCAGAACATGAGACTGCAATCGGGCTGGGCAGGAGCATTGAACTCGTCAGGCTACTTTTACATCTGCGTTGTGCTGTCTGGTTTTGAGATCCGGCACAGGGTCTGAAAACCGCAGCACAACGCTTCAGTTTTGTCCCCATTCATTATCAATGGAGACAACATTGAACAAACTGCAACAGAGTGCATCAGAATACACTCCATTCCAATAGGTTGCATTCCCATGCCGGACACAAAATCGCTGCGGATTTTTCATTTTCAATATAATAGAACCGGATCCGTTCTAAACGGATGCAGCCGGTTGTATTATTCAAACGGATGCGTTTTGCTGTGGTTTTCAAAACCGGGCAGCAAAAACGCAGATGTGAAAGTAGCCTTATTCTATTCCCTATATAGATTCAGGACAATTTGCAGCAGTGGAGACTAAGGCCTCATTGACAAGTCCATGTCCACAATAAAATCTGTGATAAGATGGTCAGTGACATGATCATACTGCCATAAAGCTGTCACTATGATTCTGTTACAGAAAGGTCACACAGACGCACAGCAGTATCAATCATGATCATGCCCTGCACTTCTGTAGGTCCAGACTGCATGATCCCTCTCTCACACGGAGCGTAATTCCAGCATGGGACACGCTCATGTGAAAGAGCCCTTAGATACTATCGCCATGCATTTTTGTTAATTTTTGGCATATTGTGTCCTACTCTGGTACATTATTCTGAATCGTTAATTTTATGGGATTCTCCACTAATTGTTAAAGGGCCACTAAGCTAGAACCGGGATATGTCACTAGAACCAGGAGAGAGAAGCATGTGCTTATCATACTCTCTCTCCATGCTGCAGGAGACAGGCTCAGTTGACCATTCAGGCCTCACCAGTGAGGACAGTGAGAGATACACACATGCTTCTCTTTCTTCATTTTAGCAGCTGGTGGTGGCTCAGTGCTCAGATCCCCACCGACCAAACTTTTGATATGTCTCTATGATATATCAAAACTTTTGCCAAAACTCAGTGACCCTTTAATTCCTGCTCGTTCACATGAAGGTTACTTCTTAGTTATTAAACTTGATGTTTTTGTTTTCTTTTGTAAAGACTACTTTCAAATGTCCGCAAACCACGGACCCACAAGATACGAATACTGGCCGTATTTTTGCAGACACAACTTCTTTGTAGTATTTCTGTGTAGCCCTTGCCTAAAGGCTATAAGACCATCTCCAAACAGCTTGATGTTCCTCTTACTACAGTTGCATATATTATTAATGGAAGATCATCGAGGATGAAACCACTGGCAAATCATGAAAAAACCAGACTAGAATTTTTCAAAATCTGTATTGACAAGCCACTAAGTTTCTGGGAGAATTTCCTTTGGGCAGATGAAACAAAATTTGAGCTTTTTGGTAAGTCACATCAGCTCTATGTTCACAGACGCAACATGAAGCATAAAAGAAAAACCACATTGGGGCTCATTTACTATTAGAAATTCGCCTATATTTCACCACTCACACCAGATCTAAAAATTGGGGAGTGATGTGGGTGGGGACGGTCCGGCAGACCCATCTCATTTATTATTTTCTACACCTGTTTTAGGCGTAGAAAACGGTTTAAATTTAAGGAGGCAAGGGAGCACCTACATAACTTTGGCAATCCACCGACAGCTAAAGGGTGGACTTGGTCTTAATAAATGTGCCCCATTGTACCTACTGTAAAACATGGAAGAAGCTTGGTTATGTTTTGGGGCAGCTTTGCTACATCTAGCACAGGGTATCTTGAATCTGTGCAGGGTTTAATGAAATCTTAAGACTATCAAGGCATTCTGGAGTGAAATGTGCTACCCAGTGTCAGAAAGCTTGGTCTCAGTCGCAGGTCATAGGTCCTCCAATGGCATATACCCAAAACACACAGCTAAAAACATCCAAGAATGGCTAAGAGCAAAGCATTGGACTATTTTGAAGTGGCTTTCTCTGAGCCCTGATCTAAATCCTATTGAACATCTGTGGATGGAGCTGAAACATGCAGCTGGATAAGGCTTCATGCACACAAAAGTTTTTTCTTTTCTTGTCCGTTCCGTTTTCTGGGGGGGACCGTATACGGAACCGTTTATTTCAATGGGTCCGCAAAAAAACCCCCGAAGTTACTCCAAGTGCATTCCATTACCATATGTCCATATGTCAGTTCGGCACAAAAATAGAACATGTCCTATTATTGTCCGCATTATGAACAAGGATAGGACTGTTCTATTAGGGGCCAGCAGTTCCATAAAATACGGAATGTACACGGATGTCATCTGTATATTTTGCGGACCCGTGTTTTGCGGACCACAAAATACATACGCACGTGTGCATGAGGCCTAAGGCACCCCTCAAACCTGAGACAGCTGGAGCAGTTTGCTCACAAGGAGTCAGCCAAAATACCAGGGGGGAAGACTAAAAGAAAGTAAAAATACCAGAGCAGAAGTCTAATTGAGAGTTACAGAAATCACTTGATTGCAGTGATTGCCTCAAAAGCTTGTGCAACAAAATATTACAGGTACCATCATTTTTGTCCAGGCCAGTTTCATTAGTTTGTTTTATAAATTATTCTTTTGAACCACAATTTAAAAACAATGTCTGATTTTCATTAGCTGATGTTGAGTAAATTTTTATTTATTATTACTTTTGTCATTTTTAAGTTATTTGAGTGACAATTGTGGGTTTTTCCATCTTTAACAGAAGGGTACCAACAATTTTGTCCAAGTGTATGTGTATATACAGTATCTCTAAAAAGTAACTACACCCCTCACATTTTTGAAAATATTTTATTCTATCTTTTCACAGGACAAGACTGAAGATATGACACTTTAATACAATGTTAAGTAGTTAGTGCACAGCTTGTGCAGTATGCCAGACCTTTAGAGTGAGCGAGTGTGAGGTCACGGGGATCAGTAGCTAGACCGAGGGTTGCTCTTGGTACTCACAGTTTGTAGTAGACCCTGGGCAGGCGTGCAGTCAGTGGTGGAGAGGTGGCATGTGGATCCTCTGGGGCACTCTCTAGGTATAGGGACCAGGCCAGGTGGTAGGTGAGGTGCCCTGGGTGTTGAAGGTTTAGCTTGCTGGTGGCAAGGTCCCTAACAGTTAGTGACGCCAGTGCCGGTAACAGTGGCACACCGATTGTTAGTAGGAATAATTGATGTACACACGATTGCAGTGAACCAGAATCCTTCTTTACCGAACACTTCAACTATGTACAAACTCCGGATAGTTCCACAAGAAGACAATTAGTTACATGCAGGCTTTACAAAGGTGGCAGGTAGGATCCTAGCAAGGTGACTCAGAGGGAATTATAACTCACAGATCAGGCTATACTTTCTGAAGATCCTGTCTGGCATTCATCCAAGGCCCGTATGCCCTATAGCTGGCTTTATCCTTGGGTAAGGGAGACCTCCTCTGGATTATATTCTCTTGCTGGCAATGAACTTCTGCCTCTCAGCTATATACTTAGCTGGATAAGGTTAGCACTGCTGTGGACTCTGCAGGTGGCAGGATCAGGAGTTAAATCTGCGTACCTCAGGGTTAAACCTGGATCCTCTGTACTCTGTCTCTGCAGGAAGGGGTACCTCAGGAGGACTTCTCTCCTGGACTCAGGTGTTGAACCTGGACTATCTAGCTGCATGCTCTCAGCAGAACTAAACTCTGCACTCCTACTCCTGGACTGGGCCTATCTATATATACTAGGGGGTTCTCTAGCTCCCTCTATAGCTCTGGAGGAGAAATTACACCTCTAGCAGGCCTGGCACACAGGGAATACATGAGAAAATGCAGTACGATACATTACATTATACATTGACCAATCTCCCACAGGAGATGGCGAACAACGTGACCCAATTGACCCTTAGTAGTGCCCACTTTTACGTAGTGGGACACTACACTTGTATAACAGTGTAAGGGTCCATTCACACGTCCGCTGTGTTTTGTGTATCTGCAAATTGCGTATCTGCAAAACACCAGGCCTCCACCCCAATAAAAAAGCCTATTCTTGACCGCAGCTGCGGACAAGAATAGGACATGCTCTATTTTTTTGTGGCGCGGCGGAACGTAAATGCGGATGCGAACAGCACACTGTGTGCTGTCCGCATCTTTTCTGTCCCCTATTGAAAATGAATGGGTCCGCCCCCATTCCGCAGAATTGCGGAACGGATCCGGACCCAAAGTGCGGACGTCTGCAAAAACTCTTTTGTTACAATAATACAACCGCATGCATCCGTCTTGAACAGATCCGGTTGTATTATGTCTTATATAGCCATTTTCCTTCCCCGGTGTCATGTTACAAGGTCTCAGGTGTGATTGGGGAGCAAGCATGTTAAATTTGGTGTTATCGCTCTCACACTCTCTCATACTGGTCACTGGAAGCTCAACATGGCTCCTCGTGGCAAAGAACTCTCTGAGGATCTAAAAAAAGAAAAGATGACCTAGGCCAGTGATGGGCAACGTGCGGCTCTCCAGCTGTTGCTAAACTACAACTCCCACCATGCCCTGCAGTAGGCTGATAGCTATAGACAGGCTTTGCATGCTGGGAGTTGTAGTTCTGCAACAGCTGGAGAGCCGCACGTTGCCCATCACTGACCTAGGCTATAAGAAGCTTGCCAACACCCTGAAACTGAGCTACAGCATGGTGGCCATACAGTGGTTTAACAAGACAGGTTCCACTCAGAACAGGCCTCGCCATGGTCGACCAAAGAAGTTGAGTGCACGTGCTTAGCTTCAAGTCTAGAGGTTGTCTTTTCAAAATAGACGTATGAGTGCTGCAAGCATTGCTGCAGAGGTTAAAGGGGTGGGGGTCAGCCTGTTGGTGCTCAGACCATACGCCTGCATCAAATTGGTCTGCATGGCTGTCATCCCAGAAGAAAGCCTCTGCTAAAGATGATGCACAAGAAAGCCCGCAAGCAGTTTGCTGAAGACAAGCACACTAAGGACATGGATTACTGGAACCATGTCCTGTGCTATGAAGAGACTAGGGATGAGCGAATCGACTTGCAATGAAACATCCAAAGTCAATTCGCGTAATACTTTGTTTGAATAAACTGTACGGAGCGAGTGCTCCATACAGTATTGGAATATATTGGCTCCTATGAGCCGAAGTTTATAAATCAATTTCTACTGTAAAAACCATTTCCTGAACTCGGGTTTGTTTTTTTTACAGTAGAAATCAATTTATGAAGTTATTATGCAAAGTCTCGCTAGACTTCGCGAAGCAATAACTTCAGCTAATCGGCGCCAATACATTTTAATACTGTATGGAGCACTCGCTCCGTACAGTTTATTCAAAAGAAGTATTATGCGAATCGACTTCGGATGTTTCATCCGAGGTCAATTCGCTCATCACTAGATGAGACCAAGATAAACGTATTTGGTTCAGATGGTGTCAAGCGTGTGTGGTGGCAACCAGGTGAGGAGTACAAAGACAAGTGTCTCTTGCCTACAGTCAAGCATGGTGTTGGGAGTGCCATGGTTTGGGGCTGCATGAGTGCTGTCGGCTGTGGGGAGCTACAGTTCATTGAGGGAACCCTGAATGCCAACATGTACTGTGACATACTGAAACAGAGCAGGATCCCCTCCTTCTGGAAACTGAGCCGAAGGCAGTATTCTAACATGATAAAGACTCCAAACATACTTCCAGGATGATATTGCCTTGCTAAAGAAACTGAGGGTAAAGGTGCTGGACTGGCCAAGCATGTCTCCAGACCTAAACCCTATTGGCTGTCTGTGGGGCATCCTCAAACAGAAGGCAGAGGAGCGATAGGTCTCTAACATTCACTAGCTTTGTGATGTCTTCATGGAGGAGTGGAAGAGGATTCCAGTGGTGACCTGTGAAGCTCTAGTGAACTCCATGCCCAAGAGAGTTAGGGTAGCTGGAAAATAATGGTGTCCACGCAAAATATTCACACTTTGGACACAATTTAGCCATTTTCACCTATTGGTGTACTCACTTTTGTTGCCAACGGTTTAGACATTAATGACTGTGTGTTGAGTTATTTTGAAGCCACACCAAATTTACACTGTTATACAAGCTGTACTACTGTACATCATATCAAAGTGTCAGATCTTCAGTGTTGTCCCGTGGAAAGATATAATAAAATATTTACAAAAATGTGAGGGGTGGACTCACTTTTGTAAGATATTGTGTATATATATATATATATATATATATATATATTGTGGGGGGTTAGCTCTGGTCTCGAGGATCGTTCACACACAGATTGTCGTCCACCGCAGCTTTAGGGGCCAAACATCGCTTTATTGTCCCAGCATCAACATAAATAAATCAAAACAAACACCTGCCCGGCTGGGCTCTAACTTAACACAGTGTGTTCCTGACTCACCTAAGTCACTGTTCACACACATGGAACCCATGCGGCTTTCCCAGCCCAATGTCCATCAGCCTCCTGGCTGTTACCTCACCAGTGTCTTTTAGGGGGTTGTGGTCCAGTCGTCCGCCCGACGCTGACCATGCGACCCTTATCCCTAGGCGTCGCGGGACCCCCCAAACTTCAGGCTACTCCCAGCCTCGTGGTCTCTCAGCGCTCCCAGCTCAGACCACACACAGAACCACTCCAGGCTTCTGTACCACACAGGACACACCCATCTCACTGTGAGGACAGCTTTATGCTCTGTTGATTGTGGCACCTGTTGCTGCCTCAAGCCTGCCCACTGATGGGAAAGAGATGGATAATCCTGCCATTCCTCTCTTCTATCAGACATGAGGCCTGTCACTGCCTCACAATATATTTATGGTTAACTTTGGATATACCTTTATATGCTCTCATTTTCACTTTATCCATGCTTGAGGAAGGCTCATGTGAGCCGAAACGTCGCAATTTTGCCACCATATGGGTGAATAAAGTTTTTATTGTTTTCACTATTTAGGTGTGCAGTCCAACTTTTTCTTTTTTATAATATCGGGCATTGTCAAAACCCATTGCTGGACATTGCACCCGCTTTCTTGGATGGTGCTTCCATTGATTTTTCTTAGTTTTTTTATTAGATATATATATATATATATATATATATATATATAGTGGGGACTCGCTCTGGTAGACAAGGTAGGCGGGTGCAGTATAGAGGCAAAAACACGTTGTAAATCAATCTGCAGTGTTTATTCACACTTTAGGCATAACACAACAGTCACTTTTCAGGCTTGGTGATTGTTCACACACAGAACAGTGTTGGTGCTTGATCTTGCACGGCAAAACAGAAACAAAGTTCACCTGGAATCCTAGGTGTCAGTTCACACCTGGCTGAATGCTCGGCAACACAAAAAGTCCACTGGCAGGGTTTAGATGGCCTCCTCTCCTGACACACAGGGCTCAGTTCCCAAACACACAGAGAGAGAGCTTAGCATAAACCTAGCTGTCTTTTAAAGGCGGCTAGGTATTAACCAAAAACCCGGACCGGCACTTAAAATCCGGTCTAGTATTTGCCCTCACCTGGCTGCAATCAACCCAGCAGCACAGGCTGAGAGGAAAATACCAGTTTTTTTATCACCAAACCTCTCACTGTGTCACAATAAATATATATATATATATATATATATTTATATATAAATATATATTAGATAAAGCTGAGTGTATGTGTGTGTGCGTATGTCCGCTAAAGGAATACGCACCATCGCATTTACAATCATGAAATTTGGCACACAGGTACATCAGGTGTCCGGGAAGGTTTTAGACCAGGTCTCAGCTCTCTGGGATGTGCGGTTCATGAGATATTCCGAAAAAATGCAGTCACCAATAGAAGCCTGGTCACATGACCCTTATCAGCCAATAGAAACTCGCTGACAGCTCGTCTCCACACACACAGTTTTACTCCAGGTAACCATAACAACCCAGTCATGTTTCTTCACTGCTGTAGATGAGCTTTAAAGGAAATCTGTCACCAGGCTAATCACTATTGAAGTAAAGCCTTGGCCTAATAGTACTTAGTACCTCATTTTCTGAGGTTTACATAACAACTCGGCCATTTCTCTTCACTGCTGCAGGTCAGCATTAAAGGGGCAGGGTGCTGTGGATGACACTGTTAAGGGAGCGGAGTGCTGTCGAGGTCACAGTTCAGGGGGCAAGTAGGGTCGCCATTCAAGTCACCCTTAAAACCCCTCTTCCAGGTCCCGCTTAAGCACACCTCCGATTCGGTTAGGCCACGCCCTCTCCGACTTCGCAGCCGACGGGGATTGACAAAATAAAGAAATCAACTTCTGTCAGCTGCAGAGGTGGGAGGGATGGTGACTTTCTCCCTGCAGCTCACATTCAGACAGAAAAGTTCTGCTGTCTTAGAGTGAACTGTTCAAAAGGACATGCCCCCGATCCAGTTAGGCTACACCCTCCCACTCAGCCAACAGGGATTGAAAAAATTAAATTTAAAATTGAACTTCTAGGTCCCGCTTAGGCACAACCCTGAACTGGTTAGGCCATGCCCCCTCCCCCTCCGCAGCCGACAGAAGTTAAAAATCAACTTTTGTCAGCTGCAGGGGTGGGAGTGAGGGTGACTTTCTCCCTGCAGCCTCATGCTGAGACAGCACAGTGCTGCTGTCTGAGAGTGAGCTGTTCAAAAGGACACCCCTGTGTCCATCCAGGCCCTGCACAAGACGGAGGACAGGGAGTCAGAAAACCAGACTGTCCAGCCTAAAACTGGACCTCTGGCCACCCTAAGGGCAGGCTGCTGTGGAGGTCACAGTTAAGGGAATGTTCCGCAATTGAGGTCAGTTTTAAGGGGCAGATTGCTGTAAAGGCCACTGTTAAGGGGGCGGGCCCCTGTGGAGGTCATTATCAAGGTGGTGGTGTGCTGTGAAACTCACTGTTAAAGGGGAAGGCTGCTGTAAAGGTCAAAGTTAAGGGGGTGGGCTGCTGTGGAGGTCCCATTTTAAGGGACGGGGCACTGTTGGGGGGTCAGTGTTAAGGGGTGGGGGGGGGCTGTGGATGTCACTTTTAAGGGGCGGGGTGCTGAAGATGTCACTGTTATAGTGGATACTGTCGATATCTTTTAACGACACACAGAAACATAAATAAAATAGATTAAATATACCCGGGTGAAGCCAGGTCCTTTAGCTAGTACCTGGCTTCACACGGGTATATTTTATCTATTTTGTTTCATGTTTCTGTGTGTCATAAAAAGATATCAACAGTATCCCCCATAACAGTGACATCTACAGCACCCCGCCCCTTAACAGTGACATCCACAGCCCCCCACCCCTTAACACTGACCCCCCAAAAGTGCCCCGTCCCTTAAAGGGAATCTGTCAGCATCATATTGTCGTTTTTCTTTTTTCATGCATCCTAATAAAATCAAATACCTTAAATCCATATGTGTGGTTCATTTTCATTTTCGTCCAGTAGTTTCTATAAAAAAGCGCTTACTCCGATATGCTAATTAAGATCCAGGGAGCCCAGAGGGGCGTTCCTCCTATAGCAAGTAGCCCAGGAACGCCCCCCTGATGTCATGTGCCCGCCGAAAATTTCAAAACCAGAACGCCTCCATCGGCCTAAATCGCCTCCCACAGGCGAGTCTAAATGCTCCGCCCCCCGCGCCAGGTCTTGTCTCCTCTTCTCCTTGTAAGGGATGCGTCTCCCGGCCGGCCTAAATCTCGCGCAGGCGCAGTACCGCATCCCTTACAAGGAGAAGAGGAGACAGGACCTGCGCGGGGCGAGCATTAGACTCGCCTGTGGGAGCGATTTAGACCGATGGAGGCGTTCTGGTTTGAAATTTCAGCGGCACATGACATCAGAGGCGTTCCTGGGCTACTTGCTATAGGAAGAACGCCCCTCTGGGCTCCCTGGATCTTAATTAGCATATCGGAATAAGCGCTTTTTTATAGAAACTACTGGACGAAAATGAAAATGAACCACACATATGGATTTAAGGTATTTGATTTTATTAGGATGCATGAAAAAAGAAAAACAACAATATGATGCTGACAGATTCCCTTTAAAATGGGACCTCCACAGCATCTAACCCTGCCCTGGGTGATACCATCTGCTGAGCTGTGTATCTAATCTTATGTTGTATGATACTGTCTGCTAAACGGTGTATCTAATCCTATGTGATACTGTCTGCTGAGCATGTATCTAATATTCTGTCCTGTGTCATACTATCTGCTGAGCTGTGTATCTAATCCTATCCTGTGTGATACTGTCTGCTGAGCGTGTATCTAATATTCTATCCTGTGAGATCCTGTCTGCTGAGCTGTGTACCTAGTAGTTGATTTCTAACTTTATTTTTTCAATCCCTGTTGCTGAGTGGGAGGGGGCGTGGTCTAACTGGATTGGGGCCTGTCCTTTTGAACATCTCAAACTAAGACAGCAGCACTATCCTCTCTGACTGCGAGCTGCAAAGAGAAAGTCACCGTCCCTCCCACCTCTGCAGCTGACAGAAGTTAATTTTTAACTTCATTTTGTCAATACTCATTGGCTGCAGAGGGGGAGGGGTGTGTCCTAAATGTATTGGGGGTGTGGCTTAGTGGACCTAAAAGTTGATTTTTAACTTTATTTTTTCAATCCCTGTTCGCTTAGTGGGAGTGGATGCCCCTTTAACATTGATCTCCACAGTGCCCTCTTTAACAGTGCCAGCCGCTTTAACAGTGATCTCCACGGTGTCTGTTCCTTTAATAATGACCTCCACAGAGCCCACCCCTTTAACAGTGACCTCCACAGTGCCGGACCCTTTAACAGTGACCTCTACAGTGCCAGCCCCTTTAGCAGTGATCTCCACGGTGTCTGTTCCTTTAATAGTGACCTCCACAGAGGCCACCCCTTTAACAGTGACCTCCACAGTGCCAGCCGCTTTAACAGTGATCTACACGGTGTCTGTTCCTTTAATAATGACCTCCACAGAGCCCACCCCTTTAACAGTGACCTCTACAGTGCCAGCCCCTTTAGCAGTGATCTCCACGGTGTCTGTTCCTTTAATAGTGACCTCCACAGAGGCCACCCCTTTAACAGTGACCTTCACAGTGCCGGACCTTTTAACATTGACCTCTACAGTGCCCTCCCCTTTAACAGTGAACTCCACAGTGCCCGATACTTTAATAACAGTGACCTCCACAGTTCTCTCCCCTTTAATGACTGTGAACTCCACAATACCCACCCCTTTAATAGTGGCCCCTGCCCCCCCATGCATGTAGCAGTGTAGTTGTGCCGTCATACGTCATATGACTGAATATTTAAGGACCTGCAAACTATTAAAACCTGCGATCAGTTGTTATGGCAACCTGGAGTAGGACCTGTGAGCTTCTATTGGCTTATAAGAGACATGTGACGTGTGGATGGCAGTTTGGATATGAATAGAAAGACTTGCAGGCTTGTTTTGGTTAATGCCGTTAATTTTTTGGGAAAATCTCAGGAACGGTACATGCTAGAGAGCTGTGACCCGGTTTAAAACCTTCCCGGACACCCGATGTACCCGTGTGCCAAATTTGGTGAAGATTAGTCCAGTTGTTTGGTCGCGCATAAGGAACGTCTAGACGTCTAGACAGAAATTCATTTTTATATATATAAGAGATATATGTGTATAAATATATATATATATATATATATATATATATACACACAGTATATATGATTCATTGTGTCAGAAGTCAATGGAGCTTCACTATAGTGTGTGTCTGCTTCACTAAAAATTTTCGACAACAAAACTACATAAAGAAAAAATATTATTTTCATGTTGCAAGTTAATAGCATACATTCAGTGACATACATTCGCATCCCTTTTGACAGTACACTTTTGATACTATCTATCTACTGTATATTTTAACTGTACAGCTCACACGTGGTGTGAATACTTCTGATTACAGCATTCTCACAGTGGTTTTGTCCATACAGGCTTTTTTCTACAGACAAGACCAATGTGCATTGAAGTAAAACCCACAGAATCGCTCTCCTTCTTAGAATTGCTGTCAGAATACATTAGCTGGATATTAATGTAATGATTACATGAGTACAAATTATAATGTGCATAATGAACAAGATTATTACATTTATTTAGTCTTGAGAAGAGACATCTAAGGGGGGACATGATTAACCTATACAAATATATAAATGGACCATACAAAAAATATGGTGAAAAACTGTTCCATGTAAAATGCCCTCAAAGACAAGGGGGCGCTGCCTCCGTCTGAGGAAAAAAAGTTTAGTCTCCAGAAGCTTCTGTGGAATAGATTTCCTCAGGACGTGGTCACAGCAGGAATAGTGGACAGTTTTAAAAAGGGTTTAGATGAATTCTTAAAAGTAAATGACATTAACCATCACATTAACATGGACACCGGCAATGTGCTTTCCGCATTTTGCAGATCCGCACATTGCCAGAACTATATAGAAAATGCCTTTTCTTGTCCGCAATTGCGGACAAGAATAGGACATGTTCTATATTTTTGCCGAACGGAAGTGCAGACCCGGAAGTGCGGATCCACAATTCCGGATCCGAGCGGGACAAAGTCTGTCCCCATAGAAATGAATGGGTCCGCAATTCCGTTCTGCAAACAGAATTGCGGACGTGTGAATGGGGCATAAGGGTCCCTTATCACCGCCAGTTAGTTAGCTACTTGTTAGGTAGTTAGCGCCCAGCCCACCGCACCGCAGTCACTGATTTTGGCAGAGATTTTTTCATCCACATTGATCCATGCGAATGAAGAAATCTGTGCCGTTCATTTTTTTTTCAGCCCAGAGGCTGAACGGGAAAAAAAATCTCATTACCCGTATGCTCAATATAAGGAGAATAGCAGAAACTCCTCATGCTGGCCATACGTGTAATGATTGCGGAGACCCTCAAATGCCAGGGCAGTATAAATACCCCACATTTGACCCCATTTTAGAAAGAAGATACCCCAAGGTATTCCGTGAGGGGTATGGTGAGTTCATGTAAAATTTTATTTTTTGTCACAAGTTAGTGGAATATGAGACTTTTTTTTTTTTTTCTGTGAACTCGCCATGCCCCTCACGGAATACCTTGGGGTGTCTTCTTTCCAAAATGGGGTCAAATGTGGGGTATTTATACTGCCCTGGCATTTTAGGGGCCTTAAAGCGTAAGAATCCAAATGCGTAATAATGCCCTATGAAATCCTTAAGGTACTCATTGGAATTAGGGCCACTTTGCGCATCTTGGATGCAAAAAAGTGTCACACATGTGGTATCGCCGTACTCAGAAGAAGTAGGGCAATGTGATTTGGGGTGTATTTTTACATATACCCATGCTGGGTGAGAGAAATATCTCTGTAAATTAAAACTTTTTAATTTTTTTTCTACAAAGTTGACAATTTAAAGAGATATTTCTCTCACCCAGCATGGGTATATGTAAAAATACACCCCAAAACACATTGCCCTACTTCTTCTGAGTATGGCAATACCACATAAGTGACACTTTTTTGCAGCCTGGGTGCGCAAAGGGGCCCAAATTCCAACGAGTACCTTTAGGCTTTACAGGGCTGCTCACAATTTAGCCCCGCCCAAAATGCCAGAACAGTAAACACACCCCACAAATGACCCCTTTTCGGAAAGTAGACACCCCAAGGTATTCACTGAGGGGCATAGTGAGTCCGTGGGAGATTTTTTTTTTTTTTGCCAGAAGTTAGCAGAAATGGAAACTTTATTATTTATTTATTTTCCTAAGAAAGTGTCATTTTCCGCTAACTTGTGAAAAAAAAGTTAAATGATACATGAACTCACCATGCCCCTCCGCAAATACTTTGGGGTGTCTTCTTTCTAAAATGGTGTCATTTGGGGGGTATTTATACTATCCTGACATTCTAGCACCTGAAGAAACATGACAGGTGCTCAGAAAGTCAGAGCTGCTTCAAAATGCGGAAATTCACTATTTTGCACTATAGTTTGTAAACGCTATACAGTTGTGTTCAAAATTATTTAACCCCCAATGCTGTAAAGGGTTTTAGGGAATTTAGTGTACATTTGTAATTGCGTTCAGAATAAAATCTTACAAGGACGTTTTAAAGAACTAAATGCAACTAAAATTACATCAATTGTTTTTGTAATACAGTATTAAATGTTTTTTTTGTGATTTCTTCATTGACACAATTATTCAACCCCTTAAAGACTACCACTCTTAAGAACAGAGGTTTATTCAAGTGTTTTCGATCAGGTATTGAAAACACCTCTGGATGTCAAGGAGCAGCAATCAAGCATAATTAGCACCAATTAGGCAGATTTAAAATGACTGTGATACTAAGCTCCTTCTAGACATTTACTGGTGTGTTACAAACATGGTGAAGCCAAGAGAATGGTCCAGGAAGACAAGAGAAGAGGTGATTTCTCTTCACAGGAAGGGCAATGGCTATAAGATTGCAAAGATGTTAAACATACCAAGAGACACCATAGGAAGCATCATTCGCAAATTCAAGGCAAAGTGCACTGTTGAAACGCTACCTGGTCGTGGCAGAAAGAAGATGCTGACTTTGACTGCTGTGCGCTACCTGAAGCGCAAAGTGGAGAAAAGTCCCCGTGTGACTGCTGAGGAACTGAAAAAAGATTTGTCAGATGCGGGTACTGAAGTTTAAGCTCAGACAATAAGGCGCACACTGCGTAATGAAGGCCTCCATGCCAGAACTCCCAGGCGCACCCCCTTGCTGTCTCCAAAGAATAAGAAGAGTCGACTGCAGTATGCCAAAAGTCATGTGGACAAACCACAAAAGTTTTGGGATAGTGTTCTGTGGACTGATGAAACAAAATTAGAACTGTTTGGGCCCATGGATCAACGCTATGTTTGGAGGAGGAAGAACAAGGCCTATGAAGAAAAGAACACCTTGCCTACTGTGAAGCATGGCGGGGGGTCAATCATGCTTTGGGGCTGTTTTGCTTCTACTGGTACAGGAAAGCTTCAGCGTGTGCAAGGTACCATGAATTCTCTTCAGTACCAGGAGATATTGGATGAAAATTTGATGCAGTCCCTCACAAACCCGAGGCTTGGGAGACGTTGGACCTTTCAACAGGACAATGATCCCAAGCATACCTCCAAGTCCACTAAAGCATGGTTGCAGATTAAAGGCTGGAACATTTTGAAGTGGCCATCGCAGTCACCAGACTTAAATCCGATTGAGAACCTCTGGTGGGACTTAAAGAAAGCAGTTGCAGCGCGCAAGCCTAAGAATGTGACTGAACTGGAGGCTTTTGCCCATGAAGAATGGGCGAAGATACCCGTAGATCGCTGCAAGACACTTATGCCAAGCTATGCTTCACGTTTAAAAGCTGTTATAACTGGAAAAGGATGTTGTACTAAGTACTAAGATTGAATGTCACTTGGGGGTTGAATAAAACTGATAATGATGTGAGCACAGAAAATACATTTGTGGTTATTTCATTATAAATGTTATGTTATATTTGTCTGACTTACAAGTTCCTCTTTGATTTAATTGTAAACTAGATGACTGAAATGATCAAAATCAATGTCAAACTGGCCAAAACACTCAATTTCAGTGGGGCTTGAATAATTTTGAACACAACTGTAACTTTTACCCAAACCAATAAATATACACTTATTGGATTTTTTTTTTATCAAAGACATGTAGAACAATAAATTTAGAGAAACATTTATATAGAAATCTATCTCAAATTTACAACAGAAAGTGAAAAATGTCATTTTGGTCATTTTTGATTAATAGTAAAAATAGTAAAAATGTCAGCAGCAATGAAATACCACTAAATGAAAGCTCTATTAGTGAGAAGAAAAGAAAGTAAAATTCATCTGGTTGGTAAGTTGTATGACGGAGCAATAAACCGTAAAAGTAGTGTAGTGCAGAATTGTAAAAAGTGGTCTGGTCAGTAAGGGTGTTTAAGCTAGGGGGGGCTGATGTGGTTAAAGGGGTTGTATCAATTCTCCAAATAACATTTTTCATTTTTCCATCACATTATACACTGCTCGTTTTCATGGTTACGACCACCCTGCAATCCATCAGTGGTGGTTGTGCTTTCACACCATAGGAAAAAGTACTAGACTGTGTGTGCTCCCATGGTCCCAGCCACCAAAGGGGCTGGGTGCTTTTTCCTATGAACGGCCACCACTGATGGATTGCAGGGTGGTCTGTAACCATGGAAACTAGCAGTGTATAGTGATGGAAAAATTAAAGCAAGCAGTAAAGGAAGCAATATGGATAATAACAGTACATTAGTAAGTGGCTTATATTAACTTCCCCTTCATAATAAATGCTATTTGCTGAAATGCGACAACCCCTTTAACGCTTATGAAAATGTGTAGAAATCTGGGCCTCTCCCTTTTCTAAAATTCTTTTCTCCTCCTATCCCTTGGTTGAACTTGATGGATGGATGTCTTTTTTCATATTTCCTATGTAACAGCCTGTATTTTACAATGTGTTTTACTTACAGTACCTTATGTAAGGATGGTCTATATTTCTTGAGGTGATCACATTGATATGGTAGTGCTGTACAATTGCTTGTCTAGTATAACATTGCACCTCATGTGAACCCCAGACTACGTTTGTTCTCAACAAACCACTGGATTTTATAATGACAGATGTGTCGATATGGGGCATCCACCATTGCCTACTCTGAGAATATCCTATAAATTCACCATCCTCTCGGTAAAATTTCCTATCTCACACAAACAGATATAATTCCTTATCACCTCTACTGGGGAAACTGCACCACTCTGATATCCTCTCACTTACTGTATACAGTATAACTCAAAGTTATCTTATTTCTTGTATCTCAGAACTTTTCTTTACGCTTACCCTATGAGCGTTTTTCATGTTGATATCTAGGTTATCAGTATATGCATTTTTTTCCCATTTTCATTAATTTAATCTTTCTGCTGATTTTTGTTACACAAACCTGCCATTCCACCTTATTGCACAGGAGATTATACCACGTGGTCTTTGACATTAACCTCTGCTTGTGCGGAATGAGATATTGAGGTTACATTATGTTTTAATATTGTATATACTACACAATTGAGGACCGCACCGATCCCTTCATCAGATAATTCACCACATGTAGTAGCAGGGGCGTAACTACCATAGCAGCAGACCATGCGACTGCTATGGGGCCCAGAGTCAGAGGGGGCCCAGTCTTAGTTGGGATTATCTCATCTTCTACTGGAGGTGAAAACTTGGTCAGGACTCTACCCTCCAAAGGAACAACATTTGCAAATGAGGCAGTGGAAAAATGGCCCAAGGGTCATTAAAAAGGGTTTAGGCAGAAACCATTCTGTCCTGTGTGGGGGGCCTGGTTTGATCCTTGCTATAGGGCCCTTATGTCTCTATATACGACACTCAGTAGTAGTGTTACAGTACATGCATTCCAGTTTTTCTGTACACCATGACCATATTTGTGCTCCACATCCGATCCGCTTTTTTTGCAGATCAGATGCGTAGCCATTCATTTCAACGGGCAGCCACTCAATGGATCCGGAAAAATACATACAGTTGTGTGAATGCACCCTGAGGCCTCATTCATATTTCTGTGTCTGTTTGACGTCCATGAAAAAATCAGTACGTGTTTAATCTATGAAGGTGTCTGTGTGTGGCCCATGCGTCCATTTTTTTGCCCTTCCTGTGTCATCCGTATTCCATGGACACTGCTCAGCTGAAACTTAATTTCCAGAGTATCTCCTATTAGTGGTCAGTGAATAACGGACCAAACAAAGACGCAACACGGATCCTATCTGTGTTTTTTCACAAAACAATAGACTATAATGGGCGTGTTTGGTCCGCATCATGGGTGCATGTCTCTGTGATTTTTTACTGACCCATGGTCAGTAAATAAATACTAATGTGTGAACAAGCATATGAAAATCGATGGGTACGTGTTCTGTCTGTGGAAAATGCAGACGGCACACATCAGAGAAAAACGGAAACGTGAAGGAGGTCTTAGGGTGATTTTACATGGGCCAATGGCTAGCCCGAAACAGGCATCAATCAATGATATATCAAGTAGACTGCCGCTTGTTTAAAGACCCTTCACACTGGCCAATGGAAACTGGGGGGAGAAACCCGGGGTTGCCCTATACAGATACCACACGGTCCTACAACACGGTATCACCGCTGTTTTGTTGTGTTTTTCTTCAAGATGAGTTGCTCCCCGCAGATTATTGCGTTGAATCTGGAACCGATGTGTGCAGCATTGATGCGGTGAGGCAACAAATGTCTATCGGGCACAGATGCTAAATATTGAGCCTTTAATGCGGAATTCCATGAAGTTACTTGTTCATTATGTCTGTTACCATTTTACATTTGGGAAGTGCCATCAGGTACGTACTTGATACTCACCTAACACCCAAACACAATAGAATCAATGTTCTAGTCTGTAAAATGCTGTTCTGCCAGCCCTGCTTCTTCCATCCTCCTCTCAGCCGTTGAAGTGAATTTATGCAGCGCTTCAAGCTCGTGTAGGATGACAACCCAAGTGGAAAAATGAAAGCCCAGAGGCTGGCCAAGCCTGATATTTCCTCACACAGCTGGTGCACTCATTAGCAGCTCCTGACTCTTCTCTCTCCTTTCCTTCTCAGCTGCTGCAGGGGTGTGAAGAGGCCGCGCGACGCGGCTTCCACAATATGTGCTCTCTGTACAGAAGACATGGAAAGCATCATAGAGAAACAACCAATACAGTTTTGATCCAAAATGAAACGTCAGGTAGTTGCTGAGCTTTTATTGAATATATGTCAGCGTTAATGTGTGTACACACAGCACTGAGTGTTCAGTGTATTTAGTAGAGACATTTTACGATAAAAATACATCATCTTGTATTGGAGTTTTAGCTTTGGGAAAATATTTATTGACTAATTGTACATGAAAGTGTTGGATTAGATATCTAAGTGCAGAGGATAATCATATCTATTAGTTAGAAGAGCGCATCACGGTTTTCATCTCCTAATAGATCACACCGCGGTTAGATTATCATTTATTTGCAAGATCTTTTTAGAAAGGAATAATCATACTTTATTATTATTTTACAAATATTACAGTCCAACAGGACATCATTCATCTACGGACAGATCTTTTCCAGCAAAAGTAATTCTGTTCACATCATTCTTTGCCATTCCATTTGCCATGCCATTCCAAGATTTATGTCTCATATTAGCCAAACATAAGCCAAAAAAGTGTCATTTTGGCATACTTTGTTATTTATATGTTAGTGGTATTTTTGGCATACGTTGTCCTTAGAAGGGTTTTCCAGGATTTTAATACTCATCCTCGAGCACTTAGGACATTTCACTTGCCTCATGGATACTATTAGGGCTCGTTCACACGACCATATGGTTTTGCGGTCCATTTTTAACAGATCAGTTTTTCCGTTTTTGCTTTCAGTAGTGTTTCCGTTCCGTTCAGATCGCAAACGGAAACATATAATAATGTTTTAGGGCTCATGCACACGACCGTATGGCTTTTTCAGTATTTTGTGGTCCGCAAAAAAGGATCCGCAAAAAATACAGATGACGTCCGTGTACATTCCATTTTTTGTGGAACAGCTGGCCCCTGATAGAACAGTACTATACTTGTCCGTTATGCAGACCAGTGGCGTTGCGAGGGGGGTGCGGTGGGTGCGGGCCGCACCGGGTGACACCACTGATGGGGTGACACCCACCAGTGTCGGCAGAAGATAATTTATTCACTCCACTTGCCTGAAGCCGATGCTGTACAGGGAATCCCAGCTCTGACTCCATATATGGTTGTGTCCATATATGGCACGGATGTCAAACTCGTGGCCCTCCAGCTGTTGCCAAACTACAACTCCCACAATGCCCTGCTGTAGGCTGATACCTGTAGGCTGTCCAGGCATGATGGGAGTTGTAGTTTTGCAACAGCTGGAGGGCCACGAGTTTGACATCCCTTATGGAGTCAGTGCTATGAACATGAAGGGGGTGGTAACCTTTCAGAAATAGAGGCTAAATTAGATGTACTGACAATCCTGGGGGACACCCAATGTATTTTAATCTAATTTAGCCTCTATTTCTGAAAGGTTGTCACTAGGATTCGAACTCACAACCCTTTGCATGAGAGGCAAGAACAGTAACCACTGAGCTATGAGCTCAATGGTAAACTAAGCTGGAAAAACCTCATAGTAGTCTAGCAAGTATTAGGTATTCCCATACAGCAGAAGTATAATTTAATATTTTTTTTTTCAGTTTTTGTAAAAAAAAATGATACAAAATAAATGTGTAATTACTATATAGTAATTACAGATTTTTTTTTTTTTATTTAATGATACTTCTGCTGTATAGAAATACCTAATACCTGATACACTACTATAAGGTTTTTCCAGCATAGTTTAGCATTAAGCTCCATAGCTCAGTGGTTAGAGCTCTTGCCTCTGATGTGAGAGGTTGGGAGTTCTAGTCCTGGTGAAAACCTTTTAGAAATAGAGGCTAAATTATGCATTCATGTATATCAGAAGTATGATCATATATATTTATACTTCTGATATAGATATATATATATATATATATATATATATATAAAGTATTATATATGGGAAACTATTACTGAGATTTTTAGCCATAATATTAGTACAGCACGTTAATATGAAGCTCTGATGGGGGTGTGTGGAGGACACTGATGGGGGATGTGCAGGACACTGATGGGGGGAATGTGCAGGATACTGATGGGGGATGTGCAGGACACTGATGGGGGAATGGGTGCAGGATACTGATGGGGGGATGTGGAGGACACTGATGGGGGATGTGCAGGACACTGATGGGGGATGTGTGGAGGACACTGATGGGGGATGTGTGGAGGACACTGATGGGGGATGTGTGGAGGACACTGATGGGGGATGTGGAGGACACTTAGGGGGATCTAGGGAGGGATGTGGGGATGTTGGGATGGGAGGTCCTGGAGGGGTGTTTGGGTGGAAGCTCTGGAATGGGTGGGAGGTCCAATATGGTATGTGTCGGTGGGAGATCCGGGGGATGCATAAAATTTTTGCTGTGGGGCCCAGTCATTTCTAGCTATGCCCCTGGGTGACACCACCAGGAGATGAGCGCTTGCATTATGGAAGCACTCATCTCCCTACATTCATCTGTATCGCGATACAGATAAACACTGCAGCAGGGCAAGGGAGAGGCGTCTCCCTTCTTTGTTCCTCTGATAGGCTGCCGACAGACCGCCGGGGTTGGGGTGGGGGCCTGCTGGGGTGCTATAATTTGAACCCAAGCGATAACATGGATGGGGGTTTGGAGAGTAAACAGACAGCTGACGTGGGGGGGGGCGGGGCTAAGCAGACAGATCGTCGCGGGGGGGGGGGTGACACCATTTTCTACCGCACCGGGTGACACTAGCCCTAGCAACGCCACTGCCCAGGGTTTCAGCCAGACAAATACCATTGCATGCATTTATACCAGAACAGCCTACCGGAAAAAGCTGCTACATCGCATAACGCTAGTGTAATGTAATCTAAACATATCCTGTAATTCTAAACATTTCCAATGCTTTAAGAATACATATCTGTAAAGGCATATTTGCTTTGTTTTATAGACGTGCACATGCAGTATCAGTTACTACTACTTAAAGCAAAAAACAGATGGAATCACAAAAACCTTTAAAATATAACGTGTGCACTTTGAAGTCAAAATCTACCTGTTCTTACAGCAAACGAAGAATGTATCATCAAACTTAAAATGGAAACTTGGCAGGAAGGTTGGCTTAGGGAATTAAATCAAGAAGTACATTACAGTATAATGTTCCTGTAGAACTAGAGATTGTTGTCAGGTAGTAACATAGGTCACGTTTCATGCCATTTTGTGATCCTTTTCTTGGACAAGAACTTATTTTTGAAGCAACCATGATGGTACACATTAAGATTCCAAGTCAAATCAGTATATTAGTCAGATAATGCAATGTAGAACTTGTGGTCCCAAAATACAAAAAGTGGATATTGACAAAATTTAGTGCAAATATACGAGCCCTGGAAAACACAGATTGAATGTAGATATGTTAAAGTCTATATAATAGTTTGACATCTTGATGAGAATAAAGCCAGAGACTGACTCATGTATGTGTATATTTTTAAACTTTAAATAGAGTTAATTGATACAATATTTCTAATTCAGTGATTGGCACTCGTCCATGTATGATCAGAAATATAGATAAATGTGTTCACTTCACCTTCATATGGTGAAAGAAATTGGGGGACATTTATCAATAATGGCGTCATTTGCACCAAAAAAAAAAAACTAAAGTTACAAATCAAAACTAGTGATTTGTTTCACCTCATATATCAAAAGGCGCAATACCACTTGTAAAATGTGACTTTTTAAAATGTCAACTTGATTTCCGCCTATTCCTCTTGATTTGTGACTTTTAACTTTTTTTTTAAACCAAAATGCACCATTTTAGCCACCCTCCCTGCCAGACTACACTTGAGACTTTTAAAACATAATTGCGACTTTTGAAGCATATTTGCGACATTTCCACTGGTAAATTGTGACTTTTATTTCACACTTGGAACATTTTTGTTATTGTTTAGTTTTTGTTGGATGTCACTTCCCCTACACAACCATGTTGTTTAGCTCATATTAGAAAAAAATAATTGCATCCTGTTTTAATACTTAACTATCACTTGTTCCCGCCACAAGTTGTTTTCACTTTTCATAAATACAACTTTTTGACAAAAAGTTGCATGTTTATTCCATGAATGCGACTTTTTACACAACACACCACCACACAAGCTGGCTTAATTGTCCGCAACAATTTGAGCCATTTCTGCCGATAAGAGGTTGATAAATAAGGCGAAATATGCACCAGTTTGATATCCCTGCCCACTTTTTCAGTTATAACTCATTTCTGGCGTGATGCATTCTTTATGGTGAAAATTCTGTAGAAAACAGTTGATATGTTTAGTGCAAATTAAAACACCATTCTATTTGGTGCATTTTACACGATAATTCTGGTTCAACATGCTTAGTAAGTCTCCCCCATTGTGTCCTTTATTCACCGTGCAATGTTTCAGTCCACTTACTGGGACTTTTTTTTCAAGCAATACAAAAAAATGCCATGTGCCAAACACAGACACACATATACATATATATATATATATATATATATATCAAAATCAAAGTGCATAGTTAATTGCTAAATTGCATAATAAGTGTATCTAACAAATAAAATAATATGTGCATAATAATTGTATATACATAACATGATTCCACAGTATATAAAAATACATAAATAGATAATAGGTAATCAGTGATAAATATGTGACCACTTATGATAATAAAATTTAGATTAAACACATACGGACATTGGCCAGAGTTAATTCACTTCATTATATCTATGGTGTCTGTGAGATGGATGTGCGCAAACTCCAAGAGTATAGTATCGAGTCATGTGACACGCAGACGTTCACTGCATCATCACGTTCAACGAACAGTCCGATCACATGTCTGTCAAGGTCATGTGAGTAGTTAGCTGATCAATGCACCACCATGCTGCCATTGTAACACTAAACAGGAAATGCATCCACATGGAAACCCGCAATATTATCAACAGTAATAAAGAGGTGGCATATTTTCTGCTAAGTACCATATTGTAATCAGAGGACCACCATCACGTGCAATACAACCGCACACCAGAATGTCTGCACACCACTTGATATATGGTCAAATAACTATAGTGTGTCTTTCGTGATGCTGCCACCACCATGCTTCACTGTGGGTATGGTGTTCTTTTGGTGATGGGGCAATGTTATTTTTGTGCCAAACATATCTTTTGGAATTATGGTCAAAAAGTTCAACCTTGGTTTCATCAGACCTTAACACCTTTCCCACATGCTTTTGGGAGACTTCAGATGTGTCTTTGCAAAATGTAGAGTGGCTTGGAAGTTTTTCTTTGTAAGAAAAGGCTTTCGTCTTGCCACCCTACCCCATAGCCCAGACATATGAAGAATACGGGAGATTGTTGTCACATGTACTGTACCACACAACCAGTACTTGCCAGATATTCCTGCAGCTCCTTTAATGTTGCTGTAGGCCTCTTGGTAGCCTCCCAGACCAGTTTTCTTCTCATCTTTTCATCAATTTTGGAGGGACGTCCAGTTCTTGGTAATGTCACTGTTGTGCCATATTTTCTCCACTTGATGATGACTGTCTTCACTGTTTTCCATGGCATATCTAATACCTTGGAAATTCCTTTGTACCCTTCTCCTGACTGATACCTTTTAACAATGAGATCCCTCAGATGCTTTGGAAGCTTTCTGTGGACCATGGCTTTTGCTGTGGGATGCGACTAAGAACATTTTAGGAAAGACCAACTAGAGCAGCTGAACTTTATTTGAGGTTAATCAGAGGCCCTGTAAATGATGGAAGGTGTATGCTGACTCTTATTTAACATGATTTTGAATGTGATTGCTTGATTCTGAACACAACTACATCCCCAGTTATAAAAGGGTGTGCACACCTATGCAACCACATTATTTAAGTTTTTTTTGTTTTCTTCCCTCCACCTAAAAGATTTTAGTTTGTTTTTCAATTGGGTGGTACAGTTTATAGGTCACATTAAAAATGAAAAAGTTCTGAAATTATTTATCTATGTCTCATTTTTTTACAGCACAGAACCCTGACATTTTAACAGGGGTGTGTAGACTTTTTATATCCACTGTGAAGAGAGCAGTCAGAGCCCCTAGTGTTCTGCAGTTAGGGACCAGTGCTTGGAGTGGGAGACTCATGCCAGTCTGCAGGAGTGACCAGAAGAATATGCTGAGATGGGGATGCTGAGCCACAGAACATGGGCCACCAGCCCCGTGACCGATGAGCAACCTGGGCTACTCAGCTACAGACCATGGGCCTCCAGCCTTTGGCCAGGGTACCAGCCTTCTGAAAGAGAGAGAGGGACAGCCATCTCAGCCCTTTCCTCAGCATCAAACCCTTCTTCTGCCAAGGAGAAGACTGGAAAAGTCATCCCTATGCCTCCCTTATATTGTTTTACACCTGAATTCCTCTAGTAAAGAAGTACACTGGTTTACTGCAGACCCTGACTCTCTGGTCTTTTTTCCCATTGGGGTGCACCATGCCTTACCATGCCTTCCGGAGTGCAGCAACACGTGGTGACTCTTTGATGGTGTCCAGATGACCCAGCATAGTGTTAAATCCACCCCAAACCCAGTAACTGCATGTGTTTTAGTCCTGCACCTAGCAGAGTAGGTAATGTTGACCAGTTGTGGACTTGCTGCCTAGAGCTTGCACTGCAAGTAGGCAGGGAAATAGGGCTGGGTTCCAGTTAGGGCTCACTGAACTGTGTGTACCTGTCTACTATGCTGACATAGTTTATGTAACCATATGGCATGACATAGTTGGCTGTAGTGCTGAATATGACATAGGTCTGACAACAAACTATTGGCAGGTAGGTGGAAGAAGTTGTACACAGCAGATCAGAGGAAGGAGTGAAAGGACAGCACCCAGATATTTAGAGAGAGAAAATAATCACATTGGCTATAAATATGGAGGAAAAGCCACAGAAGCAGCATCCTGGACACACAGCTTCAGCTTCAACTTGAATTACTGGACAGAATACCACACATGAGAAAAGTATGAAGCTAGGGGCAAGTGGCAGAACTCTGTATCTGGGTGGCTGAAAAAGAATGAAATAGGCACTATACAGATACATTTTATTGAATAACTCAGTGGCTATACTACATTTTTAATTACAAAAGTATTCAGGTCCAGGTGGTGGTTTAAAACTATAGAATATTTTTCATTTGACAACCCCTTTAAGTGTCCATAACCATTAAAAGAGCTTTGGACAAAACCTGGGACATTATAGAACATCTATAGACAGCATCAAATACTTCCTTCCTCATTGATATCATCATTGATCTTTACTTCCCAACATTTTTTATTTGTAACTTTTAAAACAACCAACAGAGTAATATATGTAAATTATGGAGAAAGCACTGATCTGTCTGACATATCCCTGATAAACAAATAAACACCTGATCTGTTAAGCACCCTCTTTTGGAACATTACGAAATCTTCTGGGCTCAATAGGGCACAGTTTCATAGGGCCATCCCTTTCATGGGGTACATTGGGGACATGTTAGGGTTGGATCATAGGGAAAGACTCCAAGCACCTTCCATTTTAACTATATCCAATTTCAGATGAACTACAGCTTACATCTTGGGTAACTTGAGATACACCATGCAATTGTATGGGTAAGTGATATCATGGGTACTATTATATATTAGTAACTCTGCACATTATATTATGGCCACTAACCACTGATAATTTGCAAGTTTTAATGGAGTTGTTCCAGAATGACAATCTCCTCCGATAACTAGAATGGAGTCTTTTTTCCCAGGGTATTGGTGTGTTGATCTTGAGTCTGCAGTTTGCAATTTGAGTTTGGAGTTTGCACATGGGCAGTCCCTCTGCAAATTAATGGAGGTTGCAGATGGATAGAACTGGTCACATGACCCACAATCAGAAGCAATTTGGGGATTGCAGTGACAACAAGCAGATAAGAGGACCTGGTAATAAACATGAATTAGGCATAATAAACATTGGTGCAGATGCTTTACTGATGTCTAATACTAGCCGCATGTGTGAACTGTTCCCAGCACATGTGCAGTTAGTATTATTAAAGCAATTCTTGGTCTTGTTAATTATTGTTGCTTGCTTTAAACCAGGGGTGCACAACGCGCGGGCAACATGCGGCACCCAGAGCCAGGGTTTGCGGCCCTGTCATCCTGGACAGAAACATAGATGATCGTGCAATCAGCTGTGTTTCTGCCCGCAGCGCCGCATGACAGAGCATTACAGCTCGTGCTCCCGCCTTGTACCAGGAGCAAGATTGGTCCTCGGCCATTATTGAGAGCACGAGACCCGAGGAGAAAGCAAAAGCAGTGTATCAGTGCTTCTGCCTTCTCCTCAGATAGGTAAACTGTGCAGGGCGGACCCAGCTTGGGGGCAGAAGAGTGCAGAGGAAACCCTGATCAGCTCTGCCTTGTACAAAGCCCCCACAGCAGGCTGGTTACCCCTGTAACTGGGGATCCTTTAGATGCCCCAGTTACAGTGGAAATAGTGCAAAAAAAAAAAAGTCTGTGTCCCCAACAGTCTTTCAGTGACATCTTGGGGACAAATTATGTGGAAAAAATATAGTAAGAAATAAGTTTAAAAAATTATAAAAACAAATTTGAAAACAAAAAAATATATAATATAACACAAATAAAAGAAAAAAAGAAATAAAATATGATGTGGCAAAAAAATAGAAAAGAAAAAAAATAAAAGAAAAAATGCTAGATAAAAGAGTGTTCACTGTCCCCTAACAGTCTTCTTATGATCCCTTGGGGGACACATTATGTGGCAAAAAAATAGAAAAAAAAAATTATAGAAAAATAAAATAAAATACAAATAAAGTAAACAAATAAAAAGTGCAAAATAGTAGAGTGTTCATTGTCCCCAACAGTCTTTTTATGACCTCTTAAGGGGACATTATGTGGCAAAAATATATTTAAATAATAAGTAATAAACAAATTATAAAAAATATATATAATTAAATACGAATAAGGCCTCATGCACACGACCGTTTTTTTATGCTGTCCGCAAAAAGGGGTTCCGTTGTTCAGTGATCCGTGTCCGTTTTTGCCTTCCGTTGTGTTTCCGTGTGTCTTCCGTTTTTTTTTAGCGGACATGACCCAAAAGATTTTACCAAAAGACAGGCTGACAATGTTTCCCAAGTGCCTGCCAAGGGATCCGCAAAAAAAACGGACACGGAACGCGGATGACACACGGATGGCCATCCGCATTTTTCACGGACCCATTGACTTGAATGGGTCCGTGAACCGTTTTTCACGGACAAGAATAGGACAGGTTATATTTTTTTGACGGACTGGAATCACGGACCACGGACGCGGAGGACAAACGGTGCATTTGCCGAGGTTTCCACGGACCCATTGAAAACCAATGGGTCCGCAGAAAATCACGAAAAATGGAGCAACGGACATGGAATCAAACAACGGTCGTGTGCATGAGGCCTAAGGCTACATGCACACGACAGTTGTTTTTTGCTGTCCGCAAATCGCGGATCCGTCTCCCTTTTTTTTTCACATCCACATCCGTTCCGTGTGTCCGCAAATTTTGTAGGTTGTGTTTCCGTGTGTCTTCCGTTTTTTTTGCGGATCCGCAAAAAAAACGGAAGGCTTGAAACAGTTTCTTAAAGTACCTGCACAAGTGCCCTGGTTTGCAAGCAACCATCCGCAAAAAAAACGGATGCGGATGGAAAAACGGAAGGCTTCAGTGTGGCTTCCGTTTTTTTTGCGGACCCATTGACTTCTATGGGTCCGCAAACCATTTTTTGCGGACAAGAATAGGACATGCCATATTTTTTTTGCGGACGTGAAATGCGGAATACGGACGCGGACAGGAAACGGAAGAGGCATCAGTTTTTTTTGCGGATCCATAGAAATGAATGGGATCCACAAAAAAAACGGAACGAAAGCCGAGAAAAAACACTGTCGTGTGCATGTAGGCTAAAAGGAAAAAATAAAAAGGAAAAAGTGAAAAATTAAGAAAAAGTGTCCCACAAAGGTCTTTTTATGACCTCTTGGGTGATATTATTAGTCGCAGAAATATATTAAAAATTAAGTTAAAAAAGATAAAAAATAATAAAATACATAAAAGAAAAAACACACACACCAACCAAAACCGTCGCCATTATCACCCTATTCACGTAAAAATATATGTATTATATAACAAAAGACCGATACAAAATAGGGAACTAATTACAATAATTTATTTTGGTGTCAGTTTGCATATTTAAAGAATAAGGTGCTATAGTTTGAAAAAAAAATACTTTTTAAAAATGTTTTGTACAGTTTCCCCAAAAAATAAAATAAAAAATAAAACCCACCACGTGCGCTAAATCACAACAAAAAGTGTTAACCAATAAGCACTTTCCCCACTAGTAAGAGAAAATGCTTACTGGTTATTGCATGGCACCTGTGACTGGCAGGAGGGGGTAATAATCAAGGAGCGCCATCCTCTGCAGTGAAGAAAATAGCAGAAAGGAAATGTCGCCACTTTTCCTGTAAAAAATACTTTTAACAAGTTCCTGCAGCATGGCCCCTGAACCAGAAGATGCATACTTACCTGCTTCATGCCGCCATGGCCCCCTCTGCCTCCATCTTTCGCTTTCTGCACTTTTACACCTGTCAGTGTAAGACCATGGTCACATACACCGCTCCAGTCAATGACAGGCTTCAGCAGGGATTGGCTGGAGAGGTTCACGTTATCATGGCCATGCACTGCCAGGTGAAAACAGCGCTGGGCGCAGGTAAGACTACTTTCATACTCGCGTTTTGGGCAGATCCATCATCGATCTGCAAAAACGTATCTGTTACAATAATACAACTGCATGCATCCGTCATGAACAGATCCGTTTGTATTATCTGTAACATGGCCAAGACGGATCAGTCATGAACTCCATTGAAAATCAATGTAGGGCAGATCCGCTTTCTATTGTGCCAGATTGTGTCAGAGAAAACGGATCTGTCCCTATTGACTTACATTGTGTGCCAGGATGGATCCGTTTGGCTCTGCTTCGTCAAGCGGACAGCAAAACAGGCAGCGTTTTGGGGTCCGCCTCCAGAGCAGAATTGTGACTCAACGGAAGCAAACTGATGCATTCTGAGTGGATCCTTTTCCATTCAGAATGCATTAGGGCAAAACTGATCCGTTTTGGACCGCTCGTGAGAGCCCATGGTGGATCTCAGAAATGGAAAGCCAAAATGCCAGTGTTAAAGTAGCCTAAGTATAACTCATTGGTTTCAGGGGCCCTGCTGCAAGAACTTGTTAGGGTACTTTCAGAATAGCAGCATAGCTATCCGGCAGGCTGTTCCGGCGGGTGAACAGCCTGTCGGATCCGCCATGCCGAAAGTACCTGTTTGCTGCCTTGTTGCCGCTCCGTCCCCATTGACTATAATGGGGCGTGGGCGGAGCTACGATACAGCACGGCAGTGCATTGCCGGAGATCGCCGGACTAGACGTACTGCAGGTCCGACTTTTTAGTCCGGCGATCACTGGACTAAATCACCCGCCGGAACAGCCTGCCGGATAGCTATGCCGCTAGTGTGAAAGTACCTTACAAAATTCATTTTTACTTGGAAATCCCTTTAAGCCCCTAATACACTGCGGGATATTCAGGTCCATTACTGGGAACAAGTCTTCATAGGAAGGCTCATTCCTGATATCTGGCCGGTATAATCGTGCCGCACATCTCTCTGGGTAATCAGGGATGTGCTACTGATAATCAATGTAACTAAATGAGGGAGGAATGACTGTGATAGCGATCATTCCTCCCCAGTCACGTTACATTGGCCTGTGTAATAGGCTGATGTAAATGAGCGGCAATCAAATTTTTTTAATTTGTGGCCCCTTGAAATAGAGCGATGTGACAATGCAGACCTCAGACCAAAAAAGGTTGTGCACCCCTGCTTTAGACTGAGTAAAACAAGTTGTTGACATTAGTAATTTTTTCTATATTTCCTATTCATAATATGTATTGCTGCCTGGTGTTGCCCATATTACACGGTATGGAGGCTTCCTGAGCAAATCAGAAACAGGTTCATCTGCATAGGAATCTTTTACTGGCAATTGCAAACCGTTTTGTCACGTATGTTGCAGGCCCATGCACTGGTTCTTTTTGACACATCAGGTTTCTAACATTTGAGCTAGATTAATAGCTGTGGAGCCTTTAAGACTCTCAGTGGAATTTTTGTACTGACAGAATGTAAAAATAATTTCACAGTAGGTGCAGACTTTGATTAATCACAAATCACAATATAAAAGGCAAGCCATGCAAATCTTGCCCACTTCTGTAAGCGACATGAATCTAAGTCGACACTTAAAGTAACTCAACCCAAATCAGTTACACAGTGGGTCAAGTCTGTCACTATATTAAGTTAAAAATACAGTATAATCTTAGCTTTTTATTTCTCATTCTCATGAACTGTCAATGGAAAATGAATATGTACAGACTGACACATTTCACTGTCTCCTCTAAGACGCTTGGTAGGAGCAGCGTCAATTCTGAATCCTGGTTACACTCATAAATTAACCCCTTTGCTCACTGTAATGTACATGTATGTATCCCCACGTGCATGTACGTGATGTGATCGGGGGGGGGGGGGGGGGGGGGCAGAAGCTGCCGGGCCCTTGCTGTGTCCACTGGCAGAGCTGAAAATGCAGATGCTGGCGGATCAACTCTTCACATGCTGCTGTCGGCGCTGACCGCGGCACATGCTCAGAAGGCTTCCTCTGACTCCATCGGCCCCCCAAGCTGCGGTTACAGGGGGGCGATGTTTGCTATGGCCTGCCAGTTACAGAAGCCTAGGAGATCCAGCCCCCAAGGCTGGATTTTCTAGGCAACTGTAAACGTCTTACACTGTAATACACTCAGCATGTGGACATCGTATTGGCGCAAAACCACGACCCGAATTATTGAATCAACAATATTTATTCATGGACAACGCGTTTCGGGGTCTTTGAGGCCCCTTTATCAAGTCTGTTATCTCTATGGACCAGGAGACAAATGGGGTTAAATTTTGTTATGGTCTGTGGCAGCCTGTGGGAGCAGAGGAGAGCTACTGCACGTGGTGGGAGAGGCTCGCAGACAGGCGCACAGATCTGTGGATGGCACTGTTATGGGGGGATCTGTGGATGGCACTGTTATGGGGGGATCTGTGGATGGCACTGTTATGGCGGGATCTATGGATGACACTGTTATGGAGGGGATCTGTGGATGACACTGTTATGGGGATCTGTGGAGGACAGACTGTTATGGGGGTCTATGGATGACACTGTTATGGGGGATCTGTGGATGGCACACTGTTATGGGGAATCTGTGGATGACACTGTTATGTGGGATCTGTGTCTGACACTGTTATGGGGGATCTGTGGCTGACACTGTTATGGGGGATCTGTGGCTGATACTGTTATGGGGGATCTTTGGCTGACACTGTTATGGAGGATCTGTGGATGACGCTCTTATGGATGGGTCTATGGCTGACACTGTTATGGGGGGGTTCTGTGGCTGACACTTATGGTGGTCTGTGGCTCACACTTTTGTGGGGGTATATGTGGATGACACTGTTATGGAGGATCTGTGGATGACGCTCTTATGGATGGGTCTATGGCTGACACTGTTATGGGGGGGTTCTGTGGCTGACACTTATGGTGGTCTGTGGCTCACACTTTTGTGGGGGTATATGTGGATGACACTGTTATGGGGGATCTGTGGCTGACACTGTTATGGGGGTGGTCTGTGGTTGACACTTATGGAGGTCTGTGGCTGACACTGTTATGGGGGTGTCTGTGGCTGACACTGTTATGGGGGTGGTCTGTGGATGACACTTATGGGGGTCTGTGGCTGACACTGTTATGGAGGGGTTCTGTGGCTGACACTTATGGGGGTCTGTGGCTCACACTGTTATGGGGGTATAAGTGGATGACACTGTTATGGGGGATCTGTGGCTGACACTGTTATGGGGGTGGTCTGTGGCTGACACTTATGGAGGTCTGTGGCTGACACTGTTATGGAGGTATCTGTGGATGACACTGTTATGAGGGTGGTCTGTGGATGACACTTATGGGGGCCTGTGGCTGACACTGTTATGGGGGAATCTGTGGATGACACTGTTATGGGGGATCTGTGGCTGACACTGTTATGGGGGTGGTCTGTGGCTGACAGTTATGGGGGTCTGTGGCTGACACTGTTATGGGGGTTAATAAAAGCAAAAATACCAGACACACTCAGGGCAGTCCTCTTCCTTGCTGCTGCAGGTTCCTATACGTGTTGTGGGAAGCAATTAACACTTTAACAGTCTGAGTCAAAAATGGAACCGCGCTGCTTTCAATGGGGAAGATCCTAGGATTCACAAGGCCACAGCTTCCGGAATGAAGGGAAAAGACAGCACCCACACCAAACGGATCAAATCCACAGTGTTGAAGTAGCTGCAATAATTAAACACACATAGTGCAATACGATTTTAAAAGAAGCTAATCGCTATTTATTGCACTTACAAGATGGATGGTGGGAACAAATTCATAACAAATCCTTGTGCAGTAATCACATCAACACCCGACCCGGGTTTCGCTCCTTCCAAGCTTCATCAGGGGCTGGAGTGTATCCCATCCGGGGACACCCCTCTCATTATATAATGAGGATCTCAGCTGGTGACTAATCACCATTAGCTGCCTGGTTGATACCAAGGTCGATGCGATTGAACCATCGATTAAAAACAAAGTATTACACATACAAATCGAATAAAAGCATAAACAAATTCATCATTATAACATTCTTATTTTAAAATAAGTGTCGGGAAAATACCTTCCCATGTAAACACAAGTTTTTCTTTCTTCAAAATTCACTGGCTATACAGCCAGATCGGCCTGACAACTTAGTACATTCAATCATCGCTTTCTTATACATTTCGTGCCATTGTTCACAGTATATCATACTAGTTTTGAGGACCTTCTATTAAAAAGTTCGCCCACATCGGGCTGGAGAAGAGTGGAACTATTTTTCAAGGACCTTTCATTCATGAAAAAGGTTCCACCAATCAGCGTCTACACACCTTAAAAGTCCCACCCTCACTCTAATCTACCCCATTCATTTTCATTGGGTGGGGCCGGTGTGGGCGGGAAACCAGACTAAATCTGGTTTCCCGCACCACCCACCTAATGAAAATGAATGAGTAGATAGAGTGAGGTGGGACTTAAGGTGTGAGACGCTGATTGGTGGAACCTTTTCATGAATGAAAGGTCCTGGAAAATAGTTCCACTCTTCTCCAGCCCGATGTGGGCGAACTTTTTAATAGAAGGTCCTCAAAACTAGTATGATATACTGTGAACAATGGCACTGAAATGTATAAGAAAGCGATGATTGAATGTACTAAGTTGTCAGGTCGATCTGGCTGTATAGCCAGTGAATTTTGAAGAAAGAAAACTTGTGTTTACATGGGAAGGTATTTTCCGACACTTATTTTAAAATAAGAATGTTATAATGATGAATTTGTTTATGCTTTATTCGATTTGTATGTGTAATACTTTGTTTTTAATCGATGGTTCAATCGCATCGACCTGGTATCAACCAGGCAGCTAATGGTGATTAGTCACCAGCTGAGATCCTCATTATATAATGAGAGGTGTCCCGGATGGGATACTCCAGCCCTGATGAAGCTTGGAAGGAGCGAAACCGGTCGGGCGTTGATGAGATTACTGCACAAGGATTTGTTATGAATTTGTTCCACCATCCATCTTGTAAGTGCAATAAATAGCGATTAGCTTCTTTAAAATCGTGATTGCACTATGTGTGTTTAATTATTGCAGCTACTTCAACACTGTGGATTTGATCCGCTTGGTGTGGTGCTGTCTTTTCCCTTCATTCCGAAGCTGTGGCCTTGTGAATCTAGGATCTTCCCCATTGAAAGCAGCGGTTCCATTTTTGACTCAGACTGTTATGGGGGTATCTGTGGATGACACTGTTATGGGGGTGGTCTGTGGCTGACACTTATGGGGGTCTGTGGCTGACACTGTTATGAGGGTATCTGTGGATGACACATAGCATTTTATGCTATGTGTCATCCACAGATACCCCCATAACAGTGTCGCTGTTTAGTGTGAATGTAATGGCAGCGGGGCCTGGTGCAGTCACTGTATTGCACCGGTCCCGTTCAGTGTAGTAATACTATGAAGAACTGTGATAATAATAACGATCTTCACTTCTTCACTTACTACATGGTGAGGCAGGAGGCCGGACGGGGGGCCAGGCGCTGGCAGCGTAACTCACTACATCATGCGGCGCCTGCTTCATTCATGGGCGGAGCAGGGGCGTCACTTAGTGAGTTACGCTAACAGTGCCTGGCCGCCCGCCCTCCTGCTTCACCATGTAGTAAGTGAAGAAGTCAAGATCATTATTATTATTACAGTTATTCATAGTACTACTACTCCGAGTGGGGCCCGATGCAATACAGTGACTGCACCAGTCCCGCTGCCATTACAATAGGATGCCGCACATTTTTTTTTAAATTATGTTTTTGTGTCTCCATTTTCTAAATGCCTTTTTTTTCTGCCGGGGCTTGTTTTTTGCAGGAAGAATTGACATGTAGTGTCCATGGAGTGTGTGCCGATTGGTCTGTGCGCCGCACATGCGCACTTAACAAATCGGCACACATGCATGGACACCACGCACATAGGGATTTTATTAGTATAGATGGCTTTCAGAAAATGGCAACTCAAAAAAAGGAAATTGCTTTTACTGTGTAAAACTTCACAAAAATAAAAAATACACATATTAGGTATAGCTGCATCTATAATGACTGGTTGTATAAAAATGTCACATGATCTACCCCGCCAGACGAACTGTGCTAAAATGGTCATTTTTTTTGTCACCTTACACCAAAAATGTGTAATCTTGAATGATCAAAAAAACCATGAAACCTTTTTTTAAAATTGCTTTTATTGTATAAAACTGAAATAGAAAAAATTGACATATTAGGTATTGCTATGTCCATAATGACCTGCGCTATAAAAATATCACATGATATACCCCCTCAGTTGAATGATGTTAAAAAAAATAAAAACAGTGCCAAAATAGCAATTTTTTAGTCACATTGTCCTAAAAAAGTGTAATATTAATTATCAAAAAATCATATGTCCCCAAAAAGGTACCAATAAAAACATCAGCTCTTTTTACAAAAAATGAGCCCTTACACAAGATGATCAGCAGAAAAGTAAAAGAAATGTTGCTTTCAGACAATGGAAAATCTGCAGTGGATTAGCCCCTTCTATGCCGCGGTCAGCGCTGACAGCGGCATAGAAGGTGCATGTGGCGGGTGAGGAAGCCATGCACAGGCTGCTCAATGCCTTGCACGGCATCGGGACTTGCCTTCTACGGGGGCCGAGGAGATTCAGCCCCAGGCTGGGTCTCCTAGGCAATCTGTTAGTGTATTACTCTGTGTAATACACTAACAGGCAATGCATTCCAATACAGATGTATTGTAATACATTGCAGAGGGGATCAGACCTTCAAAAGTTGAAGTCCCAGAGTGGGACAGAAATAAAGTTAAAAAAAAAAGCAAAAAAATGTTTTTAATAAAAAAATAAAGTTTCAAGTAAAAAAAAAAACATCTCTGATTTAATAATAAAAAATATAAAAAAAAATATAGAAAAAAACACACATATTAGGTATCACCGCATCTGTAACGACAAGCTCTATTAATATATTACATGATCCACCCCGTCCGATAAACACTATAAAAAAAAATATATAAAACTGTGTCAAAAAAGCCAAGCGATCAAAAAGGCGTATGTCGCACAAAATGCTACCAATAAAATTGTCACCTCATCTCATAAAAAATGAGCCCCTACATAAGAAAATCTTTCAAAAAATAAAAAAAACTATAGCTCCCAGAACATGGAAACACTGAGGCCCCTTTCACACGGGCGAGTTTTCCGCGCGGGTGCAATGCGTGAGGAGGACGCATTGCATCCGCACTGAATCCGGACCCAATTATTTCTATGGGGCTGTGCACATGAGCGGTGATTTTCACGCATCACTTCTGCGTTGCGTGAAAATCGCAGCATGCTCCAGTTTCTGCGTTTTCCACGCAACGCAGGCCCCATAGAAGTGTTGGATGAAGGACCTGCCGTGATGTCACAGGATCACATGGGTCACATGGTCCACTCAAATGCTTCTATGATTGGACCATGTGACCCTGTGACGTCACCACAGGTCCTCAAGCATCCCAACCATCAAGAGAGAAGACGTTCGGGGGCTCTGCGCGTACAATGGGAGAAGGTAAGTTAACTATTTTTTATTTTTAACCCTCTATAGCCCGGGGAACATTGCATTCTGTAATTAGAATGCGATTATTTTCCCTTATAACTATGTTATAAAGGAAAATAAATACATATACAGAATAATCATCCCGAAACCAGACTTCAGTGATGGGTACCAAGCACGCGGATTTTTTCACGCGCGTGCTAAACGCACTACAAACGTTAGCACACGCGTGGAAAAATCGTGGCGATTCCCGCAACGCACCCGCCTCTTATCCGGGCGTCAAACATGACGCCCGTGTGCAAGAGGCCTAAAACATTATTTTTTTTGTTTCAAATATGCTATTATTCTGTTAAAGTTAAATAAATAAAAAAGTATACATATTAGGTATCTCCACGTCTGTAACAACCAGCTCTATAAAAATATCACATGACCTAACAACTCAGCTGAACACTGTAAAAAAATGAAAAATAAAAACAGTGCCAGAAAAGCCATTTTTTTGTCACCTAACATTACATAAAGTGCAACACTAAGCGATCAAAAAAGCATATGCCCCCCAAAATAGTACCAATCAAACTGTCACCTCATCCCGCAAAAAATGAGACCTTACCTAAGACAATTGGTTTAAAAAAATAAAAAAGCTATGGCTCTCAGACTATGGAGACACTAAAACATCTTTTTTTTTGTTTTAAAAATGCTATTATTGTGTACAACTTAAATAAATAAGAAAAAGTATACATATTAGGCATTGCCACGTCCGTAACGTTCTGCTCTAAAAATGTCACGTGACCTAACTCCTCAGAGGAACGCTGTAAAAATAAATAAATAAAGACTGTGCCGAAACAACCAATTTTTGGTCACCTTGCCCCATAATGTGTAATAATGAATTATCAAAATAATCATATGTACCCAAAAAAGGTACCAATAAAAACGTCAATTCTTCCTGCAAAAAACATGCCCCGGCAGAAAAAAAAGGTATTTAGAAAATGAAGACACAAAAGCATAATTAAAAAAAAAAATGCTTTATTATGAAAAACTGAAACAAACAAACAAACAAACAAAGTAGACATATTTGATATTATTGCATCCTTAACAACCTGCTCTATAAAAATAGCACATGATCTACCATGTCAGATGAATGTTGTAAAAAATAAAAACGATGCCAAAACATCCATTATTTGTTTACTTTGCCTCACAAAAAACGTAATATAAGGGAATTAAAAATCATATGTACCACAAAATAGTATAAATTCAACTGGCACCTTATCCCCTAGTTTCCAAAATTAGGTCACTTTTTGGGAGTTTCTACTGGAAGGGTGCATCAGGGGGCTTCAATTGGGACATTGCATCTAAAAACCAGTCCAGCAAAATCTGCCTTCCAAAAACCATATGACTCTCCTTTTCTTCTGCGTCCTGCTGTGTGCCCCTACATCAGTTCATGACCATATGTGGGGTGTTTCTGTAAACCACAGAATCAGGGTAAAAAATATAGAGTTTTGTTGGGCTGTTAACCCTCAATATGTTAAAGAAAAAAAAGGATTAAAATGGAAAATCTGCCAAAAAAGTGAAATTTTGAAATTTCATCTCCATTTTCCTTTAAATCTTGTGGAACACCTCGAGGGTTAACAAAGTTTGTAAAATCAGTTTTGAGTAACTCGAGGGGTGTAGTTTCTAAAATGGGGTCATTTATGGGGGGTTTCCACTATGTAAGCCCCGCAAAGTGACTTTAGACCTGAACTGGTCCTTAAAAAGTGTGTTTTGGAAATTTTCTTAAAGATTTTAAGAATTGCTTCTAAATTTCTAAGCCTTCTAACGTCCTAAAAAAATAAAATGACATTTACAAAATGGTGCCCACATGAAGTAGACATATGTGGAATGTTAAGTAATAAATATTTTATGAGTTACAGTATCACTTTCCGTTTTAAAAGTAGAGAAATATAAATTTAGAAAATTGCACATTTTTCAAAATTTTTGGCAAATTTTGGATTTTTTCATAAATAAAGGTAAACTATATTGACTCAAATTTATGACTATCATGAAGTACAATGTGTTACGCGAAAACATTTTCAAAATGGCTTGGATAATTAAAAGTGTTCCAAAGCTATTACCACATAAGTTGACACATGTCAGATTTGCAAAAAAATGGCCTGGGCAGGAGTGTGAAAATTGGCCGGGGTTAGAAGGGGTTAAAGAATTTTAAAAATAGACAACTTCTTCAAAAAATGCTTGAATTGAGGAATAAGAGGGTTAAAATTGACAAAGACAGTACATTATTTTAGCACAGCCCAAGTTCAGACACTTAAGTCTTACCTTTTATGTTTAAGGGCAGTAGTGAATAAAATGGATGGGAACTTGGTACCGGTAAGAACCATTAGACATCAATCAACAATCATGTTGCACTTGGAAGATCTTTTCATTTAGTCAGAGCAGAATCAAACATCACTTTGTACCTCTGCCTGTAGCAGTAACTGCTAGGAGATCATGGGAACTCTAGTCCGTTTGCTTTGAAGCCTTTTCACCTTGATGTTAGTGAACAGCAAGACAGAAATCAATATGGGTTTATAGGAATTGCTGCTGTACTTCTCCTTGGTTTTGTTCATTTTAATTCCCTTGCATGTGCGCTTTCCACATGCCTGCTTATAGCTGGAGGGGATTGGTCTTACCCATGCCACATCTCAACTTGTGCCTGGCTTGACCTAAATTTATAATATTATAATGTCCTTTCTCCAGAGACCTCCTTTTTTAGCTAACAGATAGGCTAGGAAGTCCCTGTCTAGAATCACAGGGATATATATTTATTTTTGCATTATATTCTTACATCAGACACAATGAGCTTCCAGATTCTGACTGAGCTGTAAGAGAAGCGCTCATGCATGCAAAACACTACATTAGACTGGTCCTATTTCACACTGACCTGCTGCAGGCTCCTTGTGCAGCCCAGTGCTGATAGCTATGTATACTAGTATGAAAGCATTCTGTGGAGAAAGCTAGTGAAATAGAGAACTAATTACAGCTTTAGGTGATGCTGAAACCATAGACCGTTTGATATCCTTCATGCAACCTTCCCAAACATTACGTCATCATGTAACTATTCCTATAAGTAGATCACTTGCTATTAGTGGCTCTGTAGGTTTAATACAATAAAACAAGTCGCTAAAAGGAACAAAATGAACATTAGCAGACACCCAACATGCTGATTTTAATTTGGGAAAACTCCTGCTATTACTTTGTAAGGAGAAGCTTGCAGGGGTACTTGCTCTCCTTAAAGGTTACGTACACCTTCGGAGGAAAAAAAATATATGATTGCATTTGACTTATTTAGGGCTAAAAATCATTTTTCAGTTGGTCACAAAGGGTTAATTGTGCCTGTCATCTAATAATACTTATCTCTAATTTACTAAGAGGTAATCATCATTAATTATCAGTAAGATAAGAACTGAGCTATAATGAGTGTTTACAATGTCATAAAGCAGAAATAAGGAGCCGATCAGCTCCCCAACTGACGGAAAAGAGAGAAAATTCAGAGGCTGCTTCTAGAGCATCTCAGCTATGTACAGACAAAAATTCCATATTTGTAATAAAGACCAATTTAAAAAAAAGATTTTTAGCTAAAAATTAGTACAATTCAATAATTTTAAAAAATTGCCCCAAAGGTATACATAGCCTTAAAGTGACCAGCTGTGTATAGAGATTAGTGGCAATGCTCCACTGGAAAATAATATGCAAAGAGAACTGTCCTTTTGGAAGTGGATTTTTTTTGTGATTTAAGAGACCTAACTATTTATGTGTTGGGATGCACTCTTTGTTAATGTTTTTGGGATATCTTTTCTTTTTTAGTTTACTTGGAGAAAACTGTACTAAATATTAAAAAGTACTTTTTCAAACTTAATTAAGTAACAAGTTTTCCTAAAATGTCCCATGAGGCTATGAGAGTACCTTTGGTTCAGCCACAAACAGATTTGAGTCTGAACCAAACTTTTTAAAAAATTTGGTGAACTGGACCCAAAACGAATCTCGACTGGTTCGCTCATCTCTACAAACAAAATAATCACAGTTAAGTGAAGTTTTATAAAATTCAACTCTCACGCTACCCCCGTCATTTAAACCCTCAGATGCCGCGTTCAATGATGATCGCAGCATCTGAGACTCACATTCAGGTTAAAAAAAAAAGAGGGCTGCTGCTCCCGTCATGATTGAAGAATACTCGGCAAAGGACCTGCTGCAAGCATAAAAACGTCACCATTATCAGTGATCATGTCACTCATGTGTCCAGCTTGATCACATGGTGACATCATGCTGTCACCGTGCGCAGCCAGCTTGATCACATGGTTATGTCTTCACGGTCACAGCAGGTCCTTCAATCAAGACGGGAGCAGATGGCCTCTCCTCTATCAAGTAGATGTATGTGCTGTTGCTGCAGCACAGCATCACCTTTTGCTGGTAAGGATTTAAAACCAGCGAAGCCCTCATAGCTGTTGTGACTACTCACAACGGCATTCGGTAAGCGCATATATATCGATTATATCTGTACATACACTAAGAAGATATCACACATGAGGCGTTGTATGTTTTTGTCTTTGTTTTCTTTATGTATAATATCAAGTGGATAGGGATAGTATAATTTTTTTCAATTTTCAGCCCCAATTGTAGGAAAAATTGATTCGTTACCACGAACAGCGAGGAAATTCAGATTTGTGGAAAATCAATTTTTTCCTAAACTTTTGATTGAATCCCACTTCGGATGCTTTGATTTTCTCAACAGTAATCACAGCTTAAAGTCCCATATTAATATCAAGTCAAAATATAGAATTTCGTTGTAGTTTAAAGAGACACACCCTGAAAAAAATTATTAGAACTATCTAACTGCAAAACAATATTCACTGAAAATTACATAAATATGGCTTGTTCATGTATATCATTCAATTACTTAATAACAGTAACTGTAAGATCCTCACCTGTCTCGCACTCCGATGTGACCAAAAAGGGTCCTCGTGGAGCTGCGGGACAGGTTACGCGTGTCTCCACTGATACACCAGCTCCGACCACTTTGCGAACCAAAGCGGGGACGCGTTTGCATCTGCGCCAGAGGGGAAGACCGCATGGGTTTCGGGGACAGCTGGGTCGGGCTAGTGGCACTATGCCGCGGCCGAGCTTGTCTCTGGTGCCTATTGCGGATTCTATTCCGGTGTCCATGTTGACATGCTCGCATAATCCCGCAGATCCTGTTGTGCGTCCGCATGTACGTTTGAAAGTGGGTTCGCAAGGGGATACGCGGTCGCCTGTGCGTGCTTCTTATTCGCTTCTCCGGCCAGCAAAGGGAATAGCACCTGGCCGCAAGTGCAAAGTAGATTAGGGGGTCAGCATTGATCTAATTGACTAATGACTGACCAAGCCTTGTACACAGGTGTAGGCAGGATGATGACCTATGGGGAGTGTACACTTGGCGCCCTGGGATTTGTTAGCAGGCACATAAAAGGTGGCCTCCCAGGTCGGTCAGTGCCCATTGTTTTTCTTCCTATCCAGCTGCAGGTCAGAACTGCTTACTTCTGAGAGAAGATTGCTTGGACTCCGTCCGCTCCAGTGGGACCCAGGACCCGGGATTTTTCTTGAAGCATTCCTTTACCTGGCAAACATCTCAGGGACTAATGCACGGTTTGGGACTTCTTCTGGCTTTCCCATAGTTTCGTGTACCTGTTATTTTGCTCCAGCAAGTTACCTGGACTTTTGGTTTGTTTTTGTGAATAAACACCTTTAATTTGAACTTTACTGGTCTGTTTGTTGGTGCCTTGAATTACAGAAACTGAATATATCCTGAATCCATCAGAAGACCAAAAAGCTCAATGGTAAGGAACTTGATTTTGGGATTAACATTTCTTTAACCAGGAAATCTATACAATATAGTTTTACTAAATCAGTGGAGTTCTTTGTGTATGTGAGGGGAGGAGATTGGGGGAAGGATGAATCTGGGAAATTCTGGTTGTCACAGCCGCTGTTTCCGGCCGTGACCTTCTGTCCATTCGTGTGCTGAAGTTCCTCGCTGCAGCTTCGTTTCAGTGTGTTTGTATGTGGTATTGTATGGGTTAACTCCCATGTGTGTCTTTCAGGAGTTAATCCTCTCTGTCTGCTCCATGGGTGTGGCCTCTCAGCTGCACCCATGGTACCTGTATATAAGGCTGAGGTTTCCTCAGTTCTGGGTCAGCTCTCCTGGTGTTTGTTTGTCCTGCTCCCTGTTTCTTCTCTGTCTTCGATGCTGCTGACCCATGGGATCTGTGTCCGTCTGTGCTCTGTAGGTTCCCCTACTTGTTATCTAAAAGATTTATTTTTTTATAGAGGTGATTAGAGGTGGGGCTGAGGAAATATGCAAATGATCCAGAAAAAAAATTTGAAGAATTTTCTTTCTTTTATAAGGTTTTTAGAAGGTGTCTTATTCATGTTCTGATCTTAAATCTTATCTAAACACCATAATATTTCCTAGATTATCCTATGACCAGAAAAAAAAAACTAAACATCGCTTTCTCTAGGGATGAATTAAAAGAAGCTATTAAACAAGCCCCAGGGTTTGGATGGAGTTCCCTTTGTTTTTTTCCTAAATTAGCTGCTTCTGGATATCCTGACATTAGAAGATGCTCAAGTATGGAGTAGCCTTTATAAATCTATGGAAGGTGCTCACATTTTAATGATACAAAAAAGCCCCCCACTATGATCTCATATTATTATATTCCTCTCTTGAACATTGATGTGAATTTAGTAAACATAGAAAAAAGATTGCGGCACTCACCACTAAAGGAAGTGCAAGTTTTTCTATATTTACTACATTGCTGACATCGTTGAGGACCAATACCGCTGGTTTATGCACACATTCCAGGTCCAGGTAAATGTGGGACTTGGTTGCTGTGCAGATCCTTGGTTGCAGTGTCGGTCAATTGTGGAGATTTATCAAACTGGTGTAAAATAAAACTGGCTTCGTTGTCCATAGCAACCAATCAGATTCTACCGTTAATTTTCATCACAGCTCCTTTGGAAAATGAAAGGAGGAATCTGGTTGCTATGGACAACAAGCCAGTTCTACTTTACCCCATGCTGATTGATATGAAGTTACTGGCCAAAGCTTTGGCTAATCATCTTGCTTTGTAAGTAAATTGTGAATCTGAATCAGACTGGATTTATTCATGGGATAGTAATAACATATCATCTTCAAAACTGTTTGCTAATTTACAGTATGCGGTATCTTGCTTTGTTGAGGGATTCTATTGCTTGTTGTTATAGCCTTCAGTATGGTACAGCGGGCATCCTTATGGGGGATACTAGAAAGATTTGAGTTTGGTGGAACAGTTATTTCTTGGATAAAAATAATGTATAGAAATCCCAGGACACAGTTTGAATAAAGTTAGTTCTGCCTTTTTTGCTTTGTCAAGAGGCACTTGTCATGCGCTCTATCCCTGTTTCATTTGCTTTAGTTAGTGAAGCTTTAGCATTAAAGATCAGAGGTTATTACTATTACTATTATTATTATTTATTTTAATGCACTATTAATTCCATGGCACTGTACATCCAGTCGAGGTTAAACAAATATAAAAATACAATAAACAAGAAACTATTAACAGAAGTTCAGCAGGGATGGGACTCTGCCCGCAAGAGCTTACAATCTATAAGGTTGATTAAATGATCTTGTTGTATGTGAATGCTCCTTGATCTCAGTGAAGATGTCATCTAAGTATAAAAAGAATTTGGGTTATGCTCAAGTATCCAAATTGATTGGACAAAATTCACTATTCTTCCTTTTAATTCTAATTTCGAGCTAAGCTCATGTTATTTAGGTAATCTACAAATTGTGGAGGTTTCCCTATGTAGGCATCATGATTGTTAAAGCTTTCAAGTGGAGCAAACCTGATTTATGCATTTTCATGTCTCTCAAAAAGGTTCCAATACAAGGGCATAACCAGCAAAAATGAGACAATGACCCCACTCCTGTGCCACATCTCCAGCAGGAGTCTGGTATATCCGGGTTGAGCATGCACAAGAAGACAGGGGTTTTGTACTATTGCTTAAAAAGCTTATGAGTTCTCCTTAATTTTGATACATCTATTAAAGCCACAGAAATTGGCCAGGATAAAGGCCTTTTCCGGTTTTGACAAAGAAATTTAGAGTTCTGATTCCCAAAAAGTAGGTATTGGGCAAAGAAGAGGAAAGTAGAGAGTGATATACAATGGAGAGAGCATGTTTTAGGAGAGTAGATTGCTGTGCAGAAGCTGTTTTAGCCAATACAATGACCTCATGGGATCACATTTGACAGCGAAAATCAAGGGAATTAAGAAAAGGTGCCGTCCGGACCCTTGGGAGAGTAGGTATCATGTCCCAGTCAGGGGAATTTTGATGATTCAATCCTTTCTTCAGAGGGAGACCAACCAGGGGTGCCCATATCCCAGTAACTTCAATCAGATGAGGGTGGATATGTGCTTGAAGAAGACCTAATAGCTTATCAGGATCAGTAAATTGGAAAATGACAGGAGTTTTACATCTTAAGGACCAAACTGCAAGGGTGCCTTTAGTGATGTTTCAATGGGAATTATGAAGAATTATCATTCAGAGAAAAGGAATAAAGTCCCCAAAGTACTGATTTCTCCTATGTAGTGAGAAAATGTTTTTCAAGATTAGTGCATAGCAATGAGGAGGTGTGAGAGAGTAAACAAAGCTCTCTGCCCAGATGGACCGCCTTATAGTACATGTAAATGTCGGAAGACCGAATCCACCAAACCGCTTCTTTTTACTTAGAGTAGAATAAGCTGTTTATGGAGATATGGAGTACATGTAAATGTCGGAAGACCGAATCCACCAAACCGCTTCTTTTTACTTCGAGTAGAATAAGCTGTTTATGGAGTTACAGAGAAAAAGAGAAATTCTGTGGACTTGACTTACCTATCCAGGAAATAAACAGGATTTTAGTATTCCTAAATTAGGTCTTGATCTCATGGAGCAGGGGGACATAATTGAGAGAGTACAGCTCTCTAGTATCTGAGGAAACCTGTGTCCCCAGACATCGAAGGCTTTTGGTGGCCAAGGAAAAGGGGCAATGTAAAGGGCGTAGCGAGGAAGGGGAGCAGGAAATATGCAGGACTCCAGATTTACCATAATTAATTTTAAAATTACGAGACAAAGCTGAATTATTGGAATATAGACAGAAATCATCTATAATAGCAATGGGGCATTATTAAAAAAATAATAATAAACTCGGATATCCCATTTAATCACTAGTCTTGGTTTGGGGGATGATTCAAAAACTGTGAGAAATGGAAAATGATCTAAGTGCAGAATTATGGTGTCTGTGGTCACTTTTTCATGGAGGAATAAGTAAAATGTCCCTAAATCACTTACAGTTGTTTCACAATTTATGTTAAACCACAATCTCCATTAGTGTTGAGCACGAATATTCGAACCGCGAATTTTAATCGTGAATATCGCCACTTCAAGAATTCGCAATATTTAGAATATAGTGCTACATATTCGTATTCACGAATAGTGTTGATCGCGAATATTCTAATTGCGAATTTATCGCAACAATCGCCACTTAGCAACATCCCTAGCAACCAAAAGGAAAGTTGCCTACCCCTTGGTGTTGATCGCGAATATTCTAATAGCAAATTTTTATCGTGAATATATTATATTGCCGATTTTCGCAATCAAGTAAATAATGACTGGAGATCACGAATTCTCGAATTTACGAATTTATGGCGAATATTTGACAAAAAATTCACGAAATATCACAAATTTGAATATCGCCAATGCCGCTCATCACTAATCTCTATTACAAACCTAAATAACTGCTTTATATAAGAGGGTAGGAGTCATCCTTTGACCCTAAATGTGGATTATTTGACATGAAACTTGTACTCCTGATTTGGCATTGTCGGAAACTGCATCAGTATTGGACTCAAATTCTTAAATATTTAGGGTTTATATTTAATATTGAGCTAAAGGGTATACCCCCCTCACCATATTATTGCTTCAGGGTAGACATGAGTGAATTTCCTGAAATTCAATTTGGGTTCCATTCAAATAAATTGGTTAGCAGGCAAAAATAAATTCTACTCAAGTGCTCAGATTGCCCTGAAAAGACTTGTATGATACTGTGAGGTCTCCTAGGACCATATCCAACCCCATTCAAGCTCTTTAATGCAATACATTAGTCAAAGTGACAGTGACATATATGGGTGAACACATGGTAGCTGGTGGTAACAAGCAGCCTGTTTAATAACACTTCTCTGTCAGATTTTAAAAAAATGAAAACATGATCCAAAAGTTGGCGTATTTTTTGCATTAAAAGACACACTTTTTTTTTTTTTTAGCAAGAACAAATCTTGCTAAAAAAGCTTGCATCTTATAAATGGCAGTCAGGGAGATCCAGCATGGCCAGACCAAATGCCGGATCATTGAGAGAGCTCTGCGTCCTCACATACCACACTCTTTCTGCGGACCTGTGCGATCATCAGCAGCAGGAGAGAACATGGGGAGGGAGGTCCTACAGCTGTACTGAAAGGAAATGAAAACTCTAAGTACATCTTAAGGGCCTTTCATTATGTCATCAATGGGAGGAGCCAGAAGAACTATACAAGGGACACTAGTGCAGGGAAATGTGAGTTCTTATTAAAGATAAGTGTGTGTAGTAGTGTTGTATGTGCGTAGTAGAGCTGTATGTGTGTACCAGAACTGTATGGATGTAGCAGTGCTGTATGTGTGTAGCAGAGCTGTATGGGTGTAGCAGAGCTGTATGGGTGTAGCAGAGCTGTATGGGTGTATAGTAGAGCTGTGTATGTAGCAGGGCTGTATATATATAGTAGAGCTGTATCTGTGTGTAACAGAGTTTTATCTGTGTATGGCAATGAGATGAGATTGAAGGTGTTGCTTACAGCTGCCCTGGGTTTGCTTTTCCCAAGAAGCATTGCCTCATGTGAATGATGCTTCGCACAAAAGAGCTCTCAGAAGACCTACGATTAAGAATTGTCGACTTGCATAAAGCTGGAAAGGGTTATAAAAGTATTGCAAAAAGTCCTGCTGTTCATCAGTCCACGGAAAGACAAATTGTCTATGAATGGAGAAAGTTCAGCACTGCTACCACTCTCCCTAGGAGTGGCCGTCTTGTAAATATGACTGCAAGAGCACAGCGCAGACTACTCAATGAGGTGAAGAAGAATTCTAGACTGTCAGCTAAAGACTTACAAAAGTCTCTGGCATATGCTAACAACCTTGTTAGCAAATCTACGATACATAAAACACTAAATAAGAATGGATTTCATGGGAGGATACCACAAAGGAAACCACTGCTGTCCAAAAAAATCATTGCTGCACGTTTACAGCCTGCACAAGAGCGCCTGGATGTTCCACAGCAGTACTGGCAAAATATTCTGTGGACAGATGAAACCAAAGGTGAGTTGTTTGGAAGAAACACAAAACACTATGGGCCATATTTATCATTAGCTTAAGTCACTTTTATAGCGTGGAAAAGTCGCAAAAAATTTCAAGAATCTAGACGTTTTGCCTTATGTAAATGAATGGCAAGACAGATTTAATATTTGCGACTTTTTAAATAGTCGCAAAATAGTCGCAAAAAAATGCGCAAACTCACTCCACTGAGGACCATGCTTATGTTGTAGAAAAATTTGCCTAACTAAAAATGATGGCCCTAAAACTGAACTGAAGAGTAATTTTTTTTGTGTTTTACCTTTCCTTTAAAAAAAAGTATAAATTTTTTCCCAAAACTTTTTTGATCTAAAATGATGTTTGATTTTTGGTTTTTACGATTTATGGAATTTGGTTGTGTAAAATGATTTTTGAACTATATGTTGACTTAAGTAAATCTGAATTTACATGTAATTGCAATAATAAATTTTTATCACACTAGGTACATTTTAGTTGTAGATTCCATACAAAAAGGGAATTGCATGGGAATGTATTTAATAACCCGCGTTAAATTTAAAATTAAAAATTCTCTCTATATATATAGCTATGTATATATTTGGTATTTGTATTTTTTCCAACTACTAAAAAAAGCCAAACACCGCTTGTAAACACAACTATAAGCCAACATAACACCAGCAACTACAGGAAGAAACATCTGTAATGTCAATGTATTTGGTTTTCATGGTTGGTCAAATATGACCGTACGCTTTTTGGCTTGTGGGCCATGTCTCAATAAAAATGCACGTGAGCAGACATCTATGCGTGCAAATAAACCATGATATTGTTTGGTTACCCAGCTTGGTGTTGTTGGAGGAACAGTACTCCATCTACCATCTTTCCTTGCCTTTTCCTGGATATCATAGGAGGAATTTGAACTCAAACCTACACCTCTACCACAAAGGGGGAATATAGTTTGCTATGTCCCTATTTTCCATGAATCCAATTCGATACTGAAAAAGATCAATCCCTGGCTTTGTCATTTACATATGGTGATTATGGTCATACACATGTCCAGCCACAATACAATTCTACTATTGCTGAGGAGTGTTTAATTTGTTGTTGGTAACTTCCTCTGTTATTGACCCTAGAGATGGTTCAGGATTAGAGGGCCGGATTTGTTTGAAGGCCACATGAACATGGCTATTAGGCAGCCATGGCTGCATTACAACGTGAAAAATACAGAAGAACCAAAATAAGGCACCATCCATGTCCATCCAGCAAGGATAGTCAAATGAACAATAATAGTCACAGTAAGTGGTCCAATATCCACCACCAGGGCCGTAACTATAGGGGAAACAGGGGAAGCCCCAGATTTGGGGCCCGGACCCAGAAGGGGCACATACAGGCGGAGGAGGACTAAAATCTTTTGTCACACCAACCACCGCAGGTACACAAAGCAAATAAATACCATGGCAGTCGAAATAGTGTTGACAATTGATAGAAAAGGTGCTTGGCCTGGTCTGGGAGAGCTATCTTCACTCGCTACATGAATGAAGCCGACATTAAACAAAGTGGTTTTGGCTAAATTAATTGCGGAGTTCGTCCACATTCCAAAATGTAAAGTAAGGGCCACTGTCCTCCAGCTAATGACCCACGGACACGATATAATTAAATTTAAATAGACACACATATAAAGGCATTATTTAATCCATTTTTCCAAGCAAAAAAACAGCATCAGTACATGTCCGTTCTGATGAGTCATTTTTAACGAGGACATAATCAATCATTTTGGCTCCAATTTTTTAGGTTACAAAACAAATAGAAACTTTAAATGCCTCACATAAGATGACGAAGGAGAGGCCTTTTAATACAACCTGTACAACCTATATTAAAATAATCTCCCCTTGTGCAGCTTATGTGACTATTTAACCTATTGCCAAAATCCAAATTAAGAATAAATAGAGCACCAATGTTAAAAAATAATGGCAACTAAAGAATCTACCATCATGACGGACATGTAAATATGCTTTACTTAAGGGGGTTAAATCTTATGTTAGAAACTAGTGTTGAGCGAACAGTTCGAGCATCGTTCGGGTTCGTACCGAATTTTGGGGTGTCCGGGACCCGGACCCGAACCCGGACATTTTCAAAAAAGTTCGGGTTCGGGTTCGTCGTTCGGCATGTATTTAGGCGCATTTTGAAAGGCTGCAAAGCAGCCAATCAACATGCATCATACTACTTGCCCTAAGATGCCATCGCAGCCATGCCTACTATTGGAAAGGCTGTGATTGGCCGAGTGCAGCATGTGACTCAGCCTCTTTATAAGCTTGTGCGCACGTCGGGACGTGCTCACTCCCGATGTGAATAGAACAGGGATAGACGCAGCTGATGCTAGGGCGAGAATAGGCAGGGATAATTGAATAACTGGAAGCAAATTTCTCTCCTCCACCTGTGATTCATCTGAACAACTGCAGCTGAGCTGCTTTTTTGATAGGGATTGGCTATTTTTAGAGTGGCCAGAGTGATTTTTCCATCCACATGTACCTGGGCTGACCGCCGCCGCCATTTTGCGACTTGTAGTGCTGCAGCAGAAGCTGCCACAGTGTGCATTCCAAAGCTCCAAACAAGTCAGACATCTACACCTGGGATTCAGACCAATAGCGATTTAGCAGCACAGTCCAAGGCTATTTTTTTAAAGGTTGTGCAGACCATTTTGTGGCACATGTTACTGGGCTGATAGGCGGCGGCCATCTTGGGACTAGTGCTGCAGCACAATCTCTCCCAACGTCCATTAATCACTTGTAATAGTGGTCTGTGCCATAGAAATCCTACATCAGGGACTTGGGTGTGCTTGTGTCACCCCTACTAATACCAGTCCACCTGTAATCCATACAGTCAAAAGACTGAAAGTATTCCAGTGAGGGAATTTTTTTATTTAAAAAGGCCAAGTTAGTTTATCTGGCGTTCAATATACTAGATACAGTTAGGCTCATGCATTTCATACATCTGGAATTAGCAAATTAATGTGCTGGGGTTGGGAAAACATATATGTACCCATACTAGAATCTGTCAAAGAAAGCGGTACTCACATATAACAGTCATTCCATCTGTAATCCATACAGTCAAAAGACTGAAAGTATTCCAGTGAGGGAATTTTTTTTATTTAAAAAAGGCCAAGTTAGTTTATCTGGCGTTCAATATACTAGATACAGTTAGGCCTACGTTTCATACATCTGGAATTAGCAAATTAATGTGCTGGGGTTGGGAAAACATATATGTACCCATACTAGAATCTGTCAAAGAAAGCGGTACTCACATATAACAGTCATTCCATCTGTAATCCATACAGTCAAAAGACTGAAAGTATTCCAGTGAGGGAATTTTTTTATTTAAAAAAGGCCAAGTTAGTTTATCTGGCGTTCAATATACTAGATACAGTTAGGCCTGCGTTTCATACATCTGGAATTAGCAAATTAATGTGCTGGGGTTGGGAAAACATATATGTACCCATACTAGAATCTGTCAAAGAAAGCGGTACTCACATATAACAGTCATTCCATCTGTAATCCATACAGTCAAAAGACTGAAAGTATTCCAGTGAGGGAATTTTTTTATTTAAAAAGGCCAAGTTAGTTTATCTGGCGTTCAATATACTAGATACAGTTAGGCCTGCGTTTCATACATCTGGAATTAGCAAATTAATGTGCTGGGGTTGGGAAAACATATATGTACCCATACTAGAATCTGTCAAAGAAAGCGGTACTCACATATAACAGTCATTCCATCTGTAATCCATACAGTCAAAAGACTGAAAGTATTCCAGTGAGGGAATTTTTTTATTTAAAAAGGCCAAGTTAGTTTATCTGGCGTTCAATATACTAGATACAGTTAGGCCTGCGTTTCATACATCTGGAATTAGCAAACTAATGTGCTGGGGTTGGGAAAACATATATGTACCCATACTAGAATCTGTCAAAGAAAGCGGTACTCACATATAACAGTCATTCCATCTGTAATCCATACAGTCAAAAGACTGAAAGTATTCCAGTGAGGGAATTTTTTTATTTAAAAAAGGCCAAGTTAGTTTATCTGGCGCTCAATATACTAGATACAGTTAGGCCTGCGTTTCATACATCTGGAATTAGCAAACTAATGTGCTGGGGTTGGGAAAACATATATGTACCCATACTAGAATCTGTCAAAGAAAGCGGTACTCACATATAACAGTCATTCCATCTGTAATCCATACAGTCAAAAGACTGAAAGTATTCCAGTGAGGGAATTTTTTTATTTAAAAAAGGCCAAGTTAGTTTATCTGGCGTTCAATATACTAGATACAGTTAGGCCTGCGTTTCATACATCTGGAATTAGCAAATTAATGTGCTGGGGTTGGGAAAACATATATGTACCCATACTAGAATCTGTCAAAGAAAGCGGTACTCACATATAACAGTCATTCCATCTGTAATCCATACAGTCAAAAGACTGAAAGTATTCCAGTGAGGGAATTTTTTTATTTAAAAAGGCCAAGTTAGTTTATCTGGCGTTCAATATACTAGATACAGTTAGGCCTGCGTTTCATACATCTGGAATTAGCAAATTAATGTGCTGGGGTTGGGAAAACATATATGTACCCATACTAGAATCTGTCAAAGAAAGCGGTACTCACATATAACAGTCATTCCATCTGTAATCCATACAGTCAAAAGACTGAAAGTATTCCAGTGAGGGAATTTTTTTTATTTAAAAAGGCCAAGTTAGTTTATCTGGCGTTCAATATACTAGATACAGTTAGGCCTGCGTTTCATACATCTGGAATTAGCAAACTAATGTGCTGGGGTTGGGAAAACATATATGTACCCATACTAGAATCTGTCAAAGAAAGCGGTACTCACATATAACAGTCATTCCATCTGTAATCCATACAGTCAAAAGACTGAAAGTATTCCAGTGAGGGAATTTTTTTATTTAAAAAGGCCAAGTTAGTTTATCTGGCGCTCAATATACTAGATACAGTTAGGCCTGCGTTTCATACATCTGGAATTAGCAAACTAATGTGCTGGGGTTGGGAAAACATATATGTACCCATACTAGAATCTGTCAAAGAAAGCGGTACTCACATATAACAGTCATTCCATCTGTAATCCATACAGTCAAAAGACTGAAAGTATTCCAGTGAGGGAATTTTTTTATTTAAAAAGGCCAAGTTAGTTTATCTGGCGTTCAATATACTAGATACAGTTAGGCCTGCGTTTCATACATCTGGAATTAGCAAATTAATGTGCTGGGGTTGGGAAAACATATATGTACCCATACTAGAATCTGTCAAAGAAAGCGGTACTCACATATAACAGTCATTCCATCTGTAATCCATACAGTCAAAAGACTGAAAGTATTCCAGTGAGGGAATTTTTTTATTTAAAAAGGCCAAGTTAGTTTATCTGGCGTTCAATATACTAGATACAGTTAGGCCATGCGTTTCATACATCTGGAATTAGCAAACTAATGTGCTGGGGTTGGGAAAACATATATGTACCCATACTAGAATCTGTCAAAGAAAGCGGTACTCACATATAACAGTCATTCCATCTGTAATCCATACAGTCAAAAGACTGAAAGTATTCCAGTGAGGGAATTTTTTTTATTTAAAAAGGCCAAGTTAGTTTATCTGGCGCTCAATATACTAGATACAGTTAGGCCTGCGTTTCATACATCTGGAATTAGCAAACTAATGTGCTGGGGTTGGGAAAACATATATGTACCCATACTAGAATCTGTCAAAGAAAGCGGTACTCACATATAACAGTCATTCCATCTGTAATCCATACAGTCAAAAGACTGAAAGTATTCCAGTGAGGGAATTTTTTTATTTAAAAAGGCCAAGTTAGTTTATCTGGCGTTCAATATACTAGATACAGTTAGGCCTGCGTTTCATACATCTGGAATTAGCAAACTAATGTGCTGGGGTTGGGAAAACATATATGTACCCATACTAGAATCTGTCAAAGAAAGCGGTACTCACATATAACAGTCATTCCATCTGTAATCCATACAGTCAAAAGACTGAAAGTATTCCAGTGAGGGAATTTTTTTATTTAAAAAAGGCCAAGTTAGTTTATCTGGCGTTCAATATACTAGATACAGTTAGGCCTGCGTTTCATACATCTGGAATTAGCAAACTAATGTGCTGGGGTTGGGAAAACATATATGTACCCATACTAGAATCTGTCAAAGAAAGCGGTACTCACATATAACAGTCATTCCATCTGTAATCCATACAGTCAAAAGACTGAAAGTATTCCAGTGAGGGAATTTTTTTTATTTAAAAAGGCCAAGTTAGTTTATCTGGCGTTCAATATACTAGATACAGTTAGGCCTGCGTTTCATACATCTGGAATTAGCAAACTAATGTGCTGGGGTTGGGAAAACATATATGTACCCATACTAGAATCTGTCAAAGAAAGCGGTACTCACATATAACAGTCATTCCATCTGTAATCCATACAGTCAAAAGACTGAAAGTATTCCAGTGAGGGAATTTTTTTATTTAAAAAGGCCAAGTTAGTTTATCTGGCGTTCAATATACTAGATACAGTTAGGCTCATGCGTTTCATACATCTGGAATTAGCAAACTAATGTGCTGGGGTTGGGAAAACATATATGTACCCATACTAGAATCTGTCAAAGAAAGCGGTACTCACATATAACAGTCATTCCATCTGTAATCCATACAGTCAAAAGACTGAAAGTATTCCAGTGAGGGAATTTTTTTATTTAAAAAGGCCAAGTTAGTTTATCTGGCGTTCAATATACTAGATACAGTTAGGCCTGCGTTTCATACATCTGGAATTAGCAAACTAATGTGCTGGGGTTGGGAAAACATATATGTACCCATACTAGAATCTGTCAAAGAAAGCGGTACTCACATATAACAGTCATTCCATCTGTAATCCATACAGTCAAAAGACTGAAAGTATTCCAGTGAGGGAATTTTTTTATTTAAAAAAGGCCAAGTTAGTTTATCTGGCGTTCAATATACTAGATACAGTTAGGCCTGCGTTTCATACATCTGGAATTAGCAAACTAATGTGCTGGGGTTGGGAAAACATATATGTACCCATACTAGAATCTGTCAAAGAAAGCGGTACTCACATATAACAGTCATTCCATCTGTAATCCATACAGTCAAAAGACTGAAAGTATTCCAGTGAGGGAATTTTTTTATTTAAAAAAGGCCAAGTTAGTTTATCTGGCGTTCAATATACTAGATACAGTTAGGCCTGCGTTTCATACATCTGGAATTAGCAAACTAATGTGCTGGGGTTGGGAAAACATATATGTACCCATACTAGAATCTGTCAAAGAAAGCGGTACTCACATATAACAGTCATTCCATCTGTAATCCATACAGTCAAAAGACTGAAAGTATTCCAGTGAGGGGATTTTGCTTATAAAAAATAATATATTTCATTGTGGTGCGAGTTGAATCGCAACAATGAAGAAAAATACTATTAAGGGACGAGGACGCGGTCGTGGTGGTGTCCGTGGAGCCTCTGTTGCTGGTAGAGGACGTGGCCGTTCGGCCCCAGGCGCACACAGTAGGGAACGAACTCCCTCAACTAGCCGGCAGAATGTACCGCAATATCTCGTGGGGCCCAATGCCGCTCTTAGGATGGTAAGGCCTGAGCAGGTACAGGCATTAATCGATTGGGTGGCCGACAGTGCTTCCAGCACGTTCACCACATGGTCTTCCACCCAGTCTTCTGCGGAAAGCGCACAGGTGGCACCTGAAAACCAAGCCCATCAGTCTGTCACATCACCCCAAGCATATCAGGGAAACGGTCTGAGCCACAAGTTATGCAGCAGTCTCTTCTTCTGTTTGAAGACTCTGCTTCCAGGGTTTCCCAGGGGCGTCCACCTAGCCCTTCCCCAGTGGAGGAAGACATACCATGCACTGACGCACAACCACTTATGTCTCCAGATGAAGAGGACATGGGAATACCACCACAGCAGAGTCACCGACTCTCTGATGATGACGAAACACAGGTGCCCACTGCCGCGTCTTTTGCAGTGTGCAGACTGAACAGGAGGAGGTCAGGGAGGGAGACTGGGTGGAAGACGATGCAGAGGACGATGAGGTCTTAGACCCCACATGGACTGAAGGTCGTGGCGATGACTTTCACAGTTCAGAGGAAGAGGTAGTGGTGAGACCGAGACAACAGCGAAGCCAAAGAGGGAGCAGGGGGCCAAAGCAGACGAGCCGCCGCCCCAGAGTTCGCCTGCTACTGGACATCGCCAACAGGGACCCAGCCCCACAAAGGCAGCTTCAAAGAGTTCCCTGGCATGGCACTTCTTTAAACAATGTCCTACCGACAAGACCCGAGTGACTTGCACGCTCTGCCATCAGAGCCTGAGGCGAGGCATTAACGTTCTGAACCTCAGCACAACCTGCATGACCAGGCATCTACATGCAAAGCATGAACTGCAGTGGGGTACACACCTTAAAAACCAGGCACTCGCTGAGGCTCCCCTGCTCCCTCTACCGCTGCTGCCTCGGCTTCCGCCTCGAGAGGAATGTTGCCACCTGCCGAGCAGCAAACAGAGGATGTGCCACCGACACCACCACCACCGCCACCGTCAACTAGCGTCTCCACTATATCACACAGCAGCGTTCAGCTCTCAATATCTCAAACCTTAGAGAGGAAGCGCAAATTCCCCGAGTCACCCTCGAGCCCTTGGCCTGAACGCCAGCATTTCTAAACTGCTGGCCTTTGAAATGCTGTCATTCCGGCTGGTGGACACAGACAGCTTCAAACAGCTGATGGCCATGGCTGTCCCGCAGTATGTGGTTCCCAGCCGCCACTACTTCTCCAAGACAGCCGTGCCTTCCCTGCACATGCAAGTGTCCGATAAAATCAAGTGTGCACTGCGCAACGCCATTTGTGGCAAGGTCCACCTAACCACAGATACGTGGACCAGTAAGCACGGCCAGGGACGCTATATCTCACTAACTGCACACTGGATGAATGTAGTGGCGGCTGGGCCCCGGCGGACAGTTCCTTGGCGCACGTCCTTCCGCCCCTAGGATCGCAGGGCATCATTCTCTGCCTCCTGTAGCCTCCTCCTCCTACTCGGCTTCCTCCTCCACTGCTTCCACCAGCTCATCCGGTCAGCCACACACCTTCACCACCAACTTCAGCACAGCCCGGGTAAACGTCAGCAGGCCATTCTGAAACTCATATGTTTGGGGGACAGGCCCCACACCGCGCAGGAGTTGTGGCGGGGTATTGAACAACAGACCGACGAGTGGTTTCTGCCGGTGGGCCTCAAGCCAGGCCTGGTGGTATGCGATAATGGGCGAAATCTCGTGGCAGCTCTGGGACTAGCCGGTTTGACGCACATCCCTTGCCTGGCGCATGTGCTGAACTTGGTGGTGCAGAGGTTCATTCACCACTACCCCAACATGTCAGAGCTGCTGCATAAAGTGCGGGCCGTCTGTGCGCGCTCCGCCGTTCACATCCTGCCGCTGCTCGCCTGTCTGCGCTACAGCGGAACTTCGGCCTTCCCGCTCACCGCCTCATATGCGACGTGCCCACCCGGTGGAACTCCACCTTGCACATGCTGGAGAGACTGTGCGAGCAGCAGCAGGCCATAGTGGAGTTTCAGCTGCAGCACGCTCGCGTCAGTCGTACTGCCGAACAGCACCACTTCACCACCAATGATTGGGCCTCCATGCGAGACCTGTGTGCCCTGCTGCGCTGTTTCGAGTACTCCACCAACATGGCCAGTGGCGATGACACTGTTATCAGCGTTACAATACCACTTCTATGTCTCCTTGAGAAAACACTTAGGGCAATGATGTTAGAGGAGGTGGCCCAGGTGGAGGAGGAGGAGGAGGATGAGGGCTCGTTTCTAACACTTTCGGGCCAGTCTGTTCGAATTGGCTCAGAGGGAGGTTTGTTTAAGCAGCAGAGGACAGGTTCACAAGTCGCCAGCCAAGGCACTGTACTGGAGGACGAGGAGGATGAGGAGGAGGAGGTGGAGGGGGACGAGGATGACGCAAGTTCACAGCGGGGTGGCAGCCCAGGCCCATCACTGGTGCGTGGCTGGGGGATACGGTGGACGATGACGATACGCCTCCCACAGAGGACAGCTTGTCCTTACCCATGGGTAGCCTGGCCCACATGAGCGAATATATGCTCCAATGCCTGCGCAACGACAGCAGAGTTGCCCACGTTTTAACGTGTGCAGACTACTGGGTGGCCACCCTGCTGGATCCCCGGTATAAAGACAATGTGCCCACTTTAATTCCTGAACTGGAGCGCGACCGTAAGATGCGCGAGTACAAGCGCACGCTGATAGAGGCGCTCTTGAGAGCATTCCCACATGTCACAGGGGAACAGGTGGAAGGTGAAGGCAGAGGAGTGGCAAGAGGTCGCCAACGCAGCTGTGTCACAGCCAGCTCATCTGAGGGCAGGGTTAGCATGGCAGAAATGTGGAAAAGTTTTGTCTCCACGCCACAGCTATCTGCACCGACACCTGATACGGAACGTGTTAGCAGGAGGCAGCATTTCACTAACATGGTTGAACAGTATGTCTGCACACCCTCCACATCCTGACGGATGGTTCGGCCCCATTCAACTACTGGGTTTCGAAATTGTCCACGTGGCCAGAGTTAGCATGTTATGCCTTGGAGGTGCTTTCCTGCCCGGCGGCCAGCGTTTTATCTGAACGCGTATTCAGCACGGCAGGGGGCGTCATTACTGACAAGCGCAGCCGCCTGTCCACAGCCAACGTGGACAAGCTGACCTTCATAAAGATGAACCAGGCATGGATCCCACAGGACCTGTCCCTCCCTTGTGCAGAGTAGTCCTTATTAACTGCCTAAAACATGTCTTGTTGTGCTACGGGCCACTTCTTTATTTGATACAAATTTTATGAAACCCACAGTTGAATGAAACTCTTCTCTGTCTGGGCGCCGGGGCCTAACCAGATGAAAGTGGCCGGTTAAACTAACGGGTGACATGAAGCCATAACCTCTGCCATGCTACCTCTGTCTTCTGTCTGGGTGCTGAGGCCTAAGTCAAATAAAGCGGTCTTCTGCTGTGCTGGGGGATATGAAGCTAATCTCTGACCTCTCTCCTCTGTCTGGGTCCAAAGGCCTAAATCACTGAAAGAGGCCTTCTCCTGTGGTGGCTGATATGATGCCAGAATATGTGCTGTGGTGCCTCTCTCCTCTTCCTGGGTGCAGGGGTCAAAGTAAACTAAATGGCGGCTTACTCCTGTGGTGGGTGATCTAAATGCCTGATTCTCTGCTGTGAAACCTCTCTCCTCCGTCTGGGTGTAGGGGTCAAAGTCTTTCAAAGTCGCCTTCTCCTGTGCTGATTGATATGAAGCTGATGGTTGTGCCATCTGACATGGTTGCCGGGGTCCCATTAAATTGGGGCCTACTCCTGTGGTGGGTGATCTAAATGCCTGATTCTCTGCTTTGAAACCTCTCTCCTCCGTCCGGGTGTAGGGGTCAAAGTCTGTCAAAGTCGCCTTCTCCTGTGCTGATTGATATAAAGCTTATGCTTGTGCCATCTGACATGGTTGCCGGGGTCTGATTCAATGGTGGCCTACTCCTGTGGTGGGTGATCTAAATGCCTGATTCTCTGCTGTGTAACCTCTCTCCTCCGTCTGGGTGTAGGGGTCAAAGTAACTAAATGGTGGCCTACTCCTGTGGTGGGTGATATGATGCCAGAATATGTGCTGTGGGGCCTCTCTCCTCTTCCTGGGTGCAGGGGTCAAAGTAACTCAATGGTGGCTTCTCCTGTGGTGGCTGATATGATGCCAGAATATGTGCTGTGGTGCCTCTCTCCTCTGTCTGGGTCCAAAGGCCTAAATCACTGAAAGAGGCCTTCTCCTGTGGTGTGTGATATGATGCCAGAATATGTGCTGTGGTGCCTCTCTCCTCTTCCTGGGTGCGGGGGTCAAAGTAACTCAATGGTGGCTTCTCCTGTGGTGGCTGATATGATGCCAGAATATGTGCTGTGGGGCCTCTCTCCTCTTCCTGGGTGCAGGGGTCAAAGTAACTCAATGGTGGCTTCTCCTGTGGTGGCTGATATGATGCCAGAATATGTGCTGTGGGGCCTCTCTCCTCTTCCTGGGTGCAGGGTCAAAGTAACTCAATGGTGGCTTCTCCTGTGGTGGCTGATATGATGCCAGAATATGTGCTGTGGGGCCTCTCTCCTCTTCCTGGGTGCAGGGGTCAAAGTAACTAAATGGTGGCTTCTCCTGTGGTGGTTGATATGATGCCTGATTCTCTGCTGTGTAACCTCTCCTCCGTCTGGGTGTAGGGGTCAAAGTAACTAAATGGTGGCCTACTCCTGTGGTGGGTGATATGATGCCTGGTTCTCTGCTGTGGGACCTCTCTCCTTTGTCTGGGTGCTGTGGTCAAAATAATAGTAAGTGACCTTCTCCATTGGTGGGTGACTTGAATCCTGATTCTGTGCTATGGGACCTCACTCCAATTAATATTGTTTAATTTTTATTTATTTTATGTTAACTCATCATTTCCCTATCTACATTTGTTTGCAGGGGATTTAACTACATTTTGCTGCCTTTTGCAGCCCTCTAGCCCTTTCCGGGTGTGTTTTACAGCCTTTTTAGTGCCCAAAAGTTCGGGTCCCCATTGACTTCTATGGGGTTTTTCGAAAGTTCGGCCGAACTCGTCGAACCCGAACATCCAGGTGTTCGCTCAACTCTATTAGAAACCATTGAACCAATAAGTCCTTAAATTGTATAATACATTTTCAATGTAGTTTGAGATGTCAGAGTAATGTTAATTTTCCTCCATCTATAATACATTTTTCAAATAAAAACTGGGCCCTTAAAAATTTACCTTTTCTACTAATATTTTTTTTTCTTTAGCAGAGAAATTTTTCTTTTTCCGTCGTTTTTTATCAGTTTCCGGGGGTAACTGATTGTCTGAGGATTCTCTAGTTTCTGAATCTTCCAATTCTGGTAAGTTTGAAGTATTAGATCTCGTTTCAATACTTTGACTAGTAGATGCTGTGACTTCAGGAGTGGAATCTGTACTAACATGGCTGCTTCCCTGCAGCCCATAAGTTTGAAGAAATTTGATAAAAAGATCATTAATCAACGAGGGATCCATGTTTGCGATGTTCTCTGTCAACTTGCCAAATCCTAATGAATGTAGAGATGCGACTTTTTAGTCAGAAATACTAATACGTGCGACTTTTTACCTTTAGCATGACAGTAACGTGCGACTTTTTAACACTTAATAATGTATAGCGTGTGACTTTTGCAATGCGCCTATTGCTGGATTTTGTGCGACTTTTCCATACATTTACGATGCGACTTTTAAAAAATTGCGACTTTTTACAAGCCAAACCAAGATACACCATAGTACTAGAAATACACCAGATTTATCAACCTCTTAAAGAGCCCATCATAAATTTGACTTGACTAAAATATACTTACGTCACATTTGAAAGTGGAGTGAGCTGCAAGAGTAGGGATAAATCTGGCCCTATGTGTGGAGAAAAAGAGGCACAGCACACCAACATCAAAACCTCATCCCAACTGTGAAGGATGGTGGTGGGGGCATCATGGTTTGGAGCTGCTTTGCTGCATCAGGGCCTGTACGGATTGCTATCATCGAAGAAAAAATGAATTCCCAAGTTTATCAAGACATTTTGCAGGAGAACTTAAGGCCATCTGTCCACTATCTGAAGCACAACAGAAGATGGGTGTTGCAATAGGACAACGACCCAAAGCATAGAAGTAAATCAACAACAGAATGGCTTAAACAGAAGAAAATACGCCTTCTGGAGTGGCCCAGTCAGAGTCCTGACCTCAACCGGATTGAGATGCTGCAGCATGACCTCAAGAAAGCGATTCACACTAGACATCCCAAGAATATTGCTGAACTGAAACAGTTCTGTAAAGAGGAATGGTCAAGAATAGAGTTGAGCGAACACCTAGATGTTCGGGTTCGAGAAGTTCGGCCGAACTTCCCGAAAATGTTCGGGTTCGGGATCCGAACTCGACCCGAACTTCACCTCGAACCCCAACCCCAACCCCATTGAAGTCAATGGGGACCCGAACTTTTGGGCACTAAAAAGGCTGTAAAATAGCCCAGGAAAGGGCTAGAGGGCTTCAAAAAGCAGCAAAATGTAGGTAAATCCACTGCAAACAAATGTGGATAGGGAAATGACTTAAAATAAAATAAATAAAAATTAACCAATATCAATTGGCAACTTGGAGGAGGAGGAGGTGGAATAGGAGTTTGGGGTGGCATCAGGTGGGAATGCTATGGGAGTTGATGTTCTCATCACAGACAAAAAGGATTCATGTCTGCCTGCAGTGCCACAGGCCTCAATCACAGACTCAAGGCCATGGCACCCAGACGGAGGAGAGGTTCATTCAACTTTGGGTTGCCTCGCAAAATAATGGTAAAATGAAAAAAAGAGGATTCAATAATGAAGGGCCCTGGAGTACAAGAATATATGGTTAAGGGGAGGTAGTTATAAATGTCTATTCTGCACAAGGGATGGACAAGTCCTGTAGGATCCATGCCTGGTTCATTTTTATGAATGTTAGCTTGTCCACGTTGGCTGTGGACAGGCGGCTGCGTTTGTCAGTAATGACGCCACCTGCCGTGCTGAATACACGTTCAGACAAAACACTGGCCACCGGGCAGGCCAGCACCTCCAAGGCATAAAAGGCTAGCTCTGGCCACGTGGACAATTTGGAGACCCAGAAGTTGAATGGGGCCGAACCATCAGTCAGTACGTGGAGGGGTGTGCACACGTACTGTTCCACCATGTTAGTGAAATTCTGCCTCCTGCTAACACGTTCCGTATCAGGTGGTGGTGCAGTTAGCTGTGGCGTGGTGACAAAACATTTCCACATCTCTGCCATGCTAACCCTGCCCTCAGAGGAGCTGGCCGTGCGTTGGCGACCTCTCGCTCCTCCTCTGACTTCACCTTGGGCTTCCACTTGTTCCCCTGTGACATTTGGGAATGCTCTCAGTAGCGCGTCTACCAACGTGTGCTTGTACTCGCGCATCTTCCTATCACGCTCCAGTGCAGGAAGTAAGGTGGGCACATTGTCTTTGTATCGGGGATCCAGCAGGGTGGCAACCCAGTAGTCCGCACACGTTAAAATGTGGGCAACTCTGCTGTCATTGCGCAGGCACTGCAGCATGTAGTCGCTCATGTGTGCCAGGCTGCCCAGAGGTAAGGACAAGCTGTCCTCTGTGGGAGGCGTATCGTCATCATCCTCAGTTTCCCCCCGGCCACGCACCAGTGATGGGCCTGGCATGCATTGGGTGCCACCCCGATGTGAACATGCCTCATCCTCATCCTCGTCCTCCTCGTCCTCCAGTAGTGGGCCCTGGCTGGCCACATTTGTACCTGGCCTCTGCTTTTGCAAAAAAACTCCCTCTGAGCCACTTCTAAGAGACTGGCCTGAAAGTGCTAAAAATGACCCCTCTTCCTGGCCATCCCTGGCCATGCTTACTGGTCCACGTATCAATGGTTCGATGCTTGGTGACGGAGGTGGTGGTGTTGGTGGCACATCCTCTGTTTGGTGGGCGGCAGGTGCCAACATTCCTCCCGAGGTGGAGGAAGAGGCCGAGGCAGCAGCAGAAGAGGGAGCAGGGGGAGTCTTAGTGAGTTCCTTGTTTTTAAGGTGTTTACTCCACTGCAGTTCATGCTTTGCATGTAGATGCCTGGTAATGCAGGTTGTGCTAAGGTTCAGAACTTTAATGCCTCGCTTCAGGCTCTGATGGCACAGCGTGCAAACCACTCAGGTCTTGTCATCAGCACATTGTTTAAAGAAGTGCCATGCCAGGGAACTCTTTGAAGCTGACATTGGGGTACTCGGTCCCTGGTGGTGGTGGCCAGTAGCAGGCGAACTCTCTTGGCGGCGGCTGTTCTGCTTTTGCCCCCTGCTCCCTCTTTTGCTACGCTTTGGGCTCGGTCTCACCACTGCCTCTTCCTCTGAACTATGAAAGTCAGTGGCACGACCTTCATTCCATGTGGGGTCTAGGACCTCATCGTCCCCTGCATCATCTTCCACACAGTCTTCCTCCCTGACCTCCTGTTCGGTCTGCACACTGCAAAAAGACGCAGCAGTTGGCACCTGTGTTTCGTCATCATCAGAGATGTGCGGACTCCGATGAGGTGGTATTCCCATGTCCTCATCATCAGGAAACATCAGTGGTTGTGCATCAGTGCATTCTATGTCCTCCACCACTGGGGAAGGGCTAGGTGGATTCCCTTGGGAAACCCTGCCAGCAGAGTCTTCAAACAGCATAAGAGAATGCTGCATAACTTAAGGCTCAGCCAGTTTCCCAGATATGCATGGGGGTGATGTAACAGACTGATGGGCTTGGTTTTCAGGTGCCACCTGTGCACTTTCTGTAGAAGACTGGGTGGGAGATAATGTTGTGAACGTGCTGGATCCACTGTCGGCCACCCAATTAACTAATGCCTGTACTTGCTCAGGCCTTAGCATCCTTAGGATGGCATTGGGCACTACCAAATATCGCTGTAAATTCTGGCGGGTACTGGAATCTGAGGTAGTTGGTTCACTAGGACATGAGGCTGTGGCAGAACAGCCATGTCCTCTCCCAGCACCAGAGGGTCCACGAACAACACCACGACCATGTCCGCGTCCCTTACTAGATGTTTTCCTCATTGTTACCGTTCACCACAATAAGAAAAAAATTTATTTGGCCCAATGTATTGAATTCAAATTAATGCCATTTTTTTACAGGCACCCAACACTATCTGGCTATCTATTTATGTACCGTATTACACTAATCCAGGTACAGCAGTAACCACAGATTAAGGGGAATATCAATTGTAGGCCTAATATTTAATCCCTGGATGAAAGGTGTCCTTTTACGGACAGGTTTACACTTTGAGATGCACAGAAGCGTGTGAAAAAATATATAGGATTATGCTTTCAGCACTTGTATTTTAACACTTTGTGTAATATACCCTTTAACGGAAAGAAATACACATAGAGATGCAAAACAGTGTGTGCAAATGTAGAGGATTATGCTGTAGTTTAACACTTACTGTAATATACCTTTTAACGGAAAGAAATACACTTGGAGATGCACGCTGAGTGTAATATACCCTTTTAAAACAGATTTAAACTTGGTCTGCAACAGCTGGAACACCAGATTTTGGGTATTGCTATTTTGGCAATTGAATTTCACCCCAGAAAAAAATATATACTTTGTCGAACACTGTTAAACGTGTCCAGCCACAGCTGGAACACCAGATTTACGGAATTAATATTTTTGCAACTGAATTTCACCCCAGAAAATAATATATCCTATGATGGAAAGTATGAAACCTGTCCTTTCACAGCTGGAACACCAGATTTACTGTATTTCTATTTTGGCAACTGAATTTGACCCCAGAAAATAATAAATATTTTGCCGGACACTATTAAACTTGGCCAGCCACTGCTGGGAAACCAGATTTACGGTATTGCTATTTTGGCAATTGAATTTAACCACAGAAAAAAATATATCCTTTGCCGAACACTATTAAACTTGTCCAGTCACAGCTGGAACACCAGATTTGTGGTATTTCTATTTTTGCAACTGAATTTCACCGCAGAAAATAATAATATCCTATGACGGACACTATGAAACTTGTCCAATCACAGCTGGAACACCAGATTTACTGTATTTCTATTTTGGCAAATGAATATAACCCCAGAAAATAATAAATCCTTTGCCGGACACTATTAAACTTTGCCAGCCACTGCTGGGACACCAGATTTACGGAATTTCTATTTTTGCAACTAAATTTCACTGCAGAAAATAATATATCCTATGACGGACACTATGAAACTTGCCCAGTCACAGCTGGAACACCAGATGTATGTTATTTCTATTTTTGCAACTGAATTTAACCCCAGAAAATAATTTATCCTTTGACAGACACTATGAAACTTGTCAGTCACAGCTGGAACAACAGATTTACTGTATTTCTATTTTGGCAACTGAATTTCACCCCCAAAAAAAATATATCCTTTGATGGACACTATGAAACTTGTCCAGTCACAGCTGGAACACCAGATTTACTGTATTTCAATTTTGGCAACTGAATTTCACCCCAGAAAATAATAAATCTTTTGCCAGATACTATTAAACTTGACCAGCCACTGCTGGAACACCGGATTTACGGTATTGCTATTTTGGCAATTGAATTTCACCCCAGAACAAAATATATCCGTTGCCGGACACTATTAAACTTGTCCAGTCACAGCTGGAACACCAGATTTACGGTATTTCTATTTTTGCAACTGAATTTCACCGCAGAAAATAATAATATCCTATGACGGACACTATAAAACTTGTCCGGTCACAGCTGGAACACCAGATGTACGTTATTTCTATTTTTGCAACTGAATTTCACCCCAGAAAATAATAAATCCTTTGCCGGACACTATTAAACTTTGCCAGCCACTGCTGGGACACCAGATTTACGGAATTTCTATTTTTGCAACTAAATTTCACTGCAGAAAATAATATATCCTATGACGGACACTATGAAACTTGCCCAGTCACAGCTGGAACACCAGATGTACGTTATTTCTATTTTTGCAACTGAATTTCACCCCAGAAAATAATTTATCCTTTGACAGACACTATGACACTTGTCAGTCACAGCTGGAACAACAGATTTACTGTATTTCTATTTTGGCAACTGAATTTCACCCCAGAAAATAATTTATCCTTTGACAGACACTATGACACTTGTCAGTCACAGCTGGAACACCAGATTTACTGTATTTCAATTTTGGCAACTGAATTTCACCCCAGAAAATAATAAATCTTTTGCCAGATACTATTAAACTTGACCAGCCACTGCTGGGACACCGGATTTACGGTATTGCTATTTTGGCAATTGAATTTAACCCCAGAACAAAATATATCCGTTGCCGGACACTATTAAACTTGTCCAGTCACAGCTGGAACACCAGATTTACGGTATTTCTATTTTTGCAACTGAATTTCACCGCAGAAAATAATAATATCCTATGACGGACACTATAAAACTTGTCCGGTCACAGCTGGAACACCAGATGTACGTTATTTCTATTTTTGCAACTGAATTCCACCCCAGAAAATAATAAATCCTTTGCCGAACACTATTAAACTTTGCCAGCCACTGCTGGGACACCAGATTTACGGAATTTCTATTTTTGCAACTAAATTTCACTGCAGAAAATAATATATCCTATGAAGGACACTATGAAACTTGCCCAGTCACAGCTGGAACACCAGATTTACTGTATTTCTATTTTGGCAAATGAATATAACCCCAGAAAATAATAAATCCTTTGCCGGACACTATTAAACTTTGCCAGCCACTGCTGGGACACCAGATTTATGGTATTGCTATTTTGGCAATTGAATTTCACCCCAGAAAAAATATATCCTTTGATGGACACTATGAAACTTGTCCAGTCACAGCTGGAACACCAGATTTACTGTATTTCAATTTTGGCAACTGAATTTCACCCCAGAAAATAATAAATCCTTTGCCAGATACTATTAAACTTGATCAGCCACAGCTGGAACAACCAGATTTACGGTATTGCTATTTTGGCAATTGAATTTCACCCCAGAACAAAATATATCCATTGCGGACACTATTAAACTTGTCCAGTCACAGCTGGAACACCAGATTTACGGTATTTCTATTTTTGCAACTGAATTTCACCGCAGAAAATAATAATATCCTATGACGGACACTATAAAACTTGTCCAGTCCAGCTGGAACACCAGATGTACTGTTATTTCTATTTTTGCAACTGAATTTCACCTCAGAAAATAATAAATCCTTTGCCGGACACTATTAAACTTTGCCAGCCACTGCTGGGACACCAGATTTATGGTATTGCTATTTTGGCAATTGAATTTCACTCCAGAAAAAAATATATCCTTTGCCGGACACTATTAAACTTGCCCAGTCACAGCTGGAACACCAGATGTATGTTATTTCTATTTTTGCAACTGAATTTCACCCCAGAAAATAATTTATCCTTTGACAGACACTTTGTAACTTGTCAGTCACAGCTGGAACAACAGATTTACTGTATTTCTATTTTGGCAACTGAATTTCACCCCAGAAAAAAATATATCCTTTGATGGACACTATGAAACTTGTCCAGTCACAGCTGGAACACCAGATTTACGGTATTTCTTTTTTTGCAACTGAATTTCACCGCAGAAAATAATAATATCCTATGACGGACACTATAAAACTTGTCCGGTCACAGCTGGAACACCAGATGTACGTTATTTCTATTTTTGCAACTGAATTTCACCCCAGAAAATAATATATCCTTTGACGGACACTATGAAACTTGTCCAGTCACAGCTGGAACACCAGATTTACTGTATTTCTATTTTTGCAACTGAATTTCACCCCAGAAAATAATAAATCCTTTGCCGGACACTATTAAACTTGCCCAGTCACAGCTGGAACACCAGATGTATGTTATTTCTATTTTTGCAACTGAATTTCACCCCAGAAAATAATTTATCCTTTGACAGACACTTTGTAACTTGTCAGTCCCACCTGGAACAACAGATTTACTGTATTTCTATTTTGGCAACTGAATTTCACCCCAGAAAAAAATATATCCTTTGATGAACACTATGAAACTTGTCCAGTCACAGCTGGAACACCAGATTTACTGTATTTCAATTTTGGCAACTGAATTTCACCCCAGAAAATAATAAATCCTTTGCCAGATACTATTAAACTTGACCAGCCACTGCTGGGACACCGGATTTACGGTATTGCTATTTTGGCAATTGAATTTCACCCCAGAACAAAATATATCCGTTGCCGGACACTATTAAACTTGTCCAGTCACAGGTGGAACACCAGATTTACGGTATTTCTATTTTTGCAACTGAATTTCACCGCAGAAAATAATAATATCCTATGACGGACACTATAAAACTTGTCCGGTCACAGCTGGAACACCAGATGTACGTTATTTCTATTTTTGCAACTGAATTTCACCCCAGAAAATAATATATCCTTTGACGGACACTATGAAACTTGTCCAGTCACAGCTGGAACACCAGATTTACTGTATTTCTATTTTTGCAACTGAATTTCACCCCAGAAAATAATAAATCCTTTGCCGGACACTATTAAACTTGCCCAGTCACAGCTGGAACACCAGATGTATGTTATTTCTATTTTTGCAACTAAATTTCACCCCAGAAAATAATTTATCCTTTGACAGACACTTTGTAACTTGTCAGTCACAGCTGGAACAACAGATTTACTGTATTTCTATTTTGGCAACTGAATTTCACCCCAAAAAAAAATATATCCTTTGATGGACACTATGAAACTTGTCCAGTCACAGCTGGAACACCAGATTTACTGTATTTCAATTTTGGCAACTGAATTTCACCCCAGAAATAATAAATCCTTTGCCAGATACTATTAAACTTGACCAGCTACTGCTGAGACACCGGATTTACGGTATTGCTATTTTGGCATTTGAATTTCACCCCAGAACAAAATATATCCGTTGCCGGACACTATTAAACTTGTCCAGTCACAGCTGGAACACCAGATTTACGGTATTTCTATTTTTGCAACTGAATTTCACCGCAGAAAATAATAATATTCCATGACGGACACTATAAAACTTGTCCAGTCACAGCTGGAACACCAGATGTACATTATTTCTATTTTTGCAACTGAATTTCACCCGAGAAAATAATATATCCTTTGACGGACACTATGAAACTTGTCCAGTCACAGCTGGAACACCAGATTTACTGTATTTCTATTTTTGCAACTGAATTTCACCCCAGAAAATAATAAATCCTTTGACGGACACTATTAAACTTGACCAGCCACTGCTGGGACACCAGATTTACGGTGTAGCTATTTTGGCAATTGAATTTCACCCCAGAACAAAATATTTTCTTTTGCCGGACACTATTAAACTTGTCCAAACACAGCTGGAACACCAGTTTTACAGTATTTCAATTTTTGCAACGAATTTCACCCCAGAAAATAATATGTCCTATGATGGACACTATGAAACTTGTCCAGTCACAGCTGGAACACCATATTTACTGTATTTCTATTTTTGCAACTGAATTTGACCCCAGAAAATAATATATCCTATGACGGACACTATGAAACTTGGCCAGCCAATGCAGGGACACCAGATTTACGGTATTGCTATTTTGGCAATTGAATTTCACCCCAGAACAAAATATATCCTTTGCCAGACACTATTAAACTTGTCCAATCACAGCCGGAACACCAGATTTACGGTATTTCTATTTTGGCAACTAAATTTTACCGCAGAAAATATTAAATCCTTTGACAGACACTATTAAACTTGGCCAGCCACTGCTGAGACACCTTATTTACGATATTGCTATTTTGGCAATTGAATTTCACCCCAGAAAAAAATATATCCTTTTCCTGACACTATTAAACTTGGCCAGCCACAGCTGAAACCACTGATTTATGGTATTGCTATTTTGGCAATTGAATTTCACCCCAGAAAAAAATATATCCTTTGCCGGACACTATTAAACTTGTCCAGTCACAGCTGGAACACCAGATTTACGGTATTTCTTTTTTTGCAACTGAATTTCACCCCAGAAAATAATAGATCCTTTGATGGACACTATGAAACTTGTCCAGTCACAGCTGGAACACCATATTTACTGTATTTCTATTTTTGCAACTGAATTTGACCCCAGAAAATAATATATCCTATGACGGACACTATGAAACTTGGCCAGCCAATGCAGGGACACCAGATTTACGGTATTGCTATTTTGGCAATTGAATTTCACCCCAGAACAAAATATATCCTTTGCCAGACACTATTAAACTTGTCCAATCACAGCTGGAACACCAGATTTACGGTATTTCTATTTTGGCAACTAAATTTTACCGCAGAAAATAATAAATCCTTTGACAGACACTATTAAACTTGGCCAGCCACTGCTGAGACACCTTATTTACGATATTGCTATTTTGGCAATTGAATTTCACCCCAGAAAAAAATATATCCTTTTCCTGACACTATTAAACTTGGCCAGCCACAGCTGAAACCACTGATTTATGGTATTGCTATTTTGGCAATTGAATTTCACCCCAGAAAAAAATATATCCTTTGCCGGACACTATTAAACTTGTCCAGTCACAGCTGGAACACCAGATTTACGGTATTTCTTTTTTTGCAACTGAATTTCACCCCAGAAAATAATAGATCCTTTGATGGACACTATGAAACTTGTCCAGTCACAGCTGGAACACCAGATTTACTGTATTTCTATTTTGGCAACTGAATTTTACCGCAGAAAATAATAAATCCTTTGACGGACACTATTAAACTTGGCCAGCCACTGCTGGGATACCAGATTTACGGTATTGCTATTTTGCCAATTGAATTTCACCCCAGAAAAAAATATATCCTTTGCCGGACACTATTAAACTTGGCCGGCCACAGCTGAAACCACTGATTTGCGGTATTGCTATTTTGGCAATTGAATTTCACCCCAGAAAAAAATATATCCTTTGCCGGACACTATTAAACTTATCCAGTCACAGCTGCAACACCAGATTTACGGTATTTCTATTTTTGCAACTGAATTTCACCGCAGAAAATAATATATCCTATGACGGACACTATAAAACTTGTCCAGTCACAGCTGGAACACCAGATTTACGGTATTGCTATTTTTGCAACTGAATTTCACCCCAGAACAAAATATATCCTTTGCCGAACACTATTAAACTTGGCCAGCCACAGCTGAAACCACTGATTTATGGTATTGCTATTTTGGCAATTGAATCTCACCCCAGAACAAAATATATCCTTTGCCAGACACTAATAAACTTTGCCAGCCACTGCTGGGACACCAGATTAACTGTATTTCTGTTTTGGCAACTGAATTTTAGAGATGTCCCGAACTATTTGCCGGCGAACAGTTCCTGGCGAACATAGCTTGTTCTCGTTCGCCGCGGCGGGCGAACATATGCGATGTTCGGTCCGCCCCCTATACATCATCATTGCGCAAACTTTGACACTGTACCTCACAGTCAGCAGACACATTCCAGCCTATCATCAGTACACCCTCCCTCCCAGACCCTCCCATCTCCTGGACAGCATCCATTTTAGAATAATTTGGAAGCTGCAGTCTTAGCTGCTGCTGATTTAATAGGGAAATCGATAGCTAGGCTAGTGTATTCAGTGTCCACTCCAGTGCTGAAAGACTCATCTGATCTCTGCTGTAAGGACAGCGCCCTGACAGCACCCCAAAAAGCCCTTTTTAGGGCTGCTACATTAGTCTGTTTTTATTTTTTTCTCTCCATATTTATATTGCAGTTGCCTGGCCTGCCCGTGTGTGAGGAGCTTCAGGCTCACAGACTGTAGTGTGCCCACTGCCAGTGCCCACCACTTATACCGTGTGGCACAGGACTGTGCATCAAAAAAAGGCATTTCACTTTTACCCTTTAATCTAAGGTTAGTTGCCTGCCAGTGTGTGTCAGGCCGACTTCCACTGAATGTAGTGTGCCCACTGCCAGTGCCCACCACTCATACCGGTGGCACAGGACTTTGCATAAAAACAGGCATTTAATCTTTACCCTTTAATCTAAGGTTAGTTGCCTGCCAGTTTGTGTCAGGCCGACTTCCACTGACTGTAGTGTGCCCACTGCCAGTGCCCACCACTCATACCGTGTGGCACAGGACTTTGCATAAAAAAAAGGCATTTAATTTTTACCCTTTAATCTAATGTTAGTTGCCTGCCAGTGTGTGTCAGGCCCACTTACACTGACTGTAGTGTGCCCACTGCCAGTGCCCACCACTCATACCAGGTGGCACAGTAGCGTGCCAATAAATAAGGCATTTAATTTTTACACTTTAATCTAATTTCAGTTGCCTGCCTGCTTCCAGTGTGTGTCAGGCCCACTTCTACTGACTATAGTGTGCCCACTGCCAGTGCCCACCACTCATACCGTGTGGCACAGTAGCTTGGCGATAAATAAGGCATTTAATTTTTACACTTTAATCTAATTTCAGTGTCTGCCTGCTGCCAGTGTGTGTCAGGCCCACTTCCACTGACTGTAGTGTGCCAACTGCCAGTGCCCACCACTCATACCGGGTGGCACAGGACTTTGCATAAAATAAGGCACTTTATCTGTACACTTTAATCTAATTTCAGTTGCCTGCCGGCCAGTGTGTGTGTGTCAGGCCCACAGACTGTAGTGTGCCCTCTGCCAGTGCTGCCCATCAATCATACCGTGCGGCACTGGACGTTGCCTAAAATAAGGTACTTTATCTGTATACTTTAATCTAATTTCAGTTGCCTGCCTGCCAGTGTGTGTGTGTCAGGCCCACAGACTGTAGTGTGCCCTCTGCCAGTGCTGCCCAATATCAATCATACCATGCGGCACTGGACGTTGCCTAAAATAAGGCACTTTATCTGTACACTTTAATCTAATTTCAGTTGCCTGCCAGTGTGTGTGTGTCAGGCCCACAGACTGTAGTGTGCCCTCTGCTAGTGCCCAACACTCATACCGGGTGGCACAGTACCTAGCACGCCTAGTACCACTTATCTAAAATTCATTCAATACACGTCCTGATAGGGGATGTAACAGGGATTAAACTGATGAGAATAGTACTACAGAAAATACCACTCATATCGGGTGTGACAGTAAATATACGGCGCAGACGCAGTGACCGTGGATTAAAACAAAGTGGAGGTAGCCAGCGTTTTTTTCACCATCTCCCCGTTCGAAAAATCTGTTCAATAAATGGACCCCAGATTGGGGACATAGCGGGGATTAAACTGATGAGAAGAGAACTACAGAAAACAGCGCTCATATCGGGTGTGACAGTAAATTGCACGGCGCAGACGCAGTGACCGTGGATTAAAACAAAGGGGAGGGAGCCAGCGCTTTTTTATCCATCTCCCCGTTCGAAAAATCAATTCAATTCACCTTTCGGGGACCCTTAGTGTTGTACGTGGCTGGGTGGAGGAAGAAACCTTCAATGACATCACCGGAACATGGCTAGCTTGGTATCCAACCTTGTGCAAATGGGGAGTTTGCGGTTGTGCAAAAGGACCGTTTGCGGTTGTTTGCGGTGCATTAAAAGGGGAGTTTGGTCTGTCAATATCTGCGAAGCGGGCGTAACCCTTACACTACCTGATCGATACAACATCATACCTGATTGTATACACACACTGGATGTTTTAAACCACGTTGTTCAAAAAAAGTTAGGATTGTTAGGTGATTTATGCCTTTTATGGATTAAAACCCAACCCTGCGTCAACTATGTAATTTTCCATGGGAGTTTTGCCATGGATCCCCCTCCGGCATGCCACAGTCCAGGTGTTAGTCCCCTTGAAACAACTTTTCCACCACTATTGTAGCCAGAAAGAGTCCCTGTGGATTTTAAAATTCGCCTGCCTATTGAAGTCTATGGCGGTTCGCCCGGTTCGCCCGTTTGCAAACATTTGCGGAAGTTCGCGTTCGCCGTTCACGAACGGAAAATTTTATGTTCGCGACATCACTACTGAATTTTACCACAGAAAATAATAAGTCCTTTGACGGACACTATTAAACTTGGCCAGCCACCGCTGGGACACCAGATTTATGGGATTGGTATTTTGGCAATTGAATTTCACCACAGAAAAAAAATCTATCCTTTGCCAGACAGCAGACAGTATTACACTTGGCTAGCCACATCTGGAACACCAGATTTAGGGGATTGCTGTTTTGGCAATTGAATATCACCCGAGAAAAAAATATTTCCTTTGCCGGACACTATTAAACTTGGCCAGCCACAGCTGAAACCACTGATTTATGGTATTGCTTTTTTGGCAATTAAATTTCACCCCAGAAAAAGATATATCCTTTGCCGGACACTATTAAACTTGTCCAGTCACAGCTGGAACACCAGATTTACTGTATTTCTATTTTGGCAACTGAATTTTACCGCAGAAAATAATAAATCCTTTGACGGACAATATTAAACTTGGCCAGCCACTGCTGGGACAACAGATTTATGGTATTGCTATTTTGGCAATTGAATTTCACCCCAGAAAAAAATATATCCTTTGCCAAACACTACTAAACTTGTCCAGTCACAGCTGGAACACCAGATTTACGGTATTTCTATTTTTGCAACTGAATTTCACCGCAGAAAATAATATATATCCTATGACGGACACTATGAAACTTGTCCCGTCACAGCTGGAACACCAGATTTACGGTATTGCTATTTTGGCAATTGAATTTCACCCCAGAACAAAATATATCCTTTGCCGGACAATATAAAACTTTGCCAGCCACTGCTGGGACACCAGATTTAGGGGATTTAGTATTTTGGCAATTGAATTTCACCACAGAGAAAAATCTATCCTTTGCCAGACAGCAGACAGTATTACACTTAGCTAGCCACAGCTGGAACAGATTTAGGGCATTGCTATTTTGGCAATTGAATTTAACCCCTCAATAAAATATTGAATTTCTATCCTGAGTTTCTAGGGGTGACAATAAGCACAGCCAAGCCCCTGATTTAGGATATTGCAATAAAAAACCTTGTATTGATGGACTTGGTGGCAGCTTGTGCTGGTGCACCACAAGACACAAAATGGCCGCCGATCACCCCAGAAAAAAGTGACAGAAATACGCTCTGTGCAGCCTAAAAACCAGCGAGCAATTAACTAGCAGAAGTTGAATGATTCACAGCTGTAGATCGATCACTTCATTAGGTGTTTTTGCTGAGTTTTCCCTGCCTAATCTCGCCCTCACAGCAGCTGCGTCCTATCCCTACACTAATCAGAGCAGAGTGACGTGTGGCGCTACATGACTCCAGCTTAAATAGAGGCTGGGTCACATGCTGCACTTGGCCAATCACAGCCATGCCATTAGTAGGCATGGCTGTGATGGCTTGTTAGGGCAAGAAGTAAAACGCTAGCTGATTGGCTGCTGTGCAGCCCTTCAGAAAGCGGGAAGAAATCGCCGAACAACGATCCCGAACCCAAACTTTTTTGAAAATGTTTGGGTCCGTGTCCCGAACACTCCAAAATTTGGTACGAAGCCGAACTATACAGTTCAGGTTGGTTAGCTCATCCCTAGTCAAGAATTACTCCTGAACATTGTGCACATCTGATCTGCAACTACAGAAAAGGTTTGGTTGAAGTAATTGCTGCCAAAGGAGGTTTAACCAGTTATTAAATCCAAGGGTTCGCATACTTTTTCCACCTGCACTGTGAATGTTTACATGATGTGTTCAATAAAAACATGGTAACATTTAATTCTTTGTGTGTTATTAGTTTAAGCAGACTTTGATTGTCTATTGTTTTGACTTAGTTAAAGATCAGATCACATTTTATGACCAATTTGTGCAGAAATCCATTTAATTCCAAAATGGTTCACATACTTTTTCTTGCAACTGTATCAGCAGCTAATGTAGCCCGCCTTCCTCTACTTCTGCCCGAGCTCAGCTGGGGCAGAACAGTTAAGTACTTTTGAGCTGAGGCAAAACAGTTGGTTAAAGGGGTCCTCCGGGAGTTAGATATTGATGACCTATACTCAGGACAGGTCATCAATAGTGATGTCTCGAACATAAAATTTTCCGTTAGCGAACAGCGGACGCGAACTTCCGCAAATGTTCGCGAACGGGCGAACCGCCATAGACTTTAATTGGCAGGCGAATTTTAAAACCCACAGGGACTCTTTCTGGCCACAATAGTGATGGGAAAGTTGTTTCAAGGGGTCTAACACCTGGACTGTGGCATGCCGGAGGGGGATCTTTGGCAAAACTCCCATGGAAAATGACGTAGTGGACGCAGAGTCGGGTTTTAATCCATAAAGGGCATAAATCAACTAACATTCCTAAATTGTTTGGAATAACATGCTTTAAAACATCCAGTGTGTGTATACGATCAGATATGATGTTGTATCGATCAGGTAGTGTAAGGGTTATGCCCACTTTACAGACATTGACAGACCAAACTCCCCTTTTAATGCACCTCAAACAACCGCAAACAGTTCATTTGCACAACCGCAAACTCCCCATTTGCACAAGGTTGGATACCAAGCTAGCAACGTCCCGGTGATGTCATTGAAGGTTTCTTCCTCCACCCAGCCACGTACAACACCAAGGGTCCCCGAAAGGTGAATTGAATAGATTTTTTGAACGGGGGGATGGTTAAAAAAACGCTGTCTCCCTCCCCTTTGTTTTTATCCACGGTGACTGCGTCTGCGCCGTGCAATTTACTGTCACACCCGATATGAGTGGTATTTTCTGTAGTACTATTCTCATCAGTTTAATCCCTCTAACGTCCCCAATCTGGGGGCCATTTATTGAATAAATTTTTCGAACGGGCAGATGGTTAAAAAAAGGCTGGCTCTCTCCACTCTGTTTTAATCCACGGTCACTGTGTCTGCGCCGTGCAATTTACTGTCACACCCGATATGAGTGGTATTTTCTGTAGTACTATTCTCATCAGTTTAATCCCTGTTACATCCCATATCAGGGATTGCCTTTTGTGAAAAAAATTTTAGGCCGGGTACCTTCGACTGCCTTCACAGTGACAGACCAAACTCTCATACACCAAACTGAATTGATTTCAGGAACCAGGAGATGGAAAAAGCAGCTTGGTCGGTCCTCATGCTCCCAAATTGGGGCACTGCGCATGCACAGAGCAATGTGCTGTGACACCCTATATGAGTGGTGTCTTAACTAGTACTATTCCTATCAGTTTAATCCCTGTTACGTACCCTATCCGGTCGAATTGATTAACCATTGTGGAATTAGCAAACCATTACGACATCATGAAATAATTTAGTTCTGAGCTCTGTACTTGCTTTGTATTGGAATTGATGGGGATTTTTTTAATTGTCTGCATCATTTCTAATAAACTATCAAGAGACTTTATTATGATTTTTTATTTTATGTATTAAAAACCCATACAACATATAAAAAAAAAAAGGTAAATTAATGTTTTTTCTATGAAATATTATCCAGCCGTCCGATCGCTTTTGGTCTGACCATAATGAAGCAACGGCCTTATCATCTGGGGTGTGGCAACATTGCCAACACACTCATAGAGGTGATGATTGCTTCATTGTGATACGTAAGCCCCTTCACCACAACAAGGTAACGATCACGAAGGGGAATTGATACTTGTATGTGCCTTTTTTGGTTTGTTTTTGCAGCCACAGTGCTGCACCATAGGACAGAAAAATTAGGCATGTACACATGCCTGAAAAATAATGGCATTGTTGCAGCCGCTATTGTAGCAGCGGCCGGAAAAATTGATGTTTTCCAGGCAGAAAAGTGACTAAAACATTGCGGCTTGAACCCTAGTTGGTGGTGGAGAATTCACAAAAGTCATCCGGTATGCAGACATTAAATACAGCAGCGTGGGGACCATTTTGAGGCCAAGGCATGTAATCAGGCCTTTTGTTAGTCAAACGTATCCCCCACTGTCAGTCCCTTCGGGATCCATGCCTCATTCATCTTTATGAAGGTGAGGTAATCAACACTTTTTGACCGAGGCGACTTCTCTTGTCAGTGACAATGCCTCCTGCTGCACTGAAGGTCCTTTCTGACAGGACACTTGAAGCAGGGCAGGCCAGAAGTTCTATCGCGAACTGGGATAGCTCAGGCCACAGGTCAAGCATGCACACCCAGTAGTGAAGGGGTTCATTGCTCCTCAGAGTGTCGATATCTGCTGTTAAGGCGAGGTAGTCTGCTACCTGTCGGTCGAGTCGTTCTCTAAGGCTGGATCCCGAAGGGCTGTGGCGATGAGTAGGACTGAAAAAGCTCTGCATGTCCTCCATCAACAACACATCTGTAAATCGTCCAGTCCTTGCCGCCGTGGTAGGAGGAGGATTACACTCACCTCTTCCCCTGTTAGATTCCCGTTGTGCTGTGACATCCCCCTTATAAGCTGTGTAAAGCGTATTTTTTAGTTTGGTTTTGAACTGCTGCATCCTTTCCGACTTTCGGTAATTTGGTAACATTTCTGCCACTTTCTGCTTATACCGGGGGTCTAGTAGCGTGGCCACCCAGTACAGGTCGTTCTCCTTCATCCTTTTTATATGTGGGTCCCTCAACAGACATGACAGCATGAAAGACCCCATTTGAACAAGGTTGGATGCAGAGCTACTCATTTCCCCTTCCTCGTCCTCACTGATGTCATTGACGGTCTGTTCTTAACCCCAGCCACGTACAAGACCATGGGTCCCAGATAGGTGACAACAACGAGCACCCTGGGGTGCCTGCTCTGGTGACCGATGATGACAAGGCTGTTTCTGGTGGTGATGGTGACCACAACTTTTCCTCTTCACGCTCATCTACAGCCTGATCCAGCACTCTTCGCAGGGCACGCTCCAGGAAGAAAACAAATGGGATGAGGTCGCTGATGGTGACTTCGGTGTGACTGACTAGGTTTGTCACCTCCTCAAAAGGATGCATGAGCCTACAGGCATTGTGCATGAGTGTCCAGTAACGTGGCAAAAAAATTCCCAGCTCCGCAGAGGCTGTCCTAGCACCCCGGTCATACAAATACTCATTGACGGCTTTTTCTTGTTGGAGCAGACAGTCGAACATTAGGAGTGTTGAATTCCAATGTGTCGCATATCAAGCGTCTCACTGGGATGTTGTTTCGCAGCTGAATATTGGAAAAGTGCGCCATGGCCATGTAGGAAAGCCTGAAATGGCCACACACCTTCCTGGCCTGCTTGAGGACGTCCTGTAAGCCTGGGTACTTAGACACAAAACGTTGTACGATGAGATTCAACACATGTGCCATGCACGGCACATGTGACAACTTGCCCAAATTCAATGCTGACAACAAATTTGTTCCATTGTCACACACCTCTTTGCCGATCTCCAGTTGGGCGGGGTCAGCCACTGATCCACCTGTGCGTTCAGGGCGGACAGGAGTGCTGGTCCTGTGTGGCTCTCTGCTTTCATGCAAGTCAACCCCAAGACAGCGTGACACTGTCGTATCCGGGATGTGGAATAACCCCTGGGGAGCTGAGGGGATTCAGTTGATGTGCAGCCAGACGCCGCAGCAGAAGAGGACTCAGCCGAGGAGGATATCGAAGAGGATGGAGTAGGAGTAGAGGAGGTGGCAGTAGGTCTGCCTGCAAGTCGTGGTGGTGTCACCAACTCCGCTGCGGAGCCACGCATTCCATGCTTGTCAGCCGTCAGCAGGTTGACCCAATGCGCAGTGTACATGATATACCTGCCCTGACCGTGCTTTGCAGACCAGGTATCAGTGGTCAGATGGACCCTTGCCCCAACACTGTATGCCAGAGATGCCATGACTTCCTTTTCAATGACATGGTAGAGGTTTGGGATCGCCTTTTTTGAAAAAAAATTTCATCCGGGTACCTTCCACTGTGGTGTCCCAATAGCGACAAATTTTTTGAAGGCCTCAGACTCCACCAGCTGGTATGGTAAAAGCTGGCGGGCTAAGATTTCCGTCAAGCCAGCTGTCAGTCGCCGGGCAAGGGGTGATTCTTTGACATTGGCTTTTTACGCTCAAACATGTCCTTGACAGACACCTGACTGTGGGCAGATGAGCAGGAACTGCTGAAGGTGAGAGATGGAGTGGCGGGTGGTTGAGAGGGGGCAGGGAGGACAGCAGTGGTTGACGTGGCTGAAGATGCTGGACCAGGAGGAGCATGGTGGCTTTGAGTTTGTGTGCTGCTTGTACTCATCTGTTGATCCCATAGGCGTTTGTGATGTGAGATCATGTGCCTTCGCAAAGCAGTTGTACCAAGGTGGGTGTTGGACTTCCCATTGGCACAGGTTGCAAATGGCATTGCTGTTATCAGAGGCAGACACACAAAAAAAATGCCACACTGCTGAGCTTTGCAATGATGGCATTCTGGTGGTGGCAACAGCATGCATTGACTGGCGTGCTGTCTGGCTGACCCCATGTGCCGATACATGCTGTCTGTGCCACTAACTCCTTGCGACGACTTCCCCTTGCTTCCAACTCGTCTCCTCATTCTCTCTGTCTCCCCTTCTGAACTTTCCCCCTCTTCTTCTCTTCGAGCAGGCACCCACGTGGCATCCGTGGACACATCGTCATCATCAACTGCTTCACTTGTATCTGACACCTTAGCAAAGGAAGCAGCAGCGGGTACAACATCAACATCATCATCATCACACTGTACGTCCATGTGTGTAATCCTGCCTGACTGAGACATATCCCTGTAATCTACATCATCTGGCAATAATGGTTGCGCATCACTAATTGCATCCAACTGATGTGTAAATAACTCCTCTGACGGATCAAGTGAAGCGGCTGTGGTGGCTGTGGTGGTAGTGGTGGTGGTGGTGGAGGCGGGCGGGCGGGAGCGTGGTAACTTGAGAGCAGGTGACCAAGCTGAGCTGGAGGAGGATGGTGCGTCAAGGTTCTTAGCGGAAGCTGTTGAAGATTGGGTGTCCTGTCTAAGCCAGTCAACTATGTCCTCAGAATTTTTCAGGTTCAGGGTACGTGGCCTCTGAAAACTAGGCATTATTCCAGGGACAGTGGAAATCACAGCACCACGACCACGAAGGCCCCTGCGGGGTGGCCTGCCTCTGTCTGTCAGTTTTTTTTAGATAAGTGGTACTATGCATGCTAGGTACTGTGCCACCCGGTATCAGTGGTGGGCACTGGCAGTGGGCACACTACAGTCAGTGGAAGTGGGCCTGACACACACTGGCAGCAGGCAAGCAACTGAAATTAGACTAATGTGTAAAAATGAAATGCCTTATTTATTGGCAAGCTACTGTGCCACCCGGTATCAGTGGTTGGCACTGGCAGTGGGCACACTACAGTCTGTGGAAGTGGGCCTGACACACACTGGCAGCAGGCAAGCAACTGAAATTAGACTAATGTGTAAAAATTAAATGCCTTATTTATCGGCAAGCTACTGTGCCACCCGGTATCAGTGGTTGGCACTGTCAGTGGGCACACTACAGTCAGTGGAAGTGGGCCTGACACACACTGGCAGCAGGCAAGCAACTGAAATTAGACTAATGTGTAAAAATTAAATGCCTTATTTATTGGCAAGCTACTGTGCCACCCGGTATCAGTGGTTGGCACTGGCAGTGGGCACACTCAGGGCTCCAGACTAAAAAAAATTCCTAGGAGCCATTGGCTCCTAAACTGAAAAATTTAGGAGCCAAATAAAATTTTTAGTCGCCAAATTTAAATAGATATATATTCATGATAGAAAAAATTGCCTCATTAACACGTCAGTGTTTGGTCAGTGATTTTCATCAGTGATTGTGAGCCAAAACCAGGATTGGAGCCTCCACGGACATAAGGTATAAGGGAAAGATCAGCACCTGTTCTGTGTTTACAGCCGCAACTGGTTTTGGCTCAAAAATCACTGATGGAAATCACTGACCGAACACTGATGCCACAGTCACACACGGGTTTACATTATGTTTTGGTCATATGTTATATTATACTATGACCGAAACATAACGGACGCCTCAGACAGATGCCATACTGCGGCATCCCTCACCATAGAGTTCCATTGTACAAAAGATGTATAGATTTTTTCTGGACTTTACAGGATGGGAAGACGTGGTACACTACGATCTCCCATTCTGCAAAAAACGTATAAATTAGCATATATGGTTTTTTGTACAATGGAACTCTATTGGATGGATGCCACAGTATGGCATCTGTCTGAGGCGTCCGTAAACATAATTTATTTTTTTTTTTTGTATATGTTAAACGTATGACAAAAATCCAACACTTCCATTATTTTCATTGTTCTGCTCATCAAACAGAGCAGAACAACAGAAATAAATAGTGGTGGTGTGAACGGGGCCTACGAGGTGGGTGTGCAGGGAACCATCACCGGTCTAAATAACATGAAGCAATTATAGCGAAGTGATAAAGTCCAGTCCAATATGGCGGAACCTCCCTGTACGTTAGCACTTGGCTATAATAGCCTGCTGTGTATTTACTACACACTGCAACACATACATCACTGCACTACATACATCAGTGTGAGCTGTATGTAGTGATGTATACATGTGTGTTATGTATGTAGTGCAGTGTGCGATGTATGTAGTGCAGTGTGTGATGTATGTAGTGCAGTGTGTGATGTACACATGTGTATGATGTATGTAGTGCAGTATGTGATGTGTGTAGTGCAGTGTGTGATGTATACATGTGTATGATGTATGTAGTGAAGTATGTGATGTGTGTAGTGCAGTGTGTAATGTATGTAGTGATGTATACATGTGTACTGTATGATGTATGTGATGATCACACACTCCACTACATACATTACACACATGGATACACAACACCTTGCTCTGTCTTCTTCTTATGCGGCCCCATCTTGATTCTTCGGCTCCTCAGCGTGCCCGGCACTTCTTCCTTCAGCCACCCCCAGAGCCGGCCCCTCCTCCTTTCATCTCCCATCGGCTTTCTCTGGTGCAGGGCGCTGTATGGCTTCGGCGCCCGCCCAAACTAACCAATAGCAAAGCTCCTTACTCTATGGAGCTTTGCTATTGGTTATTTCAGGCTGCGCTGCCTGTGCTGTGCCGCTCGCTGCGTCTGCTGAAGTTTTTTCTTAAAGCTGCAGCACAGCGGTAGGACAAGTCGCAAATGGCGATAAGACTTAAATTTCTTATCGCCATTTGCAAATTTCTAGTCGCATTGGCGACCATTTTGGTCGCCATCTGGAGCCCTGACACTACAGTCTGTGGAAGTGGGCCTGACACACACTGGCAGCAGGCAAGCAACTGAAATTAGACTAATGTGTAAAAATTAAATGCCTTATTTATCGGCAAGCTACTGTCCCACGCGGTATCAGTGGTTGGCACTGGCAGTGGGCACACTACAGTCTGTGGAAGTGGGCCTGACAGACACTGGCAGCAGGCAAGCAACTGAAATTAGACTGTGTAAAAATTAAATGCCTTATTTATCGGCAAGCTACTGTGCCACCCGGTATCAGTGGTTGGCACTGACAGTGGGCACACTACAGTCAGTGGAAGTGGGCCTGACACACACTGGCAGCAGGCAAGCAACTGAAATTAGACTGTGTAAAAATTAAATGCCATATTTATCGGCAAGCTACTGTGCCACCCGGTATCAGTGGTTGGCACTGGCAGTGGGCACACTACAGTCAGTGGAAGCGGGCCTGACACACACTGGCAGCAGGCAAGCAACTGAATTTAGACTACTGTCTAAAAATTAAATGCCTTATTTATCGGCAACCTACTGTGCCCCCCGGTATCAATGGTTGGCACTGGCAGTGGGCACACTACAGTCAGTGCAAGTGGGCCTGACACACACTGGCAGCAGGCAAGCAACTGAATTTAGACTACTGTCTAAAAATGAAATGCCTTATTTATCGGCAAACTACTGTGCCACCCGGTATCAGTGGTTGGCACTGGCAGTGGGCACACTACAGTCAGTGGAAGTGGGCCTGACACACACTGGCAGCAGGCAAGCAACTGAAATTACACTAAAGTGTAAAAATTAAATGCCTTTTTTTGATGCAAAGTCCTGTGCCACACGGGATGACAGGGGTGGGCACTGGCAGTGAGCACACTACAGTCAGTGGAAGTTGGCCTGACACACACTGGCAGCAGGCAAGCAACTGAAATTACACTAAAGTGTAAAAATTAAATGCCTTTTTCTGATGCAAAGTCCTGTGCCACACGGGATGACAGGGGTGGGCACTGGCAGTGGGCACACTACAGTCAGTGGAAGTCGGCCTGACACACACTAGCAGAAGGCAAGCAACTGAAATTACACTAAAGTGTAAAAATTAAATGCCTTTTTTTGATGCAAAGTCCTGTGCCACACGGGATGACAGGGGTGGGCACTGGCAGTGGGCACACTACAGTCAGTGGAAGTTGGTCTGACACACACTGGCAGCAGGCAAGCAACTGAAATTACACTAAAGTGTAAAAATTAAATGCCTTTTTATGATGCAAAGTCCTGTGCCACACGGGATGATAGGGGTGGGCACTGGCAGTGGGCACACTACAGTCAGTGGAAGTCGGCCTGACACACACTAGCAGCAGGCAAGCAACTGAAATTACACTAAAGTGTAAAAATTAAATGCCTTTTTTTATGCAAAGTCTTGTGCCAGCCGGTATGAGTGGTGGGCACACTACAGTCAGTGGAAGTCAGCCTGACACACACTAGCAAGCAACTAACCTTAGATTAAAGTGTAAAAATGAAATGCTTTTTTTTTTATGCAAAGTCCTGTGCCACACGGGATGACAGGGGTGGGCACTGGCAGTGGGCACACTACAGTCAGTGGAAGCGGGCCTGACACACACTAGCAGCAGGCAAGCAACTGAAATTACACTAAAGTGTAAAAATTAAATGCCTTTTTTTATGCAAAGTCCTGTGCCAGCCAATATGAGTAGTGGGCACACTACAGTCAGTGGAAGTCAGCCTGACACACACTGGCAGACAACTAACCTTAGATTAAATTGTAAAAATTAAATGCTTTTTTTTATGCAAAGTCCTGTGCCACATGGGATGACAGTGGTGGGCACTGGCAGTGGGCACACTACAGTCTGTGGGCCTGCGGCTCCACACACACAGGCAGGCCAGGCAACTGCAATATGTATATGGAGAAAAAAAAAGCAGACTAATGTTGCAGCCCTAAAAAGGGCTTTTTGGGATGCTGTCAGGACGCTGTCCTTACAGCAGAGATCAGATGAGTCTTTCAGGACTGGAGTGGACACTGAATACACTAGCCTAGCTATCGATTTCCCTATTAAATCAGCAGCAACTACACTCTCCCTCCTCTAACTAAGACTGCAAATTCCGAATGAATCTAAAATGGATGCTGTTCAGGAGATGGGAGGGTCTGGGAGAGAGGGTATGCTGCTGATTGGCTGGAATGTGTCTGCTGACTGTGAGATACAGGGTCAAAGTTTGCTCAATGATAATGTATAGGGGGCGGACCGAACATCGCATGTGTCCGCCCGCTGCGGCGAACGCGAACATGCTATGTTCGCCGGGAACTGTTCGCCGGCGGATAGTTCGGGCCATCTCTAGTCATCAATATCAGAATGGCGGGCATCCAAGTCACCCCTGCTTACCAACTATTTAAAGGTGCCTCTTCACAGCGCACCAAAAACAGTGCTGTCCTTTGAATATTGGCTGTGCTTGGTACTAGAGCTCCGCTCCATTCACTTGAATCAGACTGAGCTGAGCTGCGCCTAGGCCATGTGACCAATGAACGTAATATCACTGACCTAAAAGAGGCTGCAGCGTTCACTGAGTGTGTGGAACCTGACCTCCCTCCAATCATATACATCAAAATTTAAATCTTGGACAGCCCCTTTAAATAGCAATTTCAACCTTTAAGTGGAAGGACCATCATTTTAGTATGGAGAGTAAGAGGAATGTTCGGTGTATGCTGAATGTAGAAATGTGTACTGCAGAGAAGTCAGGTTGCACAATCTGTATGACAGTACCTTGGATTCTCAGACAAAAGATGGAGAGGTGAAAATTGATATAGGCAGGACATTTTCATTACCATGTACTGTATTATATCCAAAATGTCTTCAGTGTTACTTAAGCCACTCTCAATGTAAAAATGATGTCATCTTCTGCTTCACTGGGTAGCCATGACATGTCTAACCCCTGCAGGGTGAGAAACAGCGGGATCCTGCCTCAAAGACGCCAACCCTGTGAATAAATGATGATCTCCTGGTTCAAGATCTCATCCATATATAGGTTCTAAATGTATTAATTAACCTGTGTGGTCTATGACATGGAGAAACACAGTTCCAAGCCAGCCCTGGGCAAATTACCAGTCTCTTTTAGTTTCAAGCTTTCAGCACTGGTGGACAGAATTAACTGAACTGGGAACTGTATATGTTCTGGCAGATGAGCATTTGCACAATATGTCAGCATTCTATATCATCTGTTTTTATTACAATGCTATCTTTTTCTGCAAAATAGTAATGAAAATGACAAAGCCAAATAATTAACCACAACTTAAATAAAAATCTAACGCAATATGTTTTAAATGTAATAAAAATGTATATATATATATATATATATATATATATATATAAAAGTTACACAAAAATATAACATTTCATCTTTTTCCAACCAGTGCTCTACATGTACGGTGCTGAGTCTTTAAAGATGATACCCACTCTGGAGCTGAGCAGGCACCATAGCCGCCTGGTGTCTGCCATTCCACACAGTAGCAGGATCTCAGCATAGTCATCGTCACGCTTGGGTCTCTTGACCTTCCTCCTCCTGCAATTTGACACAATTTTGCTAATTACGTGATTGTCTCCTGTGGGGCAGCAACCACAGAAGTTATGTCAGGAGACACGTATTAGGGATGTCTGAAAATCACCCAATTGCTTAGAAGTGATGCTCCAAGCACTAGGGGAAAAGCTAGGTGGAAAAGTTTAGAGTGTGAGCTAGTATCATGTATTTATTAGGGCCTAAATGGGCATAACCACTATGTGGGGGCACTAAAAGGGGCATTCTACTGTAAGGGGCATTCTACTGTAAGGGAGCAATAAAGGGGGAATTCTACAGTAAGGGGGCACTAAAGGGGTCATTCCTCTGTAAGTTGGCAATAAAATCATGATTCTACTATAACGGCACACTAAAAAAGACACTAAAGACACTAAAAAAGCCTAAATGGGCATAACCACTATGTGGGGGCACTAAAAGGGGCATTCTACTGTAAGGGGCATTCTACTGTAAGGGAGCAATAAAGGGGGAATTCTACAGTAAGGGGGCACTAAAGGGGTCATTCCTCTGTAAGTTGGCAATAAAATCATGATTCTACTATAACGGCACACTAAAAAAGACATTTTACTGTAAGGGGGCACTAAATAGGGAATTCTACTGTAAGGGGGCACTAAAAGGGGCATTCTTCTGTGTGGAGGCACTAAGGGGTATACCTACTGTGTTTGGGTACTAAGGGGGAATTCTACTATGTGGGTGCACTAAGGGATCATTCTACTATATTGGGGCACTAAGGCATTCTTGTATGTGGAGGAACCAAGGGGGCATAACTACTACTGTATGTGGGAGCACTGTGAGGGCACGGAAGCATTCTACTGTGAGGGGAAACAAGGGGTGTAGAGACAGACTGTCACGGTGGTGTCATGGTCTGGTGTAGTGGACCATGACACTTTTGCCACGCATCCTTGCTGCCAGTGGCAACGTGTTGTTTGTTAAGCATGCGTGTGCAAGTACCCTTTTAGGCTGTTTCCCTTCCCATTCTGGTGTGTTAGGGGTTAAGGTGTGAATTAGGTGGGGCTGGGTGTGGCCTCATTGCTCTTATAGTACTGGTGCTTGGAGCCTGTGCTTATGGGGACTTCAGCTTCTTTGGGAGCTTGAGTTATGCTGTCATGCTGGATTTTTCCATCTGTCCAGCTTGAGGGTCTCCTTGTTGGACATAGTTTGTCTTACCATAGTATCCTTCTTGTTCCCTACCTTACCTGTGTGGTTGTTTGGTGTGGGTTTATGTTCAGGGTGTGGTGTACGTCTTATTTGTAGTTACATGTCTGGTCTGTTGGTGTTGTACCTCTTGTGAGTGGGCTTCTGTGTTCCTCGGAGGGGGAACAACGTTGACCACCTGCCTGCGGAAGTGGGCTCCATGGTTTCCTGGAGGGGGGGAACCACAACTACTACTGTTGTGCTGATGTTCTAGGGGTCAGGTTGACCCGCTCTAGAACATGATTGTAGTGTTGTTGTTTTCCATGTTGCTACTTGCTAGGCCTTTGGGAAAGTCTGGTTCATCAGTGGCTTGGATGAACAGGTTGTCCCCCATTCCTGACCTTTATTCCTGAGATCGATAGGGTCAGTAGGGCCCAGGTTACGGAGTATGAGCCCTCCTACATTTAGGTTGGCTCATACAGGTAGGAGGTCAATGATAGGATTTAGGGAAGCATTAGGAGATGACCTGCTCCCTTTTTCCAGAGTCCAAGCCTAGCTGCTATCCTGCCAACCTTCATTGTACGGTGGGGAGTTTTCTCCCACTCCCCATCGTGACACAGACATTAGGCTGAGTTAGAGGCATGGCTTAGAATTAAAAAAATGACAAAATTGTTTCTTCTTGGGCTTTTTAAAAGTTCGGAGGTATGTTTATACATTTAAATCTCAGCTTTTTTCGACTTTTACTGCTTTTGCTGAATCTTTACCCACAAAATTATATATATCAATCTGCTCAGCTCCTCCTGCTCTATAACCTGTTGCCTGCAGATTACAGTGTATTTTCTGAAGACTGGTTACCTTTAAAAGAAGTCACATTGGTCTTTATTGCTTATAGGATTGTAAATCTAGCTTCTTTCCATCCATTTTAGTTAATATAAGCTTGTAATTAGTAACCCCCATTAGTTGAAGACAAATAAAATAATGGCTAAAAGTGTCCATAATAACTAACAGAACTGGCAAACAGGTAATAGGGATGTAGAGTGTTTTACTTTTAGTTGGCTCTCCTTTATAAGGCTACAGTCAGACCTCCGAGGCCACGTTATGTGTGCTCCCCATAAACTTTAGATTTTCTTCTGTCCTTTAGGCTCCCATATTCAGTATAGGAACCATGCAGTCCCTACTGAATATAGAAACCTCAGAGAGGAAACAATCTGCTCTGTTAAGATGCTTATGCAGTGACCCACAGAGAGAGAGCCAGGAGGAGGGGAGTGGTAATTGCGTCACTAAGAGTGGTGGTGGCTCATGATGGCCTCATCCCAATATCCCAATGCTCCCTAGGGCCATACATTGATTGGAGAGCGCACCCTTTCTTCCCTCAAGGCACACCCTCGCCCTTCTGGCCTTCCTGCCCGGTGTTAGGTCGGGTGTCCTTGCTGATAGTTGGATAGATGCAAGGCCAGAGAGCAGATGTAGATCTGTCAATGACCAAGCCTGTTGGTTACAATAAATAAAGTCTCTCTTACTGAATTGATAATGGGAGAAGTAGTTGTACAAAGAGCAGAAATAGGCACAGCTCAGAGGATGTTACAATGTATTCTTTCCCAATAGCTGTGTGTAGGCAGCAACAAGGATGGTAATAATCTTCCCTGAGTCTCACTCTACGTACACTTTGCAGTCTTCCCAAATAACCACAGGCATTTAAGGCTACTTTCACATTAGCGGCAGCCTTCTCCAGCAGGCTGCTTCGGTGGGTGAACTGCCTGCTGAATCCGTGCTGCCTCTAGTGCACGTGTGCCACCATAGGTCCACTCTGGCCCCATTGACTATAAATTTAGAGGCAACTAGTAGAGCATGTCAGCTCTGTACAGAAAAAAGGATTCCATATTGTTAATAAAGACCAATTGAAAAAAATAACTTTTATCTCAAAATAAGTACAATGCAATAAAACAAAAAAATTGCCCCCAAAGGTGCACATAGCCTTTTACTCTGTAGAATATGCTTAAAGGGATTGTCTCATCATGGACAATGGGGGCATATCCCTAGGATATTCCCCATTGTCTTATAGGTGCGGGCCTATATCAAGAACGGAGCCCCGCAAGTGAAGGAGGGCGCACTGCAGCCGCCCTCCATTAATTTTCTATGGGGCCGGCGAAAATAGCTGAGCGCTGGCTCCGCTATTTCCATCGGCCCCATAGAAATGAATGGGAGTGGGGGCCGCGCATGCGCTGTATGCTCCCATTCACTTCTATGGAAAGCCGGGTTGTTGGTGGCCGGACCCGAGTCCTCCAGCCACCACCTTGCAGGGCTCCGTTCTCAATATAGGTGGGGGTCCCAGCGGTGGGCCCCACACCTATAAGGCAATGGGTAATATGCTGAAAAAACACTATGTTGCTCTTATAGGGGACAATACAGTCAGTTAGCAGCAGTCCCACATAAGTCGGTGTGGATCCAAATCACCGTATTTAGCAACACATAAAAGATAAAGGTGGTGGGGCCGTGCTTTCAATCCAGAGACCACTCGTGGGGAACACAGCGCCAGATAATCACAGCAGTCCTCCACTGCTACTTCTGATGTCTTGTACCAACCAACCAAACTGCAGTTGCTCCAATACGTCCTTTCCCTTCAAAGCAAATGATCGGACAAGCATCTTATCTTATAAGTACAATAAAGCACACTTTGTGATAAGCAGCTGGATGTACTACACTATGTCCGATCGTTTGCTTTGAAGGGAAAGGACGTATTGGAGCAACTGCGGTTTGGTTGGTTGGTACAAGACATCAGAAGTAGCAGTGGAGGACTGCTGTGATTATCCAGCGATGTGTTCCCCGCGAGTGGTCTCTGGAATGAAAGTGCGGCCCCACCACCTTTATCTTTTATGTATAAAACAATGGGGGCATATCCTAGAGATATGCCCCGATTGTCCATGATGAGGCAACCCCTTTAACTCTTAATATTAAATTAACCCACTACATGCTATACTGCTCTACAATACCTAGTAGTGATATTATCTTGCCTATGATATACCATCATGGCTGAGCAGCCTGACAGGAAAACTTACCTATATGCAGTATATGCAAGTGCCAGAGTGTTGTGTGCAGTGAGGGTTCCCCATCTTATCCCATTAGGCAGCTCTGCAAGTGGTGGCAACCAGTCCTGATCACATTTTAGGACAGGTTGCTGGTGGCCATTTTAAATCATACCTGGAGAACCCCTTTAAGTTATGTATGGGTTTAAAATGTTTATCTCTTAAAATCTTGAACGCTCTGGAGCCTTCCTCTTGTCTCCCAGGATGTTCTCCTCTCATTCCTGCAGCACTGTGATCACATAATTAACATATCCCCTTATCTGTATTTGGATGCATTCTGTTCAGCATATTCAAATGTACAAATATTCTATGAGCAAATGCTCTTCTCTCAGGACCACCTTTAGCCACAGGCCTATTGTGTCTATCAGTCAAACTGGTGCTTATTATAGGTCTCCTATCACTAGGATAAGCCTAATTTACTTGAGGTTTGCTGACCACATTTAGGACTTGCTCACACAGGTTTTTATTTTTACTTTTTATGCTTATTTTTTTATGCCACATGGAAACCATGTTAGAATCAGCGTGGAAAAAAGGCTCAAATCTGCATCCCATTGTTTTCAATGGGAGCCTGTGACCGGTGCTTCTTTTTTCAGAACGTTGAAAAAAGAAGCGTCTTATCTTTCCATGGATTTTTCCAGTGGGTATTACAAATGCAATCAACAGGTTACTTTCATGAGGTCCTTGGTCTTGTATTGTTTTGATAAACAGATGATGCTTACTGAAACATGAGTCATCAGTATTTAATGCCGGAGATTCATTGTACAAGTCATCCTAATTGAGAAAGGAAGTTGGATGACTAGTGAAAAGTCTTCAAGCAAAACTACAAGTCTTGTTGCTCTGATTTATTTGTACTGATTTAATCTATCTATTCTTCATGAGGTCCTTGGTCTTGTATTGTTTTGATAAACAGATGATGCTTACTGAAACATGAGTCATCAGTATTTAATGCCAGAGATTCATTGTACAAGTCATCCTAATTGAGAAAGGAAGTTGGATGACTAGTGAAAAGTCTTCAAGCAAAACTACAAGTCTTGTTGCTCTGATTTATTTGTACTGATTTAATCTATCTATTCTTCGAGCTGCCACGGCAGTCTGACACAAAGTCCAAAAATAAGTCATCCCTGTGACAACTATTTTATTTGTCATATGTCTGGCGGTGATAATAACCAGAAATATTTACAAATTAGTTAAATTGTAAACATTTTTTGGTGCTAGATTATTGGAATTTGGCTGAATATATAGTTTTCACTCTGACATATGCTTGACAGAAGTGGATTTTAATGACTTGAAATACAAGACCTTTAGGCTTTAATATTGTGTGAGGTCTGAATTTCCTACAGGTTCTATTTAATCTTAACTTATAAAATAGATTAGTGTAACTATTGCTGAGAAAAATGCTGCTATTTAAATGATGTGTTAATTATTTTAGTGCAGAGATGGAGTTCCGTGGTTAACACCATTATATAAATATAGAGTTCATATTAATTTGTGTGAATATCTATGAAACAAAATTATTGTGTTTATATTGTCAGTGCTGAGTAGCCAGATTTTACAGTAAGGAGTTGTTCACACACATTTTTTTACAAGTTTTTGATATCTAGTTTTTTTAAAGGGTTTCTGTCACCACAATTTTTGCAATTAAACAGGTTGACATTAAAGGGAACCTGTCACTGGGATTTTGGGTATAGAGCTGAGGACATGGGCTGCTAGATGGCCGCTAGCACATCCGCAATATCCAGTCCCCATAGCTCTGTGTGCTTTTATTGTGTAATAAAACCGATTTGAGACATATGCAAATTAACCTGAGATGAGTTCTGTCCCTGAGATGAGTCACGGACAGGACTCATCTCAGGTTAATTTGCATATGTATCAAATCAGTTTTTTTACACAATAAAAGCACACAGAGCTATGGGGACTGGATATTGCGGATGTGCTAGCGGCCATCTAGCAACCTATGTCCTCAGCTCTATACCCAAAATCCCAGTGACAGGTTCCCTTTAAACATGTGCAAAAGACAGCTGAATTTAACTCTGCTAGTCTTTTTTTTTTCAGTATGCCCCCATTTTTATGCAATTATAACTTTTATTATATGAAAATTAGCCTCTAGGAGCAGGGGGGGCATTGCACCTGCTCCTAGAGGCTCCATTCTCTCACCTTATGTCATGCCCTTCTACTCTTGATTGACAGGGTTAGGCCAGAGTTGGTCTCCTCTTGTCGACCCTGACTGCCAGCGCGCCTGTGCCGCCCCGTTCAGTATTTGGTGCAGGCGCAGTGAGAATATGTGTAGTTTATAAAATGGGGTAATTTATGGTTGGTTTCTATTATGTAAGCCCCTCAAAATAACTTTATAACTGAATTGGTGCTTAATAAAATTGTTTTGGAAATTTTGTAGAGAATTTGAAAAATTGAAAAAATTTGAAGACTTCTAACGTCCTAAAAAAATAAAATGACATTTACAAAATGAAGCCAACATAAAGCAGACATACGGGTAATGTTGATTGATAATACTATTTTATGAGGTATTACTATCAGTCTTAAAAGTAGAGAAATTCAAATTTTGAAAACTGTGAATTTATAAAACAATTAGGGTGAATTTTGGATCATTTTATAAATAAAGGTGAAATATATAGACTCAAATTTAACACTGTCATGAAGTACAATGTGTCACGAGAAAACAATCTCAGAATGGCTTGGATAAGTAAAAGTGTTCCAAAGTTAATACCACAAAAAGTGACACATGTCAGATTTGCAAAAATCAGCCTGGAATTATAGGTGAAAAGTGGCTCGGTGCAGAAAGTGTTAATCGACAAATATTGTTTGTTTTTAAGATAAAGTCAGAAAAAGTCAAACATTTTGTGCAAACGGTCCTTGATACTTTTTTAGCACACAGTTTTGATACATTCTCCCTATATAGTATTTCTATGCAGATCATTTGGCAGAGCCACTTTATTTTTGTAGCATGTGCTGTTAATCTTTTCTATATAACCACACTGAGCATTAGATTATCAGCTGATAAATATCTTGTGCCTCTGTGCCAGCTTAAAGGAGTTGTTCAGGATTAGGAAAACATGGCTGCTTTCTCCAAAAACCAGCACCACACCTGTCCATGGGTTATATCAAGTATTGCAGCTTGCCTCCATTGAGGTGAACAGGACTAAGTTGCAATACCAGACACAACTTGTGAATACGTGTGATTACTGTTTAAGGTTTCATGTACACAACTGTATGTATTTTTCGGTCAGCAAAATACGGATACCATCCATGTTGCATCCGCGTTTTTGGTGGACTCATTGACTTCAGTAGGTCTGTGGTCTGCATTTTGCAGCCCAGTATAGTACATGTTCTATCTTTTTGCAGAACAGACATATGGATACTGAAGCACATGGATTATCCATATGACCATCCTGCAAAAAGATGGAATATGTCCTCAAAAATAGGATGGCACAAGGCCGCATCTGTGTTTTGCGTATCAGCAAATTGCAGACCAGAAAAACTGATACAGTCATGTGCATGAGGCCTAATGAAGATATCAGTGATATGTTTCGAAATCCTGGACAATCCCTTTAAGGCACCTACTTTGACACCTACCGGCTTAAAACCACCCCAAACTAACCAGACACATTTTATATTGCCCCCACCCTCAATAGAAGCCACAGAACGATATTTAAAAAACTTTAGCTCAGATTTGACAACACAATTTCCAGTCTGAGTACTATGGCACTCATATATGGACCATTAAACAGTGGTCTACTGTGATTGATAATCCATGACCTAAATGTCCTCTAAAACACAGCTCTGAAAGCCTCTTGGGCACAGTGGTTTGCTGAGCCTACAACTATTACTGATCTGATACAATTCCTACATGTATTATATCGGCATCAGCCCAAGCTCCATTGATGTTTGAGATTCTGTTTATATCCATACAGCAGTTGGATAGTGGCTTGGAAAACCCACAAAACATGACCTTTTGGGAATAATTAAGGAACGCTGTGCAAAGAGCATTACCTGCTAAAAAAAAATACATAGCAGCAGGTCACACAAGCAGTATGCTGTCATGATTCCCAAAGTCAAGATTTAAGGAAATGAAGCAGAAATAAATTGAGGTGTTTTACCGAGATGATAAGACTGAAACATTTCCATTTTCAGTAGTGCTAAACCAAAGTTAATTTCAAAACACAATGAAGTCATTGTTCTCTTTTTACATTGGGAAGTAGGCTAAAAATGTGTCAAATATGCTGACATGTCACATTGGAGGGGTCCTGAGTATCTCTGTACTGCCAAGCAGCCATGACCTTTGTTTTTTGCAACTTAAATATCTGGTTTTATATAGTTACATAGGTTGAAAAAAGACACAGGTCCATCAAGCTCAACCTTCTTAGAGGACATACTGAACATCATGCATAAAACTGATAAACCACTCACCAAATAAACCTTTTCAAGGTCATCACTATAAAGAGGGAATTTATTAAGACTTGCGTTTACTATGCCAGTCCTAATTAGAAGTGCGCTGGAGTAAGATGTGCCAACTGTATTAGGAGGAGCAGGGATTTTAAAGGGATATTCTGGTTTCATGGTATTGATCACCTATTCTCAGGATAGATCATCAATATCAGATTGTGGGGGTCTGACTACCAGCAGCCCAGCCAGTCAGCTGTTTGAAGGGGCCCTGGTGTTTGTGTGAACGCTGTGTCCTCTTGTGTCCAATGTTTATGCACACTCCATGTACATTGTATGTGTGGTGCAGGGTAATTATATCGTCATCTCCTATTCAAGTGAATGGGATTAAAACGCTGTAATTACTCTGCACCACCATTACAATGTAGATGGGATGCAGGTAAGCACTGAAGCGGATGTAGCACTCACACCAATGCTCTAGTCCTTTCAAACAGCTGATGCCGGTAGTCAGCCCCCACCTATCTGATACTGATAATCTACCCTGGGGTTAGGTCCTCGATATCATGGAACTAGACAAGAAATTTGGATCCTCTTTGGAGTAATGGCTATGGCTATGCAAACAGCTTGCACACTGAACGTTTGTTGGGTACTTGTTATTGTATAAACTTGTGTTTCAAGAAGGCAAAACGAAGTAGCGGCACTCACCAACTCCTTGATAATTCCTCAAATTTATTCAGCGTTAAAACAAGGCAAATGCGGCTCACCGCACAGGTACAAAATAGGGAACAGCTCTTCCCTATTTTGTACCTGTGCGGTGGGCTGCGTTTGCCTTGTTTTAACGCTGAATAAATTTGAGGAATTATCAAGGAGTTGGTGAGTGCTGCAACTTTGTTTTGCCTTCTTAAAACACAAGTATATATTATTGACTTTATTGGCTGAGCACCACCGTGTCCTTGGATGGTTCACATGTCAACGTATTCAGGCTGAAGAGTCCGAGTTGCTGGAAAGGAATACACAGAGAGCAGTGCCGACAGCGTTTTCTTTTATTGTATATCACTTGTTATTGTATGTCTACTAAACCTACATAGAAGAAGGAAGTTATAAAAAAATGAATAAAGAAATTTGTTATCAGGACAAACACCTTTAATCATTATGTGTCCAAAGAAAAACAAGTCAACATATACTCCTGGACCCCCAAGCAGCCCCTCTTGATGCCACAGGAAAGCATGCACATTTGATCTTCCATTGGACTTTAGTATATAGGATTGTGTGGATGCAGTCGTGTGGTTTTGCATGTCCTAGTCACAGATTCTCTTTAAAACCCAAGTCTAAAAACTTAAAAGGCAGGGTCATACTCACTGTTCAGGATTTGGTAGATTTTTTTACATTACTATTGATTTTTTTTTTACCTTTGGTAGTTGGGGAATTAGGGAAACTGTGCTGTTTTCCATTACTGTGTTTTCCATACTCTACTTTTAGATAGTGACAAGGTAGAACATTTTGAAGAGTATATTTCTGCATCCGTGTGATGCCCTGCAGCTGGTTAACAATCCTCTGGAGATGAATAGTACATAGCATAGAGCAATAACTAAAAGCATGAGAGCATGTTGCAGATTTTCTTCATTCCTATCCATATAAGAAATAATGATATTTGACATTGTGAAGAAACTTTTCATCACAATTACACACACAGCCTGCAAGAAGCCATGTGTACTGACTTTCCTTTCTTCATTATGAGGAGAGGTCATGTTTGCTGTAAATATTAATGACGCACAGTATGTATTTTGATATGACAACAAGATACTTGTTTGTTTGAAATGAAACATTATTATAATGTAGATCAAAGGCATTGAAGCAATAAGTATTAGCTTGAGTAAACGGTGTTCTTGATGGTAATATAATATGCTCAAGGTCATAAAAGTGCCGTTACATGGTAGCAAAACAAATTCTTACTATTTGATATATGCACTTCCCTTCTTTACTGAATTGATAATGTGCTTAATAAAGCGATTTGCCCTTCACATTAGACATTAGTACTAATTAAGAATTGACTGTAGATGTGCTGCACCAAACACATAACAGACACTACTAACCTAACTGTAATTACAAATATTAGTCACCATTCCTGTCTTTATTGATTGAAGATAATTGCCTGTGAAAAAAAAACATTTATTTTTTCATGAATCCAAGTTTATTTAAGTTTTATCAATTTCTTCAAATGAAAATGTTTTATTAACAATTATTCATCATGAAAGACTGCACGATCGGAATGCTCCTTCCCAACAATTGGCCCGTATAATCGCGTAATCGTGCAGCTGATGAATGAGCAAACAGTTGTGTTGGCTGATGCGCACCTTTGATCATATTGAAAGATGCCGCTTATTGGCAGCACATCTCCCTGTGCAATCAGGAATGTGCTACAGATAATGAATAGAACAGAATGATGAAGGAATGACTGCGGTAGCAATAGTTCCTCCTACATTCAGTTTGCATTGGCTTGTGTAATCAGATTGGTGCACACGTGTCCCTATGGAAAAATGGAATCCAGCTTCTTATGGAATAAAAAAGGTTCTTTATTGACTCATTATATAAAATCCACCAAAGTCACAGAAAATGACATCAAACTGACGTGTTTAGGGCTATAGAATCCAGCCCTTCATCAAGACTTGTCTTGATGAAGAGCTGTATTCTGTAGCCCGAAACGCGTCACTTTGATGTCATTTTCTGTGACTTTGGTGGATGCGGGTGCCGTCTCCGTGGTGCAGGGTGTCAGACCTCATACAGAGGACTCCTGCATAACGGAAACTGAACAGATCCATTATGCTGGCCATATACTTCTATTATGACGGAATTCCTCTAAAGGCATTTCGTTATGCAGTCCATTATGGAATTACGTTATGGTATGTGGTAACGGAATCCATAAAGCAATTCAACATATACCCTAACTTCAAAACTTGAAGTTCGCTCATCCCTAATCATGATTATGCTTTCTCTCAACGATGGAGGCATTCTGCCCTTTATCTCAGCTTTATCAATTTCTTCACTTGATGCTAATTACCTCCTATAAAGCTCTGGCTCTTTTGTTCAATAATTTATAGATTCCACCTCGAATACAGCCTCCATCTATGTAAGTGACATTCTCTTCTCCTCATTTTAATGTGAAAAGTAGTGTCATGTTCCAATATTTCTATATTTAATAACATGAATTATTTACATTTATTTCCAATATTCCATGCAGCCTATATGTCAGAAATAATGAAGGTATCAAGTATTGTGGTTAGCCCACTGCCATTTTCAATTTTCACAATTTTCAAATACTTGTCTCATTCAATAAGGGGTTTGAACCCGGACATAATCTCTCTTCTTTACTCATTTACTATGTATGAGTATCCGCCTCTAAAACAGCCTAGGGCAGTGCTACAGACCGCCTATTTGTGCCAGTGACATCATCTGGTGCTAGTGACATCATCTGATTCTCCTGCTAGGTGGAGAAGCCGGGTACGTCACAGGCAGTAAACAGACCTTGCCCTGTGCGATGCAGCACAAGGCAAGGGGGGAGCATCAGAGCAAGGAAATGCTCCTCTCATACATAGTAAATGAGTAGAGAAGAGGTTATATCTGGGTTCAGCTCTGAACCCAGACAACCCCTTTAAGGTCAGTAGAAATATTGGGACTTAGTTACTTATACTGGTACACGTTGTGTTAATGAATATGGCAAAGCTACTGACCTGTCATGGGTTTCATCAGTTGTGACAATAGGAGCGGCAGCTACTTTTTATTGGTTGTTTCCATTAAATTAGCTTCTGTGATACTGATAACCACCTGCCATTTTCTCAGCATGTTCTATCAATAACAAGGTAGCAATTTAGCTAATCTAAAATGGACCAGTTCAATAAATATGGACCCACTCTGTATTGCCACCTTTTATAAAAAAACAACTGTAACAAAAATAAAATAAAATGGTTGGAATTTTGTAAATAAAACATTTTTTTAGCAAAAAGATCTTAATACATCCCCAATTTAAAGAAGTTTTCCAATACTTTTAAACATTTGTCTGGGAGCAAGATCTATAAAATAAAAAAATATATATTTTAAATGCTCCATGGCACCGCTCTTTTCCTCACCAACCTGATCCCCACTGGGCCTGTAGAGATGATGTAACATTATTTGTTAATGTGACCGCTGCAGTGATCACAGGAACAAAGAAAGACAAGTTATTGCTGCAGTGATCACAGGAACAATGAAAGACAAGTGATTGTTGCAGAGATCAGAAGCAGCAGCAGGAAATATTAAATATACATTTTTTGTTTTTTTTATTACACAGTGCCCTGCAATTCTAGTTCTATTTAGTGTAGATTGTTAATTAAACTAATTTTATATTATTTTTGTAGTAGGTGTTATTCACAGTCACAAATGAATATTTCAGTGAAGTTGATTAAAGGCGAACTGTTCTCTGTGTTTCACACTCTTATGAGCAAGGAGGTTTATTCATTTTAATTTCTTTTAGTGCTCCAGACAATTGCAGGAGCTCTAGAAAACACAAGGACAACTTTGAAATTCAATGGGAAAATGTTGGCACGGACTAGATGGATGTTGGCCAGAAAACAGCCATTTTGGTTCCCTCTCAGAGAAATTGGGAACCCTCCTGCTGTCATTTATTGCTTGACGTGGAAGGTCAGGTGACCTCCTCAATACCAGAGCGGAGCAGAGCTGGGGAGGCTGCCAAGTTATCTTAAAAACATGCACAGTAAATGCAGCCAGACTACTGTCACTTAGCAAAGAATCCACATTACAGATATGCTGAGAAGGAAGTAAATAATTCATAGGTGAGCAACAATGACCTTGACTGCTCCTGTTCCCGAAGTGTTTCAAGGTTAGTGAGGCTGGTTATTTCCAAAGCCCAGCCAGGTGTGTAAACTAACTGCCATCTTCCATATGCAAGCATCATTTTAATTATTGTTTTTTTTAACCATTTGTATGACACATACTGAAAAATGGCCAGAAAAAAACATAGTGTAGACAAAATACATTTTCTAGTTCTTACTTTCTTGGTAAGCAATATATTTTGTCGATAGTCAATATGACAGTAGAATGTTTTAACCCCTTCACATCCTAGCCACTTTTCACCTTAAATCCCAGGCCGATTTGTGAAAATCTGACGTGTGTTACTTTATGTGGTAATAACTTCAAAACGCTTTTACTTATCCAGGCCATTCTGATATTGTTTTCTCGGCACATATTGTACTTCATGACAGTGGTAAAATTGAGTCAAAAAATAATATTTGTATTTATAATAAAATAACAAATTTACCAAAAATTTAGAAAAATTTGCAAATTAGCACATTTCAATTTCTCTACTTTTATAATAGATAACAATAACTTCAAAAATAGTTATTACTTTACATTCCCCACATGTCTACTTCAAGTTTTCTGAATGCCATTTTATTTTTTGGGGACGTTAGAAGCCTTAGAAGTTTAGAAGCAAATCTTGATTTTTTTTTCCAAAACCCACTTTTTAAGGACCAGTTCAGGTCTGAAGTCACTTTGTAAGGCTTAAATAATAGAAACCACCCATAAATGACCCATTTTAGAAATTACACCCCTCAAGGCATCCTAAACTGATGTTACAAACTTTGTTAACCCTTTAGGTGTTCCACAAGAATTAATGGAAAATGTAGATAAAATTTCAGTATTTCACTTTTTTGGCAGATTTTCCATTTTAATCTATTTTCTTCCGCTAACAAAGCAAAGGTTAACAGCCCTAACGCAGTATTTATTGCCCTGATTCTGTAGTTTACAGAAACAACCCATATATGGTCGTATACTGTTGTACGGGCACATGGCAGGGCGCAGAAGGAAAGGAACGCCATATGGTTTTTGGAGGGCCATGTCACATTTGAAGACCCCCTGATGCACCCCTAGAGTAGAAATAGTAAAAAAAGACCCCATTTTGAAACTACAGTATGAGGTAACAGTTTTGTTGGTACTATTTTTGTGTACATATCATTTTTGGTTGCTCTATATTACACTTTGTGTGAGGCAGGGTAACAAAAAATAGCTGTTTTGGCACCGTTTTTCATTATTTACAATGTTTATTTGACAGGTTAGATCATGTGGTCTTTTCTAGAGCAGGTTGTTTAGGGTGCGACAATACCAAATATGACAATTTTTTGGGGATGTTTGTTTCAGCTTTACATAATAAAGCACTTTTTTTAAAAAAAAATCATGTTTTAGTGCCTCCATATTCTGAGAGCCATAGTTTTTTTTATACTTTTGGGCGATTGTCTTAGGTAGGGTCTTATTTTTTGTGGGATGAGATGATGTTTTGATTGGAACTATTTTGGGGTGCATGTGACTTTTTGATCGCTTGCTATTACACTTTATGTGATGTAAGGTAACAAAAAATGGCTTTTTTTACACCGTTTTTTTTTTCACCTGAGGGGTTAGGTCATGTGATATTTTTATAGAGCCGGTTAATATGGACACGACGATACATAGTATGTCAACTATCTTTCCTATCTTTTACAATTTTTTTCTTACTTTATTTTGGGAAAAGGACGCTTTTTTTACTTGAAACTTTTAATTTTTGGGGCAGAAAAATTGATTTTTTCAACTTTTTTTCACTTTATTTTTTGTCCCTCTCTGGGACTTTAACTTTTGGGGATCTGATCTCCTTTACAATTCATTCCAGTATTGGAATGCATTGGCTGTAAGTGTAATATAGTGTGTATTACACATACAGCTTCCTGCCTGTGAGATCCAGCGGCCTGGATCTTGCAGGCTCTCTCTCACACTGCCTTCCCTGCCATTGGATTCCCATCACAGCAGCACGGGGACCCGATGGCCTCCCCACACCCGGCCGGATCCCTTACGTACCGCAGTCAGCGCTGATCGCGGCCGTGCAAGGGTTAATGCGCTGGCATCGGTGATTTCACTGCTTCCGGCGCATACAGCAAGGATCCAGCTTTCAGTGACTGCCGGACGCCCGCCACGGATCGGGGGGGCGCCGGTATATTGTACTTAGTTTGCAGAACCGTACAGCTACAGCGCTGGTAGTGAACAGGTTAATAATAGCTGTATTTACACTGAGCACAGATTGCTTTACATCCAGTCTTTAATATGTTGGTTTAACGTGAGGCTAGCATTAAGAGGGGAGGGGTGGTGGTTTAATTGGGCAATTGCTGTTTACTGGATAAAAAAAATATGTGCAACTAATAAACCCTTTCATTGTAGAAGTGCTCATTAATACAGCAGGACCACAGAGAGGTGAGTGTGGCTCTGCTAGCGCTGGCTTTATTCACGCTTTCTGGTCCTCTTCTCCGGGTGCCGGAGCATTGCTGTATCATGACAGTGTACAGCTTCAAGACGTAGTGTGCGTAGACACATGCTATGACCTGGCAATATGCGACATCAGGTCATGGTGCAGAGAGGGCGCCTGGAGCAAAGGTGCAGTGGACCAAAAGTGAAGGTGCTGGGAGCACATGAGAAGAGGGGAGTAATTTCTTTTTTTCTGGCCTTTTCTGGGGTCTGTAAAAAGTTGGAGACTGATCTCTATTCTGTTTTTTTTTTTTTTTCTGGGGTATGCATTAATTTGGGCTTATCTAGTGATTGTATGAATTTGGGGTTGCTTAAGGGGGTGATCTGGGGTCTGTAGGAATTTGGAGGCTGTTCTGTGTTGTGTACAAATTTGAAGTCTGATCTGGGGGTCTTATAAATTTGAGGGGTGATTTAGGGTCTGAAAAAATTTGGGGTCTGATTTGGTGTCTAATCTGGGATCTTTGTGAATTTGGGGGATGATCTGCGGTTTATAAAAATGTAAGGGCTGTTTTCGGAACTGATCTGGGGTCTGTATTAATTTGGGATCTGTAGGTCTGATCTGGGGGCTTATTTGAGATCTGAATGACTTTAGGGCTGGTTTGGGATCTAATATGGAATATTAGAGATATTTATTAATTTTAAAGATCCGAGCCACTTTTCCCACTGCAGTGCTACTGCTTCCAGCTACTGACTGATGGCTGACTGGTGCTGCAAGATGAAATTTGTGAAAAATAAAAATAAAATAAAAAATGGAGACAGCACGTCCAAATCGTGTGGTTTAATCCAGATGCAACGTTTCGGCAAATCAGCCTTTGTCAAGCTGATGCTTGACAAAGGCCGATTTGTCGAAACATTGCATCTGGATTAAACCACACAATTTGGACGTGCTGTCTCCATTTTTCACAAATTTCATTGGACCATTGATTTTCAAGGGGGCTTTTACCACCCCCTGGAGGCGAGCACCCGCCGCTAACAGGAATCAAGGAGTGCTGTTCATCTCGGTTTCTTTACTGGTGCTGCAAGATGAGAGTTCAGAGGTGGAAGTGAAGGAGGAGAAGGGGGGGTTGCAGCCACTAATGTAGGTGGTGGCGGAAATCCTGATGGAAGTAGAGCCTGCAATCCTTGGCGTCGGTAGCACCTGTGCCATCCCAGGGTATGACTCGCTCCCGGCCTCCACAACGTTCACCCAGTGAGCCGTCAGGGAAATGTAGCATCCCTGGACACAAGCACTTGTCCATGGGTCAGTTGTTAAGTGGACTTTCCAAATAACTGCGTTGGTCAAGGCACCTATTAGGGTGCTTTGATGCCATGTGGCGAATCATGCTGGTAGTGGTGAGGTTGGTAGTGTTCACGCCTCTGCTAATTTTGGTACGGCACAGGCTGCAAATGACAATTCTTTAGGAACAGTAGGAACACCTACTCCTTGGCAAGGGAGATTGCCGCAAGGGAGTGCTCCAGGGAACAGTTGCGAGCCTGTTTGGTGTGGCCCGCCTTCTCCCTTTTACCACTCCACTGCCTCTTCCAGCCTGTTGCGGTGCTGCAGATCCCTCCCCCTCTGTACTGCTGTCCTCGTTCGGCTTGCAACCTTCCCAGGTTGGGTCAGTGATTTTATTGTCCACCACCTCCTCTTCCACTTCCTCACTCTGGTCATTCTCCTGACTTGTTGACCTAACAAGAACCTTACTTATTTACAACTGTGTCTCATCCTCATCATGAACCTCTTGAGACACTAATTGCGGTTTACTTTTTGGCAACTGTGTCTCATCATCATCATCCACCTCGTGAAACACTAATTGCCGTTTCCCACCATCCTCTTTTTCTGACTGTAGGTGCTCAAGAGTTTGGGAATCAGTGCACAAGATCTCCTTATGTCCCCTTTCAAGTGGGCTTAGCGGGAGGGCAAAATCAAGGAATGGCGTTGAAAAGAGCTCCTCGGAATATCCGAGTGTGGGATCACTTTTTTGCCAAGACTCTCCATGGTGGGAGGAAGGATTCTGTTGACCATACTCTTGGCTACTGAGACTGGACTTATTGGAAGACAGGGTGGTGCTTAACCGACTGGAAGCATTATCTGCTGCAATCCAACCGACCACCTGGTCGCACTGGTGTGACTACAAGAGTGGTGTCCTGAGCCGCCCTGCAAACTGGAACATGAAGCTAGGTATCGTGGATGACTGTGTTTCTTGTGCTCTGGCAGCAGGGCCACGGCCTCTGCGTGCACCATCAGCAGCACAGCCACTTCGCCACTTCCCCGTCCCTTACTGCTCACCTTGATCCTATTAAATGGTATATATGCTTGCAAGTATGTCACACATACAGTAGCGCAGGTTTTGTTAGTGTATGCACAAATAAATTGCAGTGAATGTAACCGATATTTAGGATGTGCAAACGTTAGACATGAGATGTTGCGCAGGTAATGTCGCTGTCACCAGTGGTGACAAAATGAAATGGAATGTCACTGATATTTATGATGTGCAAACGTTATACAGGATATGTAGCGCAGGTAATGTCACTGTCACCAGCGGCGACATTTTTTTACTGAATGCCACTGATAGTCATGATGCGCAAATGTTATACAGGAGATGTAGGGGAGGTAATGTCGCTGTCACCAGCGGCGAAAAAATTTAACTGAATGTCACTGATAATTTTGATGCACAAACGCTATACAGGAGATTTTGCACTGGTATTGTAACTGAATGTCACTGATATTTATGATGCGCAAATGTTATACAGGAGATGTAGAGCAGTTAATGTCGCTGTCACCAGCGGCGACAAAATTAAACTGAATGTCACTGATATTTATGATAAGCAAACGTTATTCAGGAGATGTAGCGCAGGTAATGTCGCTGCTGTCCCCACGGCTAACGTTATAAAGGAGATGTAACGCAGGTAATGTCGCTGCTGTCACCAGCGGCTAACGTTATACAGGAGACGTAGCGCAGGTAATGTCACTGCTCTCACCAATAGCCAAACAATTGGACGCAATTTAGCGCACGTTGCGCTAATATATTAGCAGCCAGATAAAACAATAGTTCTTAAAAGGACTGTTGGGTCTCTAACAAAGTTTCAACACTCGAAACTTCCTAAAAAAATACAATTCCACTCCCTACACTATCTGTCCCTGCTGCTGCTGCTCGCCCTGACTAAGTCTGAGCCAAACCACGTGTCATTGGGTGCTATATAGCACCCGATGACGCGTTCCGGCCAGCAAATCACTGTAATCCCAGTAACCAATATGGCTACGGCATTTCAGTGAGTGGCAGTACTTTTATGCAGCTAATGCACATGCGGGCAGGAGACTCGACCATCGAGCTAGAGCACACGTGGTATTCGAGTCAAACACCAGTTCGACCCAGCATGTTCGCTCAACATTAACTCTAACCTTTATAGGTGAACTAAATGTGACCGTCTCTAAACTTTTAAATGCACATGTCCAACTGTGCAATGTTTCAGTACTTTATGCACAACTTGCTGTTCTCTAACAAGTAGCTTATCAGCAAAATTCACAACAGTGTTTGATCCATGAATCGCCCAATAAATTTCTTGGTTCAATTAGAATTGGTATTTAACCAGTCCTCCTCATCATGCTGCTCACATCAGCAGGTTGCAACAGAGAGTCGCTGGCCTGGGGTATGGACATCTGTAGAGAGAGACTGGAAGAGTCGCAGAAGTGGATGTCCTTTGGACATATCCCACACTGATGAACGCTTCATTGTGAACAATGTCCTGCGGAACTGGATGATGAATGCCACACAACTTCAGGCACATTTAAGGGAGGTGAGAGGCACACAAGTGTCATGTCCGACCATTCAAAACCGTTTTCATCAGCGTGGTCTGCATGCCAAATGACCTGCAAGGGTACCTTACCATATCACTAGGCACAGGCATCATCCTCTTGCATGGGCCAAGGAGCATCTACACTGGATGAGGGACCAGTGGGTCTCAGTGTTGTTCAATGATGAAAGTCGATTCACGCTGAGCAGAAATGATGGCCAACTATCTTGGAGTGATCCTGTGACATCACGGCAGGTCCTTCATCGAACATCTGTTGTTCGATGAAGGACCTGCCGTGATGTCACAGGATCACATGGGTCACATGGTCCACTCAAATGCTTCTATGATTGGACCATGTGACCCTGTGACGTCACCACAGGTCCTCAAGCAGCCAAACTATCAAGAGAGACGACGTTCTGGGGCTCTGCGCGTACAATGGGAGAAGGTAAGTTAACTCTTTATTATTTTTAACCCTTTAAAGCCCGGGGAACATTGCATTCTGTAATTAGAATGCGATTATTTTCCCTTATAACTATGTTATAAAGGAAAATAATAACGATCGAGTCCCCATCCCGATCGTATCCTAGCAACCATGCGGGAAAATCGCAACGCATCCGCACATGATTGCGGATGCTTGCGATTTTCCCGCATCCCCATTCACTTCTATGGGGCCTGCGTTGCTTGAAAATCGCAGAATATAGAACATGCTGCGATTTTCACGCAACGCAAAAGTGATGCGTGAAAATCACCGCTCATGTGCACAGCCCCATAGAACTGAATGGGTCAGGATTCAGTGCGGGTGCAATGCGTCCTCCTCACGCATTGCACCCGCGCGGAAAACTCGCCCGTGTGAAAGGGGCCATATACTGTACCTGTGTGCACTATATGTAGGTACATACTGATTCATTCACTATGACCCCCTGTCTGCTATTACTTTCTCTCTACAATACCCTTTCTGTACAGAAACACTGATCACATACCACGTTATGTTCCCACATTTGCACTTTGTACATTGTGGAATAATTGGCAATTGTGTTTTTTGTATAATGCATTTTATTCAGTAACATTAAGGAGGTAATGTTTAATCACTGTATGGTGGTATTATTTGAAAACTATACATTAAAAAAGCTTTGTGTGTGGGGAGACATATACCATGGGACTTCTAGGACCTTAGGAATGCCCCTGGAAGTGCTAGAGCTCAGCTCTGCAGGTCTCTAAATACCACCCTCTGAACTGACTAAATGTGACTATATTGTTGGTACAGTATTTAAACATTTGGGACCCCACTTTTAATTTTGCCCAGGGCCACACTTTGTCTAAAACCGCCTGACCGTAGATCTTAGTTGAATGGGCCTACTTAGTGAGTACTCTGGTTCCTGAAATTTTCCAGCCATATGGTCTCAGCTGTATGATAACATTGGGTGCAGTTAAAGGGGTATTCCCATCTCAGACAATGGGGGCATATTGCTAGGATATGCCCCCATTGTCTGATAGGAGCAGGTCCAGCAGTATATCAAGAACAGAGCGGGGAGAGGTGTGGCTGGAGGACCCCAGATTTTCCAGGGTCTGTACACCACCGAGCTCTGCTCCCATAGAAGTGAATGGGAGCGTACCGCGCATGCGCGGCCCAGGCTCCCATTCATTTCTATGCGGCCGACCGAAATAGCCGAGCCAGCACTCAGCTATATTCGCCGATCCCATAGAAAATGAACGGAGGGCTGCTGTACAGTGTGCCCTCCTTCACTTTCGGGCCTCCGTGCTCGATATAGGTGCGGGTCCCAGCGGTGGGACTCGCACCTATCAGACAATAGGGTCATATGCTAGCGATATGCCCCCATTGGCTGCAATGGAACAACCCCTTTAAGTACATGATGTTAATTCCTAAAATTTCTCAACAAGAAAAAATCCAACCATTGCATTTTTTGGCAAAATTCACGACTGTCACCATATGTGAATTTGTAATCTACATTGATGATCATTTTATGCTTGTGGCTGATGAATACAAGTGTAATGCAGCTCATAGACTGTGGAGAGCCTTAATACTGCACCCATTGGCTTCAATAGACCACTACTGTACATCTGTATTCCCTGATTTAATATGGAGGGTTTTATTCAATTGGATTAATAGGGAATCCAGCATAAAAATTGTTATGCTCCACCAGATGCTGTATTACAAAGATATTCTCCTTTACAATATTTCTGTGAAACAGTGCCTTTTGGAGCATCATACCAAGCATATGGAGTGCTGATGCCTCTGTACTACAGAGCTGATGGGACTTCCTGTGCTACTCTACAGCCTCCTGCAAATGGCTCTCCTGTGTGCATGAGACGTTAATATAATAGTGAAGGACATAAGGAAATCTACAATTACTTATTATAGAAAACCATAGCAACAGATAAGCTAAGAAAAATATCTACCATACACTTGTCCCTAGAACTGAATGAACAGAGCATTTTAAATGAAGTATAGTACTTGTCACTTCCTTTACCCGTCTACGGTTGCACTATGGTGTGCCGGCTCCTCTGCTACAGTCCTCTGTTGCTATGCAGTGGGGCTGGTCAACCTATTAGGGAGCAAAGACACCGGAGCAAACAGGCTCGGTGCTGGCGTCACATGCATCCTGAGAGGGGGCTCTTTAAACAGACAACTGTGGACCTCAGTTGCCTGTGATTGTTTTTCCTGCCTCGCAAGCTAGTTTTGTGTTTGTTAGGCCTCATGCACACAAACGTATTTTGGGTCTGCGTCCGAACCGCATATTTTGCGGCTCGGGCGCGGACCCATTAACTTTAATGGGGCTGCAAAAGATGCGGACAGCACTCGGCATCCTTTGCTCCGTTCCGTGGCCCCGCAAAAAAAAAAAAATAGGTTGTCCTATTCTTGTCCGTTTTGCGGACAATAATAGGCATTTCTACAATGGGCCGCGGTCCGTTCCGCAAATTGTGGAACGGAACACGGTACAGCTTCCGTGTTTTGCGGATCCGCGGATTGCAGACCGCAAAACACCTACGGTCGTGTGTATGAGGCCTTATTCTGGATCTCTGATCTCTTGCCTGTTTCTTTGACTTGGCCTCTGATCATTGAGTTTGCCAGTCTGATTTTACTCTCCTGCACTGGATATTATTTGCACTCTTTATTGTATTTGCATTTATTCGGATAATGGCCTATAACCCCTGATGAAGTGGTTTTACACCAGGGAAACTCGTTGGGTAGGTGTACGAAGTGTGCGTATTTGTTGGGCACGTTGGTGTCATGGACATGTGACCTGACAGTGTTCATCTGCCCTAGTGCTTTATTTTTAGGAGACTGGTAGTTTTTCTGATGTATTATTGTCAATCAGTTTTGGAGAACCGTTCTACCCCCTGGTGCACCAGAACAGATAAGACCTATGCTGTGGCAAATGTTAGCTTGGTCTAACTGAATAATACGTATAAGTTACAGGGCCTCCAACCCCTCCTTCCCTTTCCCCTTCAGGACGAAGCTGGGCAGTCGGAGCACAGACCAGGGAAGAGAGTGAGGGTGGAACACGAGGCGTCGACCAATTGATAGGGGGAGTAGATAGGGACACACAAAAGGGTCAGAGACCCAGCATTCCCTCCCTCTTTCCTGGTCGATACCCCAGTGACAATTATCATATGCATCAGCTGGTGGTAGGGTCCTGAGCCAATGTCTCTACACTTCCTTTTTTATGATATACTGGGCATTTTATATAGTCAAATAGGGGTATCAGGTCCGCGCTGAATATTTCACGGTATGCACAAACCACGGTGCATATCTGTTGATGCGATTGTATGAGATGGAATCTTGTAAGTAGAATTAAAGCTTCTTCACCCTGAATTACTTGCGGTACTGCGCTATGTGCTTTTTCCATATTCCTTGAAGGTTACTGGAGGTTGTGATTTCCAGTTGGTGTTTGACAGAGGAATAACCAGCGGTCTGCAAAAGAGAGTGTATCTGGAGTTTGTGCATACCGTGAAATATTCAGCGCGGACCTGATACCCCTATTTGACTTTGTGATTATAAGGAGGGGGACCTACTCCTTTTCTTAGGACTGTTGCCACCTGCCAATTGCAAACTTCCCTACTAAATGTTTTAACTTTGGGCATTTTATATGTATCAATAAAAGGTATTTTTTAAGGTTACCTTATCTCTCTGAGAAATAGTTTGTTGTTTGACTTACGGGTATCCAAATAGAGACTTTATCAATTTGTGATCTAATGATACTTGTTTTGTATGACCCTCTAGGTTTGTCCCTGAGGGAACGCTGCTAAGTTGTGGGCCGCTGTATAGGGTTGATTGTGTATGCAGGTAGGGACAATGGTGGCAGTGGAGTTCAGGGTTGCACTGTTCCCTCTCCTTTTATGACAGTATTATTGCATTATACATGTAATAAGAATAGTGTTTGTTCTATTATGTATAGAGTTGAGCGAACACCTGAATGTTCGGGTTCGAGAGGTTCGGCCGAACTTCCGGAAAATGTCCGGGTTCGTGATCCGAACTCAACCCGAACTTCATCCCGAACCCGAACCCCATAGAAGTCAATGGGGAACCGAACTTTTGGGCACTAAAAAGCCTGTAAAAGACTCCCGGAAAGGGCTAGAGGGCTGCAAAAGGCAGCAAAATGTAGGTAAATCCCCTGCAAACAAATGTAGATAGGGAAATGATGAGTTAACATAAAATAAATAAAAATTAACCTGTAAAAGACACCCAGAGGGATAATATACCGCAATAAACGCATTGCGATTACAACTTTGAGCTAACGATCACCATGGGAACGCCTCCTCCAGTAGAATGTACTGTCGGATCTGAGAATTAAGTTGAAATCGCAATGCGATTCTTATATATTTGCTTAATCGCATTGCGATTTCAACTTAGCATTGCTAAATAATTCCATCCATATCGTTAACTTACTGAGTCAGTAACAGTAAGTTAACGAATATGGATGGAATTATTTAGAATTAGCAATGCTAAGTTGAAACGGCAATGCGATTAAGCAGATATATAATAATCGCATAATCGCGTTCGAATAGAAATAAAGCTGTGACATAGTCAGTTTGAGTATGGTGTGCTGTAATAGAAGTTACATTCGTACGCGAATATAACTTAGAGCAATACAGTCAACTTTACACTGTTAGTTTTATTATCGCGATAATACAACTATTCAAGAATCGTGTACGTGCGTCTGTACGTGTGTGCGTTACCTCGGATCGGATCGAGAGAGACGAGAGTAGAGATTGGTGACTGTCCCAGCGATTATGGCGAAAAGTAATTTCTCTAAAGAAGAGCTGGATTTCTTAATAACTGTAAGTAAAAAGTAATTGAACTTAGTTAGTGTGTAATTCAGTAATGTGATTTAAACTTATTTATTAATGATTTTTATTAGCCAAGAAGCCTGCAGGCCTTCACTGATCTCATAACTGCCTTACACTGTCACCAATCCTACTGCTTGGTGACATAAACTCATCACAGGCTTTAGCAGACTGCACAACTACATGAGTGATTAGTGAAAGACACTGTTAAAGGGGTGGCAATGTTCAAGTCACTTTTAAAGGGATGACAATGTTCAAGTCACTTTTAAAGGGATGGCGATGTTCAAGTGACTTTTAAAGGGGCGGCAATATTCAAGTCACTTTTAAAGGGATCGCAATGTTCAAGTCACTTTTAAAGGGATGATGATGTTCAAGTGACTTTTAAAGGGGCGGCAATATTCAAGTCACTTTTAAAGGGATCGCAATGTTCAAGTCACTTTTAAAGGGATGGCGATGTTCAAGTCAGTTTTAAAGGGATGGCGATGTTCAAGTCACTTTTAAAGGGGCTGCAGTGTTCAAGTCACTTTTAAAGGGGCGGCAATGTTCAAGTCACTTTTAAAGGGATGGCGATGTTCTACTCTTTGACTGTTTTGATATTAAATGTTATTTTGATGGTTCTTATGACTATGATAACTAATAATTGTATTTTAGAACTGTGGGATTACATGATTTAATTGTTATCTTGCAGGAAATGTTGGAGAAGAGTACGACCGCAGAAGGTCAAGGAGCGAAAAGCAGGCCATAGTGCGGAGAATTGCTTTCCATCTGTGGCAGAAGAATGGGTGCACTCATCGGAAGGATGCGATTCTAAAAAGTGGTCAGATCTGAAGCGCCACCGGATGGATCTGATCACTAAGATCCGAGATAAATCTCTTCCAGGTACAATACTTATTTGCATAACTGAGCAGATAGATAACACAATATGTTGGTGAGAGAAATAAGTATTTTTAACCCTTTACAATAAATCACTTAGTACAGTGGTGTTGAACTGATGGGAAAGGGCGCTAAAAGTGGCAATATGAGACCTCTTTCTGGGCCACATATGTTTTGACTTTACACGTTGACTTTGGCCCCTGAAGCTTGTCCAAACTCCTCGCACGTCTGGACGAGTGTAGACAACAAGCATCGATCAGGACAATTAGGCCACATGCCCAAATGAAGTCATAGACTCGAATCACTCTTGTTCCCTGGGGAGTGGCCCAACACCCAATAGCAGCAGTGAGTTGAAGCTGAACTTAATCAACGATGCTCAAAGGCAGAGTGCAGGGGGTACCCACAGGGTCCTGGTCCGGCAGGTCAAGGCAGACACTGATGATACTACACTTGATCTAAGCCAAAAGGAGAAGAAAGATAGGTGTAGTTAATTATTATGCCATCCAGACACTACCATAGATTCATTTGTGTACCCTTAACTGTAATTTGGCTTTACTTGTTTATCTTGGCATTTTTAAAAAATTTGGTCATCATCGTCATTACAGATGCTCCGCTTCCCAAAGTGAGACCCAAGCTCTCTAAAAAGAAGAAGGCGGTGGAGGTGGAGGAGGAGACAGACCACTCGGACGAGGAGGAGCAGGAAGAGGCAGGGCCATCAGGCTATCGGGCCCATAGCCCACCTGCTGCAGTGGAGGAGGGTGATGACTCTGAGGAGGCAGAAGAGGAGATGGTCACTACCCTCCGACAAGAAGGTAAATGGATGATGTGGATATTTTTATTTATTCAGTGTCCCAGAAAGCTAATGTTACGGGTGGGAGTACTGATTTCCATAACGTATCTAACTGCCACATCCATTTTTGGAAGTACGATATAACAAGCATGCAATATATAAATTTTTCTAAGAATATATTTTAACAAACTATATTATTTTTTAAATGAAGAAAATATAATAAAACAGGCAACAAATAAGTACAACACATAACAGTAATATAAAAATAAACACTAAAAAGTAATTGATCAACATCAAAACCATTAACGTAACTACTAAGTCAATAACCCAAAACTAAAGGAACTATTATTAATCCTACCTAAACCAATATATAACAGATTTACATAGTAACATAGTAACATAGTATATAAGACCGAAAAAGACATTTGTCCATCCAGTTCGGCCTGTTTCCTACAAGTTGATCCAGAGGAAGGCAAAAAGCCCTGTGAGGCAGAAGCCAATTTTCCTCACATAAGGGAAAAAAATTCCTTCCCGACTCCAATCAGGCAATCAGAATAACTCCTGGATCAACGACCCCTCTCTAGTAGCTATAGCCTGTAATATTATTACACTCCAGAAATAAATCCAGTCCCCTCTTGAATTCCTTTATTGTACTCACCATCACCACCTCCTCAGGCAGAGAGTTCCATAGTCTCACTGCTCTTACAGTGAAGAATCCTTTTCTATGTTTGTGTACAAACCTTCTTTCCTCAGACGCAGAGGATGTCCCCTTGTCACAGTCACAGTCCTGGGGATAAATAGATGATGGGAGAGATCTCTGTACTGACCCCTGATATATTTATACATAGTTATTAGATCTCCCCTCAGTCGTCTTTTTTCTAAAGTGAATAACCCTAATTTTGATAACCTTTCAGGGTACTGTAGATCCCTCATTCCAGTTATTACTTTAGTTGCCCTCCTCTGAACCCTCTCCAGCTCTGCTATGTCTGTCTTGTTCACAGGAGCCCAGAACTGTACCAGTACTCCATGTGTGGTCTAACCAGTGATTTTCAAAGAAAAAATATCATCTCAGCTTTATATAACAATTAATGATTGTATTTTAATGTACATTTCAAATTTTATTTCATTTATTTTACAGCTGACAACATCATGTTAAAAAAATAAAAACAATGCGAAGGAAGCACCAGCTGCGAATGCAGCAGTTCAGGGAGCAGCAAACAAGGAAGATGAGGCAGCTCAAGATGCAGTTCTCCCACCAAATGCGAGCCATGGAGGAGGCTCATCTTAGGACATCGTGATGATCTGCTGGAGGAGCAGAGAAAAATTTAAAAATTACCCTAATTTTTTTGGTTATTTATATATTTATGTTAAAAAATAATTCTATTTTTGTTAAAGATTATTTTATAAAACTATAATGTTAAATCAAATTTATTGCGTTTTGTTTGATTGGAAACAAAGGGTACAGATAGTGTTGCCCATATTAATAATTATTTTTCATTACTGTAATCTTTCAAGGGTTTCAAGTTCAACTGGTTTATGTGCTAGATCTGGTAAGGTTATTGGTAAGGCTGTAAAACACACCCGGAAAGGGCTAGAGGGCTGCAAAAGGCAGCAAAATGTAGGTAAATCCCCTGCAAACAAATGTAGATAGGGAAATGATGAGTTAACATAAAATAAATAAAAATTAAACAATATTAATTGGAGTGAGGTCCCATAGCACAGAATCAGGCTTCAAGTCACCCACCAATGGAGAAGGTCACATACTATTATTTCGACCCCAGCACCCAGACAAAGGAGAGAGGTCCCACAGCAGAGAATCAGGCATCATATCAACCACCACAGGAGTAGGCCACCATTTAGTTACTTTGACCCCTTCACCCAGACAGAGGGAGAGGCCCCACAGCACATATTCAGGCATCATATCCAGCCACCACAGGAGTAGGCCACCATTTTGTTACTTTGACCCCTTCACCCAGACAGAGGAGAGAGGTCCCACAGCAGAGAATCAGGCATCATATCAACCACCACAGGAGTAGGCCACCATTTAGTTACTTTGACCCCTTCACCCAGACAGAGGAGAGAGGTCCCACAGCAGAGAATCAGGCATCATATCAACCACCACAGGAGTAGGCCACCATTTAGTTGCTTTGACCCCTTCACCCAGACAGAGGAGAGGTCCCACAGCAGAGAATCAGGCATCATATCAACCACCACAGGAGTAGGCCACCATTTAGTTACTTTGACCCCTTCACCCAGACAGAGGAGAGAGGTCCACAGCAGAGAATCAGGCATCATATCAACCACCACAGGAGTAGGCCACCATTTAGTTACTTTGACCCCTTCACCCAGACAGAGGAGAGAGGTCCCACAGCAGAGAATCAGGCATCATATCAACCACCACAGGAGTAGGCCACCATTTAGTTACTTTGACCCCTTCACCCAGACAGAGGAGAGAGGTCCCACAGCAGAGAATCAGGCATCATATCAACCACCACAGGAGTAGGCCACCATTTAGTTACTTTGACCCCTTCACCCAGACAGGAGAGAGGTCCCACAGCAGAGATTCAGGCATCATATCAACCACCACAGGAGTAGGCCACCATTTAGTTACTTTGACCCCTTCACCCAGACAGAGGAGAGAGGCCCACAGCAGATATTCAGGCATCATATCAACCACCACAGGAGTAGGCCACCATTTAGTTACTTTGACCCCTTCACCCAGACAGAGGAGAGAGGTTCCACAGCAGAGAATCAGGCATCATATCAACCACCACAGGAGTAGGCCACCATTTAGTTACTTTGACCCCTTCACCCAGACAGAGGAGAGAGGCCCACAGCACATATTCAGGCATCATATCAACCACCACAGGAGTAGGCCACCATTTAGTTACTTTGACCCCTTCACCCAGACAGAGGAGAGGTCCCACAGCAGAGATTCAGGCATCATATCAACCACCACAGGAGTAGGCCACCATTTAGTTACTTTGACCCCTTCACCCAGACAGAGGAGAGAGTCCCACAGCAGAGAATCAGGCATCATATCAACCACCACAGGAGTAGGCCACCATTTAGTTACTTTGACCCCTTCACCCAGACAGAGGAGAGAGGCCCCACAGCAGAGAATCAGGCATCATATCAACCACCACAGGAGTAGGCCACCATTTTGTTACTTTGACCCCTTCACCCAGACAGAGGAGAGAGGCCCCACAGCAGAGAATCACGCATCATATCAACCACCACAGGAGTAGGCCACCATTTTGTTACTTTGACCCCTTCACCCAGACAGAGGAGAGAGGCCCCACAGCACATATTTAGGCATCATATCACACACCACAGGAGAAGTCCTCTTTCAGTGACTTAGGCCTTTAGACCCAGACAGAGGAGAGAGGTCAGAGATTAGCTTCATATCCCCCAGCACAGCAGAAGACCGCTTTATTTGACTTAGGCCTCAGCACCCAGACAGAGGACAGAGGTAGCATGGCAGAGGTTATGGCTTTATGTCACCTGATAGTTTAACAGGCCACTTTCATCTAGTTAGGCCCCGGCGCCCAGACAGAGGAGAGTTTCATTCAACTGTGGGTTACATAAAATTTGTATTAAATAAAGAAGTGGCCCGTAGTACAACAAGACATGTTTTAGGCAGTTATTAAGGACTACTCTGCACAAGGGAGGGACAGGTCCTGTGGGATCCATGCCTGGTTCATCTTTATGAGCGTCAGCTTGTCCGCATTGGCTGTGGACAGGCGGCTGCGCTTGTCAGTAATGGCGCCCCCGCCGTGCTGAATACGCGTTCTGATAAAACGCTGGCCGCCGGGCAGGAAAGCACCTCCAAGGCATAACATGCTAACTCTGGCCACGTGGACAATTTTGAAACCCAGAAGTTGAATGGGGCCGAACCGTCCGTCAGTACGTGGAGGGTGTGCAGACATACTGTTCAACCATGTTAGTGAAATGCTGCCTCCTGCTAACACGTTCCATATCAGGTGGTGGGGCAGTTAGCTGTGGCGTGGAGACAAAACTTGTCCACATTTCTGCCATGCTAACCCTGCCCTCAGAGGAGCTGGCCGTGATACTGCTGCGTGGGCGACCTCTAGCTCCTCCTCTGCCTTGGCCTTGGCCTTCCACCTGTTCCCCTGTGACAGTTGGGAATGCTCTCAGGAGCGCGTCTACCAGCGTGCGCTTGTACTCGCGCATCTTCCTATCACGCTCCAGTGCAGGAAGTAAAGTGGGCACATTGTCTTTGTACCGGGGATCCAGCAGGGTGGCCACCCAGTAGTCAGCACACGTTAAAATGTGGGCAACTCTGCTGTCGTTGCGCAGGCACTGCAGCATGTAATCGCTCATGTGTGCCAGGCTCCCCAGAGGTAAGGACAAGCTGTCCTCTGTGGGAGGCGTATCGTCATCGTCCACCGTATCCCCCAGCCACGCACTAGTGATGGGCCTGAGCTGTGTGGGCTGCCACCCTGCTGTGAACCTGCTTCATCCTCGTCCTCCTCCACCTCCTCCTCATCCTCCTCGTCCTCCATTAGAGTGCCTTGGCTGGCGACTTGTGAACCTGCCCTCTGCTGCTTCAAAAAACCTCCCTCTGAGCTACTTCTAACAGACTGGCCTGAAAGTCTTAGAAACGAGCCTCCTCCTCCTCCTCCTCCTCCTCCTCCACCTGGGCCACCTCCTCTTCCATCATTGCCCTAAGCGTTTTCTCTAGGAGACATAGAATTGGTATTGTAACGCTGATAACAGTGTCATCGCCACTGGCCATTTTGGTGGAGTACTCAAAGCAGTGCAGCAGGGCACACAGGTCTCGCATGGAGGCCCAATCATTGGTGGTGAAGTGGTGCCGTTCCGCAGTGCGACTGACGCGAGCGTGCTGCAGCTGAAACTCCACTATGGCCTGCTGCTGCTCGCACAGTCTCTCCAGCATGTGCAAGGTGGAGTTCCACCGGGTGGGCACGTCGCATATGAGGCGGTGGCGGGAAGGCCGAAGTTCCGCTGTAGCGCAGACAGGCGAGCAGCGGCAGGATGTGAACGCGCGGAAGCGCGCACAGACGGCCCGCACTTTATGCAGCAGCTCTGACATGTTGGGGTAGTGGTGAATGAACCTCTGCACCACCAAATTCAGCACATGCGCCAGGCAAGGGATGTGCGTCAAACCGGCTAGTCCCAGAGCTGCCACGAGATTTCGCCCATTATCGCATACCACCAGGCCTGGCTTGAGGCCCACCGGCAGCAACCACTCGTCGGTCTGTTGTTCAATACCCGCCACAACTCCTGCGCGGTGTGGGGCCTGTCCCCCAAACATATGAGTTTCAGAATGGCCTGCTGGCGTTTACCCGGGCTGTGCTGAAGTTGGTGGTGAAGGTGTGTGGCTGACAGGAGGAGCTGGTGGAAGCAGTGGAGGAGGAAGCCGAGTAGGAGGAGGAGGCTACAGGAGGCAGAGAATGATGCCCTGCGATCCTAGGTGGCGGAAGGACGTGCGCCAAGGAACTCTCCGCCTGGGGCCCAGCCGCCACTACATTCACCCAGTGTGCAGTTAGTGAGATATAGCGTCCTTGGCCGTGCTTACTGGTCACGTATCTGTGGTTAGGTGGACCTTGGCACAAATGGCGTTGCGCAGTGCACACTTGATTTTATCAGACACTTGCATGTGCAGGGAAGGCACGGCTGTCTTGGAGAAGTAGTGGCGGCTGGGAACCACATACTGGGGACAGCCATGGCCATCAGCTGTTTGAAGCTGTCTGTGTCCACCAGCCGGAATGACAGCATTTCAAAGGCCAGTAGTTTAGAAATGCTGGCATTCAGGCCAAGGGCTCGAGGGTGACTAGGTGGGAATTTGCGCTTCCTCTCAAAGGTTTGAGAGATGGAGAGCTGAACGCTGCTGTGTGAAATAGTGGAGACGCAAGGTGACGGTGGCGGTGGTGGTGGTGGTGTCGGTGGCACATCCTCTGTTTGCTGCTCGGCAGGTGGCAGCATTCCTCTCGAGGCGGAAGCCGAGGCAGCAGCGGTAGAGGAGCAGGGGGAGCCTGAGCGGGTTCATTGTTTTTGAGGTGTGCACTCCACTGCAGTTCATGCTTTGCATGTAGATGCCTGATCATGCAGGTGGTGCTCAGGTTAGAACGTTAATGCCTCGCCTCAGGGTCTGATGGCACAGCGTGCAAACCACTCTGGTCTTGTCCTCAGCACATTGTTTGAAGAAGTGCCATGCCAGGGAACTCCTTGAAGATGCCTTTGGGGTGCTGGGTCCCTGTTGGCACTGGCCAATAGCAGGCGAACTCTCGGGACGGCCGGTGTTCTGATTTTGCCCCCTGCTCCCTCTTTGGCTTCGCTGTTGTCTCGGTCTCACCACTGCCTCTTCCTCTGAACTATTTAAGTCAGCGGCACGACCTTCAGTCCATGTGGGGTCTAAGACCTCATCGTCCTCTGCATCGTCTTCCACCCAGTCTTCCTCCCTGACCTCCTTCTGTTCAGTCTGCACACTGCAATAAGACACGGCAGTGGGCACCTGTGTTTCGTCATCATCAGACACTCGGTCACTCTGCTGTGGTGGTATTCCCATGTCCTCATCATCTGGATACATAAGTGGTTGTGCGTCAGTGCATGGTATGTCTTCCAGGGAAGGGCTAGGTGGACGCCCCTGGGAACCCCTGCCAGCAGAGTCTTCAAACAGAAGAAGAGACTGCTGCATAACTTGAGGCTCGGACAGTTTCCCTGATATGCATGGGGGTGATGTGACAGACTGATGGGCTTGGTTTTCTGGTGCCACCTGTGCGCTTTCCGCAGAAGACTGGGCGGAAGACAATGTGGTGAACGTGCTGGAAGCACTGTCGGCCACCCAATCGACTAATGCCTGTACCTGCTCAGGCCTTACCATCCTCATAACGGCATTGGGCCCCACCAAATATCGCTGTAAATTCTGCCGGCTACTTGAGGGAGTTGGTTCACTACTTTGTGCGCCTGAGGCCGAATGGCCACGTCCTCTGCCAGCAACAGAGACTCCACGGACCCCACCACGACCGCGTCCTCGTCCCTTAATAGAATGTTTTCTCATTGTTGCGATTCAACTTGCACCACAATAAAATATATTATTTTTTAGCCCCAAAATTCACACACTGGAAGATATACCGTAATTCCTTTTTCCGGTATTAATTACAAGAAGACTGCTGCAAATTGGACTACTTATGTTAAATGAATTCCCACAGTGGGAGAAGTATTTCCTTTTTACAGGAGTAACAACGTGCGGCCTACTATTTCGGGTGTCACCAACACCAGATTGATTAAATTGGCCTTTTTGGAACCAAAATGACAACACTGGACACTATAATGCCTTTTTCTGGTATTAATTACAAGAGGACTGCTGCAAATTGGACACCAGAATTTTTTAAATGCTACTTATGTTAAATGAATTCCCACAGTGGGAGAACTATTTCCTTTTTACAGGAGTAACAACGTGCGGCCTACTATTTCGGGTGTCACCAACACCAGATTGATTAAATTGGCCTTTTTGGAACCAAAATGACAACACTGGACACTATAATGCCTTTTTCTGGTATTAAACTATTAATTACTAGAAGACTGCTGCAAATTGGACACCAGAATTTTTTAAATGCTACTTATGTTAAATGAATTCTGTGGGGAGTCGCTCTGGTAGATAGCGGTGCGGGTGCAGTACCGAGGCAAAACAAGGAGTCCAGAATTGTGCAACAAACAGTGTTTTATTCACACTGACACAAAAATAAACAGAAACAGTCTCTTGGTGGTAATTCACACAGGCCAGACACAAGGAGGCAAAGCAAAACAGGCCAACACAGGTTCAGTCACCTGGGAGGTGTAGGTGCAGGTTCGCACCACGCTGTCGGCCCCGCCGCAGGAGAATCCAGCTTCAGGTAGCCAGGAACAAAACACCTCCTTGCTGAGCTCTTTCCTCCAGGACAGAGAACTCTCAGCCCTGTTAGCAGCTCCAGGATAATCACCTCCCCAGCTGCTAAGGAGGCTGCTTTTAAAGGGGCCGGATAAAGTCCGGCCTGGACCGTGGGGAGTAGGCACCCACCCTACACTTTACCTACTCCCAGTAAGAGCCGGCCCGGATTAGCTTTGCAGCCAAACTAAGTCACAGAGTCTAGCAGCACTAGCTGCTGCAGACAAAAACCCGGCTCTCACCTCACCGAGGCCAGCAACCTCGGTGACACGTACCTGCCATCGCATATGATACCTTGCACCCTCTTACACCTCCCCTTTGTTCAACCCTGAGGGGTGAACACACGTGAGGCAGTGGACGCGGGACAGGGCATCTGCGTTGCCCTGCAAGCGGCCTGCCCTGTGTTCCACGGAGAATTTGAAATTTTGAAGGGATAGGAACCACCTGGTGACCCGAGCATTCCTCTCCTTGGCCTGACTCATCCACTTGAGGGGGAATGGTCGGTCACCAGACGGAACCTCCTCCCTAACAGGTAGTAGCGGAGAGATTCGAGTGCCCACTTGATAGCCAGGCACTCCCTCTCCACTATACTATATCTGGACTCAGCGGGACTGAGCTTACGGCTCAGGAAGACAACGGGATGTTCTTCCCGTTGACCTCCTGCGACAGTACCGCACCGAGGCCTACCTCAGAGGCGCCGGTCTGTACGACAAACTCCTTGTTGAAGTCGGGTGTCACCAAAACCGGGGACCCACACAGGGCCGACTTCAACGCGGAGAAAGCCTCCTCCGCCTTCTCACTCCAGCTAACCCTCCCAGACTTTCGCCCCTTCAACAGGTCTGTCAATGGCGCTGCTATTGTGGCAAAGTGGGGCACAAACCTCATGTAGTATCCTACAATCCCCAGGAACGACTTTACCTGCCTGGTGGTGACCGGTCGGGGCCAGTTGCGAATGGCCTCTACCTTAGTTACCTGAGGTTTGATGACTCCCGCCCAATTACATATCCCAGATATTTGGTCTCTTCCAACCCAATCGCACACTTTTTGGATTGGCGGTTAGTCCAGCTTTCCTCAGGGCATCCACTACCGCCTGCACCTTGGGTAAATGGCTTTTCCAGTCGGTGCTGTGGATGACTACATCATCTAAGTAGGCCGAGGCGCACCGACGATGTGGTCGCAGCACTATGTCCATTAACCTTTGGAAAGTGGCGGGGCGCCATGCAGGCCAAAGGGTAACACCTTGTAGTGATACAGGCCCTGCGGGGTAACAAACGCGGTTTTCCTTAGCCGACTTCGTTAAGGGTACCTGCCAGTACCCTTTAGTGAGGTCCAGCACAGAAAAATAACGGGCTTGTCCTAAATTTTCAACAAGCTCGTCTACTCGGGGCATGGGATACGCGTCAAACTTGGATACTTCATTTAACTTGCGAAAGTCGTTGCAGAACCGCAACGTCCCATCCGGCTTAGGTATTAGGACTATGGGACTGGCCCACTCACTTTCGACTCCTCAATGACATCGAGCTTCAACATTAACTGCACTTCCTCCGCGATGGCCCGCCGCCGAGCCTCGGGTACCCGGTATGGTTTTAACCGGACCTTGGCCTGAGGCTCAGTGGCGATGTCATGTCGGATGAGAGGCGTGCGGCCAGGGAGGTCTGAGAACACATCCGTGTTCCGACTGAGGAACTCCTGACTTCCTGAACTTGTTTGGAAGACAGGCTGTCTGCAATTTTACCGTGGTTACGGCTTCACAGGCCTCGAACTGTGGGGCTGGACCCTTTTCACCTAGAAGCCCTGGTCGGGGCTGTGGTCGTCGGCCGCGTCCCTATCTTTCCACGGCTTAAGTAAATTCACGTGGTACACCTGCTCCGGCTTGCGCCGCCTGGCTGGTGTACCTTGTAATTTACTTCCCCTACCTTCTCGATCACCTCATAGGGGCCCTGCCACCTAGCTAGGAATTTGCTGTCAAGGGTGGGTACCAGAACCAAAACCCGATCTCCCGGATTGAAGTCCCGTACCCGAGCCTGACGATTGTACACCCTACTCTGGGCTTGTTGTGCTGCCTCCATATGCTCCCGGACCAAGGGCAACACCCTTTCCATCCGTTCCTGCATCTGGGCGACATACTCAATGACACTTTTGTGGGGACAGGCTGTTGTTCCCATGCTTCCTTGGCGATATCCAACAGGCCCCGAGGGTGTCTGCCATAAAGCAGTTCGAAGGCGAGAACCCAGTAGAGGCCTGGGGCACCTCTCGCACTGCGAACATGAGATAGGGCAGAAGCAGGTCCCAGTCCTTCCCATCTCTAGACACCACCCTTTTTAACATATTTTTAGAGTTTGATTAAACCTCTCCAACAAGACCGTCTGTTTGCGGATGGTAAACGGACGTCCGTAACTGCTTTATACGCAACAATTTACACAGTTCCTTCATTACTTTGGACATAAAAGGGTCCCTTGGTCTGTCAGAACCTCTTTTGGCAGGCCCACACGGAAAACATCTCCATTAACTCTTTGGCAATGAGCCTAGCTGAGGTATGTCGCAGAGGCACCGCCTCCGGATACCGAGTGGCATAGTCGAGAACTACCAGAATGTGTTGGTGGCCCCTAGCAGACTTTGGTACAGGCCCAATTAAATCCATAGCGATTCGCTCAAACGGTACTTCAATAATTGGCAGAGGTACCAGAGGACTACGGAAATGTGGCTGGGGGCTAGTTACCTGACAGGTTGGACAGGACTTACAATAATTTTCTACCTCCTTGAACACACTGGGCCAATAAAACCGCTGCAGTATGCGGTCCTGGGTTTTCTGCCACCCCAGGTGTCCCCAAGAACATGTTGGTGGGCAAGCTCCATGACAAGCTTGCGATGCGCTGTGGGCACCACCAACTGTTCAACAGGTTCACCTCGGATTTGGTTCACCCGATACAACATATCCTGCAGAACAATAAATCGTGGGAACATTAATTCAGCCCCTGGTTTCTGGGGTTTACCATCAATTTCCAGCACATTCTCCCAGGCCCTGGTTAGGGTTTGGTCCCGGTGTTGTGCGGTCCCAAAATTTTCCCGGAGACATTGAGGTCTGCCAACTCAGGTCCCGGTGGCAAGTCCTCCGTGTCTCCCACCATTACACTCAGTGGGGTTGTCTCCCCACTACCGCTGCAGCAGTGGTCACCCCTACCGCTGGCCCTTCAGACTCGGGCTCCCAGGGTTCTGGCCTTCCAGTGGTATCAGGCCACTCTGCTAGGGTTACCCTGTCTCAGGGCTATTAGACACCTTCACCTCAGGCCACAGTGATGGAAAACCAGGGAAGTCTCTCCCAATTATCAGTTCATAGGGTAGCTTTGTGGAGATCGCCACCTCACAAGTCCAGGTGCCGGCCGCCGTGGACAGAGACATTACAGCAGTGGGATAGTCCTTTAAGTCTCCGTGAATGCACACCACACCCACTGTCCGGCCCGTATACTGGGTGGGCTGTACCAGGGCAGCACTTACCAGGGTTACCAGGCTCCCTGAGTCCAACAGCGCCACTGCCAGGTTATCCCCGACTTGCACCTGGCACAGATGACGACTGTCTATTGTCTCGGGGTGCCGGTCGCACACAGTCTCCGGGCATACATGGAAGGCCGGTACCCATAATTAGTCTCCATGGGTTCCCCCACTGTGGACAGTTGGCCCTTATGTGTCCAGGCTCCCGACACTGCCAGCAGACCACTGGGGACGGATCTGCAAGAGGTACATCCCGGGCGGGTTTGGCCGGCCGCCGGGACTGGGGTGGAGACTTCCGGGGTTTGACTGGCCCCCTCCCAAAAGAACCCCTTGCAGGTTTCTAGTGGCCTCATATCGCTCCACCAGGTCGACCATCTCAAGGGCATTGGTGGGGATACCTGGCCGATCCAGTGTTGAAGGGGGTAGGCAAGGCCCTCCAAAACATGTCAGCCAGCAGCCGGTCCAGCATAGCAGTCGGACTTAGAACCTCAGGCTGCAGCCATTTTTGCAACCTGTGCAGCAACTCATAGTACTGCGGCCTGGCGGGTTCAGCCACTTTAAAGTCCCACTGGTGGACCCGCTGAGCCCGGACCAACACGTTTACCCCCAGTCTGGCCAGGATCTCCACCTTCACCGTGGGATAGTCAGCAGCCTGGTCGTCTGCCAAATCAAAAAAAACTTGCTGGGGTCCGGATGCCAGGAACGGAGCAACCACCTCGGCCCACTGGTCACGGGGTAACTTTTCCCTCACGGCGACCTTCTCAAAGACCGCTAGGTATGTCTCCACGTCGTCTGCGGGGTCATCTTTGGGATCGCCGCACGGACCGCTTCCGAGCATCATGGACGTGGTGGGACGCTCCTGCCGCCTGTAATGCCATCACATGTTGTAGCAGTAACTGGTTGGTCTCCCGCTGCTGCACGTTAGCTTCTACGAGAGCCTTCACAGCAGCCTCCATGTTGCCAGAGATCACAGGCTGCAACTTTGCCGGCCTAATATAGGACATTCACTTTTGCTCCGCACAAAAAACAAAGTTCGGCGTTCACGCCAGCCTCACTGCGCATGCCCGCATCCGACACCAAATGTGGGAGTCGCTCTGGTAGATAGCGGTGCGGGTGCAGTACCGAGGCAAAACAAGGAGTCCAGAATTGTGCAACAAACAGTGTTTTATTCACACTGACACAAAAATAAACAGAAACAGTCTCTTGGTGGTAATTCACACAGGCCAGACACAAGGAGGCAAAGCAAAACAGGCCAACACAGGTTCAGTCACCTGGGAGGTGTAGGTGCAGGTTCGCACCACGCTGTCGGCCCCGCCGCAGGAGAATCCAGCTTCAGGTAGCCAGGAACAAAACACCTCCTTGCTGAGCTCTTTCCTCCAGGACAGAGAACTCCTCAGCCCTGTTAGCAGCTCCAGGATAATCACTTCCCCAGCTGCTAAGGAGGCTGCCTTTTAAAGGGGCCAGATAAAGTCCGGCCTGGACCGTGGGGAGTAGGCACCCACCCTACACTTTACCTACTCCCAGTAAGAGCCGGCCCGGATTAGCTTTGCAGCCAAACTAAGTCACAGAGTCTAGCAGCACTAGCTGCTGCAGACAAAAAACCCGGCTCTCACCTCACCGAGGCCAGCAACCTCGGTGACACGTACCTGCCATCGCATATGATACCTTGCACCCTCTTACAATTCCCACAGTGGGAGAAGTATTTCCTTTTTACAGGAGTAACAACGTGCGGCCTACTATTTCGGGTGTCACCAACACCAGATTGATTAAATTGGCCTTTTTGGAACCAAAATGACAACACTGGACACTATAATGCCTTTTTCTGGTATTAATTACAAGAGGACTGCTGCAAATTGGACACCAGAATTTTTTAAATGCTACTTATGTTAAATGAATTCCCACAGTGGGAGAACTATTTCCTTTTCAAAGGAGTAACAACGTGCGGCGTACTATTTCGGGTGTCACCAACACCAGATTGATTAAATTGGCCTTTTTGGAACCAAAATGACAACACTGGACACTATAATGCCTTTTTCTGGTATTAATTACAAGAAGACTGCTGCAAATTGGACACCAGAATTTTTAAATGCTACTTATGTTAAATGAATTCCCACAGTGGGAGAAGTATTTCCTTTTACAGGAGTAACAACGTGCGGCGTACTATTTCGGGTGTCACCAACACCAGATTGATTAAATTGGCCTTTTGGAACCAAAATGACAACACTGGACACTATAATGCCTTTTTCTGGTATTAATTACAAGAAGACTGCTGCAAATTGGACACCAGAATTTTTAAATGCTACTTATGTTAAATGAATTCCCACAGTGGGAGAAGTATTTCCTTTTACAGGAGTAACAACGTGCGGCCTACTATTTCAGGTGTCACCAACACCAGATTGATTAAATTGGCCTTTTTGGAACCAAAATGACAACACTGGACACTATAATGCCTTTTTCTGGTATTAATTACAAGAGGACTGCTGCAAATTGGACACCAGAATTTTTTAAATGCTACTTATGTTAAATGAATTCCCACAGTGGGAGAACTATTTCCTTTTTACAGGAGTAACAACGTGCGGCGTACTATTTCGGGTGTCACTAACACCAGATTGATTAAATTTGCCTTTTTGGAACCAAAATGACAACACTGGACACTATAATGCCTTTTTCTGGTATTAATTACAAGAAGACTGCTGCAAATTGGACACCAGAATTTTTTAAATGCTACTTAAGTTAAATGAATTCCCACAGTGGGAGAACTATTTCCTTTTCAAAGGAGTAACAACGTGCGGCGTACTATTTCAGGTGTCACCAACACCAGATTGATTAAATTGGCCTTTTTGGAACCAAAATGACAACACTGGACACTATAATGCCTTTTTATGGTATTAATTACAAGAAGACTGCTGCAAATTGGACACCAGAATTTTTTAAATGCTACTTATGTTAAATGAATTCCCACAGTGGGAGAAGTATTTCCTTTTTACAGGAGTAACAACGTGCGGCGTACTATTTCGGGTGTCACCAACACCAGATTGATTAAATTGGCCTTTTAGGAACCAAAATGACAACACTGGACACTATAATGCCTTTTTCTGGTATTAATTACAAGAGGACTGCTGCAAATTGGACACCAGAATTTTTTAAATGCTACTTATGTTAAATGAATTCCCACAGTGGGAGAACTATTTCCTTTTACAGGAGTAACAACGTGCGGCCTACTATTTCGGGTGTCACCAACACCAGATTGATTAAATTGGCCTTTTGGAACCAAAATGACAACACTGGACACTATAATGCCTTTTTCTGGTATTAATTACAAGAAGACTGCTGCAAATTGGACACCAGAATTTTTTAAATGCTACTTATGTTAAATGAATTCCCACAGTGGGAGAACTATTTCCTTTTCAAAGGAGTAACAACGTGCGGCGTACTATTTCGGGTGTCACCAACACCAGATTGATTAAATTGGCCTTTTTGGAACCAAAATGACAACACTGGACACTATAATGCCTTTTTCTGGTATTAATTACAAGAAGACTGCTGCAAATTGGACACCAGAATTTTTAAATGCTACTTATGTTAAATGAATTCCCACAGTGGGAGAAGTATTTCCTTTTACAGGAGTAACAACGTGCGGCCTACTATTTCGGGTGTCACCAACACCAGATTGATTAAATTGGCCTTTTGGAACCAAAATGACAACACTGGACACTATAATGCCTTTTTCTGGTATTAATTACAAGAAGACTGCTGCAAATTGGACACCAGAATTTTTAAATGCTACTTATGTTAAATGAATTCCCACAGTGGGAGAACTATTTCCTTTTACAGGAGTAACAACGTGCGGCCTACTATTTCGGGTGTCACCAACACCAGATTGATTAAATTGGCCTTTTGGAACCAAAATGACAACACTGGACACTATAATGCCTTTTTCTGGTATTAATTACAAGAGGACTGCTGGTATTTCAGAACACTGGAATTTTTAAAATGCTCGTTTTGGTACATAAATTGCCCACACTGGGAGAATTATTGCCTAAACCTTTTTACAGTATTATTTACTGAAGGAGTGCTTCTTCTGGTCTAACACCAGAATTATGTTTGTTACAGGGAAAGATTTTTTAATTTATATTTCTGGCAAAAAAATAAATAAATTTAATTTCTGGCTGACAGTATTGGACCTGGCTGTAGTGACACTGGCTAGCCTAGCTGGAACAGCACATTCATGGGATTTGCTATCCAAGTGGGTTACTTTCAGTTTCACCACTGATATATTAAATATATTGGCAGTTGGTAGGGGTGACACAAGCACAGCCAAACCCCTGATGTAGTATATCTATGAAAAAATCGACTATTACATGAGATTAATGGACGCTGTGGCAGCTTTTGCTGTAGCACCACAAGTCCCAAAATGGCCGCCGCCTATCAGCCCAGTAACATGTGCCAGAAAATGGTCTGCCCAGCCAGAAAAAAATTGACTTTGACTGAGCAGCTGAATCGCTGTTGTTCTGTGTCACAGGAGTAGATTTTTCAATTCTTTGGAGCTTTTCTTTGGACTCTGTGGCAGCTTGAGCTGGCCCACCACAGGTCCCAAAATGGCCGCCGCCGGTCAGCCCAGTTACATGTGCTGGTAAAAATCGATCTGGCCAGTGTAAAAAAATAAACTTTCAGTGAACAGCTCAGCTGAGTTGTTCTGATGCACAGGTTTAGATCATTCACTTCTTATCAGGTTTTCTTCCTCAATTATCCCTGCCTATCTCGCCCTCACAGCAGCTGCATCTATCCCTGGTCTAATCACAGCGGGAGTGAGCACATCGCGACGTGCGCACAAGCTTATAAAGAGGCTGAGTCACATGCTGCACTTGGCCAATCACAGCCTTGCCAATAGTAGGCATGGCTGCGATGGCATCTTAGGGCAAGTAGTATGATGCATGTTGATTGGCTGCTTTGCAGCCTTTCAAAATGCGCCACAAAAAATGACGAACTACAAAACCGAACCCGAATTTTTATGAAAATGTTCGGGTTCGGGTCGTGTCACGAACACCCCAAAATTCTGTATAGACCGGTCCGGAACTATTCTCGAAATGTGCGCTCAACCAACAGTCAACAACACTAGTGCTATTCGTATCCCACTCTTAAGTTCTAATCGCATTAGATTTTAACTTATGCTGTTTTTTTTGACAGGCATCGCATTCTATTTGATGCCTGGCAAAAAAAAAAAAATGCATAAGTTAACATCGAATGCGATTAGAACTTAATAGTGGGATACGAATAGCACTGCGTGCTAGAACAGCACGCACACGATTATTCAAATTTTGTATTATCGCGATACAAAACCAAACAGTAAAGTTAAAATCGAATGCAATTAGAACGTGTAGTGTGATGCGATTTATTTGAGTTCTAAGAATCGCATTGCGATTTCTGCTTCAGCCAGATTCCGTGCTAATGGAGCGTCTACATCACCATGGGAAAAATGCTAGAATGTACTGTTGGTTTTGAGAAGTTGAAATCGCAATGCGATTAAGCAAATATATAAGAATCGCATTGCGATTTCAACGTAATTCAAACATCCTACAGTACATTCTACTGGAGGAGGCGTTCCCATGGTGATCGGTAGCTCAAAGTTGTAATCGCAATGCGATTTCAGCTTTAAGCCTGTACTATTCTGCTATATAGTACTTTCAAAATGCGCCGAGAGAACATGCCGAACTCCGAACTCGAACCCGAACTTTTTTGAAATGTCCGGGTTCGGGTCCGTGTCACGGACACCCCAAAGTTCGGTACGAACCCAAACTATTCTCGAACTGTTCGCTCAACACTAATTATGTATGCTACATTTTTCTCCCTGGTATAGCCCCCTGGGGTTTTATCCTGCATTTAATAGTGGACTATCATGCTCAGTAGCTTCCCTGCTCTCCTCACCTCAGTGTCGGGATAGTGATCTCATAGAGGACCAGGAGAAGTCATCCAGACACCATTCATTCATTCGTCCCTACTTAAATTTATAAAAATATATAGCTACATCTTTCTGTAGATAGTAGAGAAGGAAGTATCTGTGGGGCTATTTGTAAGGACTTTTCTATTCAGGGTAGTAGTGAATTAACAAGCGCTAAGGGCAGTGCAGTGCATCCTGGGAAATGCAGGTGATTATTGAGCTGCTGCCCACTCAAAGAAAGACATGCAAGTCAGAAATCAGAAATTCTATCAATGCATTTTTGAAACAAATACTCCACAATTATTCTTGGGTGCTGTTCACACTAGCAATGGTTGGATGTCAGTAATTACACCATACCCCATGCATTCTAGCAACAAATACGCCACAATTATCCTTGGATGTTGTTCACACTAGCAATGGTTAGATCTCAGTAATTACACCATGCCCCATGAATGCTTGCAACTAATACTCCACAATTATCCTTGGGTATTGTTCACATTAGCAATCAGGGCCGGGCCGACACAGAGGCTGGGGAGGCTCCAGCCTCAGGGCGCTCAAGCCTCAGGGCGCAGGCACACAGGCCACTCTCACCAAGTCCCTGCTGCTGCCGTGTAGCTGTATTAGCAGCAGAGCATCCATTTCTGCGCTCTGCTGCTGTAACAGCCGGTCCTGCGCCCCCTAGTGGTGTTCTTCCTCCCTCCCTCAGTCTAGTGCAGTGTGCTGCAGCTCCGTACCTTCCCCAGCCCCTGACTTCCTGCCTGTGTGTGCACCAGAGATTCACAACCCCTCCCCAGCACAGAGAAGAGCAGCGTCGGGACAGAGAAGGAGGAGGAGGAGGAGGAATACTCTGCATCCTGCCTCTCCTCCAAGTCACCAGAGACTGTATGTGCAGAAAATGTAAGGGGTTAAAGGGAATGGAATGGCAGTAATGTAATGTGCATACTGTGTGTTTTTATGTATGTGTGTCATATGTATGTCTGTATATATGTATGTGTGTCATATGTATGTCAGTATGTGTGTGTGTGTCATATGTATGTCAGTATATATGTGTGTGTCATATGTATGTGTGTGTTATATGTATGTCAGTATGTATGTGTGTGTCATATGTATGTCAGTATATATATGTATGTCAGTATGTATGTGTGTGTCATATGTATGTCAGTATGTATGTGTGTGTCATATGTATGTCAGTATGTATGTGTGTGTCATATGTATGTCAGTATATATATGTGTGTTATATGTATGTGTGTGTCATATGTATGTCAGTATGTATGTGTGTGTCATATGTATGTCAGTATGTATGTGTGTGTCATATGTATGTCAGTATGTATGTGTGTGTCATATGTATGTCAGTATGTATGTGTGTGTCATATGTATGTCTGTATGTATGTGTGTGTGTCATATGTATGTCAGTATATATGTGTGTGTCATATGTATGTCAGTATATATGTGTGTGTCATATGTATGTCTGTATATATGTGTGTGTCATATGTATGTCAGTATGTATGTGTGTGTCATATGTATGTCAGTATATATGTGTGTGTCATATGTATGTCAGTATGTATGTGTGTGTCATATGTATGTCAGTATGTATGTGTGTGTCATTTGTATGTCAGTATATATGTGTGTGTCATATGTATGTCAGTATGTATGTGTGTCATATGTATGTCAGTATATATGTGTGTGTCAAATGTATGTCAGTATAGATTATCTAACCCAGTCCCCTTCCCCCATCAGCCCTTGTCCTACCCCCATCTACCCCACCAGACATTTAGATGTTATTTATTCCTGCTATTCTAATGCTCTGATCAGTAGATGGCTCAAGTCAAGCCCTCACCCCCAGCCATTTAGATATGTATGTTATCAATCATCCCCACCCCCGCCTTCCTTGTAATTTGCTGGCCCTCAATATCCATTGTGAGTCACAATCCATAACAGTGCCATCCACAGATCCCCCATAACAGTGCGTCATCCACAGATCTCCATAACAATGCGTCTATCCACAGATCCCCATAACAGTGCGTCATCCACAGATCCTCTATAACAGTGCGTCATCTACAGATCCTCATTGAACAGTGTGTCATCCACAGATCTCTATAGCACTGCCTCATTACAGATCTCCATAACAGTGCAATCCACAGACCCATACAATATTGTAAAGTTATCCACAGATCCTCCATAACAGTGATGCCATCCATAGATCTCTCGCATAACACTTGTCATTCATCCACAGATCCCCCCATAGCACTGTCATCCACAGATCCCCATAACAGTGCAATCCACAGACCCCCATAACATTGTGCTATCCACAGATCCTCCATAACAGTGTCATCCATAGATCCCCCATAACACTGTCATCCACAGATCCCCATAACACTGTCTCCATAGATCTCCCATAACAGTGTCGTCCACAGATCCCCCATAAGTGTGTCATCCACAGATCCCCATAGCATTGTCATCCACAGATCCTTCATAACAGTGTCATCCACAGATTACCCCATAACAGTGTCATCCATAGATCCCCCATAACAGTGTCATCCACAGATCTCCCATAACAGTTTCATCCATAGATCCGCCCCATAACAGTGTCAACCATAGATCCCCCCCATAACAATGTCATCCACAGATCCTCCATAACAGTGGTCATTAATTGATACATTAAACTGTGCATATTTATGTGTGATTACAACAGTATTTAGTAAAGACTCCACGGGGGGGCGACTTGGGCAGCTCAGCCTCTGTTGGTGGTGGACCTTGTCCCAGCCCTGTTAGCAATGGTTAGATGTGAACAATAGCACCACGGCACACAAACAGGGGAGTGCTCTAGACTTTGTGAGGCTTTAGGCGAAACTCAAACATGAGGCCACCACGAACACAAGATATGCAAGCGATAATAAAGATCAACTACAAACAAAAACACTTGGTATAGTATCCTTAGTCTGTCTATTAAGAGACTGTTATCTGTGACTTACAGCTAACACCCTGCTGCAACGCCCGAAATCGGTGCTAGCGTTTAACCCCATAGATGCCGCGGTCAGCAGCCGCCCGTGGCATCTATGGGGTTGAGAAGGAGGGAGCGCCCTCTATCTTCCACTCGGCCGTCGCTGCTGCAATCGTAACGGCCCGAAGGATGCCATGTACCTAAGGCTAATCAGATCCTGAAGGTCTATTTAGCCTTGTGCCCCTTTCACATGGGCGAGTTTTCCGCGCAGGTGCAATGCGTGAGGTGAACGCATTGCACCCGCACTGAATCCGGACCCATTCATTTCTATGGGGCTGTGCACATGAGCGGTGATTTTTCCACATCAATTTTGCGTTGCGTGAAAATCGCAGAATGCTCCACTTTCTGCGTTTTTCACGCAACGCAGACCCCATAGAAGTGAATGGGGCTGCGGGAAAATCGTAGGCATCCGCAAGCAAGTGCAGATGCAGTGCGATTTTCCCGCATGGTTGCTAGGAGACGATCGGGGTGGGGACCCGATCTTTATTATTTTCCCTTATAGCATGGTCATAAGGGAAAATAATAGCATTCTAATTACAGAATGTTATGTAAAAAGGGGAACAGAGGGTTAAAAATAAAAAAAAACTTAACTCACCTCCTCCACTTGATCGCGTAGGTGCCGGGATCATTCTTTTTCTTCATTCTGCTGGGTAAAGGACCTTCTGTGACGTCACTGGGTCACATGGATCACATGGTCCAATCAAAAGCTTCCATGATTGGACCATGTGATCCAGTGACGTCACCGAAGGTTCTTCAACCAACTTATATGAAGATACGCACCTACGCGATCAATGACAGGAGGTGAGTTCCATTTAAAAAAAATGTAACCCTTTATTGCCCTGCTAACATAGCATTCTGTATTTAGAATGCTATTATTTTCCCATATAACCATGTTATAAAGGAAAATAATAAACTATACAGAATACTCAACCCGAAACCGGACTTCAGTGATGAAGTCCGGCTTTGGGTCTGGGTACCAAACATGCAGATTTTTCACACGCGCGTGCAAAACGCATTACAAAAGTTTGCACACGCGCGGAAAAATCGCGCATTTTCCTGCAACGCTACCGCCTCTTATCCGGGGGTCAAACCTGACGCCTATCTGAAAGAGGCCTTAGTGTAAGCGCAGCACTGACTATACAGTGCATTACAATAGATGACTATTGCAATGCACTGTATAGTGATCAGGCTCACTGGATCTTCAGGATCCAGATGGATCTTGATAAATAAAATAAAAAGTGTAAAAATAAATAAATAAAAATAAAAGAAAAATTTTCTTTTCTCATATCTGTTCATTTGTCATTAAAAAAATGAAATAAATTAAAAACTACCCATATTATGTATCACCGTGTCCGTAACGACCGGCTCTATAAATATATTACAAGATACACCCTGTAAGATAAACACCATAAAAAATAAAATAAAAACTGTGTAAAAAAGAAGCCATTTTTGTCACCGTACATTACAAAAAGTGTTAACACCAAGCCTTTAAAAAGGCGTATGTCCCACAAAATGGTGCCAATAAAACCGTCACCTCATCCTGCAAAAAATGAACTCCTTCATAAGAAAATTGCTTAAAAAATAAAATAAAATATAGCTCTTAGAATGTGGAGATAATAAAACATCATTTTTTTGTTTCAAATATGCTATTATTGTGTCAAAGTTAAATAAATTTGAAAAAGTAGACATATTAGGTATCGCCACGTCCATACCAGCTCTATAAAAATATCAAATGACCTAATCCCTCAGGTGAACACGGTAAGAAAAAAAAAAAAAACCTGTGCCAAAAAAAGCCATTTTTTGTTACCTTACATCACAAAAATTGCAACACCAAGCAATCAAAAAGGAGTATGCCCCCGCAAAAAAGACTCAATCAAACCATCACCTCATCCTGCAAAAAAAAGAGACCATAACTAAGGCAATCGGTCAAAAAATAAAAAAGCTATGGCTCTCAGAATATGGAGACACTAAAATATAATTTTTTTGTTCAGAAATGCTATTATTGTGTAACACTTAAATAAATAGTAAAAAGTATACATATTAGGTATTGCCACGTCCGTGACGATCTTCTCTATAAAAATGTCACATGACCTAATCCCCCAGGTGAACTCTGTAAAAATTAATAAATTAAAAACTGTGCTAAAACAACAAATTTTTGGTCAACATGCCCCATAAAGTGTAATAATGAATGATCCAAAAATCATATATACCCAAAAATGGTACCAATAAAAATGTCAACTCTTTCTGCAAAACATGAGCCCTTGCATAAGACGATCGGCAGAAAATTTTTAAAAATGGAGACACAAAAACATAATTTTTTTCCCAAAAATGCTTTATTATGTAAAACTGAAGCAAACAAGCAAAGAAAGTAGACATATTTGATATCATTGCGTCCGTGACAACCTGCTCTATAAAAATAGCCATGATATACCCCGTCAGATGAATATTGTAAAAAATAAAAACAGTGCCAAAACAGCCATATTTTTGTTACCTTGCCATAATATAGAGCAATTAAAAATCATATGTACCCCAAAATAGTACCAATAAAACTGGCACCTTATCCCCTAGTTTCCAAAATGGAGTTTCTACTGTAAGGGTGCATCAGGGGGGCTTCAAATGGGACATGGCATCTAAAAACCAGCCCAGCAAAATCTGCCTTCCTAAAACTATATGGCACTTCTTTTCTTCTGTGCTCTGCCCTGTGCCCATATGGCAGTTTACGACCACATGGGGGGTGTTTCTGTAAGCTGCAGAATCAGAGTAATAAATATTGAGTTTTGTTTGGCTGTTAACCCTCGATGTGTTAAAGAAAAAAATGCATTAATATGGAAAATCTGACAAAAAAGTGAAATTTAGAAATTTGATCTTCATTTTAACACCTAAAGGGTTAACATAGTTTGTAAAATCAGTTTTGAGTAACTTGAGGGGTTTAATTTCTGCAATGGGGTCATTTATGGGGGGTTTCTACTGTGTAAGCCCCACTAACTGACTTCAGACCTGAACTGGTCCTTAAAAAGTGGGTTTTATAAATTTTCTTTAAAAATTTAAGAATTGCTTCTAAAATTCTAAGCCTTGTAACGTCCTAAAAAAAGAAAATAACGTTTACAAAATAAAGCCAACATAAAGTAGACATATGGGGAATGTTAAATAATAAATATTATTCTTTCTGTTTTAAGAGCAGAGAAATTGAAATTTTGAAGATTGCAAATCAATAGTAAAAAAAAAAAAAGTGAAGTTAAATGTCCCCCAGAAGTCTTGTATGACCTTACGGGGGAAGCAAAGTGTAAAATAAAAAATAAAAAATAAAGTGTTTTAAAAAATAAAATAAAAAAAATGGTTTTACATTAAAAAAAATCCCCAATTAATTAATTTAAAAAAAAGTTAAAAATAGAAAAAATAAAATAAATTGGACATATTTGGTATTGCCGCATCCGTGACAGCTGGCTCCATAAATAATCCACCCCGTCCGATAAACACCATTAAAAAAAAAACTGTGTAAAAAAAACAACATTTTTGTCATCTTATATCACAAAAGGTGCAGCAACAAGCGATCAAAAACGCATATGTCCCACAAAATAAATCCAATAAAACCATCACCTCATCCCGCAAAAGATGAGCCCCTACGTAAGATAATCGCTCAAAAAATAAAAGAAAATTATAGCTCTCAAAACATGGAGACATTACAACATCATTTTTTGTTTAAAAAAAGCTGTTATTGTATTAAAGTGAAATCAATTTTAAAAGTATAGATATTAGGTATCGCCGCATTTGTACAAAACAGCTCTATAAAAATATCACATGACCTAACCCCTCACATGAACACCGTAATAAAAATAAAATAAAGACAGTGCCAAAAAAGCCATTTTTTGTCACTTAACATCACATAAAGTGCAACACCAAGCGATCAAAATGGCATATCCCCCCAAAAATAGTACCAATCAAACCGTCACCTCATCCCACAAAAAATCAGATCCTAACTAAGACAATCGGTCAAAAAATAAAAAAGCTTTGGCTACCAGACTATGGAGACACTAAAACATCAATTTCTTGGTTTAAAAAATGCTATTATTGTAAAAAACTTAAATAAATAAGAAGTATACATATTAGGTATTGCTGCATCCCTAACAACCTGCTCTATAAAAATATCACATGATTTAACCCCTTAGGTGAACGCTGTAAAAATATATAAATAAAAACTGTGCTAAAACAACAAATTTTTTGGTCACCTTGCACCATAAAGTGTAATAATGAATGCCCCAAAAAGTCCCTACACAAGACGATCGGCAGAAAAATAAAAAATATAAGGCTTTCAGAAAATGGAGACACAAAAACATAATTTTTTTTTCAAAAATGCTTTATTATATAAAAACTGAAACAAACAAACAAAGCAAAAAAGAAAGTAGAAAATTTTTATATTATTTCGTCCGTAACAACCTGTTCTATAAAAATAGTGCATGATCTACTGTGTCAGATCAATGTTTAAAAAAATAAAAAATAAACTGTTTCAAAACAGCCATTTTTTTGTTACCTTGCCTCACAAAAAGTGTAATATAGAGCAATCAAAAATCATATTCAACCCAAAATAGTACCAATTAAACTGGTACCATATTACTTGTTTTCAAAATAGGGTCAATTTTGGGGAGTTTCTACTGTCAGGGTGCATCAGGGGGGCTTCAAATGGGACAAGGCATCTTAAAACGAGTTCATCAAAATCTGCCCTCCAAAAGCCATATAGCGTTACTTTCCTTCTGCGCCCTGCCGTGTGCCCTTACAACAGTTTAGGGGGGGTATTTCTGTAAACCGCAGAATCAGTGTAATAAATATTGAGTTTTGTTTGGCTGTTTCCTTTAATTCTTGTGGAACGCCTAAAGGGTTAACAAAGTTTATAAAATCATTTTTGAGTAACCTGAGGGGTGTAGTTTCTACAATGGGGTCATTTATGGGGGATTTCCACTGTGTAAGGCCTCTTTCACACTTGCGTTGTTAGGATCCGGCGTGCACTTCCGTCGCCGGAAATGCCCGCCGGATCCGTAGCAACGCAAGTGACCTGAAAGCATTTGAATGCCATTGAAAGGCATTAATCCGACATTTAGCTTTTTCTCAATGGTTACCATGGCAGCCAGGACGCTATTAAAGTCCTGGTTGCCATAGTAGTAGTGGGGAGCGGGGGAGCAGTATACTTACAGTCCGTGCGGCTCCCGGGGCGCTCCAGAATGACTTCAGAGCGCCCCATGCGCATGGATCGCGTGATCTATGTGTGTGGGGCGCCCCTGACGTCACTCTGGAGCGCCCCGGGAGCCGCACGGACTGTAAGTATACTGCTCCCCCGCTCCCCACTACACTTTACCATGGCAGCCGAGACTTTAGCATCCTGGCTGCCATGGTAACCATTGAGAAAAAGCTAAACGTCGGATCCTGCGATGCGCCGAAACGACGTTTAGCTTAAGGCCAGATCCGGATTAATGCCTTTCAATGGGCATTAATTCCGGATCCAGCCTTGCGGCAAGTGTTCAGGATTTTTGGCCGGAGCAAAAAGCGCAGCATGCTGCGGTATTTTCTCCGGCCAAAAAACGTTCCGGTCCTGAACTGAAGACATCTTGATGCATCCTGAACGGATTTCTCTCCATTCAGAATGCATCGGGATAAAACTGATCAGGATTTTTCCGGCATAGAGGCCCTGACGACGGAACTCTATGCCGGAAAACAAAAACGCAAGTGTGAAAGAGCCCTAAGCCCCACAATGTGACTTTAGGCCTTAACTGGTCTTGAAGTGGGTTTTGAAAATTTTTATAAAAATTTTAAGAATTGCTTCTAAACTTTTAAGCCTTCTAACGTCCTAAAATAATAAAATGACATTTACAAATTGATGCCAACACAAAGTAGACATATGGGGAATGTTAAGTAATCAATATTTTATGAGGTATCGCTTTCTGTTTTAAAAGCAGAGAAATTGAAATTTTGAAAATTGTGAATTTTTCTAAATTTTTGGGAAATATTGGATTTTTTCATAAATAAAGGTGAAATATATTGACTCAAATTTATGACTATCATGAAGTACAATATGTCACGAGAAAACAATCTCAGAACGGATTGGATAAGTAAAAGTGTTCTAAAGTTAACACCACATAAAGTGACACATGTCAGATTTGCCAAATTAGGCCTGGTCAGGAAGGGGAAAATGGCCCGGACTGGAAGTGGTTAACCCATGGTGCTCGAACAGCAGCTGAGCAGGCCCCATAGCTGCTGGGTTTCTGTTTTTTCACACTGCAGACACCTAGACATTTAACCACTCAGATGACATGGTTGCAGTTGACCACAGCAACAGAGGGGTTAACCATGGGAGCACTGCACCCCCATAGACTGCAATGATAATAAATTGCAGTATAAGGGAGAAGCAATCAAATAATCACATGTCCTCTAAGGAAACTTAATATGTGTATAAAAGTTTAATAAAATATATAAAAATTAAAATCACTTCATATCTACATATTAAAAACAAACTAAAAATAAAAATAATAGGCATAAAGTCCCAAAACACCCATAAGGTTAAAATATGAATGTATTTAACCCACATGGTGAATGAAAATAATGAAAAAAATATCAAAATGGCCAATTCACCATTTATTGGTTGCTTCACCTCCTCCAAAATTTTGTATAAAAACAGATTAAAAGGTCATACATACCCCAAAATGGTATAAATAAAAACTACAGATCATCCTGCAAATAATGAACCCTCTCACAGTTTTGTAGACATAACTATAAAAAATTGTTTTGGGGGTCCAAAGTTTATAAAACACAAGAAATACCATAAAAAGGGTAATCACTGTAATCGTACTGACCTGGAGAATGGAGGGAACACACATGTTCACATATTTGTTTTCATTTACAGAATCAACGGAATGTGATTGTGTTGTTAGCCCATTATTACAAGATTTGGGGCCCCATTTTTTATTTTGCCCAGGGCCATCTAAAATCCAGATTTTGCCACATGGCATTCTCTAAATAGGAGACGTAAGCAGACCTCCCAGGTGCCCCTCTTTTGGAGAGACAGTCCCTACTATTGACCCAAGTCCCTCTGTCCCTCTTTGCTCCTTAAATGTCCCCTTTTTTTATCTCAGGCATAGATTTACATTATTACATTTTTAATATTGAGCCAGAAAGTGTTTATCTGGTTCCTATCTATATATTAGACCCAGCCTTATATATTATTTAATTATTTGATGCAATTTGGATTTTAGAAATTTCTATATTCAGAATAATTATTGCGCTATTATGTAAAACAAAACTATTAAAATTAATAAATCTGCAGGAAAAATGTATCTTTTATACAATTAACCCAACATGTCCCTCTTTGACCATCCAGAAAATTGGTAGGTATGCACAAGATCCTTGTTCTCAGGATTCATAGAAAAGTTCCATCTGTTGTAGCCCAACTGAGGAGAAGACCACAGAGTGGCCTAGTGACAGAGTGTTGATGTGACAGCAGCATGAGGAGACCACAGAGTGGTGAGGTGGCAGCAGCATGAGGAGACAACAGAGTGTCCCAGTGACAGAGCTCTGAGGTGGCAAAAGCATGAGGAGAGCACAGTATGGCCCAGTGATAGGGTGGTGAGGTAGCAGCAGCATGAGGCAGCAGCAGGTCTCTTTTGACATAGTTTAGGTGTGGCACCATGAATGATCTAGTCTGATGCATCAGGCACTGGTGAGTGGAAATCCTGGATGATCCACGACTGATCCATCTTCATAAAGGTCAGTTTCTCCACATTTTGGGTGGGCAGGCGAGTTCTCCTTGGGGTAACTATGGCCCCCGCCGCACTAAACACCCGCTCTGATGCCACACTACTGGCCAGGCAGAAAAGCTTGTCCAGGGCACACTTGGCCAGTTGTGGCCACAAATCAAGTTTGGCTGCCCAGTAGCCCAGGGGATCTTCGATGTGGGGTGGCAGGGTACAGTCCAAGTATGCCCCAACCTCCTGGTTCTATGCATTGCTTGTGCTCAAATTTACTCATACTCCTCCTCTAGTTCAGCCCCCAAAGGGCTCGTGTGGCTGTGAGATGTAGGCAACACGTCTCTTGTCCCCTGGCCAGACAAGCAGCATCTGTTCCAGGACATGAAGCAGTGGAATAACCTTGTTCATCCCATAGTCCTGGCTGTCACGGTGTGGTTCACTGTGACAGTTGTGGCCGTGTAGGTTGGCTGCATGCCCACTTGTGTACTGGCTGCAGGCTGACTCCTGTGTATGCTGGTTGCTTGGGCCTGCGTTGTCTTGTGTGAACTATGCCTGTGAATGTGTGTACTCCCAGTGTCTGTATCTCTGTGGTTCCTGTCACCGGTGTCATGCAGGCTAGCTGCAGGCGCTTTGTGTATTGGCTATGGGTGTTCCCATGTTTGCTGGTTCTGCAATGCGTGCTGGCTGCGACCTTGTGTGTGAACATGATCTGAGTATGGATGCATTTCTGTTGGTATCAAAGTGCAATTCTGTTACTCCTAGTTGTTGTGTTGGCTAGCTGCCTGTAACCTCTTACTGGCTACAGTTCTCCTGTGCATGCTGGTTGCTTGGGGCATGATGGCTGTGTCTGGTGTGAACTGACAGTTGTGATTGCATGTCCTGTGCTTCTGGAACTGCTGGTTCTAGTGGTATTAACATCCCCTGATCTGTTCCTGGGTGTGGCTTATCAGGTGCCTTTGTTATGCAGCTATTTCTACCAGTGAGCTGTGGAGCTTGTGGTCAGTCTGTCTTTTGCCTTGCTGGGTGTAGCCCCTTGCTGATAACCCAGGGGGTTTTGCCATCTGACTTTCTGTATGGTGTCGCCTGGTAAAGCATTGATGTCCATGCCGTGTCTGATCTTCTGTACTTTTTCTGTGGTAAGGTTTTATCCTGTCTGTTCCATGTATTTCTTGGCAGCGTTTTACTTCTTCTGATCCAGTCTGTTCCTTGTCTTTCCTACAGTGCCTTACTGCTTCTGTTCCTGTCCTGCCTTCGTGAGAGGGCTCCTGGGTTCTCCATAAGGAGGATATCTAGTCTGTGTGCAGCTCTGCCTGTGACCGTCATGCTTCTGTTCCGCATGGGGTCCAGACATCTACTTGTGTCCTGGTACTTGTTTGTATTGTCATCTGCTCCATGTCCTGTGTTTGCTTGGGTTCCAAATATGTTGTCTGTGGTTTTCTGCGGGTAGTGGCCAAGTGTACCAGGATCTTACTGGAGGTGCGACCAGTGAGCCCTCGGTCAAGTTCATCCCCACCACCAGGGGCTCTGTGAAGAATGGGGCTCACTGGCGCTTCACCCTCTGGGTTTTGCCTCTGGTCCTGTGGTAGTTCTACCACTATTGCCTAATCTGCATATGTTACTGTCATGTTTCTTTTTTACATGTGTAATATTCTGTTGGTCCCTGGTCTGAATCTTGCCTGTGTCCTGTTTACACGACATCCCGGAGGTCTGCCCTGGCCCCCAGTACGTAACACTGGTGACTGACAAATAAAATGGCGTCCTCAAATGGCCCAAGCAAACGGCAGGTGTCACGCATGAGCTGCCACTGGCTAACATTAAAGTTACACAGGGGAGTACCTCTGTCTGACTGTATCATCAGGAAATCGTTTATGGCCTTTCTCTGTTCATATAGTTGGTCCAACATATGGTGGGTGGAGTTACAACGTGTAGAAACGTCGCATATCAGCCGATGTTTGGGAATGCCATTCTGCCTTTGCACCTCAAGGAGAGTGTGCTTTGCAGTGTAAGAGTGGCTGAAGTACATGCACAGTTTCCTGGTCATTTTCAGGATGTCTTGCAGATGAGTGGAAGACTTCAGGAACCTCTACAAAATTGAACACGTGCGCCATGTAGTGCACATGGCTCAGACCTTCTTGATGCAGCGCCGACACCATGTTCTACTTGCTGTCGGTGACCATGGTTCCCATTTTGAGTTGTCGAGGAGAAAGCCAGGATTCGATTTCTTGATGAAGGATGCGGAGCAGTTCCTCCTCTTAGTGACTGTTCGCCCAGGCAAACTAGGTGCAGAACAGCATGACACCGCTGTGCCCTGCACATGTGGTATGCTGGAGGAGCACTGTGCATTGACCCTGCAGTGGAGGCCGAGGAGACAGTGGCTGATGAGGAGGCAGACTTTGTTGCAGGACCAACGGCGTGAGAACGTGGAAGCAGCAGCGGCGTCACCTGGCCAAGTTGCTGGTGTGGCTGGGCAGGAACCACATTTACCCAGTGGGCCGTAGAGGACATGTATTGTCCTTGACCATAGTTACAGCTCCACACGTCAGTGCAGACACTAACAGGCTCAAAGACTGGCCCACCTTCTGTTAAACATAGGTGTGCAGAGCTGGTACTGCCTTTTTGGCAAAGAAATGATGGCTTGGGGCTCTCCACCTCAGCTTGGCACAAGCCATCAGTTCTATGTAAGGTGCAGAATCCACCACTTAGAAAGGGAGGGATGGCAGCACGAGCAACTTGGCCAGGAGCACGTTCAGCTTCTGCGCCGTTGGATGAGTACTGTTGTCTCTTGGCAATTGCTTCGGTGATCGATTGCTGACGAAATGAGTGATGAGGAGTATGAGGACGAGGAGCAGGAGCATCAAGACCAGAAGATGATGGGAAGGACAGACAGCTGATGGTGGTGGAGCCTTGACTTGCTGAAAAGGGGTGCGGGCCACTGGGTGATGCAGTGGCTGCCACGGCAGGCTGGACTACTACATTATCACTACTGTTCTCTCAGGCCACTTTATGGTGACACTGCATGTGTTGACGCAGGGCTGTGGTGCCAATATTGGCACCCTGGCCACACTTCACCTTCTGCCCACAGATTCGGCAAATGGCCATGTTTACCTCCTCTGGCGGCATTTTCCCCCAACACTCCACGCTGACTGCCTGCTACCTGCCTGTCTTCGTGAACCCTTGCACCGCTAATTTTCAGGAAGGTAGGCTTCTGCAAAGCAGGCGGTCTACCCCAAGCCTTCGTTATGCAGCTATTTCTACCAGTGAGCTGTGGGGCTTGTGGTCAGTCTGTCTATTGCCTTGCTGGGTGTAGCCCCTTGCTGATAACCCAGGGGGTTTTGCCGATCGCAACACCAGCTCCCACGCAACTATCATTATCACTAATTGCCCGCCTACCGGAGGAAGCGGCAGATTTCTTCTCCAGATCTTGGCTGGGCAGTAGCTCCTGTCCTCTAGTAGCTCATCCTTGCTGAGAAGTGGAGCTGAGCCTAAAGCATATAATACTTCTCACGCTGAGGGAACAGAAAATTACAGAGGAGGCAGGTTGAGGACAGGTGAGGGCACAGGGCCTGCTTCCGGGTCATGCCAACTAAGCGTCATGTCAGATGAACCCCCACAACCTGTGCTGGGGTGTCTAAAGTCACCTGCAACAAAATAGCAGACCGAGTCAACCATTCAAGCACCGCTGGGTTGCTGGTCAAGAAGACACAACAGCTAGATGACACTGGGAGCTCTGGCCTCTCGCTGCGACTCCTGCTGCCACTCCTCCTTCTTCTGCTGCTACTTGTGCCTGCGCCAGAAACATTTTGGCTACTGTCTGTTACTTTTGAAGGACCTTTCACTTGTCTGTCTGACATAATGTAAAATAAAATAAATGAATTAAATTAAAAGTAAATTAATTCACCTCAAAAATGGCTGTATGACAATTTCGGTTCACTGCAGAACGGCTAATAACGTACTTATTTTTCCTGTTAATACACCCCAACAATGGCTGTATGACTTTTGGTTCACTACAGAAGGGCCAATAAGACTTATTTATTTTTCCTATTAATACACCCCAACAATGGCTGTATGACAATGTTGGTTCACCGCAGAACGGCTAATAATATATACCATATTTTTTGCTTTATAAGACGCACTTTCCCCCCAAAAAAGTGAGGGGAAATGGCAGTGCTTCTTATAAAGCGAATGCTGCCATTTTTACTCTGGTGACACTGATACATCGCCGGCTGCTATACTGCATGGAGCGGCCTGAGATGTATCAGCGGGGAGGGAGAAGGCCGCAACTGTTGTTAGAATTGCGACGGGCCCGGCGCAGTCACTGTACTCTATTCCACCGGGGCCCCGCTCACAGCAGTCTTTATATGTAAAGTGTAGTCATGGGAGCTTTGTTAAAGTATCGCAATCCTCTAGAGTCCCTCAAACTACCATAGCAGGCAGGCCAGCTGGCAGCGTAACGTCACTCACTCCGTCACGCGCCTGCTCCTCCCACTTTATTAATGAAGCAGACGGAGCAGGTGCGTGACGGAGTGAGTGACTTTACACTGCCGACCGGATTGCCTACTACGGTAGTTTGATAGTGAATACTACTACAGAGGATTGCGATACTTTAACAAAGCTCCCATGACAACACTTTACATATAAAGACTGATGTGAGCGGGGCCGCAATTCCAACAGCAGTTGCCAGCCTACACCCCCTGTATTGGGGGTCACTATTTACACAGGGACACTGTTATGGAGGGTATCTTTGGATGACACATATATAGCATAAGATGCTATATATGTGTCATCGACAGATCCCCCATAACAGTGTCAACCCTAGATCCCCCATAACAGTGTCATCCACAGATCCCCCATAACAGTGTCATCCACAGATATCCCTATAACAGTGTCATCCACAGATGCCCTGATAACAGTGCGTCATCCACAGATGCCCCCATAACAGTGCGTCATCCACAGATGCCCCCATAACAGTGTCATCCACAGATCCCCATAACAATGTCATCCACTGATCCCCATAACAGTGTTATCCACAGATCCCCATAACAGTGTCATCCACAGATCCCCCATAACAGTGAGTCATCCACAGATCCCCATAACAGTGTTATCCACAGATCCGCTCTATAACAGTGTCATCCACAGATCCCCCAAAATAGTGTCATCCAAAGACCACCATTAGTAAACCCACCAAAAGCACATCCTTTGGTTCAAAATATTTTTTTCTTATTTTCCTCCTCAAAAACCTAGGTGTGTCTTATCATCAGGTGCGTCTTATAAAGCGAAAAATATAGTACTGTTATTTTTCCTATTAATAAACCCAAAAGATGGCTGTATGACTATGCCATTTCACCGCAGAATGGCTAATAAGACATACTTATTTTTCCTATTAATAAACCCCAACAATGGCTGTATGACAATGTATAATTCACCGCAGAACAGCTAATAACACGTAGTTATTTTTCCTTTTAATACACCCCAAAAATAGCTTTATGACAATGTCAGTACACCGCAGTACGGCTACTAAGACATACTTATTTTTCCTATTAATAAACCTCCATAATGGCTGTATGATAATGTATAATTCACCGCAGAACGGCTAATAAGACATACTTATTTTTGCTATTAATACATTTCAACAATGGCTGTATGACAATGTATAATTCACTGCAGAACGGCTAATAACACATACTGTACTTATTTTTCCTATTAATACACCCCAAAAATGGCTGTATAACAATATAGGTTCATTGCAGAACGGCTAATAAGACGTACTTATTTTTACCAATTAATACACCCCAACAATGGCTGTATGACAATGTATAATTCCACGCAGAATGGCAAGTAAGACATACTTATTTTTCCTATTAATAAACCTCAACAATGGCTGTATGACAATGTATAATACACCGCAGAACAGCTAATAACACGTACTTATTTTTCTTAATAATACACCCCAGTGATGGCTGTATGACAATGTATAATTCACCACAGAACGGCTAATAAGACGTACTTATGTTTCCTATTAATACACTCCAAATTTTATGACAATGTTGGTTCACTGCAGAATGGCTAATAAGACATACTTATTTTTCCTATTAGTAAACACCAACAGTGGCTGTATGAAAATATATAATACATCGCAGAACAGCTAATACGTACTTATTTTTCTTATTAATACACCCAAAAAATTGCTGTATAGCAATGTCGGTTCCCCGCAGAAAGGCTTTTTTTCCTATTAATACACCCGAAAAATGGACGTATGACAATGTATAATTTACCACATACTTATTATTCCTATTAATACACCCCAACAATGGCTGCATGACAATGTATAATTCCCCACCGAACAGCTAATAACACGTACTTATTTTTCCTATGAATACACCCCAACAATGGCTGTATGACAATGTATTATTCCCCTCCGAACAGCTAATAACACGTACTTATTTTTCCTATGAATACACCCCAACAATGGCTGCATGACAATGTCGTTTCACCGCAGAACGGCTAATAAGACATACTTATTTTCCCTATTAATACACCCCAAAAATGGCTGTATGACTATGTCGGTTCACCACAGAACAGCTAATAAGACGTAATAATTTTTCCTATTAATACACTCTAACAATGGCTGTATGACAATGTATAATTCACCGCAGAACAGCTAATAAGATGTACTTATTTTTACTATTAATACATGTCAACAATAGCTGTATGACACTGTATAATTCACTGCGGAATGGCTAATAAGACATACTTATTTTTCCTATTAATACACCCCAAAAATTGCTGTATAACAATGTCGGTTCACCGCAGAATGACTAATAAGACATACTTATTTTTCCTGTTAATACACACCAAAAATGGCAGTATAACAATGTAAGTTCACCACAGAATGCCTAATAAGACGTACTTATTTTTTCTATTAATACAACCCAAAACTGGTTGTATCATACAGCCCTTTCCCCCCAATAACAAGCAAGGTTTGCTGGAGTTACTGAGCTATGATATAGTGCAAACCTAAAAGCAGCAGTATAACAGCAATTTTGATCCCCAATTAGTGCAGCGAGGTATATTAGAATCACTCTTCTTACTCAGGCTTTACTCTCCCCTATTGGTCCCTTTTCTCTCCCTACAATGTGGATAATGCCTCCCTATCCTTTCCCTACGCTTTGAATGATCTTCCTCTGAACTTGTACATTGTTTTTGCAGAATAAAGTCTTTCCTAAAACTGTCCCTAGTGCCTGTCATGTCTCTCCCTGCACTGGAAAATGGCAGCAACCAAGATCACTGAGGCTATTTATAAGGCTGTGACATCACAGGGGTTGGCTGGTTGCTGATTGGCTACATGCATGGCATTGTGGGTGATCCCTCGTTCCCAGAGTTCTTTGCTCCATGTCCTAACATGAAAAAATGTGATTCGTTACCACGAAGCATGAGGAAATTCAACTTCAATGCAAATCAAATTTTCCTGAAATTCGGATCAAATTCCACTTCATCAACTTCGATTCGCTTATCTCTATTTATGAAACTTACTACATAGGAGAACTTCTGGAAATACTTCCATGCAGGTATAAAACCAATAAAGAATATAATTAGAATAATAATCTAATATGAAGATCTTACAAATACTGTTAATCTTTAATTAATTTCTATTAATCTATTATAAGGGAGATGAGTTAAGATCTGATAACATTGGGAAGGATTTTTTTAGCCATCTCATTTCCGAAGAGATCAGTTTCTGTAAATTATCCACTGTATAATCAGCAGCCTTGTAACTGGATGTGAGTCAGTCATCCCATTTGTATGATGATCTTATTCTACTGTACCTACAAGATTAAGTCATTTCAGCAGCTGGCTGAGTCAGAGGGAGGGTCAGCTTCATGATCTCACCTCTTTTCTGTAAACCAAGACACATACATTTTATACATTATATTATTGCTCTTTTTTGTAACAGGTTTTACAGTTTCCATAATTGTAGCATAAAAGAAAGATTAAGCAAACGGTTCAATTTGCAAAATCCTCTGTCCTCATTGTTTTAGTAGCTCTTGTAATCTTAATACCTTAATAATGTCTGTAATGGATATAAATCCATTATAACAAAAGCAAAGTCGGGGATTTCAAGCTCCAAAGAATTAGAACAAGAAAAAACAAATTGGTCAAAATGACTTACTGTTTACACAACGTTACCTGAAGACACTGCCTGAGGAGGTGGTGATGGTGAATACACTAAAAGATCTCAAAAGGGGCCTGGATGTATTTCTGGAGTATAATAATATTACAGGCTATAGCTACTAGAGATGGGTCGTTGATCCAGGAAATTATTCCGATTGCCTGAGTTGGGAAAGAATTTATTTCCCTTAAGTAGGGAAAATTGGCTTCTACCTCACAGTTTTTTTTTTTGCCTTCATCTGGATCAACTTGCAGGATAACAAGCCGAACTGGATGGGCAGATGTCTTTTGGCCTTATAAACTATATTACTATGTTACTAGGACACAGATTGGGAAATGGTCTAAATGGCAAAATAGTATTTTCAGTAATTGGGCTGATCACACAGCGGGATAGTGTTATCAGAAGTACTGTAGAAATGCACATTTAACCCTCAACAACCATGGTGCATTTTATACTGCAGCAGTAATGGCTGCTTTATTGATCATTATAGGTATTGGTGTCTTTGATTGTGCAGTAGTAAAGATGTGCAGCAGTGAAAAGCGACAGCTAATGAATGATAGTGTTATCAAATTAATAATTTCCACCAATCCAAGATGAAATATTCTAATTCATTGCAGCTCCTTTCAGAATATGTTCAGAAGAGATTGGCTTGCAGTAAATCCGCAGCATATTCCAGCACTAGCACAGTTGATGATATTTTAGAAAATCTCATTCACACGCTGCTGAAAACAATCCGCAGCATTAGTTGACCCGAGGTGCGGATTTTAAATCCGAAGCATGTCAATTTATGCTTTGGACTTCTTTGGTTTTCAGTGCAGGGCATGAAAGAAAACCCGCCTGTAACTTATGCAGATTTTGCCACACATTGTGTATTTTACACCCCGAAATACATCTCATATGGACGTACCAAAAAGCATGCCAAAAAGACAAGACTTAAAAAGACTAAAAAAAGTGCTGCCATTAAATAGAAAGTGGCTGAAACATCCTCATCTTGTCCTCCTGGACTGCATGGAAAGGACTCGGTTAAAGCAGTTTTCCCATTTCAACATGTGTGGCGTGCCACTAGGATATGCGAAACCAGAAAGACAGGAGACTAAAACAAGGCTTTGATGGTGTATTTACCTGACAAAGAGGTTAATTCAACTCGAAACACGTTGAAGTTTCACCAGTAAAGGTTTCTGCACTGCATCTTGGAGTCCCATGTCCTGCTTTTATATAAAACATACAAAAATTGCAGCGCTCACCCATATCCGACTCCCAGAAGAATGGATGCAGCTAGGATCAGCTGCTAACTTGTAATGTGAGAAAAAACGGAAAGGTCCAGGTTCTAAAATCCAATTCTTTATTCCAGCGGTTTAAAAATCCTCCATACACAGGATGACAATACACAATCTACGCGTTTCGGACACACAAATTACAGTCCTTACTCATGACAAAGGACTATAATTTGTGTGTCCGAAACGCATAGATTGTGTATTGTCATCCTGTGTATGGAGGATTTTTAAAAGGATGGAATAAAGAATTGGATTTTAGAAGCTGGACCTTTCCGTTTTTTCTCACATGTCCCGCTTTTGTCTCCTATCTTCCTGGTTTCAGATTCTCTGTCTCTGGCCTAACCGCATGGGCAGCAGGCGGTACTCTCTTTGTTCTATGCAATAGGACGTTGCACACTGAGCAAAACAGCACAAGGTATATTTATGGGCCCTGTTATCCTAGGGCAGTGTCCTGTCATACGGTCCTACTCATCATGCTCTCCAATTTTTTCCTTAGTATGTTTCTATATCACTAGGATATGCTACAGATGTCCGATCGCTGCAGGTCCTACCTCTGGGTTTAGCTCCTAGCTCCAAAACAGGGTCCACAAAGTGAAGGAGAATACACTGCACATGTGGGGCTTCCTCTCCATTCACTGCTATGAGTCTTCTGAGAATATCTGATTGATTAGAGGGCAAGATGCGCAAGTGTGGCCTTCTCTCCATTCCCCACTATGGGCTTGCCGGAAGAAACCTAGCCAGCGCTCTGCAATTTTCGGAACTCCTATAGTGGTGAATGGAGGGTGGTCTTCACTTTGGGGGCTTAGTTCTGGAGATAGGATTAAATCCTAGAGGTGGGACCCAAACTTATTTGATATTTGTTGAAATTGGAAAACCCCTAAAAGTCAATCCCTGCATGGCAAAGCCGAATGGTCAACCGGGTGTCAGCAGAAGAAGTAGAATCAGACTCTCCTATAAAATATGACAGTGGTTTCGACAGAATTGGTGGGCATGGCATTGCCACCCACTTTCCATATTATCATAAATGCAATTGATTTTATGGGTTTTATAAAGCTAAGTAATTTTAAGTAAAATCAGTAATTTCCAGTCATAGCATACATACTGATTGCACCTATATACACATACGGTTTACTCAGAAATGCTTTTAATTGTCCATCCAACCCCGTATACTTCTGCTGGACAATAAACTGCCAATTTCAATGAAGTTGCCCTAGATCACTGCAATAATATAAGAACAGCAGGCGTAATGGAAATACAATATATCACCGTATACAGTACTGCTCTATATTTATGCTTTCTTATTTTAGCTCCTGCTTCCCGTATTTTTATAGCACGGTCACTGGATGCCACATCCGTCTTATACTGTTGTCATAGCTGCAGGCAGAAAACTGGAGCCGGTAAATGACAGTGGCCATTTTAACCAGCCATAAAAAGACCCTGACGGGTGATGTTCAAAATTAAGAACAGCGTGATTATTAGGAAAGAAGACTGCAGTTTAAGCCTCATACGACCTTTCCTATTAAATATAGACACTTTCTGAATTTTACTACCATACTTCTAAGTGGAAGAACTGCGGGTTTTAAATCTACTGAGAAATAAAAGCTGGTCTGGTTGCATGTTTGCCAAATGAAGCATCTTTACTCCTGTGAGAGTTTCTGCTGCCCTAACAGCTTTGCAGCCTCAGCAAGCCCACCAGACGTATCTGAAAGAGAGAGAGCCTGGGAGAGCACAGGATCCTCCTGCCTGCTGCTTTTCACAGAGTACTGGCGCCATCATCTTCTTTCTTGCTAGTTGTGCCAGCTTTCACTTTCTACACCAATGGGCCTCCAAGGTGACTAGTTCAATTCTCAGTTCTGTCAAACAACTTTCATGACCTAGTTTCTCACTCTGCAGCGGGGCTGAAACAATGCCCTCCTCCTCTGCTTGGATCCATTCTTGCATTTGCACAGCAAAACAATGTCTTTCTACAGATAAGCCTTAGGGCTTTTGCAATTCTCTACAAAATTTTGACCAGTTCTGAGAAGGAAATCAGAAACACAGAATGTAATTCTTCAGAGGAACTGAAAGTCTTATTAGACAGGGAAAATTGTGAACATGATTCTTCAGGCTGATTGGCATTGTACCATGTATAGGATTTACATATATTAGAGCAACGTTGCAGGTGTGTAGTAAGAAAAGGTTAAGCATTATATAGGATGTTGTTCCTTGTTGTGAAGGCTGAGATATTTCAGTACATGCTGTCTACAGGGCAAAACATGAGCTTTATGGATATAAACTAAGCTAAGATTCTTTCAAACCTGCTCTGGATAAAATAAAAGTGAAATATGAGTTGTTGCTAATGGCAACCATCTAAATGTATGAGGCCTGAGAGTATGTGGTGTGCCTCGTATGCATTGGCTTGTAACATCACAGCGAGGCTTGAACTTTAAATGCAACTGTTCTGTCTATTGGAATTACACTTCTGGCAAACAGATTTTAATGCAATAGTAATATTGTATATATTACTCAAGTTTTGTGGTGTAAGCCATGTTTCCAAGTCCTGATCTCTCTCGCCTTGAATGGGATAGTGGATATATTCACTCTTTAAACCCTGTACAGGAATCTGGACTTTGCTACAGGAAAGCCACCAGGCCATAACCTCCAGAGATAGTCCTGGTGTGGTTGGTGGCCAACTTATGGGAGCCAGAAACACTAGTGAAAAGCACTAAGGGGTGCGGCAGTATGCACAGTCAGGAGACGAGCCAAGGTAAGGGCAGGCTGCATACAATGTATCTGAGAACCTGGTCCAAGGTCGTGGCAGAGGAGCAATACCGGTAACAGGCAGAAGTCTAGACAGGCAGCTAGAAGTCACGGTCAGGTACACTGGTATTTAGGCAGGAATTAGGACTTTTGTTGGCAACTAAGGAGTAGGAACCTAAAGCTCAGGCACCTTCCCACCCGGAAGGGTGCATAATATACTGAGGGACAGCTAGCTATTGGCTGGGGAAACATTTGGATGTGCTAAGGGACAGGCCAGGAGGCCTGGCAGGAAGCACACAGGTCACAGCATGTGCATTTGGACACAGATGCAGGTGACTGGGATCGTTGCTGACAGAAGAATGGGGCAGAAATGAGCAGTGGTGAGAAGGGTGAGTAGTGTGGCATCCGTGCCCGCATGGGAGAGAGGGGCAGCGCTGGGCATGGACCGCCATTTCAACAGATAGATAGATGGATAGATAGACAGACAGACAGACAGATAGATAGATAGATAGATAGATAGATAGATAATTGAAAAAGGGAGCACTCTCCAAGAAAAAAAAAAAGAAAGTTCTTTTATCTTATTATTTTAATTCTGGGAGAGTGCTGCCTTTTCCCATTTGTTTATTTATGGGATTTTTCATTGAAGTCCGTCTGAACTTGCACCTGATTACTATTTTTTATGGTACTGCTATTTTTCTCAAGGTAGATAGATAGATCTTTTTGGGTATTGTAGTCTACCCATTCCAGTTATTATTTTAGTTGCCCTTCTCTAAGCCCTCTCCAGCTCTGCTATGTCTGCCTTGTTCACAGGAGCCCAGAATTGTACACTGTACTCCATGTGTGGTGTGACTAGTGATTTGTAAAGTGGCAGGACTATGTTCTCATCATGGGCATCCATGCCCCTTTTGATGGAACCCATTATCTTATTGGCCTTGGCAGCAGCTACCTGACCCTAGCTACTACAGTTCAGTTTACTGTCAACTAAAATTCCTAAGTCCCTTTCCATATTAGTGGAAAGACTTCAATCTTTTCTGTGTTTTAGACCCACTTCTGGTTTTGGCTTACAAATGCTGGCCATGTGAAAGTGGCCTTACATGTGTGAAAAGGTTACCGTCTTTTCTTTTATTATTTACACAGTTTCATTTTTCAATTATAAATCCTACACAAGTGCATTACAGAAATTCAGTGCATAAAAACCTGATATGTTTTGTGCTGGGGTGTGCAAAAGCTAATCTTGCCAAAATGCAGAATCCACAGTATGTGAACACATGAATGAAAATAAGAACTTGGTGGAGGCACACAGCTTTCACATCTTAAAGCCGACTGTTATCTAAAGACTAGCAGCTTGCACTGCTGTTATTGAGAAGTCCTGGAGGTAAAATGTAAATGTACTCCATCTGTATGGATGAAATGGGGATGGTTTCCTGTTAATAGCAGGCAGGCAACATTGCGAGCATGCAGAAGGTCATAGCTATAGGAAAGCCAGTAGTAGTCTTCAAAATACAGTGAGGGAGATTAGGGCACATTTACTATTGGAAATGAGCCAGAATACTGTCCAAACAAAGCTAGAATTCCTGCGCAGAAGCCACAAGCCACAAACCTCCATAATTCAGAGACTTGGTGCAGCATTGTGGGAGAAGTTTACTAAGGGCCCATGCACACAGCTATAGTTTTGGTCCGCATCTGATCCGCGTTTTTTGTGGATCGGATGGGGACCCATAAATCTCAATAAGGCCACATCCAAGTTTGTTCCGACATCCAGCAAAAAATTAAACATGTTCTATTCTTGTCCGTTTTGCGGACAGGAATCGGACATTTGTGAAGGATTTAAAATGAATGGCGGCAGGTTCCTTGCTTATATCTATGTTTTGTGGATGGCAAAAACGGATATGGTCGTGCGCAGGAGTCCTAAGACTGAGGTTTCATATTTAGTCTTAAATCAAAGTATGTTGGAGTATAACATGCCAAATGTATTAAAAAATGCAGTCACTTAATAAATGTGGTGGTTTTGGACTGTCAGAAGATCTATGCCCAATGGCTCTCACAAGACTGCTGAACTGGACTTCACCTTTTCCTAGTTACTAATGATGTTGTGTTGTACTGGCTAACGAATCAAAAAGTTGTACCTGAATTAACCAAGATCGGCAGAACCCAGAGATCAGGTGTAAAGTAGTTACATTGCCAATACCCTAAACAATACTAGTAAGAGGAGAAGAAACTATAGGGAAATTCCTGCTGCTTGCAACACAGGCATAAATTTGTCCCAAATTTTTGAGCAAATTGCATCCTTATTTAATGCATAAAAACTGTTATAAAGCTAATGATAAATTACCCCATGTGTCTTTTTCTTTTACTTTTTCTTTGTACCCATGTCAAGGCTTGAGGCAGAAAGATAAGGATATGTTGCATTGTGATCCAAATGGAAGGATATCACAAACACCCTAGACAGAAATACATAGACTCAAAATTGCTGTCAGTCTCATCATCAGTTAGCAATTGATGTCAATTTACTGTCCATTATCCCACCCATGGGGATTAAAAATGGTTCTCAGTGTTTCGAGCTCACACTGTCTATTTTCTAAATGACTATATTTATTCAATATGATTAATTAGACGTCCCAGAGCTATAGAAATGATACTTAATGTGCCAGCAATACATATCCCAGTGTAAAACTTACTGTATGATTTCATGCCATGAGTAACAGTGATCTGTGGTATCAGAATGAGGCATAAAGAAGCTTGGATGATGCCATCCCCTTATCATCAAGATCTATCAATCCTTGTAAAACTGTTTGAAATACTGTATTAGTGCTACAATCTACATTTAATAATAAACGGGGTCTTTTATCAAACTGGTGTAAAGTAGAACTGGCTTAGCTGTTCATAGCAACCAATCAGCTGTCAAAAATGAAAGGTGCAAATTGATTGGTTGCTATGGGGAACTAAGCCAGTTCTTCTTTACACCAGTTTCATGAAAGTATTATTTTGAGAATCCACTTTGCAACTTCCAAAACATAAAGGGGCATTCCTGTCACATTGAAGATTGTGTTTGAGCTGCAGGCAGCATGTTATAAAGCAGGAGGAGATGAGCAGATTGATGTCTAATTTTGTGGGAAAAGATTCAGTATAATATTTTATATATTTATAAAGCAGGGATATAAATGAATGAAATACAAGTTATACAGAATCTTTTCCAATAAAGCTACATATGAATCTGGTCAGCTCCTCCTGCTCTACAACATGCTACCTGCACCTCAAACATGATGTTCAACATGACAGGTTCCATTTAAGTTATCCCCTATCTACAAGATAGGGATAACTATTAAATCATAGGGGTACTACCACCGGGACCCCATCGATCACATACCCCCATTCATTTCAGGTGGGCTGCAGGAGGTATGGGGCCCCATGCTTGTTATTGGTGGGGATCCCAGGGTAGGACCCCCAACAATCTAATAGTTATCCCCTATTCAGAAAGAAAAAATATGTGTGTACATTTGTATGTTTTACACACACAAAGTACGCTATACTATTGCTAAAACTAATATATATATTATTATTAACGGAGGAGGGAATGTGTGTATGTGTGTGTGCATGTAGTCTGCTATATTATTACTAAAACTAGTAACTATTTATTTCTATTTTATTTTTTATTTTATTTTTTTTCAAAATAATTTTTTATTTATTTATTTAAAAAGTTAATTAACTGCCTGCAGGCTTACAGTTAATTTTACAGCCAGTAGGGGGCACTCTTGCATCAAGAAGAGCACTCCCCACTGGCTTTTTTTTACAACTTTACAGTGTGGTGGATCATTGTAGCACCCTGCTATGGGGCGCAATGTAACCCAACGCTTTATACGTTGGGTTACAGTTAAAAGCCTGCCACCACAATGTATGAAGTTGTTCAGCGATAGATAAAAGGTTAAATTACCAAGACAGCGCATGCGTCAAACTCTTCTTTAGGAGTCCACGCAGTACAATGAAGGACTGGAGCAAGCTGTGCAAAATGGACAGGTGGATAAAGCAAAGCATCCAATATATGATGTCATTTGAAGGTGCCACAAACGCGAAAAAAGTGTTTACATCTGGAGATGAGACAAAAAAACAATATTTTCAAACAATTAAAGCATTAAACAACATACAGTAAGGACACACAAAATGTTAGAAAAGTGGCCAATCCCTTTAACTTAATATAGCAAACAAGAAATGTTTTCCTTTATTTTCAGCAGTTTCTCATGTGAAGCACGTATGTTCACTTGTCAATGGATAAAAATAGGCCAGTCCTCCTAAAACATGTATTGAAATTCTACAAAATCAGAATTCAAGATGACCACAAATTTCATCACAACAAATCATACCCCAAACTTAAATTATCATGCTGTGAAAACATTTTGTAATTCTGCCATCAGCATGTTGAAAATGCACATTTGTGACTCAAACTGAGAAAAATCACTTCATTCACACATAACAACTTGTTTCCTCAACTTATCTTCATTCCTGGCTGTGATTTACATATGAAATGCTTGATTTAGCTTGTTGCCTACTTCTACAGAATTTTTTATTTAGACATATCCTGTTGGATCATGCAAATCTTTGGAAATACTTCCATAGTAGATAAACAGGACTTTATATAACACAGGGCTTTATGTGTTACTTAGGGTACGACCACGAGGTAAGGTTTCCTGATGTCATTTTGGTAGCCAAAACCAGGAGTGAACCTATAAAAGAGGAGAAGTCCTATCTGTCCTTTATACTTTCTCTCTTTTATGATCTGCTCCTGATTTTGGCTTAGATAACTGCATCAAGAAACCTGAATGTGTGTCTGTAACCATAAAAAGTTTATTGACTCACATTGGTAAACCTTGTCCATCACAGGGAAAAATATCTCCTTGAATTTATATAGTGGCTCAATATTGAATTAAAAAAGTAATCTCATCCTAAACGGTGACATATCTGTAAACTACAGATGTAAGCAGAAGCTGTTGAAGGACCTGTAGCCACATTACCAAGCTGTGCAGATCCTCAAGTCAGTGGAGCCTAGAAAAACTTGTTTCTGTTCAGGCTTCTTTGAGAGAAAGCTGTTACAAGAGCTGCTTTACAGAGAGGGAGATAGCCTGCCACAAGAGCTTTTTTTGCAGGAAGGAAAGCGGTCTATCAAAAGTGCTACATCGGCCCACATATATCTCCCTGCTTCACATAGGCAAGCTGTCAGAACAATCACCTGTCCTTCTGCTTCAGGTCTCCAGCAGTCCGAACCCTCCAACATCCCTCTACTTCTTCTAAGGAGGCCCAACAGCCAGAGTAGCGTTGTTCCATCCACTCCATGTAGGCTGAGGGCTGCTTGCTGCCTGAACTCTGTTCTTTACTCATAGGGAACGAACAGGCTTTCTCTTGCTCATATAGGGTCAGCACTCATCTTAATCTTCCTCAGCCTATAGCTATCTATCCCGGGGTATTTAAGGCACTTTCCCCTGTGGAGAGGTGCCTGAGCAATATGTTTGTAGCTTGCTATCTTTTAGCGTTACTTTCTTGCTTTGTATACTATCTAATTCTTGGACGCTTATTGCATATACTTTAGGCATTTTTTGTTACTTATTGATTTATTAGCCATCTGGGATGGCAGGCTTTCTATCTGGAGGCATAAACAGAGACTCATGGGACTCAGAGTCAAAACTAGTGTTTTCTGAGGCACAACTACCTTCGGCACCTATTGCTCCCACCATCACAAGCGTTTTTAAAAACCTCACCAGAGCATATAAGGACAACATACGCAGCTGGTGGGAGATACAGACCCTGGAGACATATTTAAAAAACAATATTGTCCCTAGGGGTCTAAGAATACCACTTTTTCCCAATGCTCGTTTGAACTCACCTGAGTTCATCAAGCGATGGGAGTCTGAATCTATTCAGTCATCCCTTCGCCTGATGCGTTTACTCCTCGAAGAGGAACATAAGATCTTTGATAAGAGCTCAGGTGAGCTACAGACATTCATTGACACTGCTAAGAAGTTCTCTGAGCATGCAGATTTTACTAAAAAGGAACAGGCACTGGAACAAACTGTGCACAGATATACTGCACAATTGAAAGAACGCAAGCATAGTCAATATTTGAGAGATACTACGGACTTCCGTGACGGACATTTGTTTGGTTTTGCTACAAAACCAACAAAGGCCTTGGAAGCTGATACAGAGCCCTCGTCTTCTGAGGGAGAGGCCGATTTTGGTTCCACACGTCACACTTCACATAATAGCCAATCTAGTAATACCAGGGGCTACTCAGGTAGAGGCCAGCGGAGATGTGGCAGAGGTGGTCGCTCAAGGGGTGGCAATAATAATAATTTTTAGGACAAGGGGTCCCGATCTCAGACTATCTTCTCAGGGATCGCAAGGGCCAATAAACATGTGTCCATATTTGCCTCATACCCCTCACAGTCGGATGAACTGCAAGTGATTAACATCTCTGATAGAATTCTCACGCCAGCCGAGATTGGTGTCCTTAAAAAGGCCTCTCCTTTGTCCCAACCCAGCCATTTGACCCCTTTAATTGGGTCAAAGATCTAAATCTCTTCCTTAGGAAACTCAAATGGAAAAATTTTTTAAACATAAGGACAGACGTGAATGTGCTGAGTTGGGAATAGAGGAGTCTGAGTTGGGTGATATTAGAAACCTCATGGATTTGGTGAGGGAAAATGAACGTCCTCTTGGTAAAGGACCATTTACCTCGATGAAACCACGATCTAAACTTACCCCCAATTACGGATACCACTCCGGCCGATGTTTTTGTGAACCTGGTCATTGATGACCTTGCCTCCCTTGACCATGTCCGTGTGAGATATAACATCACAAAAGAAGAAATGGAGGGGTTGCGGTCATTAGAAGGTGACAACTCCATAGTGATCAAGACAGCGGACAAGGGAGGCAATGTGGTCATCATGAACCAGGCACAATACGTGAATATGTGCCTGGAGATCCTCAGCAACACTGAATGTTATGGTGTCCTCTCTCGAAATCCCATGAATGACTATGCCGTTGAGCTCAAGGGCATACTGTCTGCTGCCCTGTCACAAAATCTCATTGACAAGAATGAGTTCCAGGTTCTTTTCCCTAAACATCCGTGTACTGCTTGTTTCTATGGGTTGCCCAAAATTCATAAGGGCTGCGGCCCCTTAAGGGCAGACCCATAGTCTCCGGCTCTAACAGTCTTACGCAGGGCATTAGCGATTATGTAGAAAATATACTGCACCCGTTTGTGTTGGCCTTGCCCTCGTATGTGCGGGACTCAATGGAGGTGGTCAGTAAGCTGGACGGCCTCCACGTCGAGGACAATATGCTTTTGCTAGCCTCGACGTGGAGGCCCTATACAGCTCCATCCCACACGAGGGAGGCCTCATAGCTGCACGCCACTTTCTGTGCCAACGAGGTATCGCATTTGCCCAACATAATGATTTTGTCATCCAACTCCTTGAATTTATTCTGGGCCACAATGTGTTCACCTTTGATCGTCGCCTCTTCCACCAGCTCAGAGGCGTTGCGATGGGGAGTCCGTGTGCCCCGTCGTACGCAAATTTATATCTGGGCTGGTGGGAGAGGGAAATTGTGTTTTCTGATGACGATCACTGGTGGACCTCACATATCACATTGTGGCTCAGATTCATCGATGACATTCTCATTTTTTGGTCAGGCACGGCTGATGAATTTGGATGTTTTGTGTGTGCCCTCAATATCAACAAATATGGACTCTTTTTTACATCTGAGATCCATTTTGAGAGTATCAATTTCTTGGATTTGACCATCTGCAGGGATGGCACTGGACAGGTGCACACCAGTCTCCATCGCAAAACTACGGCCACCAATTCCCTTCTTCATTGGGACAGTTGTCATCCTGTCCCTCTGAAGAGGGGGATCCCTCGTGGCCAATATTTGCGGGTCCGTCGCAACTGTTCAAATCTCTCTGACTTCCATCTTAAAGCTGGTGAATTAAGGCAGAGATTTACTAAACGGGGTTATCCTTCCCCGGTTCTAGCATCTGCCTACCAACATTCATTGGCAGCGACTAGGGAATCATTACTGAATCCCAGGCCTAAACAGGAAGGCGACGGTCTAATACGTCTAATTGCCACCTATGATGGAGCAAATCCACAGATACTGAATATCTTAAGGAGGCATTGGAACATTTTGCGTATGGATCCAGACATTGCAGACTGCATTAGTGAAAGGCCCTCTGTGACTTATCGCAGGGGGCGTAGCCTTGGTGACCGTCTGGTTCATAGTTTGTTCCAATCTCCGGCCCCCCAGACTTGGCTTACCAATCGTAGCCTGGGCACATTTTGTTGTAAGGGCTGCATCGCATGTTCATCCATCCAAACAGGGGACACCTTTGTCAGTACTAAGACATCCAAATGCTACAATATCAGATGCTTTGTCAATTGCAGAACATCTGGGGTCATCTATCTAGCCACATGCGTTTGTGGCATGCAATACGTGGGCAAGACCATCAGGGAATTCCGCCGCAGAATTGGCGAGCACCTTGGTGATATACGTAAAAACGAAGACACACCAATAGCTAGACATGTCAATCTGTTCCATCCACAACAAACATCCGTCATCAGGTTCCAAGGGATTGATGTGGTGTGCCCATCACCAAGGGGCGGCGACATTGATAACATACTCCTGCGCAAGGAAGCCCAATGGACGTTTAGATTGGGCACTGTCAAACCTGATGGTCTTAACGAACGGATTTCCTACGTGTGTTTCATTGACTGATCTGGGGTGGACTTAGCTGCCCTTCTTCCTTCTGTATATGGGTTTGGCAGGTCCTATTGTCCCCACCACTACCTGCGTTGCTGCACATTATGTCTTAGCATTATTCTTGCCACTTACTTATGCCTCATGTCTATGCCCCTGATATCTCCTATTAGTGTCGTCATGCGGCGGATAGTTTTACAAACTCCGCTCGCTGCCTCCTTATTTTATAGGTCTGCCCATTACATCCCTCTTACCTATTTGATCTGGGTTGGCCGCGTATATGTTGTCATGGAGATGGTGGGCGGATTGCTTGTCTGCATTCGCATATTCCGCCATCCAGTGACGTCGCACGCTGGCCCCTCCCATTCCCCTCCCCTGGGAGGAGTGGGTTGCTATTTAAACTAGCGCTTGACGCGGCCGTATTACGGCCATCATAGCGCCGGCAGGTGCCGCCACGAACACTTAGCGTGGCAGTACCTTAGGCAGGTTTTCTTGCTACCATCCCTTATCCATCTTGCTCCTGATGATGTGTCGTTATTGACACAAGAAACGCGTCGAGCCAGCACATATGAGGGGGTATTTTTTCATACACCTGCTACCGCACTGACAGTTGCATACTGTCTCTCTTGGACTACAGCTGGGTCCTTGTTCACATGCGGTCTTGTTAATCAGCAATCCTGCTGTCCGGCAGCTCTTATGTCTGTTCAGACTGGCCGGTTTTTTTAAAAAATTTTTGTTTCTTTTCAACCTAGTGTTGTGGCGTGGGAATTTTCATTACTCAGGTCCAATACCTTGGACTATGAGCATGCTTCTCACCCCACAATTTATGTAATCATACCCACGGGTGCCATTCCTTGATTTTATATATACCATTAAAGGTCAAGTTTTAGCGTTACTTTCTTGCTTTGTATACTAGCTTGCTATCTTCCCTGTTAATGTGCACAAAATATGTTCTGATCACCTGTGCCTGAACTTTGCCTAACTACTAAATTTTAACCCTTTGCGGCCTCTGCATAACTCTAATATTAACCCTTTGCTGACCGCCCTGACCCATGGCCTTATTATTGGATTGAACATACTCTGCCTGTCCTGATTGGCTTGCTTCTTGCCAACAGTTTTGCATTATCCCTTGGTTTATTCACTTCCATTACAGTTTGCTCAAGTCGTGGATCCTGCAAACCCCCGCGCCCCTCAAGCTGGGAATGTCTGACATGTTCAGCAAAGCCGCCAGGAGCAACTACTACAGTATTTGAACACAATATCTGTATGCCAGAATCCGCATTTACTCCATGTTCACAAGCCACAGCAGCTGCAGCAGTTCAGTTCTCTACTGACCGGTCCAAGGTTGCTTTTCTGGTGTCCCGTCTATCTGGAGAAGCTTTAACCTGCACAACTCCTCTCTGGAAATGAAGTAATCCCCTGAACTATAATTTATGTGACTTTCTGTTGAACTTCTGAAAGGTCTTTGAGGAGCCCGGCCAGACAAACTATGCAATCTTACAGTGGAAACACCACCACATGAAATGTAACCTTTATTTCCTATTGAATAAAGTAACTCCAGTGTGGAATATTGAGCTACAGGGGTCAATCATGAAGGGGAAACTCACCCTATTGATTCTCCCTGTTCTATAAAGCTGTACCTAAAAATGGAATGGCTGTCCCAATAAGGGTGATCCCATATCAGGAACATCCTAGATAACCTTAGATTGTCCTGACCAGGGATAGAAACCACCACCAAATGAACATCAGTCGTCCTAAAGAAAGTTGTCATGCTAAACAGCACTAAAATATAATATTAATGTTCAGATATAATAAAATAAATTACATATGCAGATGTTAGATGTTCGGGTATAAAAGTCACTTATGCAGATATATCCAAAAGCCTGTATATTGCCAGAATACACAGTAAGCCAGATAGATCCCAAACAAAATGGCCCAAAAGATAAAGTGATACATGGACATGGGAGCTCGTATATGTTGTAAATATCACACAATCTATAAGAAAATAGATGCCATGCAAAAGTGGCCCACTAGTCCCAATGCATTTCCCTGCAACAATCCGGTTACAGTTCATCAGGGGACAGTCAATTCAACCTATTATGTGGTTGTTATATGATAAATCGATTAAACCTGTTGTATGGTTGTTATATAGTGTAATAATAAAAAAAAAGGTACCTTTGGTCAGACAGAATTTGGACGGTAAGTCAACCACGGACCAGCAAATACGTATTGCCAAATTTAATGAGACACCATATATGGATTTATATACCCACTAGTATATAAAGATTTTAATCTCCTACAGGTATAATCAGTATAGGGCTGCAAAACGTACAATGGCTGCAAGGTTCTGCAAAGCTGATGCACTGTTGGGGAGGATCAAAAGATGCCAACAGTGAAAAAGTCAAAAGTGACATAAGGGTACCTGTCTTGTGATGAGCGAGCACCAAAGTGTTCGGGTGTTCAGGTACTCGGTCCGAACTCATAGCGATATTCATGCGCTCGGCCGAGCACCCGAGTATAATGGAAGTCAATGGGAGACAACCAGGCACCTCCTGCTCGGATGAGGGGAGGGTGCCTGGTCCATTGGAAAAGATCAGAAAGTGACAGAAACACCACCGAAATGGATCTGAAACAGCATGGGGACCATGTCTGTGTGCATCTTGGACTCCAATGTCTCACCTGGGAACCATATTGTCCCAGTTGTCCGCCACTTTTACATAGCAACAAAATCGTGCCAAAAACCCCGGCCACTCAAAAAAAAAGAAGACATTTTTAGAGGTAAAGTTGTTAGGAAACATTCTTTCCTGGATATTCAATTGTATATACAGTGCAAATCCTGCCAAAAATTACAAGGAAGAAGCACTCCGATACAGCCTGTATATCACATAAAGGAGGGCCTCATTCACATGGTGCTACAATTGTTCAGGTACACTTCTGGACTCATAAAGCCTATGCACTAAGTGAAAGGGCTGCCAAGAATTACAAGGATTCGGCACTCCAATACACCCTTTATTACACATAAAGGAGGGCATCATACACACCCTAGAAAAATTATCATTGATGGCCTACTGGTGACCCGCAAAAACAGTTGGAGCAAGGGTGTGCTGGCTATCGTCTTAAACATTATAGTTGAGGGTCTGAAGGTGAGCTGACCCAATACAAAATTGCAGTAAGGGCCTGAAGGTGAGCGAACCCCATAAAACATTGCAATGATGGTCTACAGGTGAGAAGACCGTATAAAACATTAGAGGTGAGGGTCTGTACAGGTGAGAAGACTGTATAAAACATTAGAGGTGAGGGTCTGAAGCCTAGAGAACCCCATAAAACATTGAAGTAATGGCTTACAGGTGAGCAGATGGTATAAAACATTAGAGGTGAGGGCTTGAAGCCTAGCAAACCCCATAAATCATTGCAATGATGGCCTACAGGGGAGCAGATGGTATAAAGCATTGGAGGTGGGAGCCTGAAGCCTACAGAACCCCATAAAATATTGCAGTAATGGCCTACAGGTGAGCAAAAGGTATTCAGCATTGGTTGGAGGTGAGGGCCTGAAGCCTAGTGAACCCCATAAAAAATTCAGTGATAGGCTACAGGTGAGCATACCTTATAAAGCATTGGAGGTGAGGGCCTGAAGCCTAGAGAACCCCATAACACATTGCAGTGATGGGCTACAGGTGAGCAGACGGTATAAAGCATTGGAGGTGAGGGCCTGAAGCATAGAGAACCCCATAAAACATTGCAGTGATGGGCTACAGGTTAGCCAATGGTATAAAGCATTGGAGGTGAGGGCCTGAAACCTAGTGAACCCCATAAAATATAGCAGTGATAGGCTATAGGTGAGCATAACTTATAAAGCATTGGAGGTGAGGACCTAAAGCCTAGAGAACCCCATAAAACATTGCAGTGATGGCCTACGGGAGAGCAGATGGTATAAAGCATTGGAGGTGAGGGCCTGAAGCCTAGTGAACCCCATAAAATATTGCAGTTATGGGCTACAGGTGAGCAGACCTTATAAAGCATTGGAGGTGAGGACCTGAAGCCTAGAGAACCCCATAAAATATTGTAGTGATGGGCTACAGGTTAGAAGACAGTATAAAGCATTGGAGGTGAGGACCTGAAGCCTAGAGAACCCCATAAATCATTGCAGTGATGGCCTACAGGTGAGCAGACGGTATAAAGCATTGGAGGTGAGGGCCTAAAGCCTAGTGAACCCCATAAAATATTGCAGTGATAGGCTACAGGTGAGCAGACCTTATTAAGCATCTGAGGGCCTGAAGCTGAGCGAACCCTAAAAAAGACTGTAGTGAGGGCATATATATTCTGTATTCAAACATATACCCTTTTTTTGCGGTGAAAGCCTAACATGAAGTAAGCCATGTGTGCCAGAGTACCAACGGGCAAGACGTCGAGGTCAACTTCAGGATGACTCTCCATACCCTCATCCTTGTCCTCCTCCTCTTCTGTCCATCCACGCTGAACAGATGGAATTAAAGTTCCATGGGTATTAGCCTCTGTAGCAGAGGGAAGTGTCTCCAGCTCCTCCTCCTCTTCATGTCCCCTTTCGCGCTGAGAAGACGAACTGGGGGAGGTCTGGCTATCACCCTGTGTCATCTCCTCCCCCATTACCTCCTCTGCCACCTTCAAAGCATCCTCCTTAATTGTGAGCAGTGACCGTTTGAGTAGACACAGCAGTGGGATGGTTATGCTGATAATAGCGTTATCGCCACTAACCATCTGTGTGGATTCATCAAAGTTTTTTAAAATAAAACCTCACATAGGTCTGACATCAATGCCCACTCCTTGCTTGTGAATAGTGGCAGTTGACTGGAAAGGCGATGACCATGTTGCAGCTGGTATTCCACAACTTCCCTCTGCTGCTCACAAAGCCTGGCCAACATGTAGAACGTAGAGTTCCACCGCGTGCTTACGTCGCACAACAGTCGGTGAGCTGGAAGCCGCAAGCGCTGCTGCAGCATTGACAGACTAGCTAAAGCTGTGGATGACTTGCGGAAATGAGCACACAAGCAGCGCACCTTCACTAGTAGCTCCTGCAAATTGGGGTAGGTTTTGATAAACCACTGAACCACTAAGTTTAAGACGTGGGCTAGGCATGGAATGTGTGTCAGGTTGCCAAGCTCCAAAGCCGCCACCAAGTTACGGCCATTGTCGAACACAACCATGCCTGTTTGTAGGTTGAGTTGTGAGAGCCACAGCTCGGTCTGGTCCCTTATACCCTTCCATAGCTTTGCGTCGGTGTTCTGTTTGTTCCCTAAGCAGATCAGCTTCAGCATGGCCTGTAGACGCATACCCACAGCAGTGCTACACTGCTTCCAGCTAGCGACTGATGGCTGACTGCTGTTGGAGGTGGAAGTGGAGGAGGAGGCAGCGGAGGAGGAGATGTGGGGGTTGGAGCCAGTAACATAGCTGCTGGCGGAGACCCTGATGGATGTAGGACCCACAATCCTGGGTGTTGGTAGCACCTGTTCCATCCCAAGGTTCGACTCACTCCCGGCCTCCACAACATTCACCCAGTGTGTGGTCAGGGAAATGTAGCATCCCTGGCCACCAGCACTTGTCCGTGGTGAGGTGGACCTTCCCAGTAAGTGCGTTGGTCAGGGCACTGGTGATGTGCTGGGACACATGTGGGTGTAAGGCGGGCACGGCACACCGTGAAAAATAGTGGCGGCTGGGGACTGCGTACTGAGGGACGGCCGCCGACATCAGGCTGCGGAAGGCCTCACTGTCCACAAGCCTAAATGGCAACATTTCAAGGGCCAGTAATTTCAAAAGTTGCACATTTAGTAATATGGCTATTGGGTAGGTTGGTATTTGCGCTTGCGTTCAAATGCCTGTGTTATCAACATTTGGATGCTGCGCTGGGACAGGGAAGTGGATGTTGTTGCTGACGGTTCATGCGAAGGTCCAGGTGCAGGGCGAGGGACATCCGGGCCTGCGCCTTCGACAGGGGATTGGCCAGCAGTGTGTAACACAGGGGAAGTGGATGCAGTGGTGGGACCCTCAGACCCAGGCGTTCGGCCCACGTATTAGGGTGCTTGGATGCCATGTGGCGGATCATGCTGGTGGTGGTGAGATTGCTAGTGTTCACGCCCCGGCTCATTTTGGTACAGCACAGATTGCAAACTACCACTCTTTTGTCATCTGCGCTTTCATCAAAAAAAACGCCATATTGCGGAACACCTACCCCTGGTAGAAATTTACCCCAAGGTAGATTTACGAATGGGGGTGCTCGGTGTAATGGTTGAGGGCCTGCTTAGTGTGGGCCGACGTCTCTCTTTTGCCACCACACTGCCTCTTCCAGACTGTTCCAGTGCTACGGATCCCTCCTGCTCTGTACTGCTGTCCTCGCTCGGCTTTTCCCCTAACCTTGTTGGGTCAGTGACCTCATCGTCCACCACCTCCTCTTCCACTTCCTCACTCTGCTCATCCTCCTGACTTGACCTAACCACCACCTCAGTGATTGGCAACTGTGTCTCATCATCATCCACCTCATAAACGAATGATTGCGGTTCACCACCGTCATCTTCTTGAGACTGTGAAGGCTCAAGAGGTTGGGAATCAGGGCACAATATCTCAGGTACCTCTTCAAGCGTGCTTGGCTAGAGAGCCAAAACAAGTACTGGCGTTGAAAAGAGGTAATGTGAATATCCGAGTGTGGGATCACTTATTTGCCCAAAAGCGACATAGTGGGAGGAAGGAGGATCAGAGTGAGGATTCGATTGACCAGACTCTGGGCTACAGAGACTGGACTTCGTGGAAGAGAGGGTTGTGCTTAACCGACTGAAAGCATTATCTTCAGCAATACAACCGACCACCTATATTTACCCTTGAGGAAGCCAGACTGCGCTGGCGATACGCGTTGGGCATCTCTCACTCTGTCCAGGTCCACTGCTCCAGCTGCTTTCACAGGTTTTGGCTCTCATTTTTTGACCGTATTGCGGTCTGCTTCTATTTATTAGTGGCCATACCTTATTTAACATTTTCTATATGTTGCTTACATGTTGATATTGTGCATAGCTGGTATATACTTTATGTCCTGATTTTGTGGATGTTCAGTGGATTCTGAATGTGTCGGTCTTATTCAGTTACTGACAAGCTGTACATATTGTATACATTTTTTTATGTGTCTGTTTGTCTGAGTTGTCTAATAAACTTTATATACATTTTTTATCCATGGTCATTGTGGGATGTGCATTTTTAGGGTGGTTCTCTTGACTCTTCATTGAGTCTATTTTTTTGTGTATTATATTTTCAACCACTCCTTTGCACTCCTTTTAATTATTGAATATATTAGTGTGCCCCCTCCATCTATAGTCTATGTAATTTTTACAGTACACACTGTATTTGCTTTCTGTAATATACAGGAGACAGAGAAATACAATTTTTCACCACCACACTAGGCCACAGATAATGTAATTTTTTGTAATTTCTCTGATGGAACACTGTAGTGAATAAGCCCCTTTTAATAATGTCTGCTCAACACACTGCTTTATAGTGGTGCAGTGTATATCTCAGTACCAGGCACACTGTCACTAATCGGAAATCTTTCTGTCTTATCAAAGTTATCAAAGCGATTTTCAAGTCCTGCACTTATCTGTCCCTTCCTGGTGACGCCTGTCCCTGATAGTGCTGAATTAACCCCCTTCTTAAAAAAAAAAAGGTGCTGCACTGCTGTCAAACACACACTCTAGTCCTTAAAAGGACTGTTAGGTCTTTCAATAAGGTTTTTGGAGTTAAATCAGTAAGTTTAGAGCAAAACGCTATCTGTCCCTGCCTAGTGTCTGCTCTCCCTGAAGCTGAATGAGCCGAGCCGAGTGCCGGACCTTAGCCCCTATATGAAATGGTATCACGTGTTCCGGCCAACCAATCAATGTTAGGCTACATGCACACGACAGTTGTTTTTTGCTGTCCGCAAATCGCGGATTTGTCTTCCTTTTTTTTCACATCCACATCCGTTCGGTGTGTCCGCACATTTTGTAGGTTGTGTTTCCGTGCGTCTTCCGTCTTTTTTGCAAAAAAAACGGAAGGCTTCTTAAAGTACCTGTACAAGTGCCCTGGTTTCCAAGCAACCATCCGCAAAAAAAACTGATGCGGATAACCAACAAATGGCTTCCGTTGGTCATCCACATTTTTTGCGGACCGTTTGACTTCTATGGGTCTGCAAACCGTTTTTTGCGGACAAGAATAGGACATGCCATTTTTTTTTGCGGACGTGAAATGCGGACAGCGGACGCGGACAGGCAACAGAAGAGGCATCCGCATTTTTTACGTATCGATAGAAATAAATGGGAAAGTATTGGATCCGCAAAAAAATGCAACGGAGGCCGCAAAAAAACACTGCCGTGCGCATGTAGGCTAAGGCTTACAGCTAACATTGCTATGGCCTTGCACTGAGGGGAATTACTTACCCGAACCTTGATTGGCTGCTTAGAAGGAGCCAAACGTGCGAGGAGGAGACTCGAGCAATGTGACGAATACACATGGTGCTCGGCCGAGTAAAGCCGAGCATAGCGATGCTCGAGCCGAACCAATACTCGGCCGCTCATCACTATACCTGTCAACAACTTTATGCTGCCCATACTAATGGCAGAATAAAGTAGAGACAGGGGAGTTGATTTCAGCGGTCTGTAATTCATATGTAAAAAGTAAGTGGTTGCCGAGCACCAACATCACAATCATTGCAGACTAGGCCTGGAAAAGAGTTATGGCCACCTGAGAAGAGTCATGGTTATTCATGAATTCCTGGGCTCCCTGCCCACCTGCTGATGATTGACAGGCTTCTACCTAGTTTTTTCACTTTCTTTCTAGGAGAGAACTGCCAATCATCAGCAGATCGGTGAGAGTGCAGGAGATTATGAATAACCAGGACTCTTCTCAGGTAGATTTGACTCTTTCCAAGGCCTGTGCTGCAATGATGCTGGTTCTCAGCAACCACTTAGTTTTAGCTCATGAGTGACACACCGCTGAAATCAGCATTTCTGTCACTAATTTATGCTGCCCTTAGTGAGGTCAGTATAAAATTGATAACAGGTTCCCTTTAAGCCATGTTACTCAGAGTGGAGCTACGGCATGTTCATATGATATCAGATAACAAAAACAATTTGCCAGCAGATATTTGGTGTCATTGGATCAGTATACTTTCATGCCCCTCAGTAGGCAGGTGTCAGTAAGGATAATATCACTTATGGTAGGTGGTCCTGGTTGGGCCATGGTTGTGCTGTTCAAGTTAGGATGCTATCTTGTCTTTTTTCTGTTATCATATGAACATGTGAATATTTAAACAATTATGTTATATTGTAGTGTTATTTATCACTGGATGGCTGATGTTGACTGTGGGGTGGTTCCTATCCCTGGTCAGGGCCATCCAACATCATCTAGGAGGTTCCCTTATCGGGTGGCCATTTCATTTTATGTAGGGCTTTATAGGACAGGGAGAGTCATAGGATGTGTCTCTTTCATGAATGTCCTACCCCTGTCCCATATTACACATTTGGGGTGGGGGGGGGGGTAGTTCTATGAAATAAATATTGTAAAGGTTACATTTTATGGGGTGGTGGTTCTATGACTGTTATACTACTATTATCAGACTCCTCGATAGTCAACTGGTTGGTCCTGTGACAATCTACAATATGACAGTACACAAGCTGACTTCCAGGGAGCATCAAGTATGAACAGGCAGGCCCAGGATGTACCTGCTACCATGGATGATCTGATTTCACTGGCTTCCCCCTTTGATCTCCTGTTTAGTGAGCATTTTTGGGAATCTGCTTAGGAAAGGAGAACTCCAAAACTGGCACTATTATTTCCAAAGCTCTTGCTTCCCTTTTCCTTGGTTGCTGAGTTGCTCATGCAGCTGAATAGCAACAAGGCATCCAAGGGGGAACACCAGCACAGATGCAGCAGTAATTTGTGCCTCTACTTTGCAGACTTGTCCAATCAAGCCAGGAAACTTCAGCATCAAAACGCAAGAAAAAGTACACATATGTCATATTGCTGGATTCATACTGACCTGGGAAATGAAGATCACAATTCATTTTTACTGCATAATTAACACTGTAGAAAAAAACTGTAAAACTGTGGAAAATTGAATTTTTTTTCCAATTCCACAACCTTTGGAATTTTTTTTTACCAGTTTCCACTACATTCAATGCAATATGAAATGGTGGCGTTGGAAAGTACAACTTGTCCCACAAAAAATAAGCCCCCATACGTCTGTGTAAACCGAAAAATAAAAAAGGTAAGGCAGTGGGCAAAAAATGAAAACGCAAAGTCAAAAAAACATCAGGGGTTAATAGCTGTGTGCTGTGAGGACATTTAGTTCATAGTGATATCAACATGGCAGATGGATGTTGGCCAACAAGATCATGTGACTTGCTATGCCAATGAATGAAACGGTAGCACATAATGGTACGGCAATGAATAGCCTAGCTAGAAAGATTTTGTGGTCTAGTGATTATTGGACTGAAGTTTCAAACACAGCCAACTTTGGAGAAGATGATGCCATTTGTTGGCTAAAATGATTTGTTATTAAACTTCACCCAATGAGCTAACATTTTGGTTGAAATCCCACATTTACTTTAGGCTAATGTGTATGGCCGCCTTTATCAACATTTCCCACATGTGAAGCAACTGTTATCTGCAGAAAGTGATTCAATCCATAACAATGTTTCAATGCTTTAGAATCAAGCAACGTGTAGATTAGATATGTAAGTGGGAGTTGTATGAATAAGCAGTGGTCTTGTAGGGAACACAATATATGCTTGTTTGAGGTGTAAAATATCTGTCTGCAAGGCAAGGTCATGAATCATTGGGTTCAGAAACACAAATATTTCACCAGATCCTCCAGCACATTACACAAGCAGATTGGGATGCTTTCAATACATGGGGCATGGCAGCAGTTTAACCCCTTTAGGACAGAGCCTAATTTAGTACTTAACCCCTTCCTGACCAGCACCGTACAGGTACAAAGCTGGCTGACACTTTAAATATGGCACCCACTCTTGCGTGCCAGGGGCACCCTAGCCGCCGAGTGCTTGCTGTTTCATACAGCAGACACCTGCGGCTAAAGTCCGGCATTGCCACTGGTCACGGACTTCTAACCCTTCAGATGCTGTGATCAAACGTGACCAAGGCATCTGATTGTGCTAAAACACAGAAGCATGTGCTTCTGGGTGTGCTCCAGCGGAGATCGGGGGAACCGGATGTATTGTGCGGCAGTTTCAGTCCTCTAGAATGCACTGAAGCTGACATCCATTAGTTCCTATGGAGCTCCATAGGAATATATTGTTACTCTCATACACACCAATGCTAATGCAAGCATCAGAATTGAACCACAAGAATACCCTGTGTGATCCATGGGCTGGAATGGAGGCCTCAACTCTGGGTAAATGCCAACAAGAGACACCAGAACAATGAGACTTTGCTGTGTGAATTTGCGCTGCACTCTAATATAAACGTGGGCATGAAACAAGTGTTTGCAGTACATGCACCCAGTATTATCAGCATTAGGCCACATGCACACGACCATTGGTGTTTTTGCAGTCCACAAATTACAGATCCGTAATGTCCTGCCATCTATAGAACAGTCCTATCCTTGTTCATAAAATGGATAAGAATAGGACATGCTCTATTTTTTTATGTGAGTGCAGCAGATCGGAGATACGGATGTGGACAGCACACAGTGTGTTTTCCACATCTTTTGTGGCCTCATTAAAGTAAATGGGTCTGTATCCGACCCATGAAAAATGCAGATCGGACAAAAACCACGGTCATGTGCATGAGCCCTTAAGCCGCTTTCACGCAGTCAGAGTTTGGTCACGAATTTCCATCACTGATTGTGAGTAGAGATGAGCGAAGCTATAAAAAATTTAATTCGCCTGCTTTGCCGAATTTCACAAAGAAATTACAAAATGCATTTCTTTGTATGTAACATGCAGAATAGCAGGGAATGGCGATCAGGTCGCCCCCCCATCATTGAACCTTTCTGATGCCACATTCATCACTGATCGCTATATCTGAGGCTACCATTTAGGTCTTTCAGGGGTTAATCAGCAAAAAAATCAAATCAATCAAAAAAATATGCTAATATATTATTATGATTTTGCACGTTATCTTATGAGGATGAGATGAGTATGTAATTTTTTTTATTCGTTACCAGGAAGCACTAGAGAATATTCGGCTTCGTGGCAAATCAAATTTTTCCTGAAATTCAGATTGAAGATAATCTATAACCTGCACTTGCCTGTGTAATTAAAGATAAGTGCCATCGCTTAGGAGTCCCTAAGGAGTGGGGGGGTGGTTGTTGCCCAGTGGGCGGTGCTTTACACTTTTATACTGCGCCGTCGCAGTGCGCGTCTCACAGTTTTCAATCATACCGAACTCACAACCTTTTATATTAAAGGCAAGAACCCTAACCACTGAGCTTTGGAGCTCAATGGTAAACTTTGCTAGAAAAACCTCACTGTAGTTTATCAAGTATTAGGTATTCCTATACAGCAGAAGTATGATTTTATATATTTTTTTTCAGTAATTGTAAAAAAAATGTATGACACTAAATAAATGTTTAAGTTTAAATCCTGGTATCCTGTGGGAACCTTTCAGAAATAGAGGCTAAATTATGCATTCATGTATATCAGAAGTATGATAATATATATTTATACTTCTGATATATATATATATATATATATATATATATATATATATATATATTAGAAACTATTACTGAGGTTTTAAGCCAAAATATTAGTACAGTAGGTTACTATAAAGCTCTTATGGGGGGATGTGTGGATGACACTGATGGGGGAGATGTGTGGAGGACACTGATGGGGGGATGTGTGGAGGACACTGATGGGAAAATGTGTGGAGGAAACTGATGGGGGGTGGGGGGATGTGTGCAGGACACTGATGGGGATGTGTGGAGGACACTGATAGGGGTATGTGTGGAGAACACTGACGGGGGGTATGTGTTGAGGACACTGATGGCGGGATGTGTGGAGGACACTGATGGGGGGGATATGTGGACGACAATGATGGGGGGATGTGTGGATGACACTTAGGGGGATATAGGGAGGGGTGTAGGGATGTTGGGATGGGAGGTCCTGGAGGGGTGTTTGGGTGAAAGCTCTAGAAGGGGTGGGAGGTCCGATAGGTATGTGGGGGTGGGAGATCTGGGAGGGGGGGCAATAATTTTTTTTTAGCTATGGGGCGGGGGGGGGGGCATACAAAAATTTGCTATGGGGCCCAGTCATTTCTAGCTACGCCCCTGGGTGACACCACCAGGAGATGAGCGCTTGCATTATGGAAGCACTCATCTCCCCACATTCATCTGTATCTCCGTCCTCAGGACGGCGATACAGATGAACACTGCAGCAGGGCAAGGGAGAGGAGTCTCCCTTCCCTGTTCCTCTTATAGGCTGCCGGCACAAGGCCAGCAGCCTATCAGAGGCTGGCACAGGCGGTGCAATGATGTCTGCTCGGGACACAGGCCAGAAGAGGCCTGCATCGCATCGCTGCCATGGAGGTAAGTATGTGGTTTTTTTTTTTTTTTTTCTGTGAGGCGCTGGGCTGCGCTGGGGGGTCATTGCTGGCATAAATGGGACACTTTAGGGCATTATTGCTGGCACATGGGGGACACTATGGGGCAATGGCTGGCAAATGGGGGACACTATGGGGGCATTTCCGGCACATGGGGGACACTATGCAGGCATTGCTGGCACATGGGGGGACACTATGGGGGCATGGCTGGCACATGGGGAACATTATGGGGGCATGGCTGGCACATGGGAGACACTATGAGGGCATTGCTGGCATATTGAGACACTATGGGGGCATCTACTGGCACATGGGGGACACTATGGGGGAATCTACTGGGGGCATTGCTGGCACATTATGGGGACACTATGGTGTTGGAGGGGAGAAGAATACTATGGGGGTATATTATATAGACACATTATGGGGGCACTAAGAAGGGGCATTTATTACTGTCACATTCTGGGGGACACTATGGGGGAATCTTATACTGGCACATTATGGGGGCACTATGGGGAAGAGGAGAGGAGCACTATGTGGGCATTTACTAGGGGCATTATATAGGGGTATTTTATACTTGCACAAATTATGGGGACATTAGCTCAACTGGCGGCACCGAGGGAGTTTTTTTGCACTGGCACACAGAACGGGAGCGCTTTTGAATTAGTGCACATTATTATTATTATTGAAGGTGGCAGGTGAGTTGTTAAAAAGGTAGGAGGATGATGGAAAAGTAGGAACCTAAGATGTCTTTTGTCAAACTACATAGACGAGAGATGGGTGAAAAATCATCATGGCGGTCTGGTCTGAAAGGAGAAGATGAGAGAAAAAAAAAAGAGAAGGTCTGCATCAGAGAAGGTACTGGGTGTAAGGTATGTGGTGCTGTATTCTAGATAGCACAGAATATAATATGTATGCAAATATGTGGGGGGGGGGGGCTAAGCAGACAGAAAACAGATCACCGGGGGTTGGGGTGGGGGGGGGGCTGTTGGGGGTGCTATAATTTGAACCCAAGCGATAACATGGATGGGTGTTTGGATAGTAAACAGACAGCTGACGTGTGGGGGGGGGGGGGGGCTAAGCAGACAGATCGCTGCCGGAGGAGGGAGGGGGGTTATGTGCTTGGGGGGGTTGACACCATTTTCTACCGCACCGGGGGACACCAGCCTTAGCAACGCCACTGCTTATCTCTGTAGTATCCACCTCTGGTTTTGACTCACAGTCACTGAAATAAATCACTGATCAAACACTGACTGTTTGAACGCACCCTTAGATAGGTGATATGTTCTGGGAAGAGAGGCTGATGAATGAGGCAATGCAGGGAAGGGCTGTCATTGCTGGCTATTTGTTGTTTAAGGGACATACACCAAAAAAACCAGAGACCTAACTGGGACACACTATACAATACAACCTACAAAAATGTGTGCTAAATCCCTTGCAATAATCGACAAAAATAAATGGTTCATAAGCAATTTTATTAAATCTTACTCCATAAAATCCATAGATGACATATAATAGACATAAAAAAACACATCCAATGAGGGAACATATACAATATGGAGAGATGTACTGGAGAAAAACCCCAGTGGAGGAGGGACACAACCCAGTGTGCATACAGTGCTATCAAATCAGCTAGTACTAATCCGGTACCGGGAAGTATAAATAAAATCCCGGTCCAGATATGCACGTGCTGAAGGATCTGTTTCAGACTATGACAGTATTTCCTCACAAAAAAATTTTGTCAGGTCTATATGTATACACAGATATAGTATCACATCAGTAGAAGCAAAAGTACCTAAGCAGACCCCTAGTAATGGAAGATCCTAAAGCAAGAGCATGTAAATAGGTTAGAAAGTGTTGTAGCCCTCCGTCTCCAGACCCATCTCACCTACCCAACGCGTTTCGCCGCACTTAGCTTCGTCAGGGGTAACGCTTGAACTTGCAATCGCGGTTTTTTATAGCGCCAGGAGCCGGAAATACGCCAACCCGATCATGTGATCGCGATAGTGACGCAAGGTCACATGATCGCGGTTCCTGAAGACGACGATGTATACCACCTGCCCACGTGACCAATGACATGTACAGTCACGTGATGGAAGGTCCTATGATGAAAATGAATGGTGCCTATATCCATGCGAAGGTTTGCAACTATAGCTGAACCGAACCCGCGCACAATCCTGCTAAGCAGACAGAAAACAGATCACCGGGGGTTGGGGTGGGGGGCTGTTGGGGTGCTATAATTTGAACCCAAGCGATAACATGGATGGGTGTTTGGATAGTAAACAGACAGCTGACGTGTGTGTGGGGGGCTAAGCAGACAGATCGCTGCCGGAGGAGGGAGGGTTATGTGCTTGGGGGGGTTGACACCATTTTCTACCGCACCGGGGGACACCAGCCTTAGCAACGCCACTGCTTATCTCTGTAGTATCCACCTCTGGTTTTGACTCACAGTCACTGAAATAAATCACTGATCAAACACTGACTGTTTGAACGCACCCTTAGATAGGTGATATGTTCTGGGAAGAGAGGCTGATGAATGAGGCAATGCAGGGAAGGGCTGTCATTGCTGGCTATTTGTTGTTTAAGGGACATATGCTAAGAAAAGCTGGTGGTTCATGTGCACGGGTACTAAATGTATTCCTCTAGCCATTAAATGTGCCATATAGTGCTCCTGGCTGGCTGCTGTGCAGGGACTCAACACAATTCCATTCAAGGAATTCACCAGTGTGCAGAAAAAAAAACGTGAAGGGGGATGAAGCACTACAACAGTGCTCTGGCCCTTCTCAGGATCCCAGGATCTCCGAGCCCTGGCACTCAGACTCCCATTATCATAAGGTTTCGGCATATCCTAATCATATATGTGATGGGAATAACTTTTTAATCATGAGAGATGCAGTTCATATGCTGTACGTATACACAATTCATTTAAAAAAAAAATTAGAAATATGTAGTTTTTAATAGAATCCCAGTTTTGGTCGCTATAAAAATACCCTAAATCCTTTTACAACTAGATGCAATTAGCATTAAATAACAGGTAAAAAAGTTGTAATATATCTACCTCCGGGTATGCCGCCACAGTCCTCTGCTCTTCAGTGAGGGCTAGGTGGCAATAGTTTCATTTGCACAGCTGAGTATCCAGTGGCTGCTGGTCTTTATATACATATTGACTACGTCTTTGTGTTAAATGTCATAGCGTACATCTGCTGTAGTCTAGTCCTCATACCAGGGAGCAGAATGGAATTTCGACAGTAAATATTTTACACATTTTTCCACCACATTTTTGAATTATGGCAGAGTTTTGCTGAAAGTTCTGCAGTAGAATAGCGTTGTTTCTGCAAGCATATTCATGGATTTCATGTTTTAAACAAATTTGGCAGTCGCAGAAATTCTTGCAATAAATCTGCTACAATACCCTTAAGATTTTTAAGCACTAGATAGCTCCTTCACATTATAATATTCTGGCTGCCTACGGGCACCAATGGGCTCAATAGCACCTATATACATTCAAATCCCCTAGTAATGGTGCAAGCAACATGGCAGGAAACACGGGGCTCATAATGTGTCACCCACTGTACTGTACATCGCTATATGCCTCTGAATTCATGCCAAGGAATACAGAGCTTTTTTCTGTTGGATTCCATATGAATGTAACAGAAGTATATAGCAGCATGCTCCATCAGATGCCGTATTACCCAGGAATTAGCTCTGTTGTGCTCCGTACTCTTGCTCTGCCCCGTGCATGAGGCTGAAAGTACGTTTTTTTTGTGACTTTGTGGTTCCTATAGCTGTGTCCACGGACATGGACTGTACAGGAGGAAGTACAGTGTATCTCTATTATATTAGCCATTCTACTGTACACAAACACTGTACTACATTGATCTGGTTTATAATGCATTTAGCCTTTTTTTTCTATCTCTGTCAGTGCCAAGAACTCACAGGACCGTCCGTGACACACAGAGCAAGGGTCTAGCTCTGAAATCAGGCTTTAGGTTATCACAAGGTCACCACAGTTTTTTCTTGAATATTTCTACATTTCTATTGTATTTCAGAAGGAGCCTTGGATGTCATGGAAAATGTGACACAAAGAGTCATAACTGGAGAAAGAAGAATTCCACGTAGCCTGTGTGGATCAATAGAAGTGAAAAAAAGGTTGCTACATTTTCATCTACAGACATAAGTTGGTTCATTAAATATTAACACAGCTTACTGCACATCACATTACATTACTTAGCCAGAGACATGTCTTTATCCAACCACATCCTGGTACATGTGTAACAATTTGTTGAGGATGTGGAGTCAGTATATGAAAGGCCGTCAGGTATAAAATTACAGATTTATTAGGCATATGGTAAGATTGTTTGTACATCCTCAGCTAGGGATGATGATGCAGAAAATGTTAATGGTTCATGTAGCAGCTTGGAATTTACATAAACTTGTTATTAAAAAGTTGAGAATACAGAAGTGATAGCTGAATAGTGTACTGTGTGCTGCTCCTTTCAAAAGGGGGACATTCTTGTGATCAGTAGGGGTTCCAACAGACAAGAGATAAGAAAAATATGATCATTCTGGGACAACTCCTTTAAAGGGGTTTTTACCCCCTGGGACCTTTTTGACAGACTCCACCCTCAGTTGGCCAGACCTGCTTACCTGATCCCCGCTGTTTGGTTCTGACACCTTTGCTCTCTCTAGGCTGCTGAGACCGCTCAGGTCTGTCAACATCTGGTTTGAAGTGGGTCACATGGCCACTGCAGCCAATGACTTGCTGCAATGTTGATGTGTCTCCCATGCATGATGTCTAGCCATAGCTCTGAAATAGCTTCCTTCAAAATGTTGTTTGAATGTTGTACAGAGACAAGTCTCCATACAGCATTCAAAAATATGGGCTGGGCAGAGGTCAAATTCGTTATGTCCGAAGTCTTGCAAGACTTCGGTGAAGAACTTCAGCATTCGATTATTCAACTTGAAAACCATTTTAAAACTGCAATCCGAAGTCAGCTTCGGTACCAAAGTACCAGTTGGTACCGAAGCTAACTTTGGATCCCATTTTTAAAATGGTTTTCAAATTGAAAATTCAAAGTCCATAGTTATTCAATGAAGTCTCGCGACACTTCAGACATAATGAATTTCACCTCACGCAGCCCATACATTTGAATGCTGTATGGAGACTGGTCTCTGTACAGCATTCAAAGTTTTGAAGGAAGCTACTTCAGCGCTATGATCTGAAGGGCGCTTCTCTCAACACTAATCACGTCACTGGGTTACCTAATGTATGGGAGACATGTCACCCCTGCTGCCACTCCAGCCAGATATTGAAACAGAGAGACCTGAGAGCTGCAGCGGTGGCAGAGCAGCGAAGGATTTGGAACCCAGGGGTTCATGTAAGTATGAGTCCCTCCACAGGTCTGACCACGCTGGGGGTCTGCCCGAGAGGCCTCCCGGGGTGAACAAGCCCTTTAACTGAGTCAGTGTCTGAAATCAAATGGTTTTGCAACTGCAGTAAATTTCCTTTAACACAGCAACCATGACTTGGTAATTATGATGTGTATGATATGTACATTTTCCATTTATATATACTGTACTGGTGCACATTATTGCTCATGCACATGGCTGTATACAATCCCTGTTTTGTACAAAGCTGTAGGATAAGTCCTGTACATATTCCCTATCAGGCCACACGATCATCATTAATTACCCACCTCTATTAGGAGGGGTAAAGAGCTTGGATGGAATTAGTCAATCTATGGACATGGCTATTCATTTGAAAGGCCGCCATGGACTACTACCATTGCCTAGCAATCAGTAGATATAGCAGTAGTAACCGATCTGACCTTGCACCAGCTAAAAAGTCACTATACAAATCCAGTGTAAATGTATCATCACAAATATGTTTTGGGCCCAAGGCTTGTTGTTATGCCAGTGCATGTCGTACTTGATACACCGTATAATAAACTGCAATAGCACCAGAACTTCCAGTATGACCGGCTTGACATTGTACACAGGGATCTTTCTACTTTTTAATTGTAGCTACCTGTCCTGAATAAATGATTTGTCACCTGAGCAAATCGGGTCATGTGGGAAAATATGGAATATTCTTTTTAAAAATGTAGCTGGTATGCAAAAGTTGTCTGAACCAGGCTGCAGCAATATTAGTTCTATCTGTGATGGGACACGATCGGAGGCAGGAGCACTGACCCCGCAGTTGGTTATGTTAATGTGTCAATTAAGGAGCTGGAGAGAAGCGAGGAAAAGCAGATTAAATAATTTCACATAATTTGTACGTCTCTACCATGTGGATCAATTTCCTGCTGGCGGCTGCTTCACTCTAATGCCTTTACACACATTAAAATTTTAAGTGCACTCTATGTCATTTTTGTGAGATATCAGTAAACATAGCCACAAAATGTTAACAGTTTCCATATTAAATGATTCATTTTAGAGACACTCGTTTTAATCAGTAAAATCACTCACCACTGCCAAACTAGCAGGTTAGTGAATGTATACGGCCATCGATTAAGTTATATGCGCTCTCTATACACAATTATTGTGCCATTAACCGCTCAATATTTCTATTAGTGAAGACTTCTGAGCCTTAGTAAATGAATGAAAATGGGCAGTTGTGCACAAAGCTGTAAAATTAAGATGACATTGTTGCTTTGATGAATTTGGTGTTAGTTGTGATTTTTGCATTCCTTTCACTATGAGTTTCTGTATTCTATTTTTTCCTGTGTTATTTGAATGTTGTGGGAAGTAGGGACACAGAGGGACGCTCCATAGTGTAAAAGTGTGATGATAAGGAATTAAGTGAGATCCAGTCACCTAATAAAGTTGTGCATGCAATCGGCGAATTAGATGAAAAACATGGTGACTGCTTCACCTCCCCACTAGATCACCAGTTCAGGCTCCATAAATCCTGCGTAGACATAGAAGCAAATAATGGGTGACAACTGTACTGTCCTGCATAAGTAAACTCACTGTTTTATTCAATTAAAACACAATTAAATAACTGGCAGGCATGACACATTTCATACCACACATCTGAAGAACGTGACAGCCCCACTCTGAAACGCATCATACCTGCCTGCTATTTTATTTTGTTTTAATTATATTTTAATCAAATAAAAGTCATTTTATTTTGCACCCTCGTAACCCATCTTTTGCGTAACCCATCTTATTTACGTCTATACATAATTTTATTTAATGAGAGGGTTGTATGAAATCATTGAAAAGCAACAATGATATAGCATTAGAAGGTATAGGGCCTGGTTTACTCATATTGTATAATGTAAATTTTTTTTTTATTTTAGGAAAAAGGGGAAGGAAACCTAAAACATAATAATAGAAGTATAAATCATGTGCATTACCAAATTAGTCTAATAAAAGTTGCTTTAAAAATACTTTCTGTCAAATATTTTGTAGGCTATGACCGCACAGAGATGCATTGGTTGCAGCTGAGTACAGCGTGGCTGTATGAGCCACAGAAGGTTCCAATTATCTAATTAGGACCGCATAATATAGTCAGTCTTCATTGTTAATGGCCACATGGCACCTGATAAACTAGCCAGTAAAAAAGAAGACCTATTGAACTATGAAGGCCTAATTAGTTAATCGGATCCCACTGCGGCTAGTGTGGCCAACGCTGCCACACTGCAGCTGCTGCACATTCATGCCATGTGGTTGTATCCTTAGGCCCCTTGCAGATAAGCGTGTGTCACGCTGCGAGTCCGCAGTGCAGTTCCCGGCCTCAACTCCCATCACTGCAGGGGTGACATAGCATTGATTTATTGATCGAAGTAACCCTTAGGGATCTGGAATGTATCGGATAACACTGACATAATGCTGTCAGTGTTATCCAGTACATTCCAGAACTGTAAGGGTTACATAGCATCATAAATGAATATAATGCTATGTTACCCCAGCAGTGCTGGGAGTTCAGGCTTGGAGCTGCAGCGCGGACCAGCTAAATGACACACGCTCATCTGCAAGGGGCCTTACAGTATTATAGTCCAGAGCTGCATTCATAATTCTGCAAACAGTCAACAGGCTTTTAGACAAATCTATAAAGACTTGTGCATATGGATGTACATTTACAGTCAACAGTGGGAGTGGATCCCAGTCTGTGATACCAGGAAAGCTTTTCCTTTTTGGACAAAGCATTTCTGATCAAACAAAATAGAATCCAGTCCTTGGCTTTAAATACAGTACATGGTTCATGCATGGCCCATAAAATGGTAATACAGTCCTAACAGTAAGGTTTTCCTTAACGTGCTGTGCTTGTACATTTACACTTTGTAGAATGCACATCTCCATTCCAAGCTATCTGCAAACACTGTTTTGGTAAAGATTGCCATGGGTGTTTACCTCTGAAGCCTGCAGAATTGTGAATACAGCTCTGGGCTATAATACAGTCTGTAACTGAGGATCAGAGAAACATAAATAACTAGATGTAGTGTATTTTCAAAGTTATATTTTTTGAATGTAGGTTAATTAGTTATAATGATATTAATAATATTCATTCCCCTTACAAAAGTACTAATCGCTTGTGTCCCGAATAATCTGTAGTATTTGCTGAGTGTAAACTGCAATTCAGTATTTTTAGTCCATATTATGCTCGGTATTTCACTTCTTAACCTCCACCAAGATGGCCTGTGCGCCTTTGCAGAACTGGCAGAAAATACGCTTATGTGTGCAACACTTATGAATTAGGCCACTTCTCATATCATAAATACATAAACATTTTTGATGATACGATTATAAGCCTTGAGCTGCTTACTAAAACATTAAAGCAGATTATAGCAGTTAAACCTTTGTGCTGACAGCAAAAAGGAGCTTGCTTCTCTATAACAGCAAAGCTGCACTATATTATACGGAAGAAATACAAGGTTGTATGAAATAATTTGTCTATGTTTAAGGCTACATGCACACGACCGTTGTTTGTTTCCGCTTCCGTTCCGTTTTTTTTCACGGATAGGATGCTTCCCCATTCATTTCAATGGGTCCGTCAAAAAATGCGGATGGTGAACCGTTTTTGTTCCGCATCCGTGGTCCGTGTTTTCATTCCGTCAAAAAAATAGTGCATGTCCTATTTTTTTCACGTTTGCGGACAAGGATAGGCATTTTTACAATGGATCTGCCATAAAAATCGGATCCGTCAAAAAAAACGGTCCGTCATCCGTTTTTTTTGACGGACGCAAAATTTCAAGGAGGAGCGGACACGGAGGCAGGCAACGGTCGTGTGCATGTAGCCTAAATAATACAAAGTTGAAAAAATTGAATATTGGTTAACAATATTATTTTTCTTGATTTTTTCATTGGTGCTTAATGTGATTAAAGGGAAATTCCAGTCAAGCTTGACTGTTTCTGGTGCTCTGTTAGAGAGCCACACCACCTCTTCATACAGTTTCTGGCATGAAGTGATAACCAGTGGCTGTCTTACCAGCAGGGCCATATTTACAACAAGGCACATTAGGGCAGGAATGAGGGGCAGCACTTCACAGAGAAAGCTATTGATTTATATTGATTCTTTCGCCTTAGTGTTTTTTCTCATGTCTCCTTATCACTAACTTTTGTTTACTGTAGCACCAAGTCAAGAGCTTTAACTCTCACACTGATTACCTACAGCTAATGTAACAGTTATCTCTTTAGTAATGCAGTGTAAGGGTTAAATCCCCTGACTTTTTGCTGCAGCTAAAAAAAGATAAGTGATAAGGAGACATCAGAGCAGTCAGATGAGGCGAAAGGTATGTGGCACATATGCACATTGCCAACCAGCAGAGAGAATTTCTCTGCCTGTCACACAGCAGACCATTGCATTATCCACACACTGACAACAAAGCAGTAATGTTCCTCAGTATAACTAAAAAAAAAACAGGTAAAGGTGGCCATAAGCTTCTTCCTCTTCATTACATTGCCTGTCATCTTAAGAGCACAGTGTAATCAAAAGTACTTCACTTAAATGGAGTGAGTACTTGTACTTACACTGTGCCACCACTCCAGAGGAAATGACGAATGATGGGCAGTGTAATGAAGAGGAATCACTGCCTCCTCTTCAAACAGATGATCGGCGGGGGTGCCAGGCATCAGACCCCACCAATCAGATATTCATGACCTATCCTGAGGATAGGTCCAAAATATATATATATGCTATTTTAATATAGATGCTATTTTGGAGTATCTCAATGAAAATAAGCAAATAACGCCATATCAGCATGGCTTCATGAGGGATCGGTCATGCCAAACGAATTTAATCAGCTTCTATGAGGAGGTAAGTTCTAGACTTGACAGCGGCGAATCAATGGATGTCGTATATCTGGACTTCTCCAAAGCATTTGACACTGTACCTCATAAAAGGTTAGTATATAAAATGAGAATGCTCGGACTGGGAGAAAATGTCTGTAAGTGGGTAAGTAACTGGCTGAGTGACAGAAAACAGAGGGTGGTTATTAACGGTAGATACTCAGATTGGGTCACTGTCATTAGTGGGGTACCTCAGGGGTCAGTATTGGGCCCTATTCTCTTCAACATATTTATTAATGATCTTGTAGAAGGCCTGCACAGTAAAATATCTATTTTTGCAGATGACACTAAACTGTGTAAAGTAATTAACACTGAAGAGGACAGTTTTCTGCGACAGAAGGATCTGGATAGATTGGAGGCTTGGGCAGAGAAATGGCAGATGAGGTTTAACACTGACAAATGTAAAGTTATGCACATGGGAAGGAATAATGCAAGTCACCAGTACATATTAAATGGTAAAACACTCGGTAACACTGACATGGAAAAGGATCTAGGAATTTTAATAAACAGCAAATTAAGCTGCAAAAACTAGTGTCAGGCAGCTACTGGCAAGGCCAATAAGATAATGGGTTGCATCAAAAGGGGCATAGATGCCCGTGATGAGAACATAGTCCTACCACTTTACAAATAACTAGTCAGACCACACATGGAGTACTGTGTACAGTTCTGGGCGCCTGTGAACAAGGCAGACATAGCAGAGCTGCAGAGGATTCAGAGGAGGGCAACTAAAGTAATAACTGGAATGGGGCAACTATAGTACCCTGAAAGGTTATCAAAATTAGGGTTATTCACTTTAGAAAAAAGACGACTGAGGGGAGATCTAATAACTATGTATAAATATATCAGGGGTCAGTACAGAGATCTGTCCCATCATCTATTTATCCCCAGGACTGTGACTGTGACGAGGGGACATCCTCTGCGTCTGGAGGAAAGAAGGTTTGTACACAAACATAGAAGAGGATTCTTCACTGTAAGAGCAGTGAAACTATGGAACTCTCTGCCTGAGGAGGTGGTGATGGTGAGTACAATAAAGGAATTCAAGAGCGGACTGGATCTATTTCTGGAGTGTAATAATATTACAGGTTATAGCTACTAGAGATGGGTCGCTGATCCAGGGAGTTATTCTGATTGCCTGATTGGAGTCGGGAAGGATTTTTTTTCCCCTTAAGTGGGGAAAAGTGGCTTCTGCCTCACAGGGGTTTTTTGCCTTCCTCTGGATCAACTTGTAGGAAACAGGCCGAACTGGATGGACAAATGTCTTTTTTCAGTCTGATATACTATGTTACTATGTTACTATATATACTGCCTGCACAACCCCTTTAAAAGTGTAACATTAATGTATTTCACTTGTATAAACTGCATGGCCAATAACCACATCAACAACATCACAGCAATCACAAGTGTGTTTTCAACAGCATTTTTACTACACGTCATAATCATTTTATGTAACTGCTAGGGTTGAGCAAAGTAAACCTGACAAAGTGGAATTCAATCTGAATTTCAGAGAAAATTCGATTTGCCACAAAGGCTAATTTCCTCTATTTTCCCTGAAAGGCGGTAAAAAAAAAACATACTTACCTCACCCGTTTGAGCATGAAGACCAACCTGTGACATCTTGATTGAAGATCTCGCACAAAATCCCATTTGACGTGATTACATCATTAAGGACCGCTCAAGATTTCACGCTAGATCTTCAACAAGATGGAGGCGGCCAGCTCTTCGTGATTAAATGGATGAGGTTAAGTATGATTTTATTTTACACTGTAATATTAATGTTAGATGCCTCGATCTGCTATCAACGTGACATCTGAGGGGTACAATAACAGGGGGCCATGCAATCACCACTCACTGTCATTGCACCCACTACTTACAAAGAAATGCACTTTGTGACGAAGTAATTCATCACAAAGAAAATTTGTTTGTAAATTTCGGCAAAGCATCCAAATCAAAATTTTCAGTACTTCGCTTATCACTAGTAACTACTCTATACCCTCAAGTCAACAGGCAGCTTTAGCCATACTAAAAGAGGGTGTGAGCTCTAAACATGCCTAGAGCAGCATAACGACTACAGCCCTGCATACTGGGTGGAATGGGAGTCAGGGGACCATCTAAAGATAAGTGTGAGTAGCCACATATATCAGATATTTATATGACAAAAATGTCTAATAATGGACTACCTATTTAATACTGTCATGTCATTTTCTTATTATAGCTTTTATATGTGAAGCAATGCAGTCACCATCTGTTCTTCTCTAGACGGAATAAATTGCTTTATTTTTACTGGAGCATGGAGTGATAGCTCCTGTTGCTAAGCAGTTACCTTAAAGGGACTGTCTTCTCTGGTCAACCTGTGGTGAGAAGCTTGCAGGGCAATACTGTAATGGAAACTTTGTATTACATGTGCTCTACTGAAACCAATATGGCACCATGTAATAAATGGTTGTGTAATGTCCAACAGCTAATAGTGAGGGTCCTGAGGACAGGGCTCCTCTCTATGATGTTCATATGCCCTATCCTTGACAACCCTAACATGTTTCTCAGGAGCAGTCAAGCAAGCACAAAGCTAGCATTTTCATTAAAAATGACCAAATCAATTCTGCAAAAATCAGATTTGTTACTAATTTCCCAAAAATTTTGCATTAAAACCAATCCGGAGCTTTTTGGATTTATTTTGCACATAATGCTGAAAGAGTAAATTGAATAATGAATACATTTTTGTTAAAATGTCCTTACTTAATGTCATTATAACACTTTTCGTAAAGCACCCACCGCTGACTTTGGCCACAGTGCAGGGAGTACAATGTGTGCTCCTGCACCCCAGAGATTTACTAAATGCTGGCATAGCACATGGGTGCCAGGATTAGCGGAGCGGGCTCCTGCCTGTGCCTGCTTCTGTAAGCTAAGAGCTGACATGCAGGACTCTTAGCTTAAGGAATCAGGCACAGACAGGAGCCCCCTCTGCTCACCTTATACTGTATATATATTATAATTTTTTTATTTTATTATTGGTGGGTTTTTTTTGTTAGTTTTTTTAATACCAAACCTCTTGCTACTCCCCAAAGAGGAGCTTCTTCTGATGTCATTGTGTGTGTATAAACACTGGCAAGCATCTGCCCAAAAGAGATAATTTTTGGACTTTTTTAATTCAAAAAGCATAAAAAGTGAAGGGTGTTCTAAAACAGGCTGTTTGTTACCGCTGGCATACCCATAGCCAAATATGACACTGTCACTTTGACATCACTAACACTGTCTTGGATACCGGCCAAGCAAACCTCAGGGGCACTTTCGATTCAGACCAATTCAATTGGATTGGACCCAAAACTAATGTTGGGAAATTCGCTCTTCTCTAATATTCATTACGATGTTTGAACTACAATTGGGAAACAGTTATTGGCAGAGTTTATGTTTAGTTATTTTTGTGAACATAAAACATTTTGTCCCACCTGACAGGAACAAATATGCCATTAATTCCGTCTGTAAGAAAGCATAGAATCCTTTTCATTAATGAGGCAGCATTATAAAAATGGGCTCCATAGAATTCTTGTACTCTGTGACGTGTTTCTCGTTACAGGGTGATGTTCTGACAATTACAAAATGCATTATCCAGTATTCATTTACAATATTATCGAAATATACAGTGATAAGACTGTTCTTCTACTTCTTGTAAAATAGGTCGATTCTCCTGCTGGGTTATCCAGGTCTTTAAATAATTAATGGAAATGTGTAATGAACAGCTTAAATGCATCAATGCACTCACAAACATGCAGCTGAAGTCGCCGAAGAAAGAACTCTAACACATAACATGTAAAGGGCTTCCCCCATGAAAAACAGTCATGGCATGTTGATATGCCATAACTATCTGATCACACATCTAACTACAACAGAGAAGAATATCACCAGCTCAAAATCAAGGTGTTTGCCAATAGACTATCAATCAATGAGAAAAACAACTCCTGAGTTGACCCTTAAAAGGTGCCCCCATTTCTCTGTGACTGTCCCTCCACACTAGATTGCATCCTGTAATGTCCCAGGAACATTATCGAGTGCAATCTAGTGTGAAGGGATGCAGTGGTGAAATTTTAGGGCTGATTACTCCACTTGTGAGGTAGGGGCCCTTTACCAGCGACCAGGGTTCGTACACCCAGCAGCCATTGTCCAGGCCATTGCTGAGTTATATATTGCTTTTTTGTATCTACAGTAATGCAGAGGGAATGAATTTTACCACGTGGCTCAATCTGAAATTGCCCCTGGAAGGTTTTATCTGTCATATCGTTTTCATGCACTTTATGTATACATTGTTTTCTATGGGCCATTCCTAATATCATCTCTGACTCCATTGTAAAGTATGAGTTATTTGGACCTATAAGCTGGCATATATGTTGTCTTTCCTGGGAAACACAGTCTTAAAATGTGAGAAATTCACTGACTTGGATAACTTTATCTTTATTGTATTTTTTATCATGCATAATTTAATATTTGGGTTGTTTTTTTTTAACTGGATAATGTTGCAAGTTATGTTGTAAGAATCAGGAGTTGTTCAGTGCTATTCATGACAGAGAAAAGACGATTTGGCTACAGGTATGATATACCAAATAGAAAGGATTCCAGCAACACACCCTGAAATCTTTAGTCTTTATTTGATAATATTAACAGCAGTAACATCCTGGTAAGAGCATAGTTTACAGCCAATATGTTAGTAGGATGCTATCTGAAACACGCTGGATGTAACTCATGCACTTAACTGGATGTTATTGCTTTTAATATGATCAAATAAAGAATGAAGATTTCAGGATATGTTGCTGGAATCCTTTCCATTAGATGTAGCGTATACACAGTCCCTCTCCAATAATGTCCTAAGCCATACCTCCCAACTTTGTAAACGAACAAAGAGGGACACATTGTGCGGAGCAAATCTTTTCTGCACTAGTCCACGCGTCTAACTCCACGCAAAACATAACTATACGCCTAATCCCACCCAGTCCCTTTAATGCCCCACATAGTAATTATTCCCCCTTTATGCCACCACACAGTATTTATGCCCACTTTGTGACCCCAGTTATATGCCCTCATTGTGCCCCCCATTAATATGCCCACATTGTGCCCCCCAGTGATATGCCCACATTGTGCCACCCAGTAATATGCCCATATTGTGCCTCCCAGTAATATGCCCGCATTGTGCCCCCCCAGTAATATGCCCACATTGTGTCCCCAGTAATATGCCCACATTGTGCCCCCCCAGTAATATGCCGACATTGTACCCCCCAGTAATATGCCTACATTGTGCCACCCCGTAATATGCCCACATTGTGCCCCCAGTAATATGACCACATTGTGCCCCCAGTAATATGACCACATTGTGCCCCTCACAGAAAAATAAAATAAAATAAGCACCACATACCTTGTTCCCAGCAGCAGCAGCAGGACATTGGCTGCCTTAATCTGTGAAGGAGGCGAAGCCGAGGCTGACTGCTGGCTGGCCCCGCCCCCGGAAAGACCAGAGGTGTGGAGAGTCGGCAAGGGGAGGGATGATGAAGCAGGGAGCCGATGTCAGCTCTCTGCTTCATCATAATACAGGCAACTGTCTCTGCTTCCTACTGGGACAGCCACTGTAATCCGGGACAGTCCTGCCAGATCCCGGACGGTTGTGAGGTATGCCTAAGGAGACCCAGACATATCTGTGCAGCCACTGACCAGACATCAAATTGGTATGCCATAAATGTCTATTATGGGAGAAATTCCCCAATGAGAATTTTATATCTGAAGTCCTGGTCTGTATATTTCAAAACCCATGTTTTACTTACATAAGCTTTTCAACATCTAATCGGAGGATTATGGAGAAATGCATTTCTCTTTAGTTTCCCTGCTCGTACACATTAGATAGCTGCTGGCGGAGTGCATGTTTGGCTGGCAGCTATCTCTCCTGATCCTTCCATATATATGCATGCTTAAACACTCATGGTGAATAGGGGAGGGAGAAAGTTGCTGTCAGGCTCCTCTGGCTGCAACTTACCTCCCTGGTAACAAAAGGATCAGGTAATTGGATCCAACATGCTGATTCTTATCTCCTCCAACAACGACCATTGGAGGAGAGTCAGGAGGCCTGCGGGTTTCAAGCATACACATCTTTAAGTTCATTATAGCACATCCTGCTAAGACCAGGGTAATACATACAGAAAAAAGTCCTCACAGAAGAAAAGTCCTTGTTTTCAATGACAATCAGATTTTAACTCCTATTTTCTGCACTGTATGGGAAAAACATTATGATTGGTTTATTTGGAAAAAAAGACTCTTTTTCTCTACAGTTTTTTAAATGTATAAACAACACTAGAACAACTTACATATCCATGAAATTCAACCTGATAATAATAACTATTAGCTCTAAGATTAAATTATGTTATTGATTTTGCTGTGGATACCTTTCCATCACTCGCCAATGATGTTCCCTAGTCTATTTCACAGTTCTTAGAATAGTTTATATGCCAGTTCCCTGTATAAATATACAATCACATTTAAGGCATAGTGATGGCAATAAAAAGGGAAGAAAGTTGTACTTACAATGTACTGTAAAGGAGCATCAGAAGTCATGATGTCATACGCCCCCAATAAGTAAACCCAAATAGATAAATACTACCATCATACATTGTAGAATCAACAAAGAATAACTTTATTTATTGGGTGGGTATTTAAAGGCCGCAATGCTTATAACGTTACCATCAATTGAATGACTTAATGATTAATTAACCAAACCACTAATAAATAACGTAAAGGTAGTAACCATTTTCAACCAACAATACCAATATACCTTAAAGTCCACTCAAAAGAGTAACTTAAGAGTGACCTAAGCAAAGCGACTAGATGTAAAATTATAAAGGGAGGGTGGGAGGGATCTTGAGAAAATAATTACGTGAATGTGCTAGTGACGTTATTTCTGTTCTTATATAGGTTCTGAATGGCCGTTGCAGAGATCTCCAATCAAATTTCTTCGAGTCTTCACGAGCACATGCTGTTTCCAGGATTAACCCATTCACCTTCAAAGAAGGTAAGTAATATATTTGTAAACCAATGTGTACCATACCATGATAGGTGCCATGACATCATGGCTCCCCTCACTGTATGCACAATGTGGTTCGCTCCATTCTGTTTGGAGTCTAATACACAGGAGTAAATAATACTCAGCCAAGAATTGGTATTACTAGGATCCAGATTTCCATGGCTTAACGAGCACCAATTGTCGTTCACATGCAGCAATCATCATGACAAACACTTGTTTGTTGGCTGATCGCATTATGTAAGCCTCCAAATCATGTTGGCAGCATATCCTCTGGTGTAAACAGGGGTTGTGTTGCCATTTGTCCTCCATACAGTTTGCAGAACAGAATCTTTACCCATTAAGTAAAAGGTCTAAAAAAACTATATTTTTGTTTACTTTTTCCAGAATAAAAAAAAATCTATATTTTTTCTTTTCTATTCCTGCTGCTAATATTCTTACAATTTATGTTTCTCTTAGGATGAATAGAAAATGCAATCCAAAGTAGTGAAAAAGGCTGCAGCAATCCTCAGGTCATCAGAGCCAAATTAAGAAATACACTGTTATTCATCTAATCCTTGGAGATAACAAAGTTAGAATCAATATCTGGCTTCGCTCATGGAACATAAAACCTAAAAATGATACTAGTAAAGTTAATTATCTTAACGGATTGGCATAAAAATGATTGTTAATTATACAGCACAAAGTAAGCATCATGAAATTACATTCCAATAATGAGAATAGAAAAATGCAATGTCTTACAGATTCATTAAATTGACTTTTTGTTCCTTCTGTAGAACTGTATCTTAACAAATGCCACAAAACCCAAGTGGCCGAGTCTCATCTTATGCTTCTATAGACGTCCAGAACCGAAATTATTTATAAGGCTGAAGCAATGACTTGTATTAATAGGGACGACGACTTGGGGGGGGGGGGGGGGGTTGGGGGGGGGGCGTTGGACTGTTTTAATTTTAACCCAAAATCCCTAAGCATTCTGTTTCGTTCACTTATGCTTATGTCTGTTCTACATGACAATTAACAAATATGGCCATTCTATCTATAATAGTAAACTATAGCTGACTGCACTCTTGATTCAATGTATGTACAGATATGGACTCTGCTACAGAGTAAAATGTTTGTTTATGAGGTGATCACATCTTTAATGCGGGATCCAAAATCAAGGTTTGTCAACAGACGGTCATTCCAACATGCAACATCTTCAAAGTGCAACATTCTAAGTGCTGATACCGAATTATACCAGAATTTAATATTATGGATATGGAATCCACCTTGTCATCACTGCCTACTGACCATCACCCAATTCTCTCCTCTCCAGGTATGTCTACTCTGAAGCTAACTGCTACATCCAGCTTTCCCAGAGTCTGATATCGTCCACACCCCTCCTGTTTCCTTCACATTGCTTGGTATGTCTACTCTGAAGCATTAATGTCTCTTTCCCTGCTGGATTTATTGAGTATTTGTTTACATTGACTATTTCTGTATCTGGTCCTCCCTTGATTAGGCCATAAGTAGCCCCCTCCCCTCTTGTTCACACCTGATTGAACACTGAGTGGTATAAATCTAAGTTCTTAGGTCATTCCAGACCTTGGTCATTCCAACATGCAACATCTTCAAAGTGCAACATTCTAAGTGCTGATACCGAATTATACCAGAATTGAACCAGAAGGGACCCAAAGGTAACTACAAAAAAGTTAATGTAAACAATGTTTCAATCTTTCATCTTACTCTACCCACTTTTCCTAAACCTCCTAAAATACCCCCACATTCATTCACCCAGCAAAGAACTATTCATTTCTCCCTCCATCTTACCTTCTCATCTGACCGCTTGCACAAACTTGTTTGGCAATGTAAAACACTTCCTTCCCAAACACACACAGATACCTCCTGCCCTTTCTTTTTCTCACCTACTAACACTTTCTCTGCTTCTCCTTATTGCTGGTGATATCTCACCAAATCCAGGCCCCCCTCAGCAAATCTCCACTATCACCTCTACCTCCTACTACAAATCTCATTCCACAAATTTCTGCAACCCCTTAAACCTAATAACCATTCCTATGACCCCTGCTCCTTTGGTTCCTCTTGATGGAGCATTATGGAACGCTCGCTCTGTCTGTAACAAACTGTCCTACATTCATGATCTCTTTATCTCTCAAAAACTTTCCTTTCTGGGTCTCACAGAAACATGGCTGACACCCTCCGACACCTCCTCCCCTGCTGCACTCTCGTACAGTGGATTTCATTTCACTCACACCCCCCGCCCTGGCAGCAAACATGGTGGAGGAGTTGGTCTTCTCCTATCAGATACCTGCTCCTACAGCCCAACTCCACTGCCGCCCTCCATTGCACCCACTTAATTTGAAGTACACTCTGTTCGCATCTACTCTCCCTCCAACTTCCAAGTAGCTGTTATTTACCGCCCCCCAGGCCCAGCCACCATCTTTCTTGACCACTTTAACACCTGGCTCCTACACTTTCTTTCTGCTGACATCCCCACTATCATCATGGGTGACTTCAACATCCCCATTGACACCTGCCACTCAGCCGCCTCTAAACTCCTATCGCTCTCTTCCTCCTTCGGCCTCTCACAGTGGTCTTCCGCTCCCACACACAGAGATGGTCACAGGCGGGTATCTTATCTTTACCCGCCTCTGCTCCCTATCTAACCTTTCTAATTCGCCTCTCCCCCTATCCGACCACAACCTACTCACCTTCTCTTCACTCGTCTCTGCTGCTGCGCCCCTTGTCCATACACTAGCACACCCCCGCAGGAACCTTAAACATCTTGACTTTCGCTTGCTCTCCGACTCTCTTCTGCCGCTCTCTTCAATTTTTTCCCTCCAAGACCCAGATACTGCCACCACCCTATATAACACCACAATAAGTGCAACTCTGGACACTATTGCCCCCCTCACACACAACAAAACCAGAAAAATCAACAGACAACCCTGGCATACCGACCTGACCAAAAATCTCAGACAAGCATCCAGGGCTGCAGAGCGGCGATGGAAGAAATCCCATTCTAAAGATGAATTCACCGCATACAAGCAATCCCTCCTCATTTTCAAATCCTCACTTGCTGATGCAAAACAGGCCTACTTCTCATCTCTCATATCTTCCCTATCCCACAACCCAAAACAACTTTTTAACACCTTTAATTCTCTTCTCCGTCCACCAGCGCCCCCACCCTCGCCTCTCATCTCGGCTGAGGATTTCGCCACATTCTTTAAACAAAAGATAGTCAACATCAGAGAAAGCTTCAACACACAGTCTCCACAGACCCTCCACACAGCTGCTCCGTCCTCTTCACCCAAAACCAGCTTCTCCGCTATTACAGAAGAAAAACTCTCCACTCTACTCTCCAAATCCCATCTCACCACCTGTGCACTTGACCCAATCCCATCCCACCTCATCCCTAACCTCACCACAGTGTTTATCCCAGCCCTAACTCATCTCTTCAACCTATCACTAACCTCTGGTCTCTTCCCCTCTGCTTTTAAACATGCTACCATTACACCCATCCTCAAAAAGCCTTCACTTGACCCATCTTCTTTGTCCAGTTATCGCCCCATATCACTTCTTCCATATGCCTCAAAGCTACTTGAGCAACATGTCCATTCTGAACTGTCCTCTCACCTCTCCTCCTGCTCCAGTCACCAATGACCTACTACTTGCCAAAACCAAAAAACATTACTCTGTCCTCCTTCTCCTTGACCTGTCCTCTGCCTTTGACACTGTCGACCACTCCCTTCTGTTACAAACTCTCTCATCTCTTGGCATCACTGACCTGGCCCTCTCTTGGATCACATCATACCTCACAGACCGGACATTTAGCGTCTCCCACTCTCACACCACCTCCTCGCCTCACTCCCTCTCTGTTGGTGTCCCGAGAGGCTCCGTCCTAGGACCCCTTCTCTTCTCTATCTACACCTTCGGCCTGGGACAGCTTATAGAGTCCCATGGCTTTAAGTATCACTTATATGCTGATGACACACAAATCTACCTCTCTGGTCCAGACATCACCACCTTACTATCCAGAATCCCACAATGCCTATCTCGCATATCCCCCTTCTTCTCCTCTCGCTTTCTAAAACCTAATATGGATAAAACAGAATTCATCATCTTTCCCCCATCTTGCTCACTCCCCCCAACAGACCTATTTATCACAATCAATGACTGCACACTGTCCCCGGTCAACCAAGTCCGCTGCCTTGGAGTGACCTTGGATTCTGCCCTCTCCTTCCGACCACACATCCAAGCACTTTCCACCACCTGCCGCTTCCAACTTAAAAACATCTCCCGCATCCGCCCTTTCCTCAACTTTGAATCGGCAAAAATGCTTGTACATTCCCTCATCATCTCCCGCCTAGACTACTGCAACATTCTCCTCTGTGGCCTTCCATCTAGCTCTCTCGCACCCTTACAATCTATCCTCAACTCTGCTGCCCGACTAATCCATCTCTCCCCCCGTTACTCCTCTGCATCCCCCCTCTGTCATTCCCTGCACTGGCTCCCCATTGCCCAGGGAATTCAGTTTAAAATACTAACCAACACATACAAGGCCGTCCACAACCAGTCCCCTCCCTACATCTCTGAGCTACTCTACCGATACATCCCCACACGCAATCTTCGATCCTCACAGGACCTCCTTCTCTCCTCTCCTCTTATCACCTCTTCCCACACTCGCCTCCAGGATTTCTCCCGTGCATCCCCTATACTCTGGAACTCGCTACCCCAACATATCAGACTCTCACCTACAGTGGAATCCTTCAAAAGCAACCTGAAAACCCACCTCTTCAGACAAGCCTACGACCAGTGACCCTGCTGCTTCTATACCGCCATGACCAGCTTCACCCTCGCCTACTGTCTCCATCCCCCATACCATGTAGATTGTAAGCCCTCACGGGCAGGGCCTTCTCTCCTTCTGTACTAGTCTGTAACTTGTCTCGTTCATGCTTAAGGCGATTGCCTATATTATGTATGTGCACCGCTTATGATATGTACAGCGCTATGGAATGAATGGCGCTCTAAAAATAAATAATAATAATAATAATAATAACAGAACATCGTGCTGTGTAAACAGGGGATGTGCTGACAACAATGTGCAAGATGAATGGGGGACGAATGCAAACCTTCCAAATTCCAACCTTTACGTATCCTGCGGGACAGTCACAGATTTTGGTGGTAGTCCAGTGATCACAGGAGGGATGTGTCATGTCCCAGTTTTAAATGTATATGTGTCCCAAGGATGCAGATACAGTTGGATGCAATGGTGAAGCATGTGCTCTCCCCAGCAGCTGTCGCAATGCTATAATGTCATCACACCTGCTGGTCTAAGTGGGAGAGCAAGCCTTTGCACTCTCCTGCTCATCTCAGTAAGCACTATGATGTCACTGCATAAATCCTGGGAGGGAGAGCATGATGTGCGCCAATCATCAGGAGAATGGGGCTAGGCGAGTATTACTTTCTTATTTGATTAACACTACAGAAGCTTAACTACTGGAGGTGCACTACTGTAAGGGGGGCATTATGGGGGCAGCACTACTGTAAGGGGGCACTAAAGTGGGTGCAAATGATTGTGATAATGTTCTCTTCCCCTTTCACTTTGCATCAGGCTATGTGAAAGGCATTTTAAATAAGCGCTGACTTGTGTTTCATATACAGTTCAGCTTCGGCCTATGTAGGTATCTTACCTTAGCCTTGTACATATCCCTGTCTACAGTGTCGGACTGGGACGCCTAGGGCTAATCAGTAAAATTTATTCTGGTGCCCACTGCACAGATGCATGCAAATATTACCTGCTCACAAAGCAGCAGACAGCAGCAAGATGCTACAAGATGATTGATTATAATGGTCCCTTCAACAAGCCAAGTCCCTAGGAAATGAGGATAGTGGCTGGCATGCCTCTATACCAAGAAGTTATCTCATCTACCTAATGCATTAATAATAATAAACTGGGCAGTTTGTTACCCAGTTTTTTATATGAACATTGGCTGGTTGAGATGTCTGTTGCCCTTCTGTGTGTAGTGCAATAAGTCTAATGTGCCATGTGCCACTTGTGAAGGGGGTGGGGGAATAGAGGCCAACCTTGCTAAGGGGCCCACTAGGGCAGGGATGGGCAAACTGCGGCTCTCCAGCTGTTGCAAAACTACAACTCCTAGCATGCAAAGACTGCTTACAGCTATCAATCTACAGAAGGGCATGGTGGGAATTGTAGTTTTACAACAGCTGGAGAGCCGCAGTTTGCCCATCCCTGCACTAGGGTATTTACCTGTACCCTGTGGGCCAGTCTGAGTCTGCCTGTCTAGTCCTATATGGAAAAAAGTTAGACTAGCACATCCAAACAATATGAAATACCGTATGTTTCCCTTTATAAGACGCACCTGTTGATGAGACGCACCTCAGGTTTTAGAGGAGAAAAATAAGAAAAAAATATTTCTCATCAGACCCCATATGAGATACTAAGATCAGACCTCCATATCAAATTCTCAGATCAGACCCCCATATCAGAGCCTCAAATCAGACCCCTAGGACATTACATCAGACCCCCATAACAGGGCATCACATCAGACCCCCATATCAGAGCATTACATCAGACCCCTATATCAGGACATCACATGAGACCTTCATATCAGACCCTCATGTCAGACCCCCATCAGACCTCATATCAGCCCTCCGTGTCAGACCCCATCAGACCTTAAAATTAGTGCTGAGTGAATTGAAGTCGACTTCGATCTGAATTTGAGGAAAAATTTGATTTGCCGAGAAGCCGAATTTCCTCGTGCTTCGTGGTAACGAATCGATTTTCCCTGAAATAGCGGTAAAAATAAAAAAAACATACCTCATCCGCTTGAAGATTCCACGCAAAATCTTGTGCTCGGTGATCTATGATGTCACCACGCCGGCCGACATGATGACGTCACCATCCGCCCCGCGAGATTTAACGCTGGATCCTCAAGCAAGATGGTCGTGGCGACCTTGTCATGATCAAATGGATGAGGTAAGTACAATCATTTTTTTAAAATTAGCAAACACTAAAATGTTTTAATATGGATCTCAGATGCAGCGATCAGTGAAGAATGCTGCATCTGAGGGGTTTAATGACGGAGGGTGTCAATTGCCGTTAACTGTTATTGCACCCACTATTTACAAAGAAATACACTTTGTAAAAAAGTCATTCGTCACAAAGGGAATTTTTTAGTAAAATTCGGGGAAGCAGCCAAAATGAATTTTTGAGAACTTCGCTCGTCTCTACCTAAAATAAAAAAACTTCTCTTACCTTTCCTGTGCCGCGGCTCCTCTCCTGGTCCGGCGGTCGCTGCAGAAGTTGTGCTTTACTGTCTTCTCTGGCCTGTGCTGCACAGTGACCTGACTGCATGCAGCATCCGGTCATAGTGTACGCACTACATCCTGACAATGTACGCGGTCAGGACAGCGCAGCCCCAGGAAGGAAGACCAGGGAGGGTGAGTACAGAAAGCGCTTGCAGAATTCACTTCTGTCTCTTGGCATCTAATGCATACTAGTAAGCGCTTCCATAATTCCATAACTAGCATTCGCTTCCATAACTAGTATTCGCTTTGTAAGACACAATGCCATTCTTCCCCCACTTTCGGGGGGAAAAAGTGCGTCTTTTAAAGTGAAAAATACAGTAAAACACAGGTGCACACCACAACGGCTGCAATGCAAACGCAATTATACACTATATGTAGCAGCACAGTATTCCATGCAAAAGGACACATGAAAACACTGGAAACATGGGTTAATCTGAATTGCATTACTTCTATACTTACCTTTTATTAAAAATGGAAACTATTTGTGCATATTTTGATGAAATTTATGTTGGACAGCTTCCTAGCTGTCTTACATTTAGACCATTTTCCATGCCTAAAACATGCGTAGAAAATTCTTATTAAGATGTGCCTTCTCACCCTTCCCCGCCCACGCCACACCCACTTTTTTAGACCTGGCTTGAGCGGCGAAAAGTCGCAGATTGTGGCGCAACTAACTGTTGCGCTGCAATCTGTGCCTAAATTCCACCTAATATAGGCTTTTTTCAGGTTAATAAATTGACCCCCATAGTGTTAGTTTGCTTTGCATTTTAGTTCTGTATGAAGTTTTCTTAGTGCTTTCTTAACATTTCTAGCTTATATTGCAGATTCTACTGATATCAATAGAAGCAGCACAAGCTCTTTCTCCAGGTTGTGCTCGCACCTACAATGCAGAACACCGTAACAGTCCAGCAGCTTCAGAGGCAGAAGTTTTCTGGCCCAGAGCAGGGAATTTGCTTGCTGTACATCTTCCTATATAAAGGTCCTAGTGTTTTCAATTTTTATTTTTTATAAAATAAAAAGAAATACAATCTAAAAATAACACTCAGTAAAAATCATCCCTGCCTTTTTCTAATAGACCTTTATAAAACTATAGCTGAGATTTCTGAATAGACCCAGACAAATAAAAATGTCTATATGGATAACCCACCAGACTGTGGTAACCTTGGTTGGCCTTTGTGAGTCACCCCTATTGTGTGCCAGTTTGTGGTTCCCTCGTCTATTTCCTGTACAGAAAGCTCTTGCTATCTTTCATATAAACGCTGTGCGGTAGATGTACAAGGGTCCATAGCTGCTCTGCGCACACACGTGTGTATCTAAACAGTGCACAAAAAAGCATGTTCTCAATCCAGATCTACTGTGTTACACTTTGCATACTTGAGTCTTGAATACACAGTCTAGGAAAGAATATATTAGAATTACACGGCTACAGGCTATCATGTCACTACAGTTCCAGCACAAGCCATCAGATGCCAGGGCTACAAATTAACCATTTTACAGACAAACATTTTCAGTGGAGAAAGCGTTAAAGGTTTCTTTTCCTCGTAGAAACCAAAGTGTTCCTTAATCTTAATATGATACTACAAAGAGGGCATGTGTCAGCGGAAAATAATGAATCAAGCGGCACCGGTTTTATTTTTGATGGAAAGCCACGGTGTTAGGCGAGTGGCATGCCAAGCCATTGAAGTTAGAGTAAAACAGTTTCAGGCTGCAATATTCAGTAAGCATGTCTTGCTTATCCACCAAATGAAAAAAGAGCTTTGAATAAAGGCTTTCTGTCTGATCTTCTTTCTTTTATACACTTGCAGGCAAAGATGCTTTCATATGACTAATGTATAATGTATTAATGTCACTCACATAATTTTTTATTGCAATGCATTTTACAACAGATTCCCTGGAAGGATTAATAGGATGAATTAATGGGAGTGCTTACTCAAACCAGTAGTAAAACTCCATCTGACAGCACATGGCTTATTTCTTTACAGTAATGGATAAGTCTTAGCAAAAGAATACAAAACTAGGTAAGGATACCATAAGGATAGGATGCAAGTGTGTGGCGAATGCTCACACAATTTCAGTCAGTTTTGACTTTGATTGTGTTACGTCCTTCAGTTTTTTCCGCTCGAGTGCAATGCATTTTGCACGCACGTGAGAAAAAAATGAATGTGGTACCCAGACCCGAACCTGGACTTCTTCACTGAAGTTCAGGTTTGGGATTGGTGTTTTGTATATTTTGTTATTTTCCATTATAACATGGTTATAATGGAAAATAATAGCATTCATTAATTCAGAATGCTATGTAAAAGATCCATTGTGGGGTTAAAAAAAAAATAATAATAATTGAACTAACCTCATCCACTTGATTGTGCAGCCAGGCTCGTCTTCTTTCTTCTTCTTGCAGGACCTGGCTGGAAAAGGACCTTCGGTGACATCATCACGCTCTCCACATGAGCGCGGTGACGTCAGCGCAGGTCCTGCTGAATGAAGATAGAAGGTTGTGTGATCACGTGGATGAGGTGAGTTAAAAAAAACTTTTTATTTTTAACCCCACAATGGATCTTTTACTTGTATAACCATGTTATAATGGAAAATAATAAAGTAAATGGGGTCCCGGGTAACTCATCCCTTGTCTCCTTAGCAACCATGTGTGAAAATCGATTGCGATTTCTACGCAGCACCATTCATTTCTATGGGCCGTGAAAAACATAGAATATAGAACATGCTGCGATTTTCACGCAACTCACAAGTGATGCGTGAAAATCATGGCTCATGACACAGGCCCATTGAAGTGAATGGGTCCGGATGCAATGTGTTCACCTCATGCATTGCACCCGCGCAGAATTCTCACCCGCGTGAAAGAGGCCTAAGTGTTTGCTATGTAATATATTACAGATGGTGTTTCAGAGTTCAATTCTCTATGTCTAGTGTTGATCGAGCAGGGGGCGTAGCGCAGTTTGATGATTGCTCGATCAGTAGAACAAAGTACTACACTTTGGAATGCTCTATTGTGCTCTACTGAGCACCCGAGCACAATAGAAGTCAATGGGAGAACCCGAGCATTAAACCAGGCACCCCCTGCTCTATACAGAAGATCACTGTACAGTGAGGGCATCCCCAGCTTAGGAGTCTCTGCTCTGACTCCATAAATAGCTATGTCCATATATGGAGTAAGTGCTTGGAGACACCCAGTGTATTTAAATCTAATTTAGCCTCTATTTCTGAAAACTTCCTGCTGGGATTTGAACTCACAACCTTCTACATTAGCGGCAATGACCTTAACCACTCAGCTATAAAGCTGAATGATAAACTGTCAGAAAAACCTCATAGTAGTTTACCATGTAGTAAGTATTTCTATTCAGCAGAAGTATGTATAATAATAAAATCCCTGTGTGCATGCGCTGTGTCCGTGTGTGTCACCAGTTTTGCACTGGGCATGTGCGGCGCTGCGTCCAATGATGCAGCTGCACACGGACACATCAATACAAGTTTCCCTGCAGGGTGTCGCCCCATAGGCTGGCCACAGCTCCCCCGCTGCCCTCCGCTCTTGAGACAGTTCCCCTGCCGCCCTCCGCTCCTGAGACAGTTCCCCCACCACCGTCCAGCCAGTGTGCATGCGCCGCCTTTGCTGCACGGAGTATGGTCTGTGCGGACGGTGGGCGGTGTGGATGGCTTTCAGGGGGCGGAGCGCAGTGTGATGATTGCTCAGTGCGCCGGCCAATTCTAGTGCCCCTTATAGTAACGGGCATAATGTCTAGTTATTTTATATTTCAGGTTAACGTGTAGCTGTATATATATAAAATCATACTTCTAAAATATATGAATACATAATATGTGGGAAACTAGTGCTGATGTTTTAGCCATAATATATTTATATTTATTATAATATATTATATATTCTAAATATATAATAATATATGTCAATATATTATGGCTAAAAATGTACATATATATATATATATATATATATATATATATATATATATGTTTAAAGGGAGTCTGTCACCACATTTGGCCATGCGCAATGCGCATGCCCCGACCCTGCAATGGACCGTGCAGATGCGGGATCGCGCGATGGAGGACACAAGAGAAGGGCAGGTACAGGCAGAGGCTGGGGCGGGGATATAAGCCAAAGAAGATGAACATCCTGGGCTCTAACGATGTGAACGCCGCCCTGGGCACTTGCGAGCCCTAATTTACATACCGATTAAACTCTGTTTTTGCTTCCAGTGAACTGCAAAACGACTAAACAAAGGTATCATTAGAATCAGCTACTGTTAGGCAAATGCGCGGTGTACTTAGTCTATAATGGCCAAATGTGGTGACAGACACCCTTTAAATTAAATTTAGCCACTATTTCTGAAAAGTTTCTGCTCGCATTTGAGCTCACAACCTTCTACATTAGAGCCAAGAACCTTAACTACTACACCATATAGCTACATGTTAACCTGCATTGAAATATAAAATGATACTTCTGCTCTTTAGGAATACTTACTACATGAGGTTTTTCTGACACAGTTTATCATTCAGCTTTATAGATGAATGGTTAAGTTCCTTGCCACTCATGTAGAATGTTGTGACTTCAAATCCCAGCAGAAACTCTTCAGAAATAGCTAAATAAGATTTAAATACACTGACTCAAGCTTCGCACACTTTCTACAACTTTCTGAATTTTTGAAAAAATATTGACACTTCAAATAGTTGGGATCAAGTCATACAAATAGATACAGAGAATAATGCAGAAAAGAATATAGCATATAATCCAGGAGTGGACACAGACAGCAGAGGGAACCTATGCAAGAACACTGTGTGGGCCCCTCGCTCTTGAATAGCTCAGCTTACAGCATCCCCCTAAAGGGGTTGTGCAAGAATGGGGGAGGGGCAGAGTACCTCCCCACATTACCACACCTGTAAAGGGAAGATTGCTTACTGACTTCCCAGTGCCACCTTCCCGCTCCTTCTCCATGTAGACATCTAGTTTGACAGTTAGTGATGGGCTGCAGCAGAGCCTCGATCCCCTAGTGTCATGTGATAATTTGTCATGATGCAATGGGAGCTGGATGTTTATATTGAGGGAGCCCAGAGCAGTAGAGTTGAGCGAACCCGAACTGTATAGTTTGGGTTCGTACCGAACTTTATGATTTTCCGCACCCGGACCCGAACATTTACGTAAAAGTTCGGGTTCGTTGTTCGGTGATTTCTTCCCACTTTTTGAAAGGCTGCAGCCAATCAACAAGCGTTTCACTACTTTGCCCTAAGAAGCCATCAGAGCCATGCCTACTATTAGCATGGCTGTAATTGGCTAAGTGCAGCATGTGACCCAGCCTCTATTTAAGCTGGAGTCACGTAGCGCTAAACGTCACTCTGCAATATATATACAAACCCCTGATCTGCATAAGTGACAGGGCGGTAAATTTCAAAAAATCATCTGTTACATTAGTGGGTGACATTTTGCCAGTTTTGCCATATACAAACCCCTGCTCTGCATAGGTGACAGGGAGGTAAATTTGTATAAATTGTCTGTTACATTGGTGGGTGACATTTTGCCAGTTTTGCCGTATATAAACCCCTGCTCTGCATAGGTGACAGGCAGGTAAATTTAAAAAAATCATCTGTTACATTGGTGTGTGACATTTTGCCAGTTTTGCCGTATACAAACCCCTGCTCTGCATAGGTGACAGGCAGGTAAATTTAAAAAAATCATCTGTTACATTGGTGGGTGACATTTTGCCAGTTTTGCCATATACAAACCACTGCTCTGCATAGGTGACAGGGAGGTAAATGTGTATAAATTATCTGTTACATTGGTGGGTGACATTTTGCCAGTTTTGCCTTATACAAACCACTGCTCTGCATAGGTGACAGGGAGGTAAATTTGTATAAATTGTCTGTTACATTGGTGGGTGACATATTGCCAGTTTTGCCGTATATAAACCCCTGCTCTGCATAGGTGACAGGCAGGTAAATTTCAAAAATCATCTGTTACATTGGTGGGTGACATTTTGCCAGTTTTGCCATATACAAACCCCTGCTTTGCATAGGTGACAGAGAGGTAAATTTGTATAAATTATCTGTTACATTGGTGTGTGACATTTTGCCACTTTTGCCATATAGAAACCCCTGCTCTGCATAGATGACAGGCAGGTAAATTTCAAAAAATCATCTGTTACATAGGTGGGTGACATTTTGCCAGTTTTGCCATATACAAACCACTGCTCTGCATAGGTGACAGGGAGGTAAGTTTGTGTAAATTGTCTGTTACATTGGTGGGTGACATATTGCCAGTTTTGCCATATATAAACCCTTGCTCTGCATAGGTGACAGGCAGGTAAATTTCAAAAAATCATCTGTTACATTGGTGGGTGACATTTTGCCAGTTTTGCCGTATACAAACTCCTGCTCTACATAGGTGACAGGGAGGTAAATTTTCTAAAAATCGTATGTTACATTCTTGGGCCATAAAGGACCCCTGCACTGCATACCTGACTTGGAAATATATTCAGTAAATGAGATGGCCTTCAGATTGTTAGGTGATCTGTACCCCTTCTTTCTTTCAAAGTATCCCTGCACTGCATACCTGACTAGGAATTATATTCTGTAAATTCGGCGGCGTTTAGTTATATGCTGTAAAATCTCCATGATGTCTCCATGATAAATCTGCAGTGTGGGGGCCCCTTGTGGCTTCTATACACTTTTAAAGTAATCCTTTAGCGGGGCAAATAGATGCCTGATGACAAGGACGCTCCATGATCCCTTTTTTCTTTCAAACTACCCCTGACCTGCATACCTGACTGGGAAATGTATGTTGTAAATTAGCTGGCGTTCAGATTGTTGGCTGATCTGTACCCCCTTTTTTTTCAAAGTACCCCTGCACTGCATAACAGACCGGGATCTTAGTTCATTACAAACGGCGGTTGCATTTTTGCCTGACAAAGCCTTTTTGGCTGTGAAGCCAAAGGTAGTCGCCAACAACAATGTGTTTTGTTTTCCATTTTTTTTTATAACTTGGGGTAGACCCCAAAACATTGGGAAATGTGAAAAAGAAAACAAAGAGTAACTGTGCTGTAGTATAACAATGGTTGGGTGAGGCCGGTATACATGTCTATTCTGCATAAGGTACGAACAAGTCCTGTGGGATCCATGCCTGGTTCTTTTTAATGAACATGAGATTATCCAAGTTGGCTGTGGACAGGCGGCTGCGCTTGTCTGTGATAACGCCCCCAGCCGTGCTAAACACACATTAAGACAATACACTGGCTGCAGGGCAAGCCAGCACCTCCAAAGCGTAAAGGTGAAGCTGAGGCCATGTCCCCAATTTGGAGACCCAGAAGTTGAATGCGGCAGACCCAGTGGCGGCTGGGAAGTAGTGGCGGCTGGGAACCACGTACTGTGGGACAGCCATCGCCATAAGTTTTTTAAAAGTCTCCATCCATCTCCACCAGAGAGAATGACAGCATTTCAAAGGACCAGGAATTTTTAAATCCTGGCATACAGGGCCAGGGATTGAGGGTTGGTAGGGGGGTACTTCCTCTTTCTATTTCATTTTCTATTTGGGAGATGGACAGCTTAACACTTCCATGAGATAGTTTGGAGATACTTGGTGACGGTGAAAGATGTGGTGGCGTTGCTGCCACATCCTCTGTTTGCAGGGTGGCTGGTGCCGCTGTCACTAACTTGTGCTCAGGTTTAGAACGATTGGCAAAATGTCACACACCACTTGTCTTACTCTTACCCCCCTTTTTGCTTCAATTTCCAGCCCTCTAGCCCTTTCCAGGACCTTTTAAGAACCATTTTAGTGCCCCAAAGTTCAGATCCCCATTGACTTCACTGTCAGTCCCGGGAGGCAGTTAAGTAATCTTCCCTTTACAGGACCAGTAAAGTGTGGATGGGGGGGGGGGGGGCCAGTAACTAAAAAAAGCTCCTAATCTTTCACAACACCTTTAAGTTAAACAATTCACCACTACTCATACATTTTCTTTTAGCACCGTCCCTAACACAAAATCTAATACAGAGTAAGATGCTGTTTTTAAGGTAGCAGTGGCTACAGAGCCCCTGTATGTAACTGCACTGGTTGCACCAGACAGGGGAGTAGCTAACGGCTCATGGGCCCCGGTGCAAGAGTTCAGCTTGGGTCCCCCTTCCCTCAGTGCTTTGTGTGTCTTATCATGCGGCACAAGGGTCTTTGGGCCCCCTCAGGCTCCTGGGACCGGTAGCGAGTGCTACCCCTGCACCCCCCATAGCTACGCCTATGGTCACAGAGGATGTGACCAGGCCCGCTGCAGGGAGGGGGCCCGCTGCACTTACATGTAACGGGAGCGTTCTGACGAGGCCGGCATAAAGTACAGTGACAATACCAGACCCCATCAGAGTGCTCTTCAAACATGTATATTCTATAGTGCTATATATTCGGGTTTTAGATTATTCGCATTACGCAAATATTACATTGCTGATTTTTCGCAATCAATAGAATAATCTCGAATACGATTATTCGCCAATATATGATGAATATTTTAACGAATATTTGCGAATTATCGCAAATTCAAATATTGCCCTTGCTGCTCATCACTAGTTACCAGAAGCTCAGAGAACTCAGTGACTTGTTGATAGAGGTACAGGTTGCTCAGGCAGAAGGAGATCTGCTGGGGCTAGCATTCCTGGACAACGCCAGAGGTGTCAATCCAATTGTCCAAAAACTCCCTTATAACCTACAAGAGAGGTGGATCATGCATGGTTCTCATTATAAACAGGTTCATAATGTACCATTTCCCCCTTCATAGTGTTTATAGACTTTGTTACTCAACAGGCAAGGATCAGAAACGATCTCAGTTTTGATTTTACATTGTGGTCCCACCACCCCTGAGTCAAACCTCATAAAACACCAGTGGCAGTCCACAAAACTAACGTTGCCTCCACAGGTTCTCCTTGCAGGCCATTTAAGTCTTCTCAAGAAGAGAACAAACGCAAAGATCTTAGCAAGGAATGCCCCCTGCACATGAAACCACATTCTCTACTAAAATGCAGAGCCTTCAGGGAGAAGTCTTTAGAAGACTGAAAAGATTTCCTAAAAGAAAACAACATCTTCAGGTGCTGCACTACAACATCGCACTTCGCCAGGAACTGTAAGGTCAATGTGATATGCACAGAATGCGGTAGCACAGAACACAACACAGCTTTACACCCTGGACCACCAGCTTATATAATCCTCTGGGATTCCTAGCGCCTGTTACCATCAAAGGTAAAATGATGTTAAGAGACTTCACCACAGAGACATCTGACTGGGGTGATCCGCTTCCTATGGAGAAAAAGGAACTGTGGACAGTTTGGAAAAAGTCTCTCGAAGCTTTGACCAGCCTTCATGTGGCATAGCATACCTACAGACCATTGATGTCAAAGAACAATGCCATATAGGTTTTGTCATGAGCCGGACCAACCTGGCGCCACTCCACGAACACGCGATTCCCAGACTGGAGCTTTGCGCTGCTGTGCTTGCAATGGAGTTGGCAGAACTTATAACATCAGGAATGAACATGGAAATCGAGGAAGTCGAGTTTTATATGCACAGCAAGGTAGTCCTAGGATATATTTGCAACAAAACCAGATGTTTTTACGTATACGTTTGTAATCGGGTGCTAAGGATTAGGATAATTTTTGCTTGCGTTAATGTTACATTGCAGAGTTAGGGCAGGGAATGGCGGTCAGCACCGGCTTTGTTGCAAATATATCCTAAAAATATTTTTGGATTGCCCTGTAAAAGATTGTAGGTGAGGGTCTGCAGGTGAGCTGACCCTCCCTGAAGAGGGACATGAGGAGATCTTGTGCACTGATCCCCAAACTCTTCAGCATCCACAGTCAGAAGAAGATGACGGTGGGGAATGGCAAATAGTGTTTCACAAGGTGAATGATGCGGATGAGACACAGTTGTCAATAAGTGAGGGTCTTGTTAGGTCAACACAAGTCAGGAGGATGACCAGAGTGAGAAAGTTGAAGTGGAGATGGGGGACGATGACATCACTGACCCAACCTGGAAACATGGTAAGCCAAGCGAGGACAGCAGGACAGAGGTGGAGAGATCCACAGCACCGCAACAGGCTGGAAGAGGCTGTGGGGTGGCAAAAGGGAGAAGGCGGGCCACACCAAATAGGCCCTCAACTGTTCCCTCTTGCGGAAATCTCCCTTGCCAAGGGGTAGGTGGTCCGCAGTCTGACGCTTTTTTGAGGAGAGTGCGGACAATAAAAGAATTAAGTAATTTGCAAACTGTGCCATACCAAAATAAGAACTCATAAATAACCAAATAACCATAACATATCCTGTTCATAAACTCTAACTCAAACCACAACAATAAAAACTCAAACCCGGGAACATAATGGGGGAAGATAGTACACTGGAGGCAAAATGAGTAGGGGTGTGAAAACTAGCAACCTCACCACCACCAACATGATCCGCCACATGGCATTAAAGCACCATAATATGTGGGCCGAACCCCTGGGTCCTCAATCAGTGTCTGTGGTTCACACCACTGCCTCCTCTTCCACCCCTGTGTTACAGGTGCAAGATAGATGCCCATGGGCTGCAGGTTCCAACTCTGCGATTTCAGCAGGGGACGGGGTGGGAGACAACGTGAAAGAACTGGAGGCACTGTCAGCCACCAAATCTACTAGCGCCTGTAATTGTTCTGGCCTCACCATTTGTAGAGCGGCATTTGGGCCTAATAAATAACGCTAAAGGTTCTGTCATCTACTCGCACTTGAGGAAGGTGTTTAACTTGGGCAGGTAGCTGGCACAGAATGACCACGTCCTCTCCCTGCAACAGGAGCTCCACCAACACCAGCAGCACCACGACAAGGGCCACATCCCTTATTTGACGTTCTCCTCATTATTTGCGTTCACTCACCAAACTTACAGATGGTTTATCTCAGGTGACAATTTAACTGACAATAGTCAACAATTAAGTTCACTAACAGTAAGGCAGTGCCCGTGTCATAAACAGAATAAATTTCTTCAGGTCACACAACAGTGTAACGTAGCAAGCAATTCAATACAATTACTTCACTATCACAAAAAATTAGATTTTTCCAACCAACAATGTAACAGCAGAAGTTAACAGTTTAATTGGACTGTCAGAAGCGCAGTGTAGGCTGCGAATGTGCAATCTATCACAAAACTGCTTTTTGAAACCAGCTATGTAAATGCAGTAGTTTACGGTTTTATTGGAATATCAGTAATGCAAATTAGGCCACAAATGTGTAATCTAGCACAAAACCAGGGTTTTTTGCAACCAACTATAAAAATGCAGTATTTCACTGGTTAATTGGAATATCTGAAATGCAGACTAGGCTGCAAATGTGCAATCTATCACAAAACCTGTGTTTTTTGCAAGCAACTATAAAAATGCAGTATTTCACTAGTTAATTGGAATATCTGAAATGCAGCTTAGAACACTAATGTGCTATGTGTCACAAAACCGGTGTTTTTTGCAACCAACTATAAAAATGCAGTATTTCACTGGTTAACTGGAATATCTGAAATGCAGACTAGACCGCAATTGTGTTATGTGTCACAAAACCAGTGTTTTTTGCAACCAACTATAAAAATGCGGTATTTCACTGGTTAATTGGAATATCTGAAATGCAGACTAGGCTGCAAATGTGCAATCTACCACAAAACCTGTGATTTTTGCAACAACTATAAAAATGCAGTATTTCACTGATTAATTGGAATATCTGAAATGCAGACTAGGCCGCTAATGTGCTATGTGGTACTGGATAACAGTGTTTTTTGCAGCCACCAAAATAAGTACCGAGTCAGCAAGATTGACATGCATAACATGGAAAGGTCCAAAGGACACAGGATTGTGTATAACTACTTCACAAAGAATTTGGACAAAGACCTTAGCAATTAATTTTTTTTTTAAATTACTTTATTAAATATATCAACATTCACATACATGTATAATAGAAACAGTACAAGCAAGGAGAACATCGATAAAGACAAGTGCCTAAAAGGGGGCTGGGGGATCAGCATGCATAGGGGCATAAGGAAATAAGCAAGGAACCACACCAAGCTTAAGGAAACAAAGTAACAGCACAAGGGCAGAAAATAACAAGCAAAGTGCGGAAATAGTCAGTAAATATACCGACAAGTAGCACACAGATCCCTCAGCCGTCTACTTCCAACACCGTTTCGCCAGATAACTGCCCAGGGGCGGCATTCATATGGCCGGAGCCCATGCCCCTCGACGTTTTTCAAACCAAACACCTCCCCTTTCACCCTTCTGGCCCGCCCTAGGTTCTTCTGATTACCTCCTCTCTTCAGTGAGAAATCCAGCGCCTGCGCCGTTTAACAGAATCTCTGAGTCTGCGCACAGCATTACCCATTATGGGCAGAGGCACCAAAGCGTTTAATGCGAATGCGCCGGCCCGTACATCCCGATCCCAGCGCATGCGCATTAAACGCTCTGGTGCCTCTGCCCATAATAGGTAATTCTGTGCACAGGCGTGGAGATTCTGTTGAACGGCACAGGCGCTGGATTTCTCACTGAAGGGGTGAAAGGGGAGGTTTTTGGTTTGAATAGCACCGAAGGGGATGGGCACCGGCCGCATGAACGCCGCCCCTGGGCACCTTCAGAAATCTAATTAACATACGGAATAAAAGCGTGTGTCTGAGAAAATAGGCGATGGACAGCAATATGAAAGGTAATATTATAATATGGGGAATGTAATGGAGATCCTGATGTTAGGTGAAAGTCTCCCTTTAACTCACTAGTATCAAGTTGAAGTCAAAATACACAGAACCTACAAAAAAAAAAAAAGAATGAAAAAACTGTGGAAAAAAAAACTGTAGAACAATACAAAATCAATAAAATCATGTTAACCGCTTCAGCCCCCCTAGCTTAAACACCCTTAATGACCAGGCCACTTTTTACAATTCCGCACTACACTACTTTCACCGTTTATTGCTCCGTCATACAACTTACCACCCAAATGAATTTTACCTCCTTTTCTTCTCACTAATAGAGCTTTCATTTGGTGGTATTTCATTGTTGCTGACATTTTTACTTTTTTTGCCATTAATACAAATTTAACGACATTTTTGCAAAAAAATGACATTTTTCACTTTCTGTTGTAAAATTTTTCAAAAAAAACTACATTTCTATATAAATTTTTCTCTAAATTTATTGTTCTACATGTCTTTGATAAAAAAAGTCCAATAAGTGTATATTTATTGGTTTGGGTAAAAGTTATAGCGTTTACAAACTATGGTGCAAAAAGTGAATTTCGGCATTTTGAAGCAGCTCTGACTTTCTGAGCGCCTGTCATGTTTCTTCAGGTGCTAGAATGTCAGGATAGTATAAATACCCCCCAAATCACACCATTTTAGATAGAAGACACCCCAAAGTATTCGCGGAGGGGCATGGTGAGTTCATGTATAATTTTTTTTTTTCACAAGTTAGCGGAAAATGACACTTTCTGAGAAAAAAAAAAAAGTTTCAATTTATGATAACTTCTGGCAAAAAAAAAGAAATCTCAGACGGACTCACTATGCCCCTCAGTGAATACCTTGGGGTGTCTACTTTCGAAATGGGGTCATTTGTGGGGTGTGTTTACTGTTCTGGCATTTTGGGCGGGGCTAAATTGTGAGCCGCCATGTAAAACCTAAAGGTACTCGTTGGAATTTGGGCCCCTTTGCGCACCCAGGCTGCAGAAAAGTGTCACTTATGTGGTATCGCCGTACTCAGGAGAAGTAGGGCAATGTGTTTTGGGGTGTATTTTTACATATACCCATGTTGGGTGAGAGAAATATCTCTGTAAATTGTCAACTTTGTATAAAATTTTTTAAAAGTTGTCGTTTACAGAGATATTTTTCACACAAAGTATGGGTATATATAAAAATACACCCCAAAACACATTGCCCTACTTCTCCTGAGTACGGCGATACCACATGTGTGCCACTTTTTAAATTTTTTTATTCAACGGCATCGCGCGCGTTCACAGGAAGTCTCGGCTCTCACGAGATGACGCGCCGACGCGTCATCTCAGAGCTACAGGACCGCCCGCAGGACGTTAGGCGGTCCTGTACTGGTTAAATCTGTACATCTGTTCATTCCCCCAAAAAAAAATTCTTGTTGTTTGGACATTTGTGCTCTCCCATGACAACCTGGGATTCTCTTCCGTGCACTGCTTGGTCTGGATTTGGTAAGATTACTTTTTTCTTCTTTCTATAACATTGTTTATTGCTGATTAGAGTTGAGCGAACACCTGGATGTTCGGGTTCGAGAAGTTCGGCCAAGCTTCCCGAAAATGTTCGGGTTCGGAATCCGAACTCGACCCGAACTTCACCCCGAACCCGCACCCCATTGAAGTCAATGGGGAACCGAACCTTTGGGAACTAAAAAGGCTGTAAAATAGCCCAGGAAAGGGCTAGATGGCTGCAAAAGGCAGCAAAATGTAGGTAGTTCCCTGCAAACAAATGTGGATAGGGAAATTACTTAAAATAAAATAAATAAAAATTAACCAATATCAATTGGCAACTTGGAGGAAGAGGAGGTGGAATAGGAGGTTGAGGTGGAATCAGTTTGGAATGCTATGGGAGTTGATGTTCTCATCACAGCCAAAAAGGATTCATGTCTGCCTGCAGTGCCACAGGCCTCATTCACAGACTCAGGGCCATGGCACCCTCAAAGAAGAGAGCGGTCCCGTAACAGCAACACAGGCCTCAGATCAACCTGCAATGGAACAGGCCATTAAAATTTATGTAGGCCCCTGACACTCAGACAGAGGAGAGGCAATTTGACAATAAAAAGAGTTTAATGTCTCTCACCCAGACAGCAAGCAATTAAGCTAAATATAAGCCACTGACACCCAGACAATGGGGCGGTCATTAGACAGTAAAAAGTTTTAAATGTCTGCCACCAAGACAGCAAGCAAGTACGTGAAATTTAGGCCCCTGACACCCAGACAATGGGGCAGTCATGACAGTAAAAAGAGTTTAATATCTCTTACCAAGACAACAAATGATTAAACGACATATAGGCCCCTGACACCCAGACAATGGGGCGGTCATTAGACAGTAAAAAGAGTTAAATGTCTGCCACCAAGACAGCAAGAAAGTACTTGAAAGTTAGGCCCCTGACACCCAGACAGAGGAGAGAGGTCCCATAGCAGAGAATCAGGCTTCATGTCACCCACCAATGAAGAAGGCCATTTTCAGATTTTTAGGCCCCTGGCACCCAGATGGAGGAATGGTTCCTTCAACTTTGGGTTGCCCCGCAAAATAATGGTAAAATTAAATAAAGAGTATTCGATAAAGATGTGCCCTGGAGTACAAGAATATATGGTTAAGGGGAGGTAGTTATAAATGTCTATTCTGCACAAGGGATGGACAAGTCCTGTGGGATCCATGCCTGGTTCATTTTTATGAACGTCAGCTTGTCCACGTTGGCTGTGGACAGGCGGCTGCGTTTGTCAGTAATGACGACACCTGCCGTGCTGAATACACGCTCAGACAAAACGCTGGATGTCGGGCAGGTCAGCACCTCCAAGGCATGAAAGGCTAGCTCTGGCCACATGGACAATTTGGAGACCCAGAAGTTAAATGGGGCCGAACCATCAGTCAGTACGTGGAGGGTGTGCACACGTACTGTTCCACCATCTTAGTGAAATGCTGCCTCCTGCTAACACGTTCCGTATCAGGTGGTGGTGACAAAACTTTTCAACATCTATGCCATACTAACCCTGCACTCAGAGGAGCTGGCTGTGACACAGCTGCGTTGGCGACCTCTCGCTCCTCCTCTGCCTTCGCCTTGGGCTTCCACTTGTTCTCCTGTGACATTTGGGAATGCTCTCAGTAGCGCGTCTACCAACATACGCTTGTACTCGCGCATCTTCCTATCACGCTCCAGTGCAGGAAGTAAGGTGGGCACATTGTCTTTGTACCGGGGATCCAGCAGGGTGGCAACCCAGTAGTCTGCACATGTTAAAACGTGGGCAACTCTGCTGTCGTTGCACAGGCACTGCAGCATGTAGTCGCTCATGTGTGCCAGGCTGCCCAGAGGTAAGGACAAGCTGTCCTCTGTGGGAGGCGTATCATCATCGTCCTCCGTTTCCCCCCAGCCACGCACCAGTGATGGGTCCGAGCTGCGTTGGGTGCCATCCCGCTGTGAACATGTTTCATCCTCATCCTCGTCCACCTCCTCCTCATCCTCCAGTAGTGGGCCCTGGCCGGCCATATTTGTACCTGGCCTCTGCTTTTGCAAAAAACCTCCCTCTGAGCCACTTCTAAGAGACTGACCCGAAAGTGCTAAAAATGACCCCCTTCTACTCCTCCTGGGCCACCTCCTCTTCCATCATCGCCCTAAGTGTTTTCTCAAGGAGACATAGAAGTGGTATTGTAACGCTGATAACGGCGTCATCACCACTGGCCATGTTGATGGAGTACTCGAAACAGCGCAACAGGGCACACAGGTCTCACATGGAGGCCCAGTCATTGGTGGTGAAGTGGTGCTGTTCCGTAGTGTGGCAGCTGAAACTCCACTATGGCCTGCTGCTGCTCGCACAGTCTCTCCAGCATGTGCAAGGTGGAGTTCCACCTGGTGGGCACGTCGCATATGAGGCGGTGAGAAGGAAGGCCGAAGTTACGCTGTACCGCAGACAGGCGAGCAGCGGCAGGATGTTAACGCCGGAAGCGCGCACAGATGGCCCGCACTTTATGCAGCAGCTCTGACATGTCGGGGTAGTTGTGAGTGAACTTCTGCACCACCAAATTCAGCACATGTGCCAGGCAAGGGATGTGCGTCAAATCGGCTAGTCCCAGAGCTGCGACGAGATTTCGCCCATTATCGCACACCACCAGGCCAGGCTTGAGGCCCACCGGCAGCAACCACTCGTCGGTCTGTTGTTCAATACCCTGCCACAACTCCTGCGCGGTGTTGGGCCTGTCCCCCAAACATATGAGTTTAAGAACGGCCTGCTGAAGTTTACCCAGGGCTGTGCTGAAGTTGGTGGTGAAGGTGTGTGGCTGACTGGATGAGCAGGTGGAAGAAGAGGAGGAGGAAGCCGAGTAGGAGGAGGAGGATATAGGAGGCAAAGAATGATGCCCTGCGATCCTTGGTGGCGGAAGGACGTGCGCCAAAGAACTCTCCGCTTGAGGCCCAGCCGCCACTACATTTACCCAGTGTGCAGTTAGGGAGATATAGCGGCCCTTGTCGTGCTTACTGGTCCACGTATCTGTGGTTAGGTGGACCTTGCCAGAGATGGCGTTGCGCAGTGCACACTTGATTTTATCGGATACTTGGTTGTGCAGGGAAGGCACGGCTCTCTTGGAGAAGTAGTGGCGGCTGGGAACAACATACTGTGGGACAGCCATCGCCATCAGCTGTTTGAAGCTTTCTGTGTCCACCAGCCTGAATGACAGCATTTCAAAAACTAGTAGTTTAGAAATTCTGGCATTCAGGCCCAGGCCTCGAGGGTGGGTAGGTGGGAATTTACGCTTTCTCTCCAATGTTTGTGAGATGGAGAGTTGAACGCTGCCGTGTGACATGGTAAAGATGCTTGGTGACGGAGGTGGTGGTATTGGTGGCACATCTTCTGTTTGGTGGGCGGCAGGTGCCAACATTCCTCCCGAGGCGGAGGAAGAGGCCGAGGCAGCAGCAGAAGAGGGAGCAGGGGGAGCCTAAGTGAATTCCTTGTTTTTAAGGTTTTTACTCCACTGCAGTTCATGCTTTGCATGTAGATGCATGGTCATGTAGGTTGTGCTAAGGTTCAGAACATTAATGCCTCGCTTCAGGCTCTGATGGCACAGTGTGCAAACCACTCGGGTCTTGTCGTCAGCACATTGTTTGAAGAAGTGCCATGCCAGGGAACTCCTTAAAGCTGCCTTTGGGGTGCTCGGTCCCTGGTGGCGGTGGCCAGTAGCAGGCGAACTCTCTTGGCGGCGGCTGTTCTGCTTTTGCCCCCTGCTCCCTCTTTTGCTACGCTGTTGGCTCGGTCTCACCACTGCCTCTTCCTCTGAACTATGAAAGTCAGTGGCACGACCTTCATTCCATGTGGGGTCTAGGACCTCATCGTCCCCTGCATCGTCTTCCACACATTCTTCCTCCCTGACCTTCTGTTCGGTCTGCACACTGCAAAAAGATGCAGCAGTTGGCACCTGTGTTTCGTCATCATCAGAGACGTGCGGACTCTGATGAGGTAGTATTACCATGTCCTCATCATCAGGAAACATAAGTGGTTGTGCGTCAGTGAATTCTATGTCTTCCACCACTGGGGAAGTACTAGGTGGATTCCCTTGGGAAACCCTGCCAACAGAGTCTTCAAACAGCATAAGAGACTGCTGCATAACTTTAGGCTCAGACAGTTTCCCAGATATGCATGGGGGTGATGTGACAGACTGATAAGCTTGGTTTTCAGGCGCCACCTGTGCGCTTTCTGCAGAAGACTGGGTGTGAGATAATGTTGTGAACGTGCTGGATCCACTGTCGACCACCCAATTGACTAGCGCCTGTACTTGCTTAGGCCTTACCATCCTTAGAATGGCATTGGGCCCCTCCAAATGTCGCTGTAAATTCTGGCAGGTACTGGAACCTGAGATAGTTGGTTCACTAGGACGTGTGGCTGTGGCAGAATGGCCATGTCCTCTCCCAGCACCAGATTGTCCACTAACAACACCATGACCATGTCCGCGTCCGCGTCCGCTTCCCTTACTAGATGTTTTCCTCATTGTTACCGTTCACCACAATAAGAAAAAAAATATTTGGCCCAATATATTGAATTCAAATTCAGGCCTTTTTTTTTTACAGGCACCTAACACGATCTGGCTATCTATTTATGTACCGTATTACATTAATCCAGGCACAGCAGTAAACACAGATTTAGAGGAATATCAATTCTAGGCCTAGTATTTAGGCTCTGGATGAAAGGTATCCTTTTACGGACAGATTTTGCGTGTGAAAAAATATATAGGATTATGCTTTCAGTACTTGTATTTTAACACTTTGTGTAATATACCCTTTAACGGAAAAAAATACACTTAGAGATGCAAAACAGTGTGTGCAAATGTAGAGGATTATGCTGTATTTTAACACTTACTGTAATATACCCTTTAACGGAAAAAAATACACTTGGAGATGCACACTGAGTGTAATATACCATTTTACGGACAGATTTAAACTTGGTCTGCAACAGCTGGAACACCAGATTTTGGGTATTGCTATTTTGACAATTGAATTTCACCCCAGTAAAAAATATATATTTTGACGGACACTATGAAACTTGCCTAGTCACAGTTGGAACACCAGATTCACGGTATTTCTATTTTTGCAACTTAATTTCACCCCAGAAAATAATATATCCTTTGACGGACACTATGAAACTTGTCCAGTCACAGCTGGAACACCAGATTTAGGGGATTGCTATTTTGGCAACTGAATTTCACCCTAGAAAATGATCTATCCTTTGCGGGACACTATTAAACTAGGCCAGCCACAGCTGAAACCACTGATTTACGAAATTGCTCTTTTGGCAATTGAATTTGACCCCAGAACAAAATATATCCTTTGCCAGACACTATTAAACTTGGCCAGCCACTGCTGGGACACCAGATATAGGGGATTGCTATTTTGGCAATTGAATTTCACCCCAGAACAATATATATCCTTTGCCAGACACTATTAAACTTGGTCAGCCACTGCTGGGACACCAGATTTAGGGGATTGCTATTTTGGCAATTGAATTTCACCCCAGAAAATTATCTATCCTTTGCCGGACACTATTAAACTTGGCCAGCCACAGCTGAAACCACTGATTTACGGTATTGCTATTTTGGCAATTGAATTTTACCCCAGAAAATTATCTATCCTTTGCCGGACACTATTAAACTTGGCCAGCCACAGCTGAAACCACTGATTTACGGTATTGCTATTTTGGCAATTGAATTTCACCCCAGAACAAAATCTATCCTTTTCCGGACACTATTAAACTTGGCCAGCCACTGCTGGGACACCAGATTTAGGGGATTGCTATTTTGGCAATTGAATTTCACCCTAGAAAATTATCTATCCTTTGCCGGACACTATTAAACTTGGCCAGCCACTGCTGGGAAACCAGATTTACGGTATTGCTATTTTGGCAATTGAATTTCACCCCAGAAAAAATCTATCCTTTGCCGGACACTATTAAACTTGGGCAGCCACAGCTGAAACCACTGATTTACGGTATTGCTATTTTGGCAATTGAATTTCACCCCAGAACAAAATATATCCTTTGCCAGACACTATTAAACTTGGCCAGCCACAGCTGAAACCACTGATTTACTGAATTGCTCTTTTGGCAATCGAATTTAACCCCAGAACAAAATATATCCTTTGTCGGACACTATTAAACTTAGCCAGCCACTGCTGGGACACCAGATCTAGGGGGTTGCTATTTTGGCAATATAATTTCACCCCAGAACAAAATCTTTCCTTTGCCGGACACTATTAAGCATGGCCAGCCACAGCTGAAACCACTGATTTACGGTATTGTTCTTTTGACAATTGAATTTCACCCCAGAAAATTTTCAATCCTTTGCCGGACACTATTAAACTTGGCCAGCCACTGCTGGGACACCAGATTTAGTGGATTGCTATTTTGGCAATTGAATTTCACCCCAGAAAAAAATATATCCTTTGCCAGACACTATTAAACTTGGCCAGCCACAGCTGAAACCACTGATTTACGGAATTGCTCTTTTGGCAATCGAATTTAACCCCAGAACAAAATATATCCTTTGTCGGACACTATTAAACTTGGCCAGCCACTGATGGGACACCAGATTTAGGGGAATGCTATTTTGGCAATTGAATTTAACCCCAGAACAAAATATATCCTTTGCCGGACACTATTAAACTTGGCCAGCCACTGCTGGGACACCAGATATAGGGGATTGCTATTTTGGCAATTGAATTTCACCCCAGAACAAAATCTATCCTTTGCCGGACACTATAAAACTTGGCCAGCCACTGCTGGAACACCAGATTTAGGGGATTGCTATTTTGGCAATTGAATTTCATCCTAGAAAATTATCTATACTTTGCCGGACACTATTAAACTTGGCCAGGCACTGCTGGGAAACTAGATTTACGGTATTGCTATTTCGGCAATTGAATTTCACCCCAGAAAAAATCTAACCTTTGCCGGACACTTTTGAACTTGGCCAGCCACAGGTGAAACCACTGATTTACGGTATTGCTATTTTGGCAATTGAATTTCACCCCAGAACAAAATCTATCCTTTGCCGGACACTATAAAACTTGGCCAGCCACTGCTGGGACACCAGATTTAGGGGATTGCTATTTTGGCAATTGAATTTCACCCTAGAAAATTATCTATACTTTGCCGGACACTATTAAACTTGGCCAGGCACTGCTGGGAAACTAGATTTACGGTATTGCTATTTCGGCAATTGAATTTCACCCCAGAAAAAATTTAACCTTTGCCGGACACTTTTAAACTTGGCCAGCCACAGCTGAAACCACTGATTTACGGTATTGCTATTTTGGCAATTGAATTTCACCCCAGAACAAAAACTATCCTTTGCCGGACACTATTAAACTTGGCCAGCCACTGCTGGGACACCAGATTTAGGGGATTGCTATTTTGGCAATTGAATTTCACCCTAGAAAAAAATCTATCCTTTGCCGGACACTATTAAACTTGGCCAGCCACTGCTGGGACACCAGATTTATGGGGTTGCTATTTTGGCAATAGAATTTCACCCCAGAACAAAATCTTCCCTTTGCCGGACACTATTAAACATGGCCAGCCACAGCTGAAACTACTGATTTACGGTATTTTTCTTTTGGCAATTAAATTTCACCCCAGAAAATTTTCTATCCTTTGCCGGACACTATTAAACTTGGCCAGCCACTGCTGGGACACCAGATTTACGGTATTGCTATTTTGGGTATTGCTATTTTGGCAATTGAATTTCACCCCAGAAAATAATCTATCCTTTGCGGACACTATTAAACTTGGCCATCCACTGCTGGGACGCCAGCTTTAGGGGATTGCTATTTTGGCAATTTAATTTCACCCCAGAAAAATATCTATCCTTTGCCGGACACTATTAAACTTGGCCAGCCACTGCTGGAACACCAGATTTAGGGGATTGCTATTTTGGCAATAGAATTTTACCCCAAAACAAAATATATCCTTTACCGTACACTATTAAACTTTGCCAACAACTGCTGGGACACCAGATTTAAGGGATTGCTATTTTGGCAATTGAATTTCACCACAGAAAAAAATCTATCCTTTGCCAGACAGCAGACATTATTACACTTGGCTAGCCACAGCTGGAACACCAGATTTAGGGGATTGCTATTTTGGCAATTTAATTTAACCCCTCAATAAAATATAGAAATTTCTATCCTGAGTTTCTAGTATTGATGGATTGAAAAAACTAGTATTGATGGATTGATGGACTTGGTGGCAGCTTGTGCTGGTGCACCACAAGACACAAAATGGCCGCCGATCACCCCAGAAAAAAGTGACAGAAAAACGCTCTGTGCAGCCTAAAAACCAGTAAGCAATTAACTAGCAGTCACAGCTTCACAGCTGTAGATCGATCACTTCATTAGGTGTTTTTGCTGAGTTTTCCCTGCCTAATCTCGCTCTCACAGCAGCTGCATCCTATCCCTACACTAGTCAGAGCAGAGTGACGTGTGGCACTACGTGACTCCAGCTTAAATAGAGACTGGGTCACATGCTGCACTTGGCCAATCACAGCCATGCTATTAGTAGGCATGGCTGTGATGGCTTCTTAGGGCAAGAAGTAAAACACTAGCTGATTGGCTGCTGTGCAGCCCTTCAGAAAGCGGGAAGAAATCGCTGAACAACGGACCCGAACCCGAACTTTTTTGAAAATGTTCGGGTCCGTGTCCGTGTCCCGAACACCCCAAAATTCGGTACGAAACCGAACTATACAGATCGGGTTCGCTTAACTCGATTGCTGACTACTTACTTCTGAAAATGGTTGATAATACTCCAATGGTTGGAGTATCTCAATGAAAATTAGCAAATAACGCAATATCAGCATGGCTTCATGAGGGATCTGTCATGCCAAACGAATTTAATCAGTTTCAATGAGGAGGTAAGTTCTAGACTTGACAGCGGCGAATCAATGGATGTCGTATATCTGGACTTCTCCAAAGCATTTGACACTGTACCTCATAAAAGGTTAGTATATAAAATGAGGATGCTCGGACTGGGAGAAAATGTCTGTATGTGGGTAAGTAACTGGCTGAGTGACAGAAAACAGAGGGTGGTTAATAACGGTAGATACTCAGATTGGGTTACTGTCACTAGTGGGGTACCTCAGGGGTCAGTATTGGGCCATATTCTCTTCAATATATTTATTAATGATCTTGTAAAAGGCTTGAACAGTAAAATATCTATTTTTGCAGATGACACTAAACTGTGTAAAGTAATAAACACTGAAGAGGACAGTTTTCTGCTCAGAGGGATCTGGATAGATTGGAGGTTTGGGCAGAGAAATGGCAGATGAGGTTTAACACTGAAAAATGTAAAGTTATGCACATGGGAAGGAATAATGCAAGTCACCCGTACATATTAAATGGTAAAACACTCGGTAACATTGACATGAAAAAGGAACTAGGAATTTTAATAAACAGCAAATTTAGCTGCAAAAACTAGTGTCAGGCAGCTACTGCCAAGGCCAAAAAGATAGTGGGTTGCATCAAAAGGGGCATAGATGCCCGTGATGAGAACATAGTCCTACCACTTTACAAATCACTAGTCAGACCACACATGGAGTACTGTGTACAGTTCTGGGCTCCTGTGAACAAGGCAGACATAGCAGAGCTGGAGAGGGTTCAGAGAAGGGCAACTAAAGTAATAACTGGAATGGGGCAACTACATTACCATGAAAGGTTATCAAAATTAGGGTTATTAACTTTAAAAGAAATGACGACTGAGGGGAGATCTAATAACTATGTATAAATATATCAGGGGTCAGTACAGAGATCTCTCCTATCATCTATTTATCCCCAGGACTGTCACTGTGATGAGGGGACATCCTCTGCGTCTGGAGGAAAGAAGGTTTGTACACAAGCATAGAAAAGGATTCTTCACGGTAAGAGCAGTGAGAGTATGGAACTCTCTGCCTGAGGAGTTGGTGATGGTGAGTACAATAAAGGAATTCAAGAGGGGCCTGGATGTGTTTCTGGAGTGTAATAATATTACAGGCTATAGCTACCAGAGAGGGGTCGTTGATCCAGGGAGTTATTCTGATTGTGATTGCCTGATTGGAGTCAAGAAGGAATTTTTTCCCCTTATGTGGGGAAAATTGGCTTCTGCCTCACAGGGTTTTTTTGCCTTCCTCTGGATCAACTTGTAGGAAACAGGCCGAACTGGATGGAAAAATGTCTTTTTACGGTCTGATATACTATGTTACTATGTAACACCGGCTGAATTTTATCCAGGCCTGACTTGGTAGAAGACTGGGTTGCACCATCTTTGTTACTATTTAAGTACAAGCAGCAGAGAGATATCATTTTAGCAGTTAACAGTCCATCTCATCACTTTTCCACTGGAAATTTTGGGGAAAGGGGGGCCCTTTATGCTTTACCTCAAATTAAAAAAAAGTATAGAAGCACCCCATCTGTGTCTACTAATGGATTGCCAAATAAGTTACCGAGAATTTCATTTCTATGTGATTTTCCTGTTCTGTTATTGGATTGCTTCTACTTAATTATATCATATGCATCTTTTAGGAAATCACAATTTGTATAGCTTCCTAACATATTTTCCTACCTGTTACATGAATGGTAATATACAAACTCAATGAACCAGCCTAAAATATGCTCACTCCCCCATTTCACAAGTTTGTGATACACATATTAGTAAAGATATATTTAATGAAAATGTGAACACATGGAAATGTGTCCAAAAGAATCATGCATATAAATATAAGAAAATAAAGAGATTTATCGCCTAAACATTTTTACTACCTAAAACCAGATACCGATGCGTATTCCCTTTTTTCTAATCGTTTTTTATTTTCTGTTTGCAATTTTTTTTTATTCAATTTTATGCACAAGTTTATGTGGCTGCAATTTTATTGCTCCTGCCATTCAGAGATTTGCTTTAGAGCACCCAACTAGATCATAGGAACCTGTAGCCTGGAGTTGACTCATAGACTTCTATGGAAAAGTTTTCTAGACATGCTCTGTGACCTGTGCAGATGTGATTGTGCAGGGAGGGGAGTAGATAAGCTGTGTTCATTACCTATAGTTTATGGTGTGATCCTGTGTGCTCAATACATAGGTTTTATCTTTAATTGTAATCCTGCTTGTAATGATGAAGTGATAATTATTCAAATGTATCACATTTAATAGTTATCACTGAACAGTGTCAGCCTAAGGTTCAGTGTCCAGAAAACATCAAGATTTGAGGATTTATTCATTTTTTTCAATCTAGATAATGGCATAGAAAATTAGGGGAAAAAAATAATTTTCTGAGGGCATTTTACCTTTAAGTGATATGCAATTTAGAATGTAGCTGGATCCCCACTTACCTCAAGAGTCAGGACAACAAAACTGCATCTTTACCTTTGTTTTACAGTGTTACGTGTACATATGATTTACAGCATCCTATGACTCAATGAACTACTGTGGACTGATAATAGTCTACTTGTGCTCATTACCAAGAAATGTGGTGTGCTCATGATGGTTGCATGGTGAAATATCTATGGAGGCTTCATAAGCTCACCCATGTGATTGGCACTTTATTCATATAATAATGTCCCTTTCTGTTCTCTTTTCTCTGCATCAGAGAATATTACAATATTAATCATTTTAATATGGCCCCGAAGGACGCACTTGCATAAGCAAAGACCTTTCACCGTTATTTAGACTATTCAGCCATTTTAGAGCCAGTGCCATTATTAGAGACACTCTGGCAGCCACTGGATGCTATTGATGAGACCAAGCTCAAGAGGCAAATTGTTTCTTCCATCATTGGCGCAATACATGTTAAATTATAATGATGTGTTTTCATTGCTGTATCTGTATCTTAAACTGCATGTTGATTAGAGTTTGCAGTAAATGTCAGTTTTCCATTAATATAGCTAAATCGAGAATACATTGGGACTGTCACAGAGCATTAGCCTGCTAATGAAAACTGGGGAAGAGTGAAAACAATACTGATCACTTTACATTAATGTATGTGTGAGTGGGGAATCTGGCTGCCCTGATAGCTGGATTCCCTGACTCAGTACACACTAATGAATGTGACTATAAAGGAGACATTACTACTCCCTCCCAGATCAGTGTAGAAGGAATGCTTGGAGTGACAGGTTTTGCCCCACTGGGGCATGTACGTCTGCTTCCCTGCATTTCACATGATCCTGGAGAAATGCATAAAATACATTACATTATACATGTGCACGGGACTGAAATATTCAAAATGCCATACTCACATATGGCCATATACCTTCATATCAGGTTTTTTGTGCCTTCATCTCACAATCCTGATCCACAATGATATATACCGTATGCGCTATTTGTATAATTGTGTACTATACACAATATACAGTATACCCTTATCTAGTAGTATGCTCACAGACATATTTTATCAGACATTATAATAAAAGGGAATTTCAGTTGCAACACATCTAAAATATAAATAGTCATCAATAAGGATGAGCGAAGTTTTCAAAAATTCCATTTGGACACTCCGACAAATTTTCCCAAAAATTTGATTCGATCCGAATTTATTTGTGACGAAGCAAGTTAAAAATCAGCTATTTCCCGGCTGCAGGGAGGCTGTGTATCATTGTACATGACTGTGCATTGCAAAAACATGCATAGCTACTCCGCTGTGGTAGTGAAACAGTTACTGTGTGTCAGTATTACAGGTGTCACTCTTAGAATTAGTTCACACTTCACTTATTCTGTCAGTTATGGGGCCAAAACTAGCCAAATAACTGAAGTATGAACTCAGCCGTAAAGGTCAATGTTAGCATCAGGTATAAAGAACTGTGCAGTGGCCCAAGATTGTACTGTAAAGGGAAAGAGCACACTCCTTTTCCATCGTTATTAAGTCCCCTTTCACACGGGTGTGATGGATTCGGTCTGGATGCGTTTAGTTAAGAAAGTGAGATTTTGCTCGCAAAATAAGTCAGTTTTGTCTGTGATTGCGTTCAGTTGTTCAGTTTTTTCCATGTGGGTGCAAAGCATTTTGATCCGTTTAAAACATGCGTGATAAAAAACTGAAGGTTTAAAAACAACATCTCCTAGCAACCATGGTTGAAAAACGCATCACATCCGCATATGCGTGAAAATCACAGAATATAGAACATGCTGCGATTTTCACGCAACATAGAAGTGATGCGTGAAAAACAACGCTCATGTACACAGAACCATTGAAATGAATGGGTCTGGATTCAGTGCGGGTGCTATGCGTTCACATCACGCATTCCACCCGCGCGGAAAACTCGATCTTGTGAAAGGGGCCTAACTGATTCCACATAAATTTCTACAGAAGCTGTTCTGTTACACACTGACAATGGCCCTGTTACACGCTGAGAGAGTGGAGAGGGTGTCAGCAGTAAGTTTGTATTGATGTCACTGTTTATTTTTCCCTTCTGATTCATCAAATGAACAACCCCAAAAAAACGGATCCTGTTTTTTGAGCATCAGCCTTCACACGGTCAGCATTTGGTCAGTAATCCATCAGTATAGTTAAGACCAAAAAAAAAAAACAGGAGTGCATCCAAAACAGACATGTGATTGGAATATTTCCATGTCTTCTGTGTTTAGTACCCATTCCTGCTTTTAGCTTCCAAATCTCAATCCAATCCTCATGCAAAATAGTGACCGTGTGATAGAGGCCTTATGGATGCTCCAAAGACAGGATCCATTGTGTTTTTCATTTTTTCGTCCTTCTGACAGATCAGAAGAAGGGTAAAATAAATGTTGATGTCAACAATGCTAAACCGGGATAGCAGCCCCGTCACAGAGTGGTGCGGGTGGGAACTACATGAGTAGTCAACATAGTGGCCCCATCACAGAGTGATGAAGTGGCAGCCGCTCGTTCAGCTTCAGTGCTGTTGCAGTATCAGGCAGCAATTTCACCCCAGAATCAAGGATTAAAGGATTTACAGTACTTATGTATAAAAGAATGTGAACTCTCCAAAATCTGTACTATCAGGCAGCAATTTCACCCCAATTAAACAATCAAGGAATAAGGGAATTATTTATGTAAAATAACAATGTAAACCCCACAAAATCTGTAGTATCAGGCTGCAATTTCACCCCAGAATAAATGGATGTACTTATGTATAAAAGAACGTGAACACCCCAAAACCAGTAGTATCAGGCCACAATTTCACCCCAATTACACAATCAAGTATTAACGGATTTACTTATGTATAAAAGAACATGAATACCCCAAAATCAGTAGTATTGGACCGCAATTTCACTCCAGAATCAAGTATTATCAGATTTACTTATGTATAAAAGAATATGAACCCCCCCAAAATCTGTAGCATCAGGCCGCTTTTTAACCCCAATTAGTACAGCAAGGTGTAATCGAATCGCCTCTCTATTATCCAAGCTTTACACTGTTCAATTGTCCCCTGCCCTCTTCCTATTGTGTGGATAAGCCCTCTATTATAACTCTACACTGCATCTCAAAGCTGTCCCTGAACTGCTCAATAATAATTTTTAGTGAATAAAGTGTTTCCATCACTGTCCCTAGTGCCTGTAACATCTCTCCCTGCACTAAGTCCACTGGAAAATGGCGGAGACCGGGCAGGATAAGGCCTTTTATAGGGCTGTGATCGCTCGTTCCGGGGATTCTTACTTTCTCTTTGTAACATGTACACCAGCCATTTTAGAAAAAAATCCTATTCGTTACCACGAAGCGGGAGAAAATTCATCAAATTTTTCCTGAAATTCGGATCGAATTCCATTTTGTCAACTTCGATTCGCTCAATGCTAGTCCTCAACTACAAAATACAGGTGGATAAATAGAAACCACCAAGAATAAGCCACAAACTTCCAAAAATTAAGCAAATTATTCATTGAAATGAGTGTTAAAAGCCACCCAGAAGCATTTAAATAGATTGTATAGTGTATTTTTGTGATGAGTGAAGTATTGAAAAATTCAATTTGGCTTCTTCACTGAATTCTACACAAAAAATTGTCACAAAGTGCATTTCTTTTTAAGTAGTGGCTGCAATGACAGAGAATGGCGATTGTGCTGCTCCCCGTCATTGCACCCCTCAGATGCCGTGTTCATAGCTGATCGCAGCATCTGACATCAATATTATAGACTACATTTTTTTTCTTTTTTTAAATTATACATACTCTCATCCATTTGATTGCAAAGAGCCAGCAGGCCCTATCTTGATTGTAGATCCAGTGTGAAATCTCACGTGGCCCATGATGACATTATCATATTGGCTGGAGTGGTGATGTCATACGTCACCGGGTACAAGATTTCGTGCAGGATCTTTAATCAAGATGGTGGTAGCCAGCTCTTCGCGCTCAAATGGATGAGGTAAGTATATGTTTTTTTTATATTTTACTGCCATTCAGGGAAAATTTATTTGATACCACGAAGCACAAGGAAAGTCAGCTTTGCGGCGTATTGAATTTTCCCTGAAATTCGAAGCAAATTCCACTTTGTGGAGTCCGAATCGCTTAACACTAGTGTATAGGTTAGTCCAGCCAATCATTTTCCTAAGGGTACAACCACACAGCAGGGTTGTGATCTGGTCTGGTCGCGGCCAGCTGCAGTCATGAACCGTGCAGCCAATTAGGGTGCAGCTGCCTGAAATTTAACTAATGAAGAGCGCACTGTATAGGCAGTCTGAATTCTTAATGGCCATGCACTATTAAAGGTGCAGTGCCACCATTAATAATTCAGACCCAGTTTACAGTCTTCCCACAATGCACGAGCACCGACCGTGGGGCAGCCGCATGCGGATCCACTTGAATGGGGTCCGCGATCCGCATCCGACGGTCCGCACCGCAAAGAAATAGTGCATGCACTACTTTTTTGCGGTGCAGAGGCTGTGACTGCTGTGACTCTTGATGTTGACTCTGTAGTGCTTCAATGGGGTTCCGATCCGGTGCTTCCGCACCGCATCTCTGGGTTTGCGGACCCATTCAAGTGAATGGGTCCGCATCCGTGATTCAGGGTGCACACAGCCAGTGCCCCGTGTATTGCGGGCCGCAATATGTCCATGGCGGCGCAACGGCCATGTGCATAAGCCCTAACAGTGAGCCAACCCAGCCAACATCAAGAGTCACAGCAGGACAGAGTAGATGAGAGATGTGGGAGGAGGGGGCCCAACTGGTTAGTTTTAATATGTTAATTTACATCATGTAGGTGGCATAGCCAGGCCAAGACTCGACCCACACCAACCAAAGGCTCCAGTCGAATATAAAACACCACTTGGAGCCTGACATTTTCAACCTGCAAGCCCGGAGGCACAGAGGAGAGTTGTTTCCCTAGCAGGAGCAAGAGCAGAACCAGGACTTGGAAAGGGAAGAAGCAGTGTGGTATGACTGGTTTGTGTCACAGGTGGGACTGTGTTTTAGGGTCTGTTATTATCTGTGTTCTGGATTCTCCAGTGGCCCAAAAATGCTGGACATAAAGTGCAGCATACTGCACTGTTTTGTCTGGTAAAACACCATAGGGATGTTATCATGACGGACCCATTATATTCTATGTCAGGCTCCATTTCTGTCAGTGACTAGCAAATGTTCTGGCATTGCTGTCAGTTATTGTTCTGCTCCTATGACAGAGCAGAACAATGGAAATGTACAATGTACAGTTGTGTTCAAAATTATTCAACCCCCACTGAAATTGAGTGTTTTGGCCAGTTTGACATTGATTTTGATCATTTTAGTCATCTTGTTTACAATTAAATCAAAGAGGCACTTGTAAGTCAGACAAATATAACATAACATTTATAATGAAATAACCACAAATGTCTTTTCTGTGCTCACATCATTATCAGTTTTATTCAACCCCCAAGTGACATTCAATCTTAGTACTTAGTACAACATCCTTTTCCAGTTATAACAGCTTTTAAACGTGAAACATAGCTTGACACAAGTGTCTTGCAGCGATCTACGGGTATCTTCGCCCATTCTTCATGGGCAAAAGCCTCCAGTTCAGTCACATTCTTAGGCTTGCGCGCTGCAACTGCTTTCTTTAAGTCCCACCAGAGGTTCTCAATCAGATTTAAGTCTGGTGACTGTGATGGCCACTTCAAAATGTTCCAGCCTTTAATCTGCAACCATGCTCTTGTGGACTTGGAGGTATGCTTGGGATCATTTCCTGTTGAAAGGTCCAACGTCTCCCAAGCCTCAGGTTTGTGACGGACTGCATCACATTTTCATCCAATATCTCCTGGTACTGTAGAGAATTCATGGTATCTTGCACACGCTGAAGCTTCCCTGTACCTGTAGAAGCAAAACAGCCCCAAAGCATGATTGACCACCCGCCATGCTTCACAGTAGGCAAGGTGTTCTTTTCTTCATAGGCCTTGTTCTTCCTCCTCCAAACATAGCTTTGATCCATAGGCCCAAACAGTTCTAATTTTGTTTCATCAGTCCACGGAACACTATCCCAAAACTTTTGTGGTTTGTCCTCATGACTTTTGGCATACTGCAGTCAACTCTTCTTATTCTTTGGAGACAGCAAGGGGGTGCGCCTGGGAGTTCTGGCATGGAGGCCTTCATTACGCAGTGTGCGCCTTATTGTCTGAGCTGAAACTTCAGTACCCGCATGTGACAAACCTTTTTTCAGTTCCTCAGCAGTCATACGGTATTTTTCAACACTTTGCGCTTCAGGTAGCGCACAGCAGTCGAAGTCAGCATCTTCTTTCTGCCACGACAAGGTAGCGTTTCAACAGTGCCCTTTGCCTTGAATTTGCGAATGATGCTTCCTATGGTGTCTCTTGGTATGTTTAACATCTTTGCAATCTTATAGCCATTGCCCTTCCTGTGAAGAGAAATCACCTCTTCTCTTGTCTTCCTGGATCATTCTCTTGACTTCACCATGTCTGTAAACACACCAGTAAATGTCTAGAAGGAGCCGAGTATCACAGTCATTTTAAATCTGCCTAATTGGTGCTTATTATGCTTGATTGCTGCTCCTTGACATCCACAGGTGTTTTCAATACCTGATCGAAAACACTTGAATGAACCTCTGTTCTTAAGAGTGGTAGTCTTTAAAGGGCTTCTGTCACCCCCACTGATGTCATTTTCACTAGCTGACATTAGCTACTTGCTAATGTCAGCTGAGTTCAAACATATGTTTCCTAACTTTTTTCCTGTTTTCTATCTTCTAAAAAACTTACTTTTGTGATATGCAAATTATCTTCGCTACCAGCAATTTGGGGGGTACTTGCTGATAGCCGCCGCATCTTCATGCCCTGGGAACGCCCCCTCTTCTTTTGATAGACAGGGCCAGCGCGCTCTCCTCCTCCCGCTGGCCCTGTCTGCAGCTGCAATCCCGCGCCTGCACTGTATCGGTCTTTAGTCGGCGCAGGCGCTCTGAGTGAAGGACGCTCGCTTAGGCGCTCCGTCCTCAGTGCGCCTGCGCTGATGACGTCAGCGCTACACCCGGAAGAAAAGACGCCGGCATCCCTGGTAATGAAGATGCGGCGGCTACCAGCAAGTACCCGCCCAACTTGCTGGTAGCGAAGATAATTTGCATATCACAAAAGTAATTAGCAAGTAGCTAATGTCAGCTAGTGAAAATTACATCAGTGGGGGTGACAGAAGCCCTTTAAGGGGTTGAATAATTGTGTCAATGAAGAAATCACAAAAATAAATTTAATACTGTATTACAAAAACAATTTTAGTTGCATTTGGTTTTTTAAAAAGTCCTTGTAAGATTTCATTCTGAACACAATTACAAATGTACACTAAATTCCCTAAAACCCTTTACAGCATTGGGGGTTGAATAATTTTGAACACAACTGTAGATGAGAGCAGAGCACTATATCACAGCTGCTGTTTCTAATCTACAGCACAAGGATGGCTACTTCTTTGCCCTCCTTTAGCCCCTTCCTATCACAGCCAAAAATGCAGGGAGGGATTGGGCATGCGTGGCTTGGTCTGGTAGGCATTCGGGGGACCTGTACAAGGCCCTGAAATTCCTGCTCATGTTCTTTGATAGTCTCTGCTGAGGTGTGTATGTAAACCTGTCATGTGTGCTACAGTCTACTATACAGCCTGTCATATGTCAAGCATTTTTTTTTTCTTTTTTATTTCCACGAAAATTATGACTACTGCTATAGTGATATAAATACAGTGCTTCTTGGCCAGGTAAGATGACTATGCAGGAACCTGGCCCTGTAAATCAATAAGTAGAGGAAGAGACTGACAGAAGAGTGGCAAGGTTGCACAGAATGCTTTGGGCCCACCCTCAGTGCACTTAACGTCATATTTGCATATGAATTAAAGTACTTTTTTTTTTCCAGAATGAAGCAATCGATCACTAAATGGAAGGTATATGGTTTAACAGGGAATTTCCTCGTAACAGACACTCTTTAACTCATCATTATACCGTTTTATACAGTCGCCATAGCGTGTCAGATCCATACATTAGATAAATAAGTGTTTAGTCTTGAAGCCCCACATCAGATTTATTTACTGAACCATTTAAAATCTTAAACATGTGAAGCATTTCCAGGCTCTGATGTAGTCTATACTTGCTCTCCTGTCACATCCAGGGCCATTAAACACAACTCGACTGTAACAAAGTTTTAGTTGCTCTTGTAATTCTCCTTCCAGCGTTTTTCTTCTTATCTTACCTTTCACTTCCACAAATAATTGAGATATTTACATGGCAGCAGATGAAGTGAATATTTAGAGATGAGAGCTGAGCATATTTTCTGGGCTTACATATCCCTGGTGGATTCGGGTTAGACTTGTTGCAGCACTGGCTATCATTGATGTGATTATATTTCTATAAATAGGACCATCTTGCTTTGGTCAATGTCTCTGGCATATGAACACTAATTAAACTCTACATCACAATGCGAAATCAAATTTTAGTTCACAGGATTGCCAGATGGTTCCTATGGCAACTATTGTCAGGCTCCATAAAATCCAAAGGAACTTTGCTTGAAGTGCGGGCAGATATCAGAGCTACCTCTGTTGTTATAATAGTGTAGCAATATTTGAGTAGCACAACATTGGAACTGTACTCCATGGTGAATAGTCTGGAAGAGAATCAAGATGAATTGTACACCATCTGAATTCTTCACAAATGTACTGGAAGAAATACATTGATGTTTTGGATTACACAGGGCCAAAAGTAAAGACACATGAATTGAACAGAGTGTTTCTTGTATTGTTCTTCTCGAATGAGATATTGCAGCCTTTGTCTACATCCCAGGAGAGCTCTGTCAGACATGAGTCAGCAGCCAATCAGATTTACTGCCAATTGATTTAATTGGCATGTTACTGACCAGGGAAAGGAGTAGGGCAGAGAAAGAGGAAATTGTCTTCTACAATGAATAATTCATATAATTATGGAGAAGGTACAACACACATGAGACAATATTAGGCACAAGGTTACCACAAAGTTACACATCCTGCAGTATATGCAGCTACTCAATAACAGCTATCTGATGTATGTCTTTGTATTACTATGTCTAAAGCATGACAAAAAAATATCCAAATCTGATAAAATCATAACGACAATGTTGAGAGATTAACTTTTCCATCTGAACATATAAAATAAGCCTTCCTACAGAACCTCAAAATTATATCAACATCCTTTTGTTGACATTGGACAAAATCTTAAAAATCAAGCTTTTGTCAAGAATCAAAGGCCTAGACCCTACTTTGAGTTTGGGGTGAGCACCACAACTGTGGGCAAAAGCTAGATTTTTAGTAACCTTCAAAGAGTATATTCACATCTGGTAAATTTGTTGCAAAAATGTCTATTGTGCTCATGTGATGATCATGCAGGCACAGGTTGTCAGGTCACAGTATTTTCCCTTGGAAGTAAAAAACAATTTCCATTTCAATGACTGCAAGCAGAGATCTTGAAAGCTGCAAGGAATTGATTTGATACACAAAATATATTGGAAATTTGTGAGACTTTTTATTAGCCTTAATTGCTAAAAGCATAATACTCCTTTAGGCCTAATTCACACGTCCGCAAAATGGATCCGCATCCCATCCGCAATTTTGCGGAAGGGTTGCAGACCCATTCATTTCAAAGGGGCAGGAATGGTTGTGGATAGCACACTATGTGATGTCCGCATCCGCATTTCCGCATCCGTGTTTCCGCATCCGCGTTTTCGTTTCCGCAAAAAAATAGAACATGTCGCAATTGCGGACAAGAAAAGGCATTCTCTATATAGTGCCAGCAATGTGCAGTCCGCAAAATGCGGAATGCATATTGCAGCCGTCCGTGTTTTGCGGATCCGTGTTTCCGAGGTTTCCGCAAAACACACTACGGACGTGTGAATTAGGCCTTAGGCCTCATGCACACGACAGTATTTTGCGGACCGTATACTGCCCGTTTTTTCAGTTCAGTATACTTCAATGGGACCACAAAAAATACTGAAGTGTCTCCGTATGCCTTCCGTTTTACCGTTCAAATATAGAACATGTCCTATTCTTGTCCGCAAATCACTTTCAGTGGCTCCATTCAAGTCAATGGGTCCGCAAAAAAACGGAAAGCATACGGAAAGGCATCCGTATGTCTTCTGTATCCGTTCTGTTTTTGCTGAACAATCTATTGAAAATTTTAAGAACAGCCCAATTTTAATTATGGAATTAGGCCTTATTCACACGTCAGTAGTTTTTCTTTCCAGAATCACGGCCCGTTTTTTTTGCGGATCCGTGTTTCCGCAAAATTCTTCCATTTTTATTTTTTAGTGTCTCCATATACCTTCTGTGTTTCCGTATTTCCGCAAAAATCTGGAAGAACAAGAAAAAAAAAAAGATGTTTCCAGGGTAACTTTTCATTTCCTGTGGATCCGTAATTACGGATCCGCAAATACGGATGACATGCGGATGACTTTTGTAACCTTTCCGAATGTCATCCGGATTTATGCGGATCCATTCACTTCAACGGGGCTACGGTCTGCAATTTGTGGACAAAAGTAGGACATGCTCTACTTTTTTTACGGTTCTGCATTGCGGAAATGAAAGGATTTGCGGATGCGGAGAGCATACGGAATGCTCTCCGCATATTTTGCGGACCTATTGAAATGAATGGGTCTACATATCTTCCGCATTATTTACGCATTTTTGCGGATATAATGTGGAAAAAAAACGGACGTGTGAGTTAGGCCTTACTGTATATGCCATACGGAAAAACGGAACAGCGGAAACAAAATCGGATATGATAAAAACGGACCGCAAAACACTGAAAAAGCCATACGGTCGTGTGCAAGAGGCCTTGAAGAGAATGTGCAGGTATTGATCATTTTGTTTTAATAAGCACATGAAATGCTAATACGTGTATGAATAATATAATTCTTCCATTAATTAGAGTTCTCAGGTACTGGGGCCTAATATCAGAATTCAGTGCACACAAGAGATTGAGATCTGCTTCATGCACTCTATATCCATTTTGTGGTCCGCTAACCGCAGATGTGCAAAATACAGACATGTGAATTTCACAATTTTCTCACTCCCATAAGTAGAAATGACTATTTTTGTCTGCAAAACATACAAGAAAAGGACATGTTATCATTATCAGATCATGGGGGTCCAACACCCAGCACTTTACAATCAGTTGCCCTCCCAGGGAATAGTACAGAGAACAAAGGTGGTTCTAAGAGTTCTCTATGTAGTGGTTATTGCAGGAGATGAGCTGCAGTAACCGGGTATGGCCACTACACAAAGAACGGAGCCGTGCTTCCAGCTTCATTCTCTGTGTAGGCTCTGACAACTGCAGCGAATAGCTGATCAGTGAAGGTGCCTGGTGTCGGCCCCCCTCTGATCTGATATAGTTATCAGTATCTATAAACTGAAAAACCTCTTTAATATAGTTCTTATACTACAAATAAGTAGTGTGCCATGCATTTGCTTTATAATCTGATAGAACCTAAGGTAGCTTTTAAGTACATGGTTATATGTCATTGTTGCTACTTGAAATTAATATTCTAAACAGTGTTCCCTGTGTGTCTTCTATGGGATTATCAATGTCACCTGACTGTTATGACTGTTATAAACTAGTGGAGTCTTGTCATGTTCCCCCATAAACTGCAGCTACAGTCTTATGAGACACCCATAGCACCCCTTAGGTGATACGTGCACATCTGCTGCAGAATTTCTGTCAGGAGCCTATGTGGCAGATGCCAGCAAAAATGAAGGGCCAAAAAAATGCTATATTCAGCCGTATTTAATCTGGCAAAAGGCCTGTACTTACGCCATTATTTTGAATGGGATCTGGCGGGGCGGATGCCGGTGGATTTTGGCATATGCCGGATCTGGTGATTCAAGTATTCTGTTCCTATGCTGGAACAGAATACCAGAATTTGATTGTATGTGTGCACCTAGCCTTACCCAATGAACTGTGCCCATTGCTGCTGTCTTATACACTGATGAGCAATGTCTTGAGCTTTTGACTTTCAGGCTCTATATTTCACCATCCACTGTAGCTTTGAATGTGAGACTAGCATAATTTTATAGACAATCATCTTGGCTACCTCATACATACATTGGACTTACAACCATTTAGCATATGATTAGTTATGCAGATTATTGTCATGTTACTGCATTGTTACTGTTTTGCTCCTAATATTCAAAATTTTAATTATTTTGTAAATCCACCTTTGGCATTCAACACTGCCTGAACCCTTCTGGGCATGCTCTCGATCAGATTCAAACATGTTCCCAGGTTTCTTCTACACATTCCCAGGGTTGGCGCATACTGGTCAACTCACGAATACATCTTTTTCTTCAACTCTAACCACAAGTGTTTGATGGGGTTGAGGTCTGGGGTTGACTGTGGGGGCCAATCCAACACCTCTACTTCATTGAACCATTTCTTCGCCAGTCTCAATGTATGCTTTGGATCATTGTCCGTTGGAACACTATGGGCCAGATTTATCATTACTCTTGCAGTTCACTCCACTTTCAAAGAAGGCGTATGTGTATTTGAGTCAAGTCAAATTTATCATGGGCTCTTTCAGAGGTTGATAAATCTGGTGTATTTCTGGTTCCTAGTTGTATTTTGGCTTTGTCTTTGGAAAAGTCACAATTTTAAAAAAGTGATTTTGTCAAACATAAGCATGGTCATGAGTGGAGTGAGTTTGCGCAATTTTTGCGACTTTTGCGACTTTTAAAAAGTCGCAATAATAAATCTGTCTTGCAAGTGATTTACATACGACAAAACGCCCATAAACTTGGTTTTGGAGTGAGTGGCGTAAGTCTCCAAAAAGTCGCAAAAAATTGCGCAATTTGGCTTTTTGCGCAATTTTTTGCGACTTTTCGACTCCAGAAAAGTGACTTAGGCTAATGATAAATCTGGCCTTATGTTGTCCTTTTCATACCCAGAGTATTCTAGTGTACGAAGTAACTCATCTTGTAGGATACTCACATATAGCTCAGCGCTGAGACCACCATCGATTCTGGTCAAATAATAACAACTTTGGCTGTGAAACAACCTCATATCATCAGGCTTCCTCCATCAAACTTGACAGTTCCTTCAATTTCTCGATCCATTAACCCCCTTTTCCCTTGTTTCTTTTAGCCCCATTTGCACCCATCAGAACCCAGTCTATTGACATTTGTCTCATCGCTCCAAATCACTCGTTTTCAATCTTCTACTGTTCACTGTTCATACTTTGTTTAAAACTCGATCTGGCATTTCTTATGACAATATTGAAGTCGAGGTTTCTTTACCTTTTTTCGGGTCACCATTCCAGACTTGCGTAATTGTCGTCACTCAATGCTTGCATGGACATCTGTGATCTCACTATTACGAAGCATATGAGCCACCTCCACTGCCGTGTTTGTTGCACCAGAACTGATAGACCTTGTGATGAGCTGATTGTTGACTTAGATATTTTTCCTGGACGTCTACCTCTTGGCTTTGGAAATGATGGATGGATTTCATTTAGTATTTTTCCAACTGTCATGGCATTCACATGATGCAGTTTGGCAATTTTCTTGGCCGAGATACATGAGCTGGATGATGCTGTTTCTCTTTTCTTAAGAAATCCTCTTCACAGCTTCTCCTGGATTCAATCGAGTGACCTTTTGCTTGGGAATCAACCTAATAACAAACTGAGCTATTAGGGAATGTGAGAACAGGTTTTAATTTGTAGTATAGAAGAAAAAGATTGTTCCGTCACCAAGAGCAAAACAGTAACAATGCAGTTACATGACAAGAATCTACATATATCCAAATATGCCAAATAGCTGCAAGGCCAATTTATGTATGAGATCGCCATAATGATTGTCTATAAAATGGTGGTAGTCTCATGTTCGAAGCTGCAGTGAATGGTGAGATATGAAGCCTCAAAGTCAAAAGTTCAAAACTTTGTTACCCTTTTGCTCGTCAGTGTATATTTTGCCATCCTTGCCCCCTCCATGTACTGTGCCTGCAGCTGCTGCTTATTATATAGTGTGCCATACCCCCTATTAACTGTGCCTGCTGCAGTTACACCCTCTCTTTCTCCCCAATGTTGACTTACTGTTTCTGCTGCTGTAGCCAGCTGCAACTGTAGCCCGGTCAGTCAGATCATAGTGTGATGCGTGCTCACAGGCGAACAGGGCCAGGACAAAGTATTTTGGTGCCCTAGGTATGTTAGGTAAATGGTGCCCCCTTGTAGAATTAATTACAAACTACCTTATTTGCTAATAAATTTAGTTTTAAAATATTTTACAAGGTGAAGACACAGAATACTAAGGGCGTCATTTATTAAGACTGGTGTTTTTGACGCCGGTCTTAATAAACTTCTATATCTTGAGGTGGATCCGCTGGAGTTCTGAAGAGGCGCCGGCCTCTTCATAACTTCGGTGGATCCACGCTGCTTCTAAATGTAAGACTTCCTAGCTGTCTTACATTTAGACCTTTTTCCATGTCTAAAACAGGTGTAGAAAATCCTAAATGAGATGGGCCTGTCCCCTTCCTCGCCACGTTGCCAATCTGCGCCTGAAATATGCCTAATATAGGCGTATTTCAGCTTAATAAATGACCCCTAAATATTTAATCCAGTCACTCCTAACTCATGTTTGTCTGATTGGTCTTCTCTGTTAGGCCTTATTCACACATCAGTGTTTAGTCAGTGATTTCCATCAGTGATTTTGAGCCAAAACAAGGTACTGGTTAAAAACATAGAACAGGAGCAGATCTTTCCATTATACCTTATGTCTGTGTAGGCTTCACTCCTGGTTTTGGCTCACAGTCACTGATGGAAATTACTGACCAAATACTGACTTTGTGAATAAGGCCTTAGACCCAGACTTCCATGAAAAGCTCTCCCAAAGACTGCAGAGTCACTTTGACCAGTGTTGTAGCTATAGGTGGTTTAACGAATCATAAAAAATGAGGCAGCACTCCAAAATAAGTGACGAGAGAAGTCGATTCCCTTTATTCACCCATCCAGCAACGTTTCAGCCAAGTACAAAGGCCTCATTGTGCTGGGCTTGAAATGTCGCAGAAAGGGTGAATAAAGGCAATCGACTTCTCTTGTCAAATATTTTGGAGTGCTGCCTGAAGACTAGAAGATTTGTACTTAATCTTTTTCTCTTCTAACTATTGTGCTGCTCTTTCTTAGTTTTTTTTTCTATAGGGGGTTAAACAGTGGCATCGGGGCCTGTGGACCCGAAGACCAAATGATGCATAGTACCTTGGGCACCTGTTACAGATGTTATAGATTGGGGCAAAACCACCTACTGCAGTACCTCATAATGCACATTTCAGCTACTGAAAAACATAGGGGTGCATCTACCCTTTCTGCTGCCTGAGACAAAAACTGAAAAGGGGACAACCCTCCCCCCCCCATGCCAAATTCTCAACCTAACCCTTCCCTCCAGCCATACTGTTAAATGCATATTTGGAAAACATATAATGCTACAAAACATACTGGTTAAGGCTACATGCCCACGACAGTTGTTTTTCTCGGTTTCCGTTTCATTTTTTTTTTTTGCGGATAGGACAGGAACCCATTCATTTCGTTGAAATTTATTCGGCTCCTTCTTTGGCACTGCACCCAAAGGGGACCCTCATAAATCCTCTAACGGAGGTAAAGTTAACAGACCCATCATCATACCCAACAGCACTTCCTTTACTAACTTTCCGAAACAACCCCTGGATGGTCCCCTGCCAACGGTAAATTCCTAATGCCCAAAACTGCCCCCGATGGAACAAACGGAATCCGGAACACAAAATTAAAATCCTCCCGCGATAATGCCAACGCTTCCTCATTAGGATACCTACTTAGGAACGGCTCCATCCTTTCCAGCCGCACCGGCGTCATTCCCTTTTGCAGCACAGTATCCCCCTTTCCGATTTCCCCCCTTAAAACATCTATTGACGCCGTGACTACCCCCGCAAGTGGAGCATTCATGCTTGAACTTACACTTTGCCCCAAATTTACATGCCCCTTCATTGAATAGGAAACATAACCCATTTGTGGACGCTGCTGCAAAACTGGATTGACCCAATCCACCACCCTCTGAACGAAAGGACTTCCCTGGCCTATCTGGCACCATCACCTTCACCCACAAAGCAATATCCTTGTGGTCCCACCTAATACTCAGGCGCACCGCGTTCTGCTGCCTGAATTGCGCATCATAACACAATAGCGTCTAAATAACAATACAAAGCAGAACAATGTTCTGGCACTTTCTCACCCACCATGCTAGCAAAAATTGCGAAAGTCTGAAGCCAATTCGAGGTGCGAGGAATTAAACAGTATCGCCTCTTCTCCTCCTCATCCTTCTTGCTCTTATCCTTCTTCATCCTATCCAAATTAAACCGCTCTATAGGAAGCAGGGAAAATATATCCATGTACTGCCCTTTGCAAACCCGCTCCCTCACTTCGTGTTTGAAGTGCACCCCTAACGGCCCCTCGAAACAGACATAGACTTCACCTTTGCCACATTATCCAAGTGCAGACCCTCGTCCGCCGTACCCTCATCCACTGTACCCCCTCACTTGCGTATGCACAGACACAGCCCCCCTCATTGTCGTTACACCAGCATCCCGCAAAGCTGACCCCATGGACACCCCAGTACCCCCAGCTGCCGATCTGCTTCCACCAGACCCCCAGCACCCCATGCCTGATTCGGCAATGGCTGAGCGACCCCAGCCCCTGTTAATAAGTCCACTAAACCGCCCAGACAGCATTCCCTCCCTACAGCCGCAACTCCAGAATCCCGATGCGACGAGCCGCCAGCTTCCCCAACCTCATCGGACCAGTCGTCAGATGATCTTGAACTCCCGCGTACTTGGCATTTAGAAGTCGTCTCAAGGGATGACGGTCCAACGCTGAAGGAATGGGATCCACGAAGTCAAACTTGAGAAGGCTGTGCCCCTCCCCCCCCCCCTTCTGCTCCTGGACAGCAGTTGGCGTTGTTACCAAAGGAATGCACATCTATCAGTGCAGGCTAAACCAGGCCAGCCATGTGCTGCCCGTTCCCTACTGCTGGTCCTGAAGCTTCCTCACAACCTCCTGTCTGGATTCTTGCAAAATATATGCAACTGCCACACCCACGCCGGGCAGGCTCCACAGTGGGTTGAAAACCTGCCTCTCCAGCTCCTGCATCATCGATGCCTGCTGCTCTGGAGTGGGAAGAGGGAGCCCTCCCTGGGCACCGCCTCACCACAGGATTCCTCCCACACTGGGGAGACCTAGGAGAATCCTGGCCACTAAATTGGCCATCTCGCTACCTGCTGCGGGGAGGCATCCATCAGAGCAGCCCCCAGCACACTCTCCATCTGCCCCAGGAGCCACTCAGGACCCCGAGAATCAGCTGCTGACAACAGCTGCTGAAACATAGCCTCAAGTCTGCCATGGATCAAGGGTAATGGGATGGAGTACAAAGTGTTGCAGGGCAGGTGTGGATTGTCCCCTTCAGTACCCAAAATGGCACCTCACTCTCCCCCTGCATCCCTTTTTAACCCTAACACCCCCCCTCATTCAGTCTGCCCCACCTCCCCATTTAAATCCACCACTCATCATCCGGCGTGCTTCCCTTAACCACCCCCCATTATGCTTTCTCCAAAGGCTTCGCATCCAGTCCTGCCTTACTTGATGAACAGTTTGTTATTATTGGAAATTAGAGGGCAATACATGGAAGGGGTAAAAGAGGATAAAACCACAACTTCCAACATGTCCAGGCTGTTATTAAGTGATCCCAGTGAACGTTACAGAGAGAGGGGCATAGGGAGAGAGAACTACAACTCCCAGCATGTCTAGATTGGTATTATGTGGCCTCGGTAGACATTATAAGGAAAGTGGTAAAAGAAGAGAGAGTTACAACGCCCAACAACTCTAGGATATTATTATGTATTAAAGAAAGGCATAGTAATATATAAAATCACACAACATCAACATGAAACCATACACAGATAATACAAGTTATGAGAAACATTGTCCATTTCCCACAGTCATCATTAAGACCTGGCACCCCTAAAGGGTACAGACTGGTTGGTATTGGTTGGCACGCTGGCAGTGGAATAATAAAGGTGTCCATCTTATTGGAATTAAATTACATATCTTAGTTTATGGCTGATGTAGGAATAAGTAAATATAGGAATAAATAAATAAAACTGACAATGAATAAGTCTCCCTGCACTCTCCCTCTCTAATATTCTTCTATTAATCGTTTTCTGAAACACTGACCCTAGTGCATGAGCACTTGCCAGTTGCCACATCTCTCCCTATGCTCAGCTCACAGGACAATGGCAGAGACTGCTTTGGATGATGGTTTTATAGGACTGTGACATCACAAGGATGACTATCTGTGGATTGGCTGGCTGCACAGCATTATGGGTGATCTTGCGTGCCTGAACTGTGCTATGTCCAGACAGGGTACAGCAGCAGGACGTAGCTTTTCAATGTCAGGTCAGAGTGCAACTCAGCACGAATAGCTCACCGGATGTCCTAAGAGGCTGTGCTATCCATAGCAGGAGAGGTCAGTTTATTTTATTTATTTTTGCCTGATTTTTGCCTGAGGTCTGAGAAAGATTGGGGGTGTGATCTGAGGTCTGATGAAAAGTTATTTTTCCTTATTTTCCACCTCCAAAACCGAGGTGCATCTTATGGTCAGGTGCATCTTCCATAGTGGAAGTCAGTTTCTCTATGTAATCATATAAGGACCTCAATGTCAGTCTTATAGGACTGAACAGAGGAACTGACTTCCTGTCCACACAACAGCTGCTATGTGATGCAGTGAGCTTCATTAGAAGTCACATGTCTATACATCAAGTCACATGATCTAACTGCTAAAAGTAATGAAGGCTAAAAATATACCAGTACATTTACAAATGGGAGGGAGAGGTCAAAACATTAGTTTCTGGGAGGTCTCTTAAAGTATAACTGTCAAATTTTTTTTTGTTTTACTATTGGATTTTGGTGATTAATATCACCTTGTTGGCCCTGTTTTAATTTCTGATTATTTAATAAATAACCCCTAAAAGCCACCTAAAAGTCCCCAGTATTGGCTATTGTTACCTGAGATAAAATCAGGTTGCTATGCTCCTTCCGTCTACCAGATGAGGACGGAGCACGCTGCGTGCACTGGGAACTGATAGTGAGTCAGCATTGTAAGGGAATGTATAAAAAGCCAGGTTCTTCCTGACAGGAGATAACAGTGCTCGGCTGTGTGTGTGATCTTCTCCACATGCCTGTGCTTGGCAGACACTCCCTTAGCAGTTCTGGAGAATGTGGCTGCTCAGTGTACAAATGACAGCCTTATCTGATAAGAGGAGAGCTTGTAGAAGGACTACAGGCTTCAGCCAGACCTGGGAACTTCACTGCAAGACCCCCCTATGCAGAGCTGGTCTTCACTAACTTCACTGCAAGACCCCCCTATACAGAGCTGGTCTTCACTAACTTCACTGCAGGTGTCCTATGGATTAGCCTCAGGGCTGAGGGCGGCCATCTTAACAGAATAGTGAAATTGCAGTTTTATGCAGACTGGTTGCTAAGGGCTGAATCTTATTAAATAAGGGGTAAGTAAGTCTAATAGTTATGGATTCAGGAATATTATCATATTAGTAACTACATATATGAAAACTGAAATTAGGGTCTAAATGTGACAGTTATCCTTTAAGAGTCATTGTTCTTTTACCCATTTCAATTAATTTAATACAGAAGGGTTTAACTTGCAAATATCTAAATCACTTCATTTTAAAAAAATCATGGCCAGTAGGGGTCTCACTTCCAGCTAATTTTCTGTCCACAGCCTGTTGTCAGGCAAAATCCGACCCTAGTAACAGAGACACAGAAGACAGCAGAGAGGGAGTAGGGGCATGTCAGAGCTAGTTGAGATCCTATGCCTGATAAAAGAACTGCTTCTAAACAGTTTTGTAAATTATAGGAGCCTTTTCTGCCTCTGTAAGTGTGATTTCACCCTCCTTATCTGTTCTGTAAGCTTCAGAGGTGAAAACAAACAGTGCTGACAGATTTTACAGAAAGGATAGGCTCCCTGTTTCGGAATGAAACACACCTAGCTCTGCAGCTGAATCAGGGAATAATATGGCTGGGTGAGGAAGAAATAAAAGGCGATGTACACCTTTGGAAGCAATTTTTGTTTATGATTGCATTTTACTCTTTTTTTGCTAAAAATAATATTGTAAATTGGCCTTTATTAAAAATATTGAGCCATTCTGTCACAAAGGGTTACCTTTTTTTTCTAGCTGTGTGCCTGTGTGTGACTTTCATTTTGTGCCAGTCATCTAATAACCCTTATCTCTAAACTACTAAGAGGTCATAAACAAAGATAAGAACTGAACTATAATGAGTGTTTATAAGGGCAGAGAGCAGAGATAAGGAGTCTGTCTGCTCCCCAGATGAGGGAAAAGACAGACAATCCACAGGCTGCTTCTAAAGCATGTCATCTTTGTAAACTTAACAGGACTCCATATTTTTAATAAAGATCAACTGAAAAAATTATTTTAGCTCAAAATAAGTACAATGCAATAATAAAAAAAAATTGCCCCCAAAGAACCTTTAATGAAATACAAATAAAATTCTATTCCTTCACAGTTATGATTGTACAAAGAAGCACAGCCATTATGCAAACTTTTTTTTTTTTTTTTTAACTCAAGTGTCCTTTAAAGTTCTGGATTGTAATAGGTGGCAATGCGGCCAACTTATCTTGTGGCACAATTTGCCATTGACTTGTACAGAGATACACCTTTTATAAGTTGTTTTCCTTTAAACATGCGAATAATAGGGAATAATGAATTAATAGACTAAATAAAATCTATAGAATAGTGTTGGGCAAGCATGCTTGGCCGAACACTAGTTCGGCTCGAGCATCGGGATGCTCGGCACATCGCGGTGTTTGGCCAAATATCACGTGTGCTCAAGCACGATGCTCGAGTCTCCTACCAGCACGTTTGTTTACTGCCACGCAGCCAATAAATGTGCAGGTTAAGTACTGCCATTCACTGTAATGCCATAGCCATGTTGCCTGCTGGCATTACAGTGATTGGCTGGCTGGAACGCGTCAGCACCCGATGACACGTGTTCGGCTCAGTCTTAGTCAGGGAGAGCTGGAGAGTAGAAGGGAGAGATAGTGTAGGGAGTGAAATAGGAATATTTTTATTTTTTTACTTGTTATAGACCCAAAAGTCATTTTAATGACTATTGTGTGTGGCACCAATATATATTTTTAGCGCAACCTGCTCTAAACTGCTAAATCTTGTTAGAGAACCAAAAGTCCTTTTAGGACTATTGTGTGTGGCAGCAACATATATTTTTAATGCAACCTGCACTAAATTGCTAAAACTTGTTAGACCCAAAAGAACTTTTAAAGACTATAGTTGTATCTGGCAACAATATATATTTTTAGCGCAGCCTGCTCTAAATAGCTTGCAATTGTTTGGCCGCTGCAGACAGCGACATTATCTGAGTTACATCTCCTGTCTAACATGTGTGCAGCCTAAAAATATCTGTGACATCCAGTATACTTTTTCCATAGACGATGTCCGCTGCGGACAGTTACATTACCTGCGCTACATCTCCTGTATAACGTTTGTGTTTCCGAAATATCAGTGACATTCAGTCTAATTGTTTTGCTGCTGATGGCAGCGACATTACCTGCGCTACAACTCCTGTATAACATTAGAGCATCCGAAAAATCAGTTACATCCAGTGTAATTTTTTTCACCGCTAGGGACAGTGACATTATCTGCGATACATCTCCTGTATAATGCGTGCATAGCCTAAAAATATCTGTGACATCCAGTGTACTTTTTCTGTAGATGAATAAATAAAAAATAAAAAATAATTTGACGCACAGGGCTGTCGATTCACCAGCTTAGGTGCTCTCGGTTGAGTAGCTTCACCCTGCTACTAAAAAAGCAATGAATGTGTAAATAATATAACCAGGCACACTAAATGGTCACTGGGCACACATTTTATTGACAATATTGACACAATTGGGCTAGCAAAAAATATTTTTTTATATTTTTTGCTAGCCCAATTGTGTCAATATGGTCAAAAAAATGTGTGCCCAGTGACCATTTAGTGTGCCCGGTTATATTATTTACACATTTTTCTGTAGATGGTGCCCTCTGAGGACAGTTACATTACCTGCGCTACATTTCCAGTATAACGTTTGTGGAACCTAAATAGCAGGCAACCTGTGGCCAGCAGGCTGCCTGTTTAAATACTGACTAGCAGGGGTCATGTGACGTGGCCAGCGTCACATGAGTGACCCGGTAGCACACAGTTGAGCACCGAGTGCCCAGCTCGGTGCTCAGACTTATCCAGGTTGCTTGGGGAACCGAGGATGCTGGCCGCGCTGAGGAGAGATGTCTAAGAGATGAGCACGCTAAACGCACCCTCGCTCCTGCACAGAGGCAGGGCACCGGCGGCGCTGAGGAGAGAGAGTGCATCATCGGCGCCCCGTGACAGTTCCCCTCCCCTTACGCAGGGCCACCGGACCCAAGACTTCAGACGACAGCTTCTCAGGATGGTCTACATGAAATTTTTTAACCAGTCTAGGGGCATGAACCTCCCTAGCTGGTACCCAAGATCTTTCTTCGGGTCCATAGCCCTTCCAGTTCACCAGGTACTGTAAAGAATTACACACTCTCCTCACATCCACAATCTTAGACACCACATACTCCACAGAATCATTAACAAGAACCGGCGGAGACGCGGCTTGCGATGGTACAACAGGTTCAATATATCTTTTAAGTAGAGATTTGTGAAACACATCATGAATGTGGAACGATCTGGACAGTTCCAACCTAAACGATACCGGGTTAATCACCTCCGTAATTTTACGGCCCTATAAAATGAGGAGCAAATTTTCTAGAAGCTACTTTGAGTGACAGATTCTTGGAGGACATCCACACCTTATTCCCAACCTGAAAGTTCACCCGCTTAGAACGTCTCCTATTGGCCTTGATTCTCTGAGTATTGTGAGCTTTCTCTAGGTTCACTTGAACCCGAGCACAAACTGTGACAGTTTTGAGGAGACTTTATCCATCTCTGGGTTAGACGAGGAGACGGATGACCCAGAATGAAAACGAGGATTGAAACCATAGTTACAAAAGAATGGGGAGACACCAGCAGAAGAATTAACACGGTTATTCAGAGCAAATTCAGCCAACGGAAGGTATTTAACCCATAATTGCTGGTTCTCAGCAACATATGACCTGAGAAATTGTTCCACAGACTGATTGAGGCGTTCTGTCTGCCAATTACTCTTAGGGTGATAGGCGGACTAAAAATAATCTGACATTTCTGACAGAAAGCCCTCTAAAACTTGGACACAAACTGCACAACCCTGTCAGAAACAATATTCTCCAGAATACCATGTAAACGTACAATCTGCTTCACAAATATAGACGCCAGGGTCTTAGCATTCGGGAGTTTAGACGGGGAATAAAATGAACCATTTTGCTGAACCTGTCGACCACTACCCAAACCACATTCTTACCCTCCGCAGGCGGCAGATCAGTGATAAAGTCCATCGAGATATGAGACCAGGATCTACTGGGAATGGGTAGGGGTCGCAGGTCACCAGCAGGGTGAGACCTAGGGGTCTTAGACCTAGCACAAACCTCGCAGGCCGACACATAGGACTTGACATCCCTAGTTAGAGTGGGCCTCCAATATGATCTAGAATCCAGCTCCTTAGTACCCTCAATACCAGGATGTCCACACATAATGGAATCATGACACTCCCCCAACAGTCGGAGACAATACTGTACAGGGACAAACAACTTATCTGTTGGAGTGGGTGCCGGGGCCAGATGTTGTTCAGCCTTAATGAGAGTCGTGATATCTAGGGACAAGGCTGCTAAGAAGATATTAGCTGGTAGAATGGGTTCTGGTGGTGCATCCGTAGGCTGAAACGCACAGAAGCTCCGAGACAATGTGTTAGCCTTCACCTTTCTACTTCCTGGCCTGAATGTGATGGGGAAATGAAAACGTGTAAAAAACAATGCCCATCTGGCTTGACGGGGATTTAATCTCTTAGCAGACTCGAGAAACATTAGGTTCTTATAATCAGTGACAACAGTGACATAATGTTTTGCCCCTTCAAAAAAATGTCTCCACTCCTCAAATGCCCATTTAATGGCCAGAAATTCATGATTCCCTATGTCATAGTTTCTCTCAGTGGGGGAATATTTTCTGGAAAAGAAAGCTCAATGCCTCAGGTGCATAAGGCTAGAGGGACCTTGTGAAAGGGCCGCCCCTGCCCTGTCCTCAGAAGCATCCACCTCCACAATAAAAGGTCTCTCCTGATCTGGCTGGATGAGAATGGGAGCGCTACTGAATGTTTTCTTTACGGGTTTCAAATGAAGTTAAGGCCTCAGTAGACCAATTTTCCAGATCCGCCCCTCTTTTAGTGATGTCGGTCAATGATCTAGCAATTACCGAAAAATTCTTTGTGAACTTACGGTAGTAATTAGCAAATCCTAGGAAACGTTTTAAGGCCTTTAAAGATGATGGTCTTAACCATCCTTTAATCGCTAGTACCTTGATAGGATCCATTTTGAAGGCGTGAGAAGTCCGAACATGACTGAGAAAAAGTATCTCCTGTGCCCCAAAGACACACTTCTCTTGTTTGGCAGATAACTGATTCTTTCTCAAAACCTCCAACACTTGTTTAACATGAAACACATGAGATTCGAAATCAGCGGAAAAAATAAAAATGTCGTCAAGGTAGGCAATGACAAATTTTTCCCAAGAACTCTCTGAGAATATCGTTAATGAAGTTTTGGAAGACAGCTGGGGCATTGCTCAGTCCAAAAGGCATAACCAGACATTCAAAGTGTCCAGCCGCAGTATTGATAGCTGTCTTCCATTCGTCTCCCTCCATGATTCGGATTAAGTTATATGTCCCCTTCAGATCTATCTTAGAGAACCAGGCCGCGCCTAGTACCTGGTTAAACAAATCAGGAATCAATAGGAGGGAGTATCTATTCCGGATAGTAATCTTATTTAATCTCCGGTAATCGATACAAGGTCTGAGACCACCATACTTCTTCTTAACAAAGAAAAACCCTGCCCCCATGGGAGAGACAGAGGGTCTAATGTGCCCCTTAATGAGACTCTCTTTAATATAATCCTCCATGGCCTTGCGTTTGGGCTTAGAAAGATTATAGATGCGCCCCTTAGGAAACCTGGCACCCTCTACTAATACTATGGAGCAATCATAAGGTCTATGGGGTGGTAGAACCTCTGGGGTCGATGATGAGAACATCTGTATATTCCTTAAAGACTGCGGGTAATCTATCGGATTCTACTGAGACCCCAACCTGTACCACAGAATAGCATGAGTCACACATAGGTCCCCATCTCACCAACTCCCCTCTGGTCAAAGCAATAGTGGGGTTGACACACCAAAACAGTTAAAGAAATCTCTGAGGTACACAACCTCAGGGGGGTGGAGTCGATAGCCATGATGTGGATAGATGTAGTTAGAACAAAAATTGGAATACCCTGTCTTATGGCATACCCACGGTCAATAAAGCTGGCTGCTGAGCCAGAGTCAATAAAGGCCTTACCCGACCACTTGTTAACACCCAGAGATATCGTTATGGGTACTAAAAGCTTACGCTTCATAATATCAGGGTGTACCTGGTCTTTTGGTTGCCTTGCCTTGGACGATTTGACGGAGAGGATCTTCTTAGGGCACTGGGTAATCCAGTGGTCAGGATCTCTGTAATAAAAATAGACTCCACGTCTGCAGCGCTGATCCCCTAACCCCCCCCCAGGTCATGCCGACCTGCATTGATTCTTCGGGGGAGACAACGGCTCCGCTTCTGGAACAGACCTCAGGCTGGACCACCACCTAAAGAAGAGAACCGCCGTTCCTGTCATCTCTCTCTAACCCGTCGGTCGAGTCGAACAGCTAGGGTAATCGTCTCCTCTAGAGTCTCTGGAAGCTGATAAATCACTAGAAGTTCTTTTAGGTTATCGGACAGACCTCACCTGGACTGACTCTTAAGGGCTGGTTCATTCTAAACTGAGGGAACACACCATCTTCTAAATTAGGTGCAATACTCCTCCGCGGGTTGATCGCCCTGAACCAGTGCCTTAAGAACAGTCTCGGGACATTATTCGCACTATACCTCCTTTATAACGTGTCTGCATCCTAAAAATATCTGTGACATTCTGTGTACTTTATTTGCGCATACACTTACAAAACCTGCTCTACTGTACGTGTGACATACTTGCAAGCATATATACCATTTAATATGCGCAAGGCGAGCAGTAAGAGACAGGGAAGTGGCTGTGCTACTGATGGTGGACACAGAGGGCACGGTGAAACTATGCCTGCTGCCAGAGCACAAGAAACACACTCATCCACGATACCTAGCTTCATGTCCCAGTTTGGAGGGTGGCGCAGGACACCACTCTCGAAGTCAGACCAGTGCGACCAGGTGGTCGGTTGGATTCCAGAAGATAACAAGTGATACCACACACGGATAATCTGAGGAGTGCTTTTCATCACCATTCCTTAAATTAGGCCTCTGGCCAAGCCCACTTGAAGAGGGACATGAGGAGATCTTGTGCCCTGATTCCCAAACTCTTGAGCATCCACAATCACAAGAAGATGAAGGTGGGGAACGGAAATTAGTGTTTCACAAGGTGGATGATGATGATGAGACACAATTGCCAATAAGTCAACTGCAATTAGTGTCTCAAGAGGTTCATGATGAGGATGAGACACAGTTGTCAATAACTGAAGTTGTTGTTAGGTCAACAAGTCAGGAGGATGACCAGAGTGAGGACCACCTCGGTAGATGATGAAGTCACTGACCCAACCTGGGAAGGTGGCAAGCTGAGTGAGGACAGCAGTACAGCGGGGGAGGGATTTGCAGCACTGCAACAGGCTGGAAGAGGCAGTGGGGTGGCAAAAGGGAGATGGCGGGCCACACCAAACAAGCCCGCAACTGTTCCCCGGAGCACCCCCAGCATGATCCGCCACATGGCATCAAAGCACCCTAATAGGTGGGCCAAACGCCTGGGTCCACAATCAGTGTCTGTGGGTCACACCAGTGCCTCCTCTTCCCCTGTGTTATGTGTTGGCCAATCCCCTGTCCAAGACGCAGGCCCAGATACCTCTCACCATGCACCTGGACCTTCCCAAACACCATCAGCTAGCACATCTACTTCTGTGTCCCATGCAGCGTACAGATGTCTATACCCTAGCACTTTGAAAGAAAGCACAAATACCCAGCCACCCACCCACAGGCCATAGCGCTAAATGTGCACCTTTCACAATTGCTGGCCCTGGAAATGTTGCCATTTAGGCTTATGGACACTGAGGCTTTCCGCAGCCTGCATTACTCTGTCCCCAGCCGCCAATATTTTTTACGGTATGCAGTCCTAGCCTTACACCAGCATCTGTCCCCTAACATCACCCGTGCCCTGACCAATGCAGTTATTGGTAAGGTCCACTTAACGACTGACACATGGACAAATGCTTTTGGCCAGGGATGCTACATTTCCCTGACGGCACACTGGGTAAACGTTGTGGAAGACGGGAGCGAGTCATACCCTGGGATGGCACAGGTGGTACCGACGCGAAGGATTGCGGGCCCTACTTCCATCAGAGTTTCCGCCGCCACTTACGTTAGTGGCTGGAACCCCCTTCTCCTCCTCCACCTTCTCCTCCACTTCCACCTCTGAATTATCATCTTGCAGCAGCCATTAGTCAGTAGCTGGAAGCAGTGTAGAACTGCATTGGGGAAGCGGTAACAGGCCGTGTTTAAACTGATCTGCTTAGGTGACAAACAGCACACCGCCGCAGAGCATTGGCAGGGGATAAGGGACCAGACTGAGCGGTGGCTCTCGCCACTCAACCTAAAACCAGGCATGGTTGTGTCTGATAATGGACATAACTTGGTGGCGGCTTTGGAGCTCGGCAAGTTCACACACATACCATGCTTAGCCCACGTGTCCAACCTAGTTGTTCAGCAATTTCTCAAAACCTACCCCAATTTGCCTGAGCTATTGGTGAAGGTGCACCGCGTGTGTGCCCATTTCTGCAAGTCATCTACAGATTCCGCCAGTCTGGCAATGCTGAAGCAGCACTTGCAATTGCCAGCTCACTGACTGTAGTGCAACGTGAGCGCTCGCTGGAACTCGACGTTCCACATGTTGGGCAGGCTATGTGAGCAGCAGAGGGCAGTATTGGAATACCAGCTGCAAACATGGTCGTCGCCTTTCCAGTCAGCTACCGCTCTTCACAAGCGACGAGTGGGCATGGATGTCTGACCTCTGTGAGGTTTTAAGCAACTTTGAATAATCAACACAGATGGTGAGCGGCGATAACATAGTAACATAGTAACATAGTATATAAGACCGAAAAAAGAAAGACATTTGTCCATCCAGTTCGGATATTTGCGTAACCATCCCACTTCTGTGTATACTCAAACAGTCGCTGTTCACAATTAGGCGGACACTTTGCTTGGGGAAGAGATGGAAATGGAGGAAGACAGTACACAGAGTAATAGCAAGACCATCTTTAGTTCATCTTCTCAGCGCAAATTGGATGATGATGATGAGGAGGAGGAGCAGGTGTCACGGCTGTATGTGAGCAACAAGAGCATACACAGTGAATTAGCTACTGACTGGACCCAAACTAGGGAACATAAAGGGAGACCCCTGTCAGACCCTAAAAGCTCTCCCTATGCTGCTAAGCCCATGTCCAGATCCAGATGTTGGATCAGACATGCCCGCGTACCTAAGGCTGATGACCACTGTAACCCCTACAATAGTGGAAGGGGCACGGCCACCGGTGCCCTGCTCAGTATATGGACGGAACCGGGGTCGCCTCGGATCCAGTCAGCAAACAAACAGAAACACACAATGTCTGCACACTTAACTGAAGGAGCTGCAGCAGCAGTGAACACAGATCCAAAGTCAGCAGACAATATCCGAAGTACTTGCTTCAGCAGAACACAGGTCCAGTGAAAAGATATCACACAAGTGAAGATACTCAAGCGAGAGATACAACTCAAATGAAAAGTATAATCCGCACGATTAAACAGGAAGAGGGGTCTTTTATAGGAAGAGGAATCGATCACAGGAGGGACAGCTGGGAGGAGGGAAACTGAAAGTAAAGACCTCATCACAGGGGCGGAGAAACAGAGCAGAGAGAACTCCTCCAAGCTCTAGTAGTGACATCATCACAGGGGTGGAGAAACAGAGCTGTGAGAACGTCTCAAAGCTCTGGTAGTGACAGCAGGAGAAGGTTGCATCCGCTACAAAGGGTAGTACCCATGGAAGTTTTATTTCATCTGTTCAGAGTGGATGGGTAGAAGAGGATGAGAAGATAGAGAATCATCCTCCTAATGAAAACAGCGAAGTCTTGTCTGTTGGGACTCTGGCAAACATGGCTGACTTTATGTTTAGCTGCCTGTCCCGTGACCCTCGCGTTGTATGCATTTTGGCCAACACCGATTTCTGGTTGTTCACCCTTCTCAACCCCCGCTACAAAGAGAACTTCTCATCTCTCATTTCTGTGGTGGTGAGGACGAGCAAAATGGTGCAATACCAGAAGGTCCTTGTGGAAAAATTGCTCCAAACATTTTCAGCTGACAACACTGGCTGCAGAGTACGTAGTTCCTTCGCCAACCAAGGAGGGGAGACGAGGGGAACACACAGCAGTTCCAACAGAGGCAGGGCAACACTCTCTAAGACCTGGGACAGTTTTCTGACACCTCACCAGCACCCTCAACCATGTGCGCGTCCTAGTGTCACCAGGAGGGAAACATTTTGGAAGATGGTGAAGGAGTATGTAGCAGACCGTGTCAGCGTCCTAAATGATCCCTCTGTGCCTTACATCTATTGGGTGTCCAAGCTGGACACGTGGCATGAACTGGCGCTCTACGCCTTTGAGGTGCTGGCCTGCCCCGCCACTAGCGTTTTGTCAGAGCATGTATTTAGGGCTGCTGGGGGCATAATAACTGATAAGCGCATCCGCCTGTCAACTGAAAATGCTGACCGATTGACTCTTATAAAAATGAACAAGGCCTGGATTACCCCTGACTTCTCTACTCCACCAGAGGAAAGCGGATGAACATAAAGACACTCTAAATGTGGCTTTTATGGTGTATTGAAAACACTGTATTCCCATGCACCCCTTCCACCACTAAAAAGGGTATATGGTTCAACCTCCCTTTTCTCATCCTCCTTCTCCTCCTCCATCATATCAACATGCACCAGCAGCAGGCCCTCACCCATAATGTTTTTGAGGGTCCCCAGCAGGCCCCCAACCATGATGTTTTTGAGGGTCACCAACAGGCCCTCACCTCTAATGTTTTAGAGGGTCAGCTGAGCAGCAAACCTTCACCCCTAATTTTTTAGATGGTCAGCTCTGCAGCAAGCCCTCGCCCATGAGGTTTTAGATGGTCAACTCGGCAGCAGGCCCTCGCCCCTAATGTTTAAAATGGTCAAATCAGCAGCAGGCCCTCGCCCCTAATGTTTTAGAGGGTCACCAGCAGGCCATCAATCATAATTTCAATGGTATGTATGATGCCCTCCTTTATGTGTAATAAAGGGTGTATTGTAGTGCCGGTTCCTTGTAATTTTTTGCAGCCCTTTCACTTAATGCATAGGCTTTATGAGTGTAGGAGTCCCACTACCTGAACAATTGTACCACAATGTGAATGAGGCCCTCCTTTATGTGATATACAGGTTGTATCAGAGTGCCTCTTCCTTGTAATTTTTGGCAGCACTTGCTCTTTATATACAAGTAAATATATAGGAAAGAATGTTTCCTAACAATTTTTCCTCTAAAAGTGATTTTATCTTCGGTTTTGTGCGTATTCTTGTCAGTCTGTAAAAGTGGCGTACTACTCGGACAACATCGTTACCCAGCAGCGACATGGGAGTCCAAGATGCATCCATACATCCTCCCCATGCTGTTCCCAAACCATTTCAGTGGTGTTTCCATCAATTTCTGACCTTTTCCTGTGAACCATACATCCTCCCCTCTTCAGAGCAGGGGGTGCCCGGTTTAATGTTCGTGTTCTCCCATTGACTTGCATTGTGCTTGGGTGCTCGGTAGAGCACCCGTGCATTCTGAGGTGTTCTACTCGGGCACCCGAGCACTTTGGTGCTCGACCAACACCACTATAGAACCATCATTTGGAATAGCGTGTAAACTGAGTTCTACATATATATTACTTTCTTAGAATAGTGTTGCTATGTTCAGTTATAAATCTGTTTGCTGGTTATAAACAGGATTTTTGGTAATATAGAAATTAAAATCTAATGTACAGCACAGACTGAAAGCACCTTTATGATTTCCTATTATATATAAATGTTTTCACTACTAGCACCTTTCATTACTTTTGCATCTTGAGACCCTGGAGACAGGTAGAAAGTGGCAAGAAAAAATAGAAGTGATTAAATGTTGTGCTTACATTGACCTTAGAAGTGCACACCCAGCACATCAACCGTTGCTGCAAAGATCAGAGATCAGGCATGTGAATTTAGAACGGGGACAGTAAATAAGAGATAATAGTGAAATATGGTCATTTAACCAATTCAATTCCATTGGAGTCTAAACTCAATCTATAACAATTTTAATGGCTATAATAAAAATATATATACGGATAATAAATTTGTCTAAGATTGGATTACTTAGCTGCCAACTGTAAGAAATGACCCCTGTGCCACATAGCTATATTCCACATGGGTTGATGGTCATGGTCAATAGTTCTTAAGATCTCTATGAAGCTGAATCTTACAGTATCTATTTAACTGTCACTGTATATTTACGTATAATAAATGTGTCCTGAAACCCATTTGTTAAGACTAAAAATTTGATTTGCACCGAATCCAAAATTCCTCGCGATTCGTGGTAACAAAATGCATTTTTTCCTAAAATGGCTGCTGCAAGTGTGAGGACACGGCGCAAGGAACTCTGGAAAGGCGTGATCATCCCTAATGCCATGCATGCAGCCAATCAGCAGCCAGCCAGCCCTGTGATGTCACAGCCCAATAAATAGCGTCAACCATCTTAGATTCTGCCATTTATCAGTGTACTAGGGACAGTGTTAGGAAAAACCTCATTGTGCTAAAAAAAATGATTTACAAGTGCAGAGAAAGATTATTCAAGGTGTAGGGAAAGGATAGGGAGGAATCATTCCACAGCATTTATGTTGAACAGGGTTCAGTAGGGGAAGTTACAGCCTGGGTAATAGGAACAATCCTATTACACCTTGCTGCACTGACTGGGGATCCAAATTGCCATTATACAGCTCTGTAATTCTAGCAAACTGTTCTTATTAGGGTGCAAGTGCTGCTTGATACAGGCATTAACAGGGTTTATTACAAGGAAATATTTCTATATCTTATTTGCCCTTGTGCGGTGCGGTTAAATGTTCTAAAGCATTTTATGGCTTGTATTAGTGGGAAAAAAAGGGCTTATTAGCCATAGTGTGGTGAAGTGAGAAAATTACAGCCCTTTTTGGCATATATTAGTTGCAAAAATATATATATTATTTGCCTTTGAGCGGTGCAGTTATATGTTCTAAAGCCCTTTTTGGCGTGTATTAGTGCCACAAAAATATATATTATTTGCCGTTCAGCAGTGCAGTTATATGTTCTAAAGCCTTTTGTGGCGTATATTAGTGAAACAAGAAAAAATGTATTCGCCGTTCAGCAGTGCAGTTATCTGTTGTAAAGCCTTTTGTGACGTGTATTAGTGGAAAATGAAAAAATACGGCGCAGTTATATATTCTACAGCCTTTTGTGTCGTGTATAAGTGGACAAAAATAAGGGCCTATTTGCCGTTCAGCGATGCAGTTATATGTTCTAAATACCTTTTTGGCGTGTATTAGTGGCACAAAAATATACATATATATATTTTCTGTTCAGCGGATATATTCTAAAGCCCTTTTTGGCGTGTATTAGTGTGTGGGGGGGGGGGGGCTTATTAGCTGTTGTGTGTTGAAGTGAGAAAATTATAGCCCTTTTTGGTGTGTATTAGTAACTAGCAGAGTTTGCCCTGGAAAAGCTGTCCTGCCCAGCCAGTAGTGTGGCATCAGAGCGGGTGTTTAGTCTGGCGGGGACCCTAGTTACCCCAAGAAGAACTCGCCTGTCCACTCAAAATGTGGAGAGAGTGACCTTTGTCAAGATGAATCAGGAGTGAATCGGTCAAGATTTCCACCCACCAATGCCTGGAGCATCAGACTGATGCATGGTACCACACCAACACTTTGACAAAAGAGACCGGTTTCTTCTGGCTACTTGCCTCAGCTACTATTTTGATGCTGCAACCCACCTGATGCCACACATCTGATGCCAAGTGCTCCTTCTTTCACCCACCATCTTCAGCTGGTACTCGTATTGCTACCCACCTCCCCACTCTGTCAGTGGGTCACTCTGTGGCCTCCTGATGCTGCTGCCACCTCCTCACTATGTCACCTTGCCACTCTGTGGTCTCCAGATGCTGCTGTCACCTCCACACTATGTCACCTTTCCACTCTGTTGTTTCCTGATGCTGCTGCCACCTCCACACTACAGTATGTCACCTTGCAACTCTGTGGTCTCCTGATGCTACTGCCACCTCAACACTATGTCACCTTGCCACTCTGTGGTCTCCTGATGCTGCTGCCACCTCCACACTGTCATTGTGCCACTTTCTCTGTGGCCTCCTCATGATGCTGCTGCCATGTTCAGACTCTGTCATTGTGCCACTCTGTGGCCTCCTAATGCTGCTGCTTCCACCTCCACACTGTGATTGTTCCACTCTGTGGCCTCCTCATGCTGCCGCCACCTCCACACTCTGTCATTGTGCCACTTTGTGGCCTCCTGATGTTGCTGCCACCTCCATGCTGTCATTGTGCCACTCTGTGGTCTCCTCCTGATGCTGCCACCACCTCCAGACTCTGTCATTGGGCCACTCTGGGCTCTCCTCATTCACGTGTCATCTCTGTTTTGGATCCACTCCTGTTTTTCTTGGCATTAGCAATACTGATAGATTACTGACCAAATGCTGACCAAGTGAAGGCGGATGCTCAACAGACAGGATAAGTTTTTTGGGGGTTATTGTTCTGACAGTTCAGAGGAAGGGCAAAATAATCAGTACCGTCAACACAAATGTACTGCTGAAACCCTCTCCACTCTGTTGGGGGGCTCTACTTGTATAAGCGTTTAATAGAACAGGTTCTGTAGACATCTATGTGGAATCAGCTGATGACAGTGTAAAAGGAGTGCTCTTCTTCTTGGCACTAGCATCGACCTGTAAAGTTGAGTTCATACTTGAGTTATTTGGTCAGTTTTGGCCCCGTGACTGCCCAAATAAGAGAAGTGTGCATCTGCATGTAAAAAGGACTCACAGTATTATTTGATTACGAAAGTAGACTCCCTATGCGTGTTACTACAAGGGACAGTGTTCTACATCACTATAAAGGCTATCAGAAGACAGGAAATAGCGTTTTTTTAATTAAATTCACTGCGAATAAATTCGGACTGAACCAAACTTTTTCCTAAAAGTTCGGCGAACCGGCAAATCAAATTTTTTAAAAATTCGCTCATCTCTAGTTAAGACTTCATGCACACAGTCACACATATCGCAAATTTAGCACCCATTGAGTATGACATACTAATGCTGGACATTTGTGTGCTTTAATGAGAAAGACCTTGCAGCATGTTAAATACATGCCATACTACAGAGGTATGCCTCCAGGGCAGCCTATTGCATCTTGGGTGAAATATATGGTTGTATGGATTTATGCATGTCAAATAGCCTTTGAGGTCTAGCTGTGATGCAATTTCATACATGATCATCTACTGAAAGTCCCAGACCAGAAGATACAGTGTGATCATCAGTTTGTCTAATAAATCACATTGTTCATTTTACATGAGTTATACAGTGCATTCGGAAAGTCATCAGACCCTTCCACTTTTCTCACATTTTGTTATGTTTTAGCATTATGCTAAAATAAATAAAAGCAAGTTTTTACCCGATCAGTTGGCACTCAATACCCTATAATAAGCGGTACTCCGTTTGTATCGTCTGCATGGTGACAGATGAGGCAGGGCCTTGCACTAGTAACAAAGTAACATAGTAACATAGTACATAAGGCCGAAAAAAGACATGTGTCTATCCAGTTCGGCCTGACATCCAGCTAGTTGATCCAGAGGAAGGCAAAAAAAAAAACTCTGCGAGGTAGAAGCCAATTTTCCCCACATAAGGGGAATAAAAAATTCCTTCCCGACTCCAATCAGGCAATCAAAAGAACTCCCTGGATCAAAGACCCATCTCTAGTAGCTATAGCCTGTAATATTATTGCACTCCAGAAATACATCTAGGCCCCTCTTGAATTCCTTTATTGTATTTACCATCACCACCTCTTCAGGCAGAGAGTTCCATAGTCTTATTGCTCTTACCGTAAAGAATCCTCTTCTATGTTTGTGTGCAAACCTTCTTTCCTCCAGACGCAGAGGATGTCTCCTCGTCACAGTCACAGTCCTGGGGATAAATAGATGATAGGAGAGATCTCTGTACTGACCCCTGATATATTATACATAGTTATTAGATCTCCCCTCAGTCGTCTTTTTTCTAAAGTAAATAACCCTGATTTTGAAATCTTTCAGGGTACTGTAGTTGCCCCATTCCAGTTATTACTTTAGTTGCTTTCCTCTGAACCCTCTTCAGCTCTGCTATGTATGCCTTGTTCACAGGAGCCCAGAACTGTACGAAGTACTCCATGTGTGGTCTGACTAGCGAATTGTAAAGTGGTAGGACTACGTCCTCCTCATGGGCATATGCCCCTTTTGATGCAACCCATTATCGTATTGGCCTTGGCGGCAGCTGCCTGGCACTGTTTTTTGCAGCTATGTTTGCTGTTTATTAAAATTCCTAGATCCTTTTCCATGTCAGTGTTACCAAGTGTTTTACCATTTAGTATGTACGGGTGACTTGCATTATTCCTTGCCATGTGCATAACTTTACATTTGTCAGTGTTAAACCTCATCTTCCACTTATCTGCCCAAGCCTCCAATCTTTCCAATCCCTCTGTAGCAGTATGTTGTCCTCTTCAGTGTTAATTACTTTGCACAGTTTAGTGTCATCTGCAAAAATTGATATTTTACTGTGCAAGCCTTCTACAAGATCATTGATAAATATATTGAAGAAAATAGGGCCCAATACTGACCCCTAAGGTACCCCACTAGTGACAGTGACCCAATCTGAGTATCTACTGTTAATAACCATCCTCTGTTTTCTATCACTCAGCCAGTTACTTACCCATTTACAGACGTTTTCTCCCAGTCCGAGCATCCTTATTTTATATACTAACCTTTTATGTGATGCAGTGTCAAATGATTTGGAGAAGTCCAGATATACGACATCCATTGATTCGCCGCTGTCAAGTCTAGAACTTACCTCCGCATAGAAACTGATTAAATTCGTTTGGCATGACCGATCCCTCATGAAGCCATGCTGATATGGCGTTATTTACTTATTTCCGTTGAGATTCTCAGTCGCCTGGGTCAGTTCCCCTTCCCCTCGGTCATGACTCTGTCTCATGACTCGGCTACTGGCTGGGTCCTCGGTGGCTGCCTCCAGTGCGCAGCCTGGTTCATCTATCGCCGATCATGCTGCAGAATAAGGCTTTAGTTGCGAGACTTGGCTACACACGGGGAGTAGTGTCACACAGCCCAGAGCAGACTTTACCAGGAAGGTGCTGACAAGCACAGGGGAGCACCTACACTGTTATCCAGCAGAGCTTTCTTTGGACTCTGTTTGGAAGGCACCATGTGTGCGGTAGTTACAGAGAACTGCGGGTAAACTTAACCTACATAACCAATGTATCCGTGCTTCTTTTTTGTCGAGTTTACATAGAACTTCTTATTTATTTAACCTCTATAAAAACGTACACTAATCCTGTCCTCTATAATGAATATCTCGGGAAGGAAAAGAATAATTCTGGGCTTCCCGGGAGAGATGGGGTAGATAGATATATACAAGTTGTCCATCCTTGTATAAATTATCTAGGTACCCCATCTCTCCAAGGTAGACCAGAAATGATCTACCAATCAAGTTACCGTATTTTCTGGCGTATAAGATGACCCCAACTTTTCCAGTTAAAATATAGGATTTGGGCTATATTTGTCATATAAGACTACCCCAGGCTCTCATCAGCTCCCCAGCCTCTCATCAGCTCCCCAGCCTCTCATCTGCCCCCCAGCCTCTCATCTGCCCCACAGCCTCTCATCAGCCCCCAGCCTCTCATCAGCTCACCAGCCTCTCATCAGCCCTCCATACACAGGAGCAGGCCGTATGAAAACTTAGAGGCGGCGCAGGCATGTGTGGCAGGAAAGCCTGCTCCGCCCCTCATCTGCCTGCTCCTGCGCTCCCACCAACGTCTCCCTGCAAATCTGCCGGCCGGTCCCTGTCAAAAAGCACCAGACAGGGCCGGCCAGTCTCTTACTTTATGCTGCAGCCGCCGGGCTCTCCCTCTTCCGGTAACTAATGTCTGTGCGGCGCATTGCTTATGCCATAAGCATAAGCAATGCGCTGCAGAGACATGTGAGTTACCAGAAGAGGGAGAGCCCGGCGGCCACAGGGGAGAAGGACGACCCAGCGCATAAGACGACCCCTGACTTTGAGAAGATTTTCAGGTGTTTAAAAGTCGTCGTAAACACTGGAAAATATGGTATCGGCATTGTAGAGGACTGAATTACTGTACGCTTTTCACAAAGAAACTGGATATGATTTTATATGTCAAGTCCACAAATATGAAGCACAGATACATTAGTTTTGTGGGTTAATTTTAACGGCTCTTCAATGTCACTCCAGAACACATGGTGCCTTCCAAAAAGCCTACAAACCCCACTTCGCTGGATGACAGTGCAGGTGCTCCCCTGTGCCTGTCAGCACCTTCCTGGTGAAGTCTGCTCCGGGCTGTGTGTCACTACTCCCTGTGTGTAGCCAAGCATCGCAGCTAAAGCCTTATTCTGCAGCATGACCCGCAATAGATAAACCAGGCTGTGCACTGGAGGCAGCCACCGAGGACCCCGCCAGTAGCCGGGGACTGTGACAGAGTCATGATCGAGGGGAAGGTGAACTTACCCAGGCGACAGAGCCAGGGACACTTCCACACCCAGCCCAAGGCAAGCAACTTTTTCACTGGCTTCTGGGCTCTGACAGGCAAATGACGGCGAGGTCGTGTCCATGCACTTAGCCCACAGTGTGTGCTTCGCGGATCATGTATGGGTGGGTTGACCGGCGGTACACCTCCTCACAGACATAGGGAGGATGACAGAGCCACTGCTAAACCCTGCCAGTCCTGCCGCCGTCAGGCTTGGAGGAATCAGCACACGGTGAGGCAGGATTTGTTAATGCAGTGTTCTGATACAGACTATATGTGCCTGATATGGAAATTAAGAGCAGAAGGGTGCAGGCAGAGTTGGATAGCTTCTTTGTTATTTATTTATATTGTGGGTTCAGAAGCTAAAATAGTTTCCTCTTAAATAATTAAAACTAAAAACATAGCATTAACTATCCATGTTATCCCATTACAGCTTTACACATTAACGCTACTACAGTAACACGTGTTTTGTTATATTTTTGGTGTTGGCCAGGTATAGTGGGGGGTCCATTCCTGGGAACACATTCCTGCTTCACATTTAAAAGCTGCTGCCTGTCCTGCTGAGTTGGGCCACGATATGTGTAGTCCTTATACTCGACCGTCACCAAAATCCTGCTGCTGATGCTACTGCTGCTGTCTGTCGTGATCATGCTGAGTTATCAATGGGCCTTTTACCACATCATGCTGCTGCCTGTCCTGCTGAGTTTGGCGGAGATATGTGTAGGCCTTATACTTGACCATTAACAAAATCCTGCAGCTGATGCTGCTGCTGTCTGTCCTGATCATGCTGAGTTATCTATGGGCCTTTTACCACACCATGCTGCTGCTGGTGCTGCCTGTCCTGCTGAGTTGTGCACGATATGTGTAGGCCTTATACTCGACCATTACCAAAATCCTGCTGCTGATACTGCTGCTGCTGTCTTTCATGATCATGCTGAGTTATCTATGTGCCTTTTACCACACCATGCTGCTGCTGCCTGTCCTGCTGAGTTTGGCCAAGATATGTGTAGGCCTTATACTCGACCATTAACAAAATCCCGCTGCTGCTGCTGTCTGTCCTGATCATGCTGAGTTATCTATGGGCCTTTTACCACACCATGCTGCTGCTGCCTTTCCTGCTGAGTTTGGCCAAGATATGTGTAGTACTTATACTCGACTGTTAACAAAATCCTGCTGCTGATGCTGCTGTCTGTCATGATCATGATGCTTTATGTGTATGCCTTCTACTACATAATTACCTTAACCTGTTGGTGCTGCTGTTGCCTGTCCTGAATCAGCATAGTTAGTCCCATCTCTGTTTAGACCTTATACTACAGCGTTAACATTTACCTACTTGGATCTGTAATGATCCTGCGCAATTAAGTCTATAAATTTGTCGTCCTTAATACTACAGACTTACAATTTACATGCTGCTGTCTGACATGCGACTGCTTAGTTAGGCCCATCAATGTGTAGGCCTTAAACCGTAGCATTACTACACTGCCTTTCCCACAAAACAAATCGACACCTGGATGTAACTTATCAAATAGATATGAGCCTTCTATTGGATGATTACTGCATGGGCAATTATCTTTCAGCTGGCAACAATTCATTTAACCCCAACTGGTGCAATGAGTTGCTTCTCATTTCTTAACCACCTCAGCCCCCCTAGCTTAAACACCCTTAATGACCAGGCCACTTTTTACAAATCCGCACTACACTACTTTCACCGTTTATTGCTCCGTCATGCAACTTACCACCCAAATGAATTTTACCTCCTTTTCTTCTCACTAATAGAGCTTTCATTTGGTGGTATTTCATTGTTGCTGACATTTTTACTTTTTTTGCTATTAATAAAAATTTAACGACATTTTTGCAAAAAAATGACATTTTTCACTTTCTGTTGTAAAATTTTTTAAAAAAAACTACATTTCTATATACATTTTTCTCTAAATTTATTGTTCTACATGTCTTTGATAAAAAAGTCCAATAAGTGTATATTTATTGGTTTGGGTAAAAGTTATAGCGTTTACAAACTATGGTGCAAAAAGTGAATTTCGGCATTTTGAAGCAGCTCTGACTTTCTGAGCGCCTGTCATGTTTCTTCAGGTGCTAGAATGCCAGGATAGTATAAATAACCCCCAAATCACACCATTTTAGAAAGAAGACACCCCAAAGTATTCGCGGAGGGGCATGGTAAGTTCATGTATCATTTCATTTTTTTTCACAAGTTAGCGGAAAATGACACTTTCTGAGGAAAAAAATAAAAATAATAAAGTTTCCATTTCTGCTAACTTCTGGCAAAAAAAAAATAAATCTCAGACGGACTCACTATGCCCCTCAGTGAATACCTTGGGGTGTCTACTATTCGAAATGGGGTCATTTGTGGCGTGTTTACTGTTCTGGCATTTTGGGCGGGGCTAAATTGTGAGCAGCCCTGTAAAACCTAAAGGTACTCGTTGGAATTTGGGCCCCTTTGCGCACCCAGGCTGCAAAAAAGTGTCACTCATGTGGTATCGCCGTACTCAGAAGAAGTAGGGCAATGTGTTTTAGGGTGTATTTTTACATATACCCATGTTGGGTGAGAGAAATATCTCTGTAAACTGACAACTTTGTATAAATTTTTTTAAAAGTTGTCGTTTACAGCGATATTTCTCACACAAAGTATGGTATATATAAAAATACACTCCAAAACTACATTGCCCTACTCTCCTGGCGATACCCATAGTGATACTTTGCAGCAAATCGCAAAGGGGCCTAAAACTAATGAGTACCTTTAGAATTTCACAGGGCATTTTTACGCATTTGGATTCCAGACCTCTTCTCACGCTTTAGGGGCCCCTAAAATGCCAGGACAGTATAAATACCCCACATGTGACCCCATTTTAGAAAGAAGACACCCCAAGGTATTCTGTGAGGGTATGGTGAGTTCATGTAAAATTTTATTTTTGTCACAAGTTAGTGAAATAAGAGACTTTGTAAAAAAACAAAAAAAAAAAAATATATAAATTTCCGCTAACTTGTGCCCAAAAATAAAAATTCTGTAAACTCGCCATGCCCCTCACGGAATACCTTGGGGTGTCTTATTTCCAAAATGGGGTCACTTGTGGGGTATTTATACTGACCTGGCATTTTAGGGGCCCTAAAGCGTGAGAATTCAAATGCGTAAAAATGCCCTGTGAAATCCTAAAGGTACTCATTGGTTTTAGGGCCCCTTTGCGCACAGGCTGCAAAAAGTTGCACACATGTGGTATCGCCGTACTCAGGAGAAGTAGGGCAATGTGTTTTAGGGTGTATTTTTACATATACCCATGCTGGGTGTGAGAAATATCGCTGTAAGCGACAACTTTTTACATTTTTTATTCAAAGTTGTCAATTTACAGAGATATTTCTCTCACCCAGCATGGGTATATGTAAAATACACCCTAAACACATTGCCCTACTTCTTCAGAGTGCGGCGATACCACATGTGTGCCACTTTGCAGCCAAGATGCGCAAAGGGGCCTAAAACCAATGAGTACCTTTTAGGATGGCATTTTTACGCATTTTTCTTCTCACGCTTTAGGGCCCCTAAAATGCCAGGGCAGTATAAATACCCCACATGTGACCCCATTTTGGAAAGAAGACACCCCAAGGTATTCCATGAGGGGCATGGCGAGTTCATAGAAGATTTTTTTGGCACGAGTTAGCGGAAATTGATTTTTATAGTTTTTCTCATAAAGTCTCCCTTTCTGCTAACTTTTGACAAAAAGTTAAATTTTCACGGACTCACTATGCCCCTCAGTGAATACCTTAGGGTGTCTTCTTTCCAAAATGGGGTCACTTGTGAGGTGTTTGTACTGTTCTGGCATTTTGGGCGAGGCTAAACTGTGAGCAGTCATGTAAAAGCTAAAGGTACTCGTTGGAATTTGGGCCCCTTTGCGCACCCAGGCTGCAAAAAGTGTCACTCATGTGGTATCGCCGTACTCAGGAGAAGTAGGGCAATGTGTTTTGGGGTGTATTTTTACATATACCCATACTTTGTGTGAAAAATATCGCTGTAAATTGACAACCTTGTATAAAAAAAAATTAAAAGTTGTCATTTACAGAGATATTTCTCTCACCCAGCATGGGTATATGTAAAATACACCCCAAGCACATTGCCCTACTTCTCCTGAGTACGGCGATACCACATGAGTGACACTTTTTCAGGCAAGATGCGCAAAGGGCCCAAATTCCCATGTGTACCTTTAGGATTTCACAGGACATTTTTACGCATTTGGATTCTCACGCTTTAGGGGCCCCTAAAATGCCAGGGCAGTATAAATACCCCACATGTGACCCCATTGTGGAAGAAGACACCCCAAGGTATTCTGTGAGGGGCATGGCGAGTTCACAGAAAAAATAAAAAATTTGGCACAAGTTAGCGGAAATTGATTTTTATTTATTTTTTTTTTTTACAAAGTCTCATATTCCACTAACTTGTGACAAAAAAATAAAATTTTGCATGAACTCACTATACCCCTCACAGAATACCTTGGGGTGTCTTCTTTCTAAAATGGGGTCACATGTGAGGTTTTTGTACTGCCCTGGCATTTGAGGGCCTCCGCAATCATTACACGTATGGCCAGCATTAGGAGTTTCTGCGATTCTCCGTATATTGAGCATACGGGTAATGAGATTTTTTTTTTCCGTTCAGCCTCTGCGCTGAAAAAAAAAAAAAAATGAACTGCACAGATTTTTTCATTCGCATCAATCAATGTGGATGAAAAAATCTCGGCCAAATCAGTGACTGCGGTGGGCTGGGCGCTAGCTACCTAACAAGTAGCTAGCTAACTGGTGGTGATAAGGGACCCTTATGCTCCATTCACACGTCCGAAATTCTGTTTGCGGAGCGGAGTTGCGGACCCATTCATTTCTATGGGGACAGACTTTGTCCCGCTCGGATCGAATTGCGAATCCGCACTACGGGTCTGCACTTCCGTTCGCAAAAATATAGAACATGTCCTTTTCTTGTCCGCAGTGCGTACAAGAAAAAGCATTTTCTATATAGTTCTGGCAATGTGCGGATCTGCAAAATGCGTAAAGCACATTGCCGGTGTCCTTGTTTTGCGGATCCGCGTCGCGGATCCGTCAAAACACATATGAACATGTGAATAGAGCCTTACAGGGGGTGATCAGTGACAGGGGGTGATCAGGAAGTCTATATGGGGTGATCAGGGGTTAACAAAGGGTTAATAGTAGTTATAAAGTGAGGGGGTGGGGGGGTTAGTGTAGTGTTTGGTGCAACTTTACATTGTTACCTGGTCCTCTGGTGGTCGATCCCAGTAAATGGGACCACCAGAGGACCAGGTATTAAGTATATCAGACGCTGTTAGCAACACAGCGTCTGATATACCACTTGATCTCATTTATTTTACATTTACAGCCTGCCAGCGATTGATCATTGCTGGCAGGCTGTAGCTAACTGCAGAGCCGCGCTCTGCTGTGAGCAGCAGCGCGCGTGCGCGCGTTCACAGCAGATCTCGGCTCTCGCGAGATGACGCACGGATGCGTCCAGGAGGAATAAACCTGCCGCCGCCTGGACGCATCCGTGCGTTCGGCGGTCGGGAAGAAGTTAAACAACCATGTCGAAAGTCACATCTCACGTTCATGTAAAAAATATTAGTCTGTTTAATGAGTCAAATCATTGTCATGCATAAAGTCAATAAAACATTAATCTGTGGTTGCTGCTGTTGGTCAGGTCTAGGTTCAGCTGCTACTGTATGTGGTCTAAGAATAAGGTCAGCTGAATTCATGAACATACTGAATTAACAGTTTATTCCATCTATGGATTTTTTTCTTTCATGATGGCAGGGGCATATTCCAAGATGACAATAGTAAGGATTCATTGTGCTCAAATTTTGAAAGAGTGGTTCAGGGAGCATGAGACGTCATTTTCAAACATGCATTACCCAACACTTAGTACAGAACTTAACCCCTTTTTACGTTTTTTTTGTGTTGTTGTTTGAGCTTTTTTTTTTAGGACTAGCAGTGCATTTCCCTGCTGCTGTCTGCCGTTATTCGACAAAATTAAAAGTCGCCATTCTACAGTAGTACAGTCAGTGTTAGCAAATACCTGTTGATGATGTCTGTACTGATCGTGCTGAGACACCTAGCGTGGACCAATTATACTCCATAGGACTTGGTCAGGTATAGAGTATTAGAATTCTCTTAAACTGGTGTGCATGTTTCATATTTGCGCATGTGATCTGTTCATTATGTATTGTCAATAATTATATAATTATATATAGAGAAATATTTTTTTTTATTGTTAAAAATAATCATGCAGTGTTATGCTTCTTAAACAAAAAATACATTTTTTAATGTATTTTATTTTATAGTTTATTATTTTGCTGAAGTTGGGTTTGGAGAGGCCCTGTTATGGTTCTCACTGTAGCAAGGTGGGGACCGCATGTGGCCTTCTCTTGTCAACTGGTCGTGTGCAGTTAACATTGTACAGGACTGATTGATAAACCTAATAAAAGTTTATTATTTTATTATTTTCTTTTAATTTTACATACGGACAAAGGTTCAAACATGGTGTTGTTTATCGCCCTGGGAAGGATTCCTGACTTCTGTGTTCACCTCTCTACATTGTTGGGTGTGACTGGCGTTATACTCATCCGTGTGGTAATTCGGTTTTGTGAATGGACTGTTATTGCCACATGTATATATCAACTGAAATATTTATATTTTAATTCTTGACAAATATGTAATGATAATTTGCACATGCACATTTTATATAAACACAGCTTTAAACTTAGCAGTATAAACTGTGTACTATCTAATGTTTTTGAAGCCATGTCACCATTTTGAGAGTGATTATACTTGCTTCACATGTTTATGTCTGTAAGGCAGAAGCTATGCTCCGACATGCACAGTTAACAAAACGGGACACTATCTAGGATCCATGCTGGTTAGTTCTTAGCCCATGAGTTTCTAATTTTAGTGTTTAGTGTATAACGGCTTTTTTTCCCCTAACAACATTTTTTATAAATTATTTTTAATATTTTTAATATTTCTCAAGCAGATGAATGCTAATAATAAACATAGTGTTAGTGAAATAATTAATCTGTTCACTGTATGCTTACTAGTATCACATTTTCTTATATTTATAAATTATATTTTTTTAGAGAAAATTTTATAAGCATTTTACTTTTGGGTGATGCACGTAATGATTAGAGATGGCCCGAACTATCCGCCGGCGAACAGTTCCCGGCGAACATAGCTTGTTCTCGTTCGCCGCAGCGGGCGAACACATGCAATGTTCGGACCGCCCCCTATACATCATCATTGAACAAACTTTGACCCTGTACCTCACAGTCAGCAGACACATTCCAGCCAATCAGCAGCATACCCTCCCTCACAGACCCTCCCATCTCCTGAACAGCATCCATTTTAGATTTATTCGGAATTTGCAGTCTTAGTGAGAGGAGGGACAGTGTAGCTGCTGCTGATTTAATTGGGAAATCAATAGCTAGGCTAGTTTATTCAGTGTCCACTCCAGTCCTGAAAGACTCATCTGATCTCTGCTGTAAGGACAGCGTCCTGACTGCATCACAAAAAGCCATTTTTAGGGCTGCTACACTAGTCTGCTTTTTTTTTTTCTCCATATATATTTTTCTCCATATATATATTGCAGTTGCTTGCCTGCTAGTGTGTGAGGAGCTGCAGGCCCACAGACTGTAGTGTAACCACTGCCAGTGCCCACCCCTGTCATCCCATGTGGCACAGGACTTTGCATCAAAAAAAGACATTTATTTTTACACTTTAGTGTAATTTCAGTTGATTGCCTGCTAGTGTGTGTCAGGCCGACTTCCACTGACTGTAGTGTGCCCACTGCCAGTGCCCACCCCTGTCATCCCTTGTGGCACAGGACTTTGCATCAAAAAAGGCATTTAATTTTTACACTTTTGTGTAATTTCAGTTGCTTGCCTGCTAGTGTGTGTCAGGCCGACTTCCACTGACTGTAGTGTGCCCACTGCCAGTGCCCACCCCTGTCATCCCTTGTGGCACAGGACTTTGCATCAAAAAAAGGCATAACATTTTTACACTTTAGTGTAATTTCAGTTGCTTGCCTGCTAGTGTGTGTCAGGCCGACTTCCACTGACTGTAGTGTGCCCACTGCCAGTGCCCACCACGGTCATACCGTGTGGCATAGGTATTTGCATCAAAAAAAGGCTTTTAATTTTTACACTTTAGTGTAATTTCAGTTGCTTGCCTGCTAGTGTGTGTCTGGCCGACTTCCACTGACTGTAGTGTGCCCACTGCCAGTGCCTACCCATGTCATCCCGTGTGGCACAGGACTTTGCATCAAAAAAAGGCATTTAATTTTTACACTTTAGTGTAATTTCAGTTGCTTGCCTGCTAGTGTGTGTCAGGCCGACATCCACTGACTGTAGTGTGCCCACTGCCAAGGCCCTCCACTGATACCGGGTGGCACAGGACTTTTCATCAAAAAAGGCATTTAATTTTTACACTTTAGTGTAATTTCAGTTGCTTGCCTGCTAGTGTGTGTCAGGCCGACTTCCACGGACTGTAGTGTGCCCACTGCCAGTGCCCACCACTGTCATACCGTTTGGCATAGGACTTTGCATCAAAAAAAGGCATTTAATTTTTACACTTTAGTGTAATTTCAGTTGCTTGCCTGCTAGTGTGTGTCAGGCCGACATCCACTGACTGTAGTGTGCCCACTGCCAGTGCCCTCCACTGATACCGGGTGGCACAGTAGCTTGCCGATAAATAAGGCATTTACTTTTTACACATTAGTCTAATTTCAGTTGCTTGCCTGCTAGTGTGTGTCAGGCCGACTTCCACTGACTGTAGTGTGCCCACTGCCAGTTTGCACCACTGTCATACCGTGTGGCACAGGACTTTGCATCAAAAAAAGGCTTTTCATTTTTACACATTAGTGTAATTTCAGTTGCTTGCCTGCTAGTGTGTGTCAGGCCGACTTCCACTGACTGTAGTGTGCCCACTGCCAGTGCCCACCACTGATACCGGGTGGCACAGTAGCTTGCCGATAAATACGGCATTTAATTTTTACACATTAGTCTAATTCCAGTTGCTTGACTGCTCGTGTGTGCCAGGCCGACTTCCACTGACTGTAGTGTGCCCACTGCCAGTTCACACCATTGTCATACAGTGTGGCACAGGACTTTGCATCAAAAAAAGGCTTTTCATTTTTACATTTTAGAGTAATTTCAGTTGCTTGCCTGCTAGTGTGTGTCAGGCCGACTTCCACTGACTGTAGTGTGCCCACTGCCAGTGCCCACCACTGATACCGGTGGCACAGTAGCTTGCCGATAAATAAGGCATTTAATTTTTACACATTAGTCTAATTTCAGTTGCTTGCCTGTTAGTGTGTGTCAGGCCCACTTCCACAGACTGTAGTGTGCCCACGGCCAGTGTTAACCACTGATACCTGGTGGCACAGTAGCTTGCCGATAAATAAGGCATTTAATTTTTAGACAGTAGTCTAATTTCAGTTCCTTGCCTGCTGCCAGTGTGTGTCAGGCCCACTTCCACTGACTGTAGTGTGGCAACTGCCAGTGCCCACCACTGATACCGGGTGGCACAGTAGCTTGCCGATAAATAAGGCATTTGATTTTTACACATTAGTCTAATTTCAGTTACTTGCCTGCTGCCAGTGTGTGTCAGGCCCACTTCCACAGACTGTAGTGTGCCCACTGCCAGTGTTAACCACTGATACCGGGTGGCACAGTAGCTTGCCGATAAATAAGGCATTTAATTTTTAGACAGTAGTCTAATTTCAGTTCCTTGTCTGCTGCCTGTTGTGTGTCAGGCCCACTTCCACTGACTGTAGTGTGGCCACTGCCAGTGCCCACCACTGATACCGGGTGGCACAGGACTTTTCATCAAAAAAGGCATTTAATTTTTACATTTTAGTGTAATTTCAGTTGCTTGCCTGCTAGTGTGTGTCAGGCCGACTTCCACGGACTGTAGTGTGCCCACTGCCAGTGCCCACCACTGTCATACCGTGTGGCATAGGACTTTGCATCAAAAAAAGGCTTTTCATTTTTACACTTTAGTGTAATTTCAGTTGCTTGCCTGCTAGTGTGTGTCAGGCCAACTTCCACTGACTGTAGTGTGCCCACTGCCAGTGCCCACCACTGATACCGGGTGGCACAGTAGCTTGCCGATAAATAAGGCATTTAATTTTTACACATTAGTCTAATTTCAGTTGCTTGCCTGTTAGTGTGTGTCAGGCCCACTTCCACAGACTGTAGTGTGCCCACGGCCAGTGTTAACCACTGATACCTGGTGGCACAGTAGCTTGCCGATAAATAAGGCATTTAATTTTTAGACAGTAGTCTAATTTCAGTTCCTTGCCTGCTGCCAGTGTGTGTCAGGCCCACTTCCACTGACTGTAGTGTGGCAACTGCCAGTGCCAACCACTGATACCGGGTGGCACAGTAGCTTGCCGATAAATAAGGCATTTGATTTTTACACATTAGTCTAATTTCAGTTCCTTGCCTGCTGCCTGTTGTGTGTCAGGCCCACTTCCACTGACTGTAGTGTGGCCACTGCCAGTGCCCACCACTGATACCGGGTGGCACAGGACTTTTCATCAAAAACGGCATTTAATTTTTACACTTTAGTGTAATTTCAGTTGCTTGCCTGCTAGTGTGTGTCAGGCCGACTTCCACTGACTGTAGTGTGCCCACTGCCAGTTTGCACCACTGTCATACCGTGTGGCACAGGACTTTGCATCAAAAAAAGGCTTTTCATTTTTACACATTAGTGTAATTTCAGTTGCTTGCCTGCTAGTGTGTGTCAGGCCGACTTCCACTGACTGTAGTGTGCCCACTGCCAGTGCCCACCACTGATACCGGGTGGCACAGTAGCTTGCCGATAAATACGGCATTTAATTTTTACACATTACTCTAATTCCAGTTGCTTGACTGCTCGTGTGTGCCAGGCCGACTTCCACTGACTGTAGTGTGCCCACTGCCAGTTCACACCATTGTCATACAGTGTGGCACAGGACTTTGCATCAAAAAAAGGCTTTTCATTTTTACACATTAGTGTAATTTCAGTTGCTTGCCTGCTAGTGTGTGTCAGGCCGACTTCCACTGACTGTAGTGTGCCCACTGCCAGTGCCCACCACTGATACCGGTGGCACAGTAGCTTGCCGATAAATAAGGCATTTAATTTTTACACATTAGTCTAATTTCAGTTGCTTGCCTGTTAGTGTGTGTCAGGCCCACTTCCACAGACTGTAGTGTGCCCACGGCCAGTGTTAACCACTGATACCTGGTGGCACAGTAGCTTGCCGATAAATAAGGCATTTAATTTTTAGACAGTAGTCTAATTTCAGTTCCTTGCCTGCTGCCAGTGTGTGTCAGGCCCACTTCCACTGACTGTAGTGTGGCAACTGCCAGTGCCCACCACTGATACCGGGTGGCACAGTAGCTTGCCGATAAATAAGGCATTTGATTTTTACACATTAGTCTAATTTCAGTTCCTTGCCTGCTGCCTGTTGTGTGTCAGGCCCACTTCCACTGACTGTAGTGTGGCCACTGCCAGTGCCCACCACTGATACCGGGTGGCACAGGACTTTTCATCAAAAACGGCATTTAATTTTTACACTTTAGTGTAATTTCAGTTGCTTGCCTGCTAGTGTGTGTCAGGCCGACTTCCACGGACTGTAGTGTGCCCACTGCCAGTGCCCACCACTGTCATACCGTGTGGCATAGGACTTTGCATCAAAAAAAGGCTTTTCATTTTTACACTTTAGTATAATTTCAGTTGCTTGCCTGCTAGTGTGTGTCAGGCCGACTTCCACTGACTGTAGTGTGCCCACTTCCAGTGCCAACCACTGATACCGGGTGGCACAGTAGCTTGCCGATAAATAAGGAATTTCATTTTTACACATTAGTCTAATTTCAGTTGTTTGCCTGCTAGTGTGTGCCGGGCCGACTTCCACTGACTGTAGTGTGCCCACTGCCAGTTCGCACCACTGTCATACTGTGTGGTGTAATTTTACAGGACTTTGCATCAAAAAAAGGCTTTTAATTTTAACACTTTAGTGTAATTTCAGTTGCTCCCCTGCTAGTGTGTGTCAGGCCGACTTCCACTGACTGTAGTGTGCCCACTGCCAGTGCCAACCACTGATACCGGGTGGCACAGTAGCTTGCCGATAAATAAGGAATTTCATTTTTACACATTAGTCTAATTTCAGTTGTTTGCCTGCTAGTGTGTGCCGGGCCGACTTCCACTGACTGTAGTGTGCCCACTGCCAGTTCGCACCACTGTCATACCGTGTGGTGTAATTTTACAGGACTTTGCATCAAAAAAAGGCTTTTAATTTTAACACTTTAGTGTAATTTCAGTTGCTTGCCTGCTAGAGTGTGTCAGGTCGACTTCCAGTGACTGTAGTGTGCCCACTGCCAGTAGTGTGTGTCAGGCCGACTTCTACTGAGTGTAGTGTGCCCACTGCCAGTGCCCACCACTGTCATCCCGTGTGGCACAGGACTTTGCATCAAAAAGAAGGCTTTTCATTTTTACACTTTAGTGTAATTTCAGTTGCTTGCCTGCTAGTGTGTGTCAGGCTGACTTCCACTGACTGTAGTGTGCCCACTGCCAGTAGTGTGTGTCAGGCCGACTTCCAGTGAGTGTAGTGTGCCCACTGCCAGTGCCCACCACTGTCATCCCGTGTGGCACAGGACTTTGCATCAAAAAGAAGGCTTTTCATTTTTACACTTTAGTGTAATTTCAGTTGCTTGCCTGCTAGTGTGTGTCAGGCCGACTTCCACTGACTGTAGTGTGCCCACTGCCAGTGCCCACCACTGTCATCCCGTGTGGCACAGGACTTTGCATCAAAAAAAGGCTTTTAATTTTTACACTTTAGTGTAATTTCAGTTGCTTGCCTGCTAGTGTGTGTCAGGCCGCCACTACATTTACCCAGTGTGCAGTTTACGAGATATAGCATCCCTGGCCATGCTTACTGGTCCACGTATCTGTGGTTAGGTGGACCTTGCCACAAATGGAGTTGGGCTGTGCGCACTTGATTTTATCGGATACTTAGTTGTGCAGGGAAGGCACGTTTCTCTTGGAGAAACAGTGGCGGCTGGGAGCGACGTACTGTGGGACAGCCACCGCCATCAGCTGTTTGAAGCTGTCTGTGTCCACCAGCCTGAATGACAGCATTTCAAAGGCCAGTAGTTTAGAAATGCTGGCATTCAGGTCCAGGGATCGAGGGTGGCTAGGTGGGAATTTACGCTTTCTCTCCAAGGTTTGTGAGATGGAGAGCTGAACGCTGCCGTGTGACATGGTGGAGATGCTTGGTGATGGAGCTGGTGGTGTTGGTGGCACATCAGAGACATGGTGACTTTGCTGAGGCGGTATTCCCATGTCCTCATCAGGAAACATACGTGGTTGTACATTTTATGTCTTCCACCACTGGGGAAGGGCTAGGTGGATGCCCTTGGGAAACCCTGCCAGCAGATTCTTCAAACAGCATAAAAGACTGCTGCATAACTTGAGGCTCAGACAGGTTCCCTGATATGCATGGGGGTGATGTGACAGACTGATGGGCTTGGTTTTCAGGCACCACCTGTGCGCTTTCTGCAGAAGACTGGGTGGGAGATAATATGAACCTGCTGGATCCACTGTAGGCCACCCAATCGACTAGCGCCTGTACTTGCTCAGGCCTTACCATCCTTAGAATGGCATTAGGCCCGACCAAATATCGCTGTAGATTCTGGCGGTTTCTGGGACCTGAGGTAGTTGGTTCACTAGGATGTGTAGCTGTGGCAGAATGGCCATGTCCTCTCCCAGCACCAGAGGGTCCACTAACACCACCACGACCATGACTGCGTCCCTTATTAGATGTTTTCCTCATTGTTACCGTTCACCACAATAAGGAAAAACTTATTTGGCCCAATGTATAGAGTTCAAATTAAGACCTTTATTTACAGGCACCTAACCCTAACCACAGATTTAGGGTAATATCAATGTTAGGCCTCGTATTTAGGCCCTGGCTGAAAGGTATCCTTTTACGGACAGAATTACACTTGGAGATTTACAATAGCGTGCGGATCCACTACTTCTCCTGAGTATGGCGATCCCACATAAGTGACACTTTTTTGCAGCCTGGGTGCGCAAAGGGGCCCAAATTCCAACGAGTACCTTTAGGTTTTACAGAGATGCTCCCAATTTAGCCACACCCAAAATGCCAGAACAGTAAACACCCCCCAGAACTGACCCCATTTCGGAAAGTAGACACCCCAACGTATTCACTGAGGGCATAGTGAGTCCATGTGAGATTTAAATTTTTTTTGCCAGAAGTTAGCAGAAATGGAAACTTTATTATATTTTTTTCCTCAGAAAGTGTCATTTTCCGCTAACGCGGCGATGCAATACGATTTTCCCGCATGGTTGCTAAGAGACGGGACCCGATCTTTATTATTTTCCCTTATAACATGGTTATAAGGAAAAATAATAGCATTCTCACTACAGAATGCTTTTTAAAATGTGGATTAAAGGGTTAAAAAATAATAATTAACCCACCTTATCCACTTGATCGCGTAGTTGCCGATCTCTTTTGTCTCCTTCAAGCATTAGCTGCCATCTAAAGGACCTGTGGTGACAACACATCACATGGTCCAATCACATGGTCCATCACCATGGTGATGGACCATGTGATTGGACCATGTGATGAGCTCGGTGACGTCACCACAGGTCCTTTAGCCGGCAGCTAATGCTTGAAGAAGACAGAAGAGATCGCAACTACACGATCAAGTGGATAAGGTGAGTTATTTTTTTTATTTTTAACCCCTTAATCCACATTTTGCAATGCATTCTGTATTGAGAATACTATTATTTTCCCTTATAACCATGTTATAAGGGAAAATAATAAAATCTACAGAATATTCAACCCAAACTTCAGTGGTGAAGTCTGGGTTCAGGTCTGGGTACCAAACATGCCGATTTTTCCCACGCGTGTGCAAAACGCATTAAAACGCATTGCACTCGCGCGGGAAAATCGTGCATTTTCCTGCAATGCACCCGCCTCTTATCTGGGCATCAAACGTGATGCCCGTGTGAAAGAGGCCTTAAACTTAGCCAGCCACAACTGGAACACCAGATTTAGGGGATTGGTATTTTGGCAATTGAATTTCACCCCTCAATAAAATATAGCAATTTCAATACTGTGTTTCAAGTTGTGACAATAAGCAGAACCCCTGATGTAGGATATTGCAAAAAAAAGCCTACTATTGAACCCAAAAATGTATGTTGAACTTGGTGGCAGCTCAAAACATGTGCTGGTTCACCAAAAGATCACAAAATGGCCGCCGATCACCCCAGAAAAAAGTGACAGAAAGAGCTCTGGGCAGCCGAAAAACCAGTGAGCAATGAACTAACAGAAGTTGAATAATTCACAGCTGTAGATCGATCACTTCATTAAGTGGTTTTGCTTAGTCTTCCCTGCCTAATCTCGCCCTCACAGCAGCTGCATCCTATCCCTATACTAATCAGAGCAGAGTGACAGGCGGCGCTACGTGACTCCAGCTTAAGTCACATGCTGCACTTGGCCAATCACAGCCATGCCATTAGTAGGCATGGCTGTGATGGCTTCTTAGGGCAAGAAGTAAAACGCTAGCCGATTTGTTGCTGTGCAGCCCTTCAGACAGCAGGAAGAAATCGCCGAACAACGGACCCAAACCTGAACTTTTTTGAAAATGTTCAGGTCCGGGTCCTGGTCCTGGTCCCGAACACCCCAAAATTCAGTACGAACCCGAACTATACAGTTCGGGTTCGCTCAACTCTACTCTCTATGTGATAAATGTCCAATTGTCTTGAACAAAAAGTTAATTACTGTTTAATAAACACACAAATTTCTGTTTGAACTTACGGGGCATTCTTTTTTTGTTATGAGATATATTGGACTAAATTATATTGGCCATTGCAATCTTAAACTAATAAGATTAAAACATTTCATGTGAAAAAGATATTATTTTTTATGTGTTGGAGATCACTCAGGATGTAACCGAAGAACAAACATGCTGCTGTTGGGTTAGTATAAATTTTTTATAGTTATTTAACCCGTCTGCCGGGGCACATTCCTGGGAACACTTTCCTGCTGCAAACTAATAACATGCTGCTGTCTGTTCCTGCTGAGTTAGGCCAAGCTATGTGTAGGCCTTAAGCTACAACATTAACTTACCATCTGCCTGTTGCTCTTGCCCTGATCCTTCAAAGTTATGTGTAGGCCTTATACTCCACCGTTAACAATGACTGCTGCTCTTGTCCTGATCCTTCAGAGTTATGTGTAGGCCTTATACTGCACCGTTAACAATGACTGCTGCTAGTAGGCCTTATACTTCACCGTTAACAATGGCTGCTGCTCTTTTCCTGATCCTTCAGAGTTATGTGTAGGCCTTATACTCCACCGTTAACAATGACTGCTGCTCTTGTCCTGATCCTTCAGAGTTATGTGTAGGCCTTATACTCCACCGTTAACAACGACTGCTGCTAGTAGACCTTATATTCCACCGTAACAATGACTGCTGCTATTGTCACGAGTTGGAGGTCCCGCGAAAGACCTCCGCTTCGTCAAGCAATAAACATACGGAAATCAGGTACAGACACACAACAGTTTATTGCACAAACAAAAGCCAAGGAAGAAAGCATGGGAAAAACATGAGCTCTATCTACTGTCAGCACAGTGGGAGAAACCCCCCAATGCGCCACTGTCTAGTAATACTCCAGAGAGGCGTGACTAAGCAACTCCTGGTATTCACTAGGGCCCCAGATGGTAGGGTTAGGCTTTGCAGCAGGAAGTTGCCAGGGTCCACTCCAGAGCGTGAACTAGACAGTGACAACAGGAACGCATGGACAACAGGTACCAGAAGGTACCGACGGTACATAGGCAAACAAAACAGACAGGCAAATATAAACAAGGCACTAATAACACAAGCAGGAGTTCTACGCAAGGAAACAGGAGTGGCAATGAGCAGAGAAGGACTGGCTCCACCAGTAGTATACTGCATGGCCTTGCCCATAGCACTCTGCAGCAAAGAAACAAGAAACAAGACAGGCAAGATTAATCAGGGCAGAGGCATAAAGACATAATAAACACAAGGTGACTCAAACATAACTGGTAGAACTAATAGCAGAAACACAGGAATAAGGACGACACAGACAGGCACGGATCCCATGGGGTCAGCAGCATGGGAGACAGTACGAACCAGGAGCAGGACAGGACACACACCAGAAGAGCTGACCCAGAACTCAGGGAACATCAGCCTTATATACAGGTTCCATGAGTGCAGTAGAGAGGCCACACCCATGGATCAGACAGAGAGGAATAACTCCTAATAGGCACACAAGGGAGTTAACACATACAGAACCACATACAACACACAGGAATGGAACTGCAGCGAGGAGCTGCAGTACGTGCATGGACAGAAGGTCAAAGCCAGAGGTAGCGACTGTAACAGCTATTATCCTGATCCTTCAATGTTTTGTGTAGGCCTTTTACTACACCGTTAACAATGACTGCTGTTATTATCCTGATCCTTCAGAGTTTGGTGTAGGCTTATACTGCACCGTTCACAATGACTGCTGCTATTATCCAGATCCTTCAGAGTTATTTGTCGGCATTACACTCCCCCATTTCTATGTACCTGCGGCTGCTGTATTTCAAGATACTGCTGGGTTTTGGATGGACTCAAGGGGCCTTACTGTAACCATATTGGTTAAAATAGAGATGTATCAGGGGTCACACACACACTTAATTCAATTTTCTTAACTCACCGCGTTATCTTGAAACAAAAGCCATTGAAAAGCAATTGCTTAATGCATTTAGTTGAATTTAGTTGAGATAACACGTCTCATAAAGCACGTGTGTTAACCCTGCAACATCCGAAAAACACTAACCGTAAAATTATGTAAAAACAAACAATTCAAAGAATATAGCTAAACAACAAAACCTTTATTAAAATTTGTGAAAATAATGATATATAACTGTAAAATCAGGCAAATTTTTGAGTTTGTCATTGAGGTTTAGTAGCACCTCCACGCAGGGCTACCATCAGAAATTTTGGGGCCCCTTACACAGCTCAATTCCTGGGCCCCCCCAACCCCCCCCCTCGGGGGCGGGACTACGGCGCCACGCGGCAGTGCATGTTGTAGTTTTAGTCCGGTGTCCTCTTTCTGTGCCCTGCCGCGCTGCGCCATAACACATCCCCCATTATAGTCAATGGGGACGGAGCGGCAGTCCGGGGGCACAGCAAAATAGCAGGGGAGATCGGGAGGAGGGTCAAGCAAGTACCATATTTTTCTCCCCATAAGATGCACCGGACCATAAACTCACCTAGGTTTTAGAGGGGGACATTAAGAAAATAATATTTTTCATTATACCTCTGGTCAGACCCCTAATGTTAATCAGACCTCAGCTAACAGCCCAAAATAAGACCCCAATAAGACCTCAGATCAGACCCCAATATGAATGACCCCCAATCAGACCTCAGATAAGAGCCCCATGCTTCTCATCTGCCCCCAGTGCCTCTCCATCAGCCCCCCAGTGCCTCTCCATCAGCCCCCCAGTGCCTCTCCATCAGCCCCCCAGTGCCTCTCCATCAGCCCCCAGTGCCTCTCCATCAGCCCCCAGTGCCTCTCCATCAGCCCCCAGTGCCTCTCCATTAGCCCCCCAGTGCCTCTCCATCAGCCCCCCAGTGCCTCTCCATCAGCCCCCCAGTGCCTCTCCATCAGCCGGGTTTTGAGTCTTGACATGGGCACGCATCTCTGTCTCCAAAGCAGCCAGGCTGGAGCGCTGGCCAATTGCAGCGCTCAGCTCATATCCTGGGACCTCCCAGGCTGTGAACTGAGCGCTGCGATTGGCTAGCGCAGTGCTTCAGCCTGGCAGATGGAGACGCGCGGCCCAGGGCACGAGAATAAGTCTCCTCCGATATGCGCCGCACGCCCAGGGCTTCAGACAAAAAAAATTACCTAGAAGCCATTGGCTCCTAAACTGAAAAATTTAGCCAAATAAAAATTTTAGTCGCCAAATTTAAATACATACATAATTATAGTATATAAAAATATCGCCTAATTTACACGTCCGTCAGTGATTTCCATCAGTGATTGCGAACGAAAGCAAAAAGTGAATGCTACACAGACAAAAGGTATAAGGGAAAGATCTGCTCCTGTTCTGTGGTTAGAGGCACTCCTGGTTTTGGCTCAAAATCACTGATGGAAATCACTAATCAAACACTGACTGTGTGAATGAGGCATCAGTGTTCGGTCAGTGGAGGATCCAATTCTGGTTTCGGCTCACAATCACTGATGGAAATCACTGACCAAACACTGATGTGTTAATGAGAGCTGTGTGAATAAGGCATTACTGTGTGCTGTGTTCCAGACACCCGACTGCAATGACAAGGTTTAGTGTCATCGCCGTTCCCCATCATTGCAGTCGGGTGTCTGCCACAGTCCGCTACATCAATTGTCTCCGCACCGCATAGTGAGTGGGGCCCAGCACTGCCTGCACGGCTTATCATAAGCTGGGCCATGCGGCAGCGGGACATGGGGAAAGCCCAGTGACAGCTCCTATTGATCCTTTCTATATGGGCCTTTTTTCTCTCTCTCTGCAGGAAACACTGACATCTGTTGCGGTCCGCATCTTTTGCAGCCCAATTGAAATTAATGGATCCGCAAATACAATTTGCAAAATTGCGGAACGGACTCAGAATTAGGCCTCTTGCACATGAATGTTTTGGTTCTGTTCCACAATTTGTGGTCCCCAATGCATGGTAAACGTCTGTGCAGCAGCCAGGATGGATCCAGATGCATTTAACTTGAATGGGTCCATGATCCATCTGTTCCGCAAAAAAATAGAATATGTTCTATATTTTTGCAGGACAGAGGCACGGACAGAAACTCCATGGAAGTGCTCCGTAGTGGTTATGTGGAGTTCCGATTTGTGCTTCCATTCCGCATCTCCGTGATTGTGGACCCATTCAAGTGAATGGGTTCACATTCCTGATGCAGAGTGCACACAGGCTGCTGCCAGTGTATTACGGAAGCGCTGTTTGCAGGCCACAATACAGGCACGGGCAACACACATTCGTGCGCAAGAGGCCTTAGTCGTGTGACTAGACCCTAAAGGTGGGTCATCAGTGACACTTGGTGGTGACAGAAGCGCTGAGTGACAGTAGCTACTGACACCACCTACTAAGGACAGGCTCTAAGGATTTAGAATGGACGAGTATGACTTCTCCATTCTAAGGCCTCTTTCACACTTGCGTTGTGAGGATCCGGCGTGCACTTCCGTCGCCGGAAATGCCCGCTGGATCCGTCACAACGCAAGACAACTGAAAGCATTTGAAGAATGATCAGTCTTCAAAATGCTTTCAGTGTTACTATGGCAGCCAGGACGCTATTAAAGTCCTGGTTGCCATAGTAGTAGCGGGGAGCGGGGGAGCAGTATACTTACAGTCCGTGCAGTTCCCGGGGCGCTCCAGAATGACATCAGAGCGCCCCACGCACATGGATCACGTGATCCATGCTCATGGGGAGCTCTGACATCATTGTGGAGCGCCCCGGGACTCGGGAGCCGCACGGACGGTAAGTATACTGGTCCCCTACCTCCCCACTACACTTTACCATGGCAGCCGGGACTTTAGCGATGCGCCGAAACGACGTTTAGCTTAATGCCGGATCCGGATTAATGCACTTCAATTGGCATTAATTTCGGATCCGGCGTTACGGCATGTCTTCCAGATTTTTGGACGGAGACAAATCCGCAGCGTGCTACGGTTCTGTCAACGTCCAAAAAATGTTCACATACTGAACTGAAGACATCCTGATGCATCCTGAACGGATTTCTCTCCATTCAGAATGCATTGGGATAATGCTGATCAGTATCTTTCCATCCTTGAGCCCCGAGGACGGAACTCTAGGACGGAAAGTGAAAGTGTGAAAGAGCCCTAAATCATACAGCGTGTCCCAATTATAAGTAAATGGGACATCATTGTGGTGCTGGCTGAGACTCACTACTTGGCAAATTGAAGAAGCTCAGTCACTGTGACATGTCTGAGCCTGAAGGGGTTAAACTTTAAACAACTGGAGAGAAAAAAAAAAAAAAAAAAGCACCTTACTAGTTTGAAGACCAATTCTGCAGGGGGGGGGGGGGGGAGGACAGGAGGAGGGCACCGAGTGTCACAGAAGAATTCACTTTTCAGGATAAGGAGGACTGCAGGAGGCAATGATCGGGTCATTTTCCTGGGACCCGGCAGTCCTTCTGTAAGCCTCTCAGTGCTCCCCACTCCCCAGCACTCTCTTCCCGGGCTCCGTGAGGAGGCGGGGCCAAGGACGAGGCATCAGAGAGACAGGAGGCTGGATGTCAGGGGATGGGCTTAGCAGATGTGCAGAGCGTGGTGTCTGCTGAAGAAAGTTTTTTTTTTCTTAAATTTACAGCGCCAGATGGACTGCCTGGTGACAAAAAAAAAAAAAAAACTCTGGACCGGCGGCCGGGCCCCTTACTGGGGTATTGGTTGTACCCCCCTGATGGCGGCCCTGCCTCCACGGCTTTGTTATGCTTCTCCTCCATTTGAAGCATTTTGTGGGAGAACCTCAGCTTAAGCTCCCTTAACTTCCTCAGTTGGTGCTCCCGGAGGTCTTTCATATCTTGCCGATGCTCACGAATATTTCTATGACGATTTTTCACTAAATAATCACTTTGTACGAATATTACGAAATCTCGAATTTGTGAATATATTACTAATATTTTGTGAAATATCGCAAATTCGAATACAGCAGCTGCCGCTCATCACTAGTTATTATTCCATTCTTATTTGACTAGACAGTTTCTAGTAAAGGCCACTGCTGGAGAGGATAATATGCTGATGCTAAAGACAATGCAGTCTTTTCAGTGGGATTTCATGTAGCAACAACAGCCACACAGTGATTGAGACAGTATGAAGTGGTAGCTATGAGAGCCTGGCCTATAAGCAAGTCTTAGGGAAACTCTATATATTTGTTACAACGCAAGCAGGTCTTATAGAATCTAGGGCACAGCAAGGAAGAATTGCCCATTTTGCATCTATATTATGTGGGAACTTTTACTGCTATATCTGATGAAAGCTTCTGCACCACACCAACAGTTGAAATCAGAAGTTTACATACACTATATAAAAAGACATATATGCATGTTTTTCTCAATATCTGACATGAAATCAGAATAAACCTTTCCTGTTTTTGGTCAATTAGGATTACCATAATTATTATTATTTGTCAAATGCCAGAATAATGGGAGAGAGAATGTTTTAAGGCAATTTTGTTACTTTCTGCAATGTCAAAAGTTTACATACACTGAGATTACTATACCTTTAAACAATTCTGGACTGCCCATATGATGATGTCATGTGATTGGAAGCTTCTGTTAGGTTTGTTGGCAACATCTGAGTTAATTAGAGACACACCTGTGGATGTATTTAAATGCACACCTAAAACACACTGCTTCTTTGTGCAGAATCATGGGAAAGTCTAAAGAAATCCGCCAAAATATCAGGAAGAGAATTGTGGACTTGCACAAGTCTGGCTCAACCTTGGGTGCAATTTCAAGATACCTGAAGGTGCCTCGTTCATCTGTACAAACAATTATACACAATTACAAACAAGATGGGAATGTCCAGCCATCATACCACTCAGGAAGGAGATGGGTTCTGTGTCCCACTCCCAGAGATGAACGTGCTTTGGTCCGACATGTGCATATCAACCCAAGAACAAAAGCAAAAGAACTTGTGAAGATGGTGGCGGAAGCTGGTAAGATTGTGTCAATATCCACAGTGAAACGAGTACTGTATCAACATAGGCTGAAAATCCACTCTGCCAGGAAGAAGCCATTACTCCAAAAGAAACAAAAAAGCCAGATTAATGTTTGCAAATGCACTCAGGAACAAAGACCTACATTTTTGGAGACATGTCCTGTGGTCTAAATGGGTGAAACTAAAATTGAACTTTTTGGCCATATTGACCATCGTTATGTTTGGATGAAAATGAAGATGCTTGTAAGCCTAAGAACACCATCCCAACTGTCAAACATGGGGGTGGCAGCATCATTTTGTGGGCTTGTTTTGCTGCAGGAGGGACTGGGGCACTTCACAAAATAGATGGCATCATGCAGAAAGAAGATTATGTGTAAATACTGAAGCAACATATCAAGACATCAGCCAGGAAGTTAAAGCTTGGGTGGAAATGGGTCTTCCAAATGGACAATGACCTGAAGCATACTGGCAAACTGGTTACAAAGTGGCTTAAGGCCTCTTTCACACAACTGTAGTTGTCGCGTGTGCGTGCAATGCATGGGCACCGACCGTGGAGCACCCGACGGAATTGCCTGTTCCGCAAAAAGTTAGGACATGTTCTATCTTTTTGTGGGACGGAAGTACGGAACGGACCACCACAGAAGCACTCTGTAGTGCTTCCGTAGTGTTCCGTTCTGTCATTCCGGTCCGCATCTCCGGATTTGCGGACCCATTGAAATGAAAGGGTCCGCATCCGTGATGCGGAATGACCATGGAACGGTGCCCGTGTATTGCGGATCCGCAAATGCAGCCCGCAATACGGGCACGTGACACCTTCTGTCGTGTGAAAGAGGCCTAAGGATAACAAAGTCAATGTTTTGGAGTGGTCATCACAAAGCCCTGATCTCAATCCTATTGGAAATGTATGGGCAAAGCTGAAAAGGCAGGTGCGAGTAAGGCGACCAACAAACATGCCTCAGTTACACCAGTTTTGTCAGGAGGAATGGGCCCAAAGTCTGTGAGAAGCTTGTGGAAGGATATCCAAAACGTTTGACCAAAGTCATACAGTTTAAGGGCAATGGTACCAAATATTATTGAAATGTATGTAAACTTTTGACTTTGTAGAAAGTAATAAATACGCATTAAAACATTCTCTCTCATTATTCTGGCATTTGGCAAATAATAATAATAGTAAATATGGTAATCCTAATTGACCAAAAACAGGAAAGGTTGATTCTGATTTCATGTCAGATATTGAGAAAAACATGCATATGTGTCTTTTTATATAGTGTATGTAAACTTCTGGTTTCAACTGTACATGCATGGAGACACTGCACAACTCCACTGGCCATAACACTACAAGTAAATAACCTATGTAACAAATAGAGATTGCCTATGCTATGATTGACAGGAGATGTTGGCTTGTTTTCCTTCTTCAACAAGAATAGTATTTTGAACTACAATAGACGAGTCAGGATCTGAAAGTCTCAATCATACATTTCTGGAGATAACGAAACTTTGCAATATACTAAATCAAAGTCATCTATGTTTCTGTGATTTTTATTCTTTAATATTAGGTAGTCAAAAATTAAATTGTGCCAAAATGATCTTAAGGCTAAATTCACACTTGCAGCAAAGCTATCTGGCAGGCTGTTCCAGCAGATAACATCCTGATGGTGTTCTTTGGATATGGCCTAGTGGGATACTGCTGCGTGCCCACCAGATGGACTGTCAATTGACTATAAATGCCGGGATTCATACAAACAAAATCGCTGCATGCAAAAGTTTTTGTCTGGCCAAATACTTGCATTTATTCCAGAGAGCAGCCACATCCCATTATTTAGTCAATAGGGTCCGACGGGCACCTGGGATTATCCAGGTATGCTGGATCCAGAACAGCCACAAGTGTTAAGTTAGCCAAAATATGCATTGTAAATCTGGCACAATCATATCCATTTTTATAAATGTTCCATTTTGTGTTGAAGAAATGAAATGATCTACACAATATCAGTAAAATGCAATAGCAGCAGCAGTAAAAAATGTTGATACTTTCGATATGCATGCAGACCACCATCAACAGGACCTTAATTTAATTAAAAATATGTCCAGTAATAAAATGCACAAAGGGTAATATTTATCATTGTAGATGTGTTTGAGGCTACTTTTTAGACTAGAGTCGCTTTGCGTACCTGGGGCAAATTTATGATGCTTGGTTCTATTAAATATGGCATGTGTTACAGTATGTGGTTTCTCTATTGTCAGAGAAAGTACGGCAGGGGTTTGCTTGGCGTGGAGATGGGATTTTTTTTTTAAAAGTTGCACATCATAAATGAGACTTAAAATTGTTCTAATTTGTTATCCAGACCAACTTTTTACTCCACTTTTGAAAGTGGAGAAGCTCATCAAAACAACATTTCACCAAAAGTCCCCAAAAAGTCCCACACAACATCACTTGAAACTTATAAGAAATAAAACTGGCATACCAGATTTGATAAATGTCCCCCAAAGATTTTACAAAAATAGCATTTTTATGACTTTAATGGAACTTGAAAAATGAACTGTTTATTCTTATGTATGGAGATCATTTTCAAACATTTTTATCTTAAGTTAAAATATAGACTGAAAGATTGTCTCTCTCCAGAAAACGGTATTTGTATTGCATGAATCAGCAAAATGTTACGTCTCATTTGTATTTACTAAGCATTCACATCTTTTGATGTACGGCCAAATTTCCGGAGAGACCAGAGAAAGGGAGAACGTCTGATAAAGAGAGAGATAAGCAATGAAAAATATGAGAAACTAGATTAAATGGAGAAATAAAACACAATCTGTATCTGCAGACTGCAAAGCAAAAGTTATGAAATCACAAAAAGTCCAGAAAAAACAAGCAAACAATGAAATATTGAAAACCTGGCACTGTTCCCTAATGCACTGACACAATGCTATTCTCTCATTCTAATGTAGATTACTGGTTCCACATTTGAATGTTTACAAATACATCAAGATGAAGGGAAGAAAGGAAACATAACCTGAATAAGAATGTTCAAAATGAGTGTCTTGTTCGATTCTTGAGGTCATACTAGGTGAAAAGAAGAACACTTGTGGCAGACTAAATAAGAGGAAAAATGCAGCAAAGAGAAGAATATTATTAACCATTAAGGCACGTGGCATTCATTCATTTATATACTGTCATTGCCCATCATGGAAATTCACCTTTAGAGGACCTTTGTAATATTGAAGGTCGTGCAAAAAAAAAAAACCACACCAATGGGATGGCCAGTGGAGCAATGTCCCTAACTCATCTCCTTTATACATTTACTACATTGTGTGTGCAGATAAAGAGTTCCTATTGTGTGTAATTCAATCTATTTTTCCTCTCATACAGCAGGACCTATTATCATCTGTGACATGACATTGACTTCCATTGTGTGTGCATAAATTAGCCCTAATACTGTGTAGTCATTGATCAGTTGGCCTTGGATGCTTCTTAGTTAATGAAATATAATGAGATCTATATGTTTACTAGTAGCAATAGAAGCACCATTCATTGTCTACATAATTTAAGTACACATTTACAATCTGTATATTCTAGATATCAACCTAGTTTTTCAGATGCATGTAAATTTGAAGAATGAAAATTGGGCTTAATCACTGGAAGATAACATTTCCATTAGTTTGAGCCAGGAAATATTTTCACATGAGGTTTACAGTAACACTGTTTTTTCATCCATAACCTTCAAGCATATGTGCACTTATGCTGCTGTTAGACCAGGCAGCAATTGTGAATATAGTAGTTTTAGGGTAAATGTTGTCAAATGTGCATATCAATCAAGAACAATACTACAACACAGTTGTATGCTTTAAATGTATTTTATTTGAAAAAAAAAAATCAAACATCTAGAAAACGGGTAACTGCAATCTAGCGCTATATGAGACATATGAGTGTTTTGTTTGTTCAAAAACATAAGATTGTGGGTGGCCAAATACAGTTTAAAAAAAAAAAATTGTCAGGGCTTGAATTTATTGCTGTACATGATCTGTAACTCTCTCCATAAATAGCCAGATGAAGCCTGTTGGCCTTGTATGAATTAACCCAGAAAAGCTCAGTATGTTCCAGTATGATGCAGCCATTATAGCAGGACTTCTTTCTCCTCAAAAAATCTGGCCTCCCGAACAAAAACCGAACGCATCCCGTCATAGCCAATGGGATCTGTTCAGCGCCATTTACTTCAGTTATGTGCCGAATCCGGCACTTCTGTTATTTTGGTTATTCTGCTTGAAGAACAGAGCAGAAGAATGGAAATAACTAACACTGATTTGAAACAGGCCTTACATATATAATTGTGCACAAGATGGAAGATGTTTAGAGCCACAATACTGCAGTACATGAGCATTAATGGTGTGTACAGACGTGATGAAACTGTTTTCACTGTCGGGGTTATCTGATAAAAATTTCATTAAAAAAAAGGGAAGAATGGAATGAGGAATAAGACAGGCAATATTCACTGATCCCCTGTGGCTTCCACCTCTGGCCTATACTTCCTGGTAATCAAGATGCACTCATTGGCTGAATATTTATTTCATGTGTCAAAATGGACTAGGTAGAACAGACCACTGGGTGACCCAGGATGCATCAGAATGCCAGCAACAGAGGAATGGTGAGGTAAGTATTGCTAGGTATTTTTTAATCCTTTCTGCCCTTTTCTAATGCATTTTATTCATCGGAATAAAACATTTAATGGTATCTAGATTAATTCTCTTAGCTCCGAATTAGGTTATTGCATGCATTTAATATATAATATGTAATTCATGCATCTGTTAAAAGGTGTTATCCAACCCCTAAAATGCCTCCCCATACGCTGAGGCCCTTCACAGAGGTTGTACTTACCTGGCTCCCCGACACCCACTTCGCTTCTGATGCCCAGAGGGACGGCTCTGCATCTCTCTGATGCGCAGATGAAAACCCTGTTACGTCGGGGGGTAGGAGCGAGCTTCTCTGGCGTCAAGTACGATACTATGATGACTCATTCTCATCGTGGCCTCCTATTGGCTGACAACCCCCCCCCCCTTCCCCCCCGGCAACGGCGCTGGACGTTTTCATTTGCGCACCGGCGAAAAGCAGTGGCAGCCGTGCGTGCATCAGAAGCGATGTGGGTGCAGGGGAGCAAAGTAAGTAAACCTGTGATTGTGTGATGGGTCCGAGCATATGGGGAGGCATTTTAGGGGTTAGATAACAATAGTAAAAGAGTTCAGGTCCGCGCTCTCTCTTGTTCAAACACATGAGCATGTACGGCTTTCCACCCACAATGTCCCCATCCGTCTTGTCTCAATTTCCGACTGACACTCTCTGGACTGTACGAGCACCCTTTAATAGAAACAGAAACACCATGGCGCAAAACCTCTTGCATAAAAAATAGTGACAATTTTATTATACTCACAAAATGAGGCTCGTATTCAGCATATAGGGGTTAGAGAACACTTAAGTTGTTTTGCAGAACTTGTATTGTTTCAGTTGCTAGAAGCCCTAAATGTTGGGTTGCATGTGGAGTCTGATGGAGGCATAATTGTGTTAAATGGTGGAATGCACTATTAGGTTCTCCAGGATTTGATAAAAAAAAAAAAAAAAAAAAGTATACTGGTCCATGTCTGCTGCCTCTTGATGCGCCTAAGTTATGTAGAGGTGCTGGCGCTGTACCAGCAGCTTACTTAAGTCTACGCCAGCTCCCTTGTGGCATAGATTTGTCATTTTCTACAACAAAAACAGGCATAGAAAATGATGAATCAGAAGGGCCTGCCAGCCCACCTCCTTCTCCACCCACATCCCCTTTTTTTGCCACCTTAGGAAAGTGGGGTAAGTGGGGAAAATCCCCTTTGTGACCAATCAAAAGTACCCCAAAAAGTGGCGTACTTCACATAATAAAAGACCCCCTAAATCTTTCTCATTGCATCTTTTGTCACTGTTCAGTTTTGGCCCCTGAGATTACATATGTGACATCCATCTGGTTGCACTATGGACAAGATACTGGAAAGTAATGAGATTCATTACTTATGAGCTTTTTCCATTCCTATAATCGATTGTCAACTCATCAGCCATCTTATTTTAACTGTCACATTGTCTGCACTGGCATAGTGAAAAATCACTTCAGATTTGTCATTTATATGTACAATTGCTGTGCCCTTGGGCTTTGAACGGATAGAGATTTTCCAACATGCTGTTAAATTGTTGCTGACTCAACTATTAGATTTTCATTGTTAAAAATTCTCAAATGTGATCTTTCATTACACAAACGATAAGCTTAGCAGTTTAAAGAAAAGGAATTCTTCTTAACTCCACATTTCTTATAAAACGTCTTCTATTACAAGACCCTTTCAGTACATATATATTATCAAGTTACCTATATAAATACACCATCCTATGAAAAAATTTCTTAAATTGTAAGTCATAAGTAGAGAGTTTTGAATTGTATTCTTTTGGCACTCCGTCTTCCAGGAATCAGGAAAATAACCCGTCATTAATGCTGGACGTCTCTCAGCCTCAGAGACAAGGTGATAAAATTTTGGATCTCTCATCTGCTTCTTGCGGTGCTCCACTGTACTGTGGTAATCTGTTTTGCTATTGATGGTACGTTGTGGATAGTAACAACTTCGGTTGATGTAAAATCCTGAGTTCCTAGAATCCTAGAGAGCATTTGAGTTTGCTCTTCTGTGGTTGTGTTTTATCTGTGGTGTGGTTTGTGTCAGGCACCTTCACAGTTAACGGTAAGCAGAGAGAGATTTCCCCGCAGCAGTGGGGGTGGAGCTGCATCAGGGGCTACTGGAACCTATCGTCGAGATAGAGGGTGTAGCCCTGGTGCTCCGCTCCGGGACGGAGCTGGTTCAGCGGCTACTGAAACCTGTCTATTGGTCATGATAGAGGGTGTAGCCCTGGTGCTCCGAGATGGGGCTTGAGCTTGAACCAGGGGTTACATGCCCTAGTGATAGAGGGAGTAACTCCCGGCAGCCCCGGTGGGATGAAAAAGCAGGGGGTTACAGACCTTTCTGTACCAGCAAGAAAGCAGGAGCAGAGGGCGTAACCCTTGGAAGTCCCAGCAGGACTATCTGCCTTGAGTGGCAGAGGGTTGGTCCTGGACTGGCGGACCAGATGTGGTAGCCAGAAAAGAAACAGTTAATAGTCTGCATGGGGTGAGCTCTGCTTGGAAGTATGAAGGTGCCTGCTTCTGTCTTGGTTGTAAGTGTTAAATCCATGGGGCAGTCGCAGTCACTTCCCAAGGGCGAGTATACAGCCCATCAGCTGGTGGCCCAGGAAAAGGGTAGTAAGCATGTGAAGCATTGTGGAAAGTTGAGTGATGATGCAGTTCAGAGCTGAGGAAGTATTGTGTCTTGTCTGTCTGTCTCTGTTGCCCGGTGAATATGGCAGAGACACAGGGAGAGAGAGAGGGCTGCTTGCAGCTGCGGCAGAGTGACGTCAAGACAAAGAGATAATAACAAGGCAATGTATGTGAGGTACTAAGCGTGCGTGTATGGAGCTCCAGAAAATGTTATTTGTTAATAAGTTCAAAGACTTGTGTGTATTAAAGTATGGGAGATGTTTCTCTGTGTCTGTGAGGACCGAGAATCTGACCTTGTGTGTTGCCAACTAGAAAACTGACTAGTAGAGGAAGGTCACACAGCCAAGTTTACTGTGAACAACGTCAGTTCTACGAGGCAAGGGTTGAGTAGAGAATAAAAGAAATTAGCACAGAGACACATCCCTCACCATATCACCAGCCCCCTCTAGTCCAGAGGGGTGGACCTGTTAAGTAAGTCATTGACAAAACCACGCCCTAGGCCCACCTCCTTGCGTCCGGTTATCATACAAGATGGTACCCCCTACCTCTCTATTTCCACTCTGGTGGCCATCTTAACTAATCCAGAATCTTAACTCCTGTAACTTTCGGCACTTCGGCCCTTTTAACTGAGGGAATTTCCCTGCCCAGCGGCCATCTTAGTTACTGGTATTTTTCCTGATACGGCTACAATCGTGAAACAATCCACATAAATCTAAGTAGCACCACAAGGGGTACTCACTCGAGTCAATAAGTGAAGGACACACATATACCTATAATTAGTCATGACTGGTAGTATTGTTTAACTGTTTATTCAGATGAAATGTTTTAACTTCTTCTATGTTTTTGTTTTTTCAAGTAAAGTCAAGTGAAGATCCCCCCCTCCTGCACATTTGCTAGAATTGCAAAAGGAGGGATTGTGATGGAGATGGTCTCAGCTGTGGTAAACTTTAGCTTTAAGCCCGGACAGATTCTGTTCTGTCTTTCATACAGTTGAGTTCAAAATTATTCAACCCCCAATGCTGTAATGGGTTTTGGGGAATTTAGTTTACATTTGTAATTGTGTTCAGAATGAAATCTTACAAGGACTTTTTAAAGAACCAAATGCAACTAAAATGACAATTTTTTTGTAATACAGTATTAAATGTTTTTTTTGTGATTTCTTCATTAACACAATTATTCAACCCCTTAAAGACTACCACTCTTAAGAACAGAGGTTCAATCAGGTATTGAAAACACCTGTGGATGTCAAGGAGCAGCAATCAAGCATAATAAGCACCAATTAGGCAGATTTAAAATTACTGTGATACTCAGCTCCTTCTGGACATTTACTGGTGTGTTTACAAACATGGTGAAGTCAAGAGAATGGTCCAGGAAGACAAGAGAAGAGGTGATTTCTCTTCACAGGAAGGGCAATGGCTATAAGAAGATTGCAAAGATGTTAAACATACCAAGAGACACCATAGGAAGCATCATTCGCAAATTCAAGGCAAAGGGCACTGTTGAAATGCTACCTGGTCGTGGCAGAAAGAAGATGCTGACTTCGACTGCTGTGCGCTACCTGAAGCGCAAAGTGGAGAAAAGTCCCCGTGTGCCTGCTGAGGAACTGGAAAAAGATTTGTCAGATGCGGGTACTGAAGTTTCAGCTCAGACAATAAGGCGCACACTGCATAAATGAAGGCCTCCATGCCAGAACTCCCAGGCGCACCCCCTTACTGTCTCCAAAGAATAAGAAGAGTCGACTGCAGTATGCCAAAAGTCATGTGGACAAACCACAAAAGTTTTGGGAAAGTGTTTTGTGGACTGATGAAACAAAATTAGAACTGTTTGAGCCCATGGATCAACGCTATGTTTGGAGGAGGAAGAACAAGGCCTATGAAGAAAAGAACACCTTGCCTACTGTGAAGCATGGCGGGTGGTCAATCATGCTTTGGGGCTGTTTTGCTTCTACAGGTACAGGGAAGCTTCAGCGTGTGCAAGGTACCATGAATTCTCTTCAGTACCAGGAGATATTGGATGAAAATGTGATGCAGTCCGTCACAAACCTGAGACTTGGGAGACGTTGGACCTTTCAACAGGACAATGATCCCAAGCATACCTCCAAGTCCACTAGAGCATGGTTGTAGATTAAAGGCTGGAACATTTTGTAGTGGCCATCGCAGTCACCAGACTTAAATCCGATTGAGAACCTCTGGTGGGACTTAAAGAAAGCAGTTGCAGCTCGCAAGCCTAAGAATGTGACTGAACTGGAGGCTTTTGCCCATGAAGAATGGGCGAAGATACCCGTAGATCGCTATAAGACACTTGTGTCAAGCTTTGCTTCACGTTTAAAAGCTGTTATAACTGGAAAAGGATGTTGTACTAAGTACTAAGATTGAATGTCACTTGGGGGTTGAATAAAACTGATAATGATGTGAGCACAGAAAAGACATTTGTGGTTATTTCATTATAAATGTTATCTTATATTTGTCTGCCTCTTTGATTTAATTGTAAACAAGATGACTGAAATGATCAAAATCAATGTCAAACTGGCCAAAATACTCAATTTCAGAGGGGGTTGAATAATTTTGAACACAACTGTATCTCGGTACTCTTACCACATTGTTTTTTACTATCTTTATATTATTTGGTTTATTCTGTTTCTTTCTCTTTAAGGTCACACAGGGTCTCGCTGGAGGGGGTCCACACTCTTCTCTGCTGGCGCAGCCATCCCCTGCCGCATGTTGTATCAGATGAGTATTATGCCACACCCACACATCCCATTGAGATTGCCCCTTCTATAGCTTTGTGGTTATTTTCTCTATCTTATCCCAATGGTTGAACTTAAAATAGCCTCATACAATGTACATGGCTTTAATTCTCCTTCCAAGCGACGCCAAATATTTGGGTTAATGAAGAAAGCAATTCCGACCCATGGCTTGGTTCGAAGCCATGATTGCTTATCCCATAAACCTTACCAAAACAATCTCTAAACTATATGACACACTTCGGACCCCGCCTAACACACAAACCCCGATCTACATTAAACGCTGGGAGACCGATCTGCTCAGGACTTTTAGTGACACTGAATTAGAAACCATCTACACTTCTCCGCATACATCCTCACGGTGTGTCCGTATACAGGAAAATGGCTACAAAGTCTTGACAAGATGGTATAAAACACCAGATATCACCTGTCTATACTCTGCGTCTGCCTCAGATCAATGCTGGAGGTGTGCCTCTGCAAAAGGCACTTTTATGCACATTTGGTGGGATTGTCCCACAATTTCTACTTGGTGGGACGAAATATTCCGTCGCTGTAATCAGGTCTGTCCCACCTCCGTACAGAAATCTCCCGAGGTGGTACTCCTAAATTTATACCCCTTCTTCCCAAACTCTTAACCCTCAGGGTTATTTAAACAGATGTTGATTTCAGCAAGATTTCTTCTTCCCAAATATTGGCTCGCATCGTAGACCCCTTCTCTGGAATTATGGTTTGCTAAAATAGATCAGATCTACAGATTTGAGGAAATTTCCCACTGGGAGATGAGAAGTATCCACAAATTCCAACAGTTATGGCGGGAATGGAAACATTTCAGGGGCTTCTCTTAGTGATATGTCTACTTGGCTATTTTATTCTACAATCTGCATCAGCCTATGTTATTGCTGATACGACTGTATCCCGTTTAATTGAGTGTGTTGCTTGAACACCAACTCCCTCTACCACGTGGGCCCCCTCCAGCCTAGACCCTCCAGTCCCTTGTGGACAATACTATTTAGCTGTCACTCCTTCTGTTCGCTTTTGCTCCACTGTGAATTAATCTTTTGACTACTCATGTGAGATCTTACCTTGTTTCGTTAATTACTTCATTTTTTTTGTCGGAGGCTGTTTAGTGCTCCTTTACTGTATACTTGAATTATTTTGAATAAAAATCTTTGAAATAAAAAAAAAAAAAAAAAAAAAAGACTCTGAAGAATGCTTGCAAATATGCAGATGACAAAACAGCCAACATTTATACTGATTCCAGGTATGTCTTTGGAATAGCCCATGATTATGGGCCCACTTGGGAAGACTTCTTGACCGCTTCAAGTTAACCCATTATAAATGAGGAAGCAGTGAGGTCTCTGATGGAAGCCCTCTTGTCGCTAACTTGAGTGGCGGTGATAAAAAAAAAAAGAGCCACTGTAACACAGACTCAGAGGAGGCAAAGGGAAAAGCCACGGCAGATCAGGCAGCAAAAATGGCTGCCAAATTGCCTAGGCAGACCCCTGCCTTGAGTGGCCACAGCTCAGGTCCCTAAAATAACTCCTCCTGTCCCACTGGAAGTTCTTAAAACCTTACAAAACCAGGTGGAGAAGGAGGAAAGGGAGTGGTGGATGGAAAAAGGGGGACTACAAATTAGGAAGGCATTATGCGGTTACAAGGGAAACTCTGCCTTCCCAGGTACCTCTACCCCACGATTGCACAGGAAACCCATAGAGTGACGCACCAGTCAGAAACTGATGTGTGTGATTTAGTACCTAGAGCATGATATGCCCCTGGGTTAAGCACTGTGGAGTCAGATATATTCAAGGATGTATGATTTGTGCCCAGAACAAGGTGGTCAAGGTACCCCAGAAACACACGTCTTGCCCTTTGTATCTGTTTAAACGTTTTCAGACTACATTCAACTACCCAAGGTGGGCGTATATGAGTATGTATTGATGTGTAATGACTTGTTTTCAGGATGGCCAAAAGCATACCCAAAGAAGCAAAGAAGACTATGGCAGAAGTTGTATGCAGGTAGGAGGTACCTGAGACCATTGAAATTGACAGAGGTGTTCACTTCACAGGTGAAGTGATACAGGAGATAATTAAGGTTTTGGGTGTAGAACAGGCCAAACATGCTTCGTACCATCCACAAAGCAGCGGTAGGGTATAGGGAAAAAGAACCGAACGGGACACTAAAGTTAAAAATTCAAAACGCCATGGCAGAGACTAGTAAGCCATGTACAGAGTGCCTCGTGGTAGCAGTCTTTTCAGTAAGGTATACCCCTAACCATAAGACTGGGCTTAGTCCCTATAAGGTCCTCTTTGGGTAAGCCCCGGGACAGGATTGTATTAATCAAAGCAGCTTCAGATGCAACATGGTTGTGTAACAGATCATGTGATCAGTTTGCACAAGTATTTGACTAAAATACATTCTCGAGTTTTTGCTTCACTTTCAGATCTTAATAAAGTACCAGGAACCCACACACTTGTGTCTGGAGATTGGGTGGTGGTAAAAGGACACATTAGGAAAGTCCTAAAACCTTTTGATGGTCCATTCCAAATGTTGACCACAATCACATCAGTGAAGCTTGAAGGAAAGCCTAATTCAAGTCATTTCAAGAAAATGTTGAGCCTAGAGACTTGAAAGGATGTTTCTTGTTCCCCGTGTGTGACTGCTGATCCTGACTCAAAGAATATGGGAAAAACTTAGCTCAAAACATGTCAAAAATTTCCCGCTGATCAAGGGGGGCCCCTTACTTGTCATCCATTAATACTGACAATTGAATCCCCCCAACCAACAGACTTGGGAATGTATGTTTTGAGGAAATATCCATCTAAAAAAAAAAAAAAAAAAAAAAAAATGGGCCATGGGGACAGTTTCACCTTAAGGACATGGCAGACAGGCCTGTCCCAAATCCTACCCCCAGTTCACTGTCAATACAAAAGACCAACCCCATGTTACCAGGGAAAGTAGCTAGACCCCTCTTTACTGTAGAGGAGACAATGGGAGTGGAAACAGGATTTTGACCGTAATTTTTGGTTGGAATGGATGAAGTACAGGGCATCACAGGTAAAACCTGTGCCACAGCTAGACCACACTTGGAAACTATGCCCCATCACTTAAGTCCTAGTTAATATTCACGGTTTACAAGCATGTATGTGAATCAGACTGCTGACATGACTGAATGCAAGGTTTAGGAAGAGAAGTTCCCAATCTTAAGAGAAACCCTTGAACCTGGGGGGGCTAACCATATACCAGAGGAATTACACCTGTTTTGAAATAGAGGTCAAAAAAGGGAATACCATGGGCAGGTTTCCAGAAGGATATTGTGGAACTGTGGTGACTACCACTGGTGAAACCTATCAAAGTCATTTGATGAACCAGACTCAAGCATTAGGGGATGTGATCTGGTTGTGTGCAACTGAGGACAAAGTTGACAATCACCTGGCATGGGCAATGTGCATTAGCCCTAGTGTTGATGCCTTTCCATTTATTTAATCCCCTTGACTGGAAGAAAACCATTGAGAAAATAAGGAACACTGGTTTAGGATTCGGTTATGACCAAGGAGAGGCAATGGTAAGGAGAAGGCGGGATATCAGCACAGGAGGCAGCTTTGATTCCCACGTATACATAGATGCTATAGGAGTGCCTGCCCAGGGGGATCCCAGATGAAGTCAAAGCCAGAAGTCAAGTGTCAACAGGGTTTGAATCTTTAATATAGTTACTATAAAAAGAGATGAGCGAACACCTGGATGTTCGGGTTCGAGAGGTTCGGCCGAACTTCCGGAAAATGTCCGGGTTCGTGATCCGAACTCAACCCGAACTTGATCCCGAACCCCATAGAAGTCAATGGGGACCCGAACTTTTGGGCACTAAAAAGCCTGTAAATGACTCCCGGAAAGGGCTAGAGGGCTGCAAAAGGCAGCAAAATGTAGGTAAATCCCCTGCAAACAAATGTAGATAGGGAAATGAATTAAAATAAAATAAAATAAATAAAAATTAACCAATATCAATTGGAGAGAGGTCCCACAGCAAGGAATCATGCGTCATATCATCCACCACTGGAGAAGGCCACTCTCATTTATTTGGGACCAGCACCCAGACAGAGGAGAGAGGTCCCACAGCAAGGAATCATGCGTCATATCAACCACCACCGGAGAAGGCCACTGTCATGTATTTTGGACCAGCACAGAGACAGAGGAGAGAAGTTTTCACAGCAGAGAATCATGCATTTAGATCACCCACCACAGGAGTAGGCCACCATTTAATGGGACCCCGGCAACCATGTCAGATGGCACAAACATCAGCTTCACATCACCCAGCACAAGAGAAGGCCACTTTGAGAGACTTTGACCCCTGCACCCAGGCGGAGGAGAGGGGTTTTCACAGCAGAGAATCAGGCATTTAGATCACCCACCACAGGAGTAGGCCACCATTTAATGGGACCCCGTCAACCATGTCAGATGGCACAAACATCAGCTTCACATCACCCAGCACAAGAGAAGGCCACTTTGAGAGATTTTTACCCCTGCACCCAGACGGAGGAGAGAGGTCCCACAGCAGAGAATCAGGCATCATGTCAACCACCACAGGAGTAGGCCAATTTTTGTTTCTTTGACCCCTGCACCCAGAAAGAGGAGAGAGGTCCCACAGCAGAGATTCAGGCATTTATATCAGCCAGCACAGGAGAAGGCCGCTTTCAGTGACTTAGGCCTTAGCACCGACACAGAGGAGAAAGGTCAGATAGCACAAGCATCAGATTTACATCAACCACCACAGGAGAATGGCACTTTTAGAGACTTTGACCCCTGCAGCCACACGGAGGAGAGAGGTCCCACAGCAGAGATTCAGGCATTTATATCAGCCACCACAGGAGAAGGCCGCTTTCAGTGACTTTGGCCCCCTGCACCCACACAAAGGCGACATGTCAGACAGCACAAGTATAACATTCATATCACCCAGCACAGGAGAAGGACACTCATGTACTTTGGCCCCGGCACCCAGACAGACGGAAGGTTCATTCAACTCTGGGTTGCACCCCAAGATCCTACTTAATTTCAAAAATTGATTTTTCAATGAAGAAGTGGCCAGGAGTACAAGACAACATGGTTTAAGGCAGTTATTAAGGACTACGCTGCACAAGGGAGGGTCAGGTCTTGTGGGATCCATGCCTGGTTCATTTTTATAAACGTCAGCTTGTCCACGTTGGCTGCGGACAGGCAGCTGCGTTTGTCAGTAATGACGCCCCCTGCCGTGCTGAATACACGTTCAGATAAAACGCTGGCCGCCGGGCAGGCTAGCACCTCCAAGGCATAACATGCTAATTCTGGCCACGTGGACAATTTGGAAACCCAGAAGTTGAATGGGGCCGAACCATCCGTCAGTACGTGGAGTTGTGTGCAGACGTACTGTTCAACCATGTTAGTGAAATGTTGCCTCCTGCTAACACGTTCCGTATCAGGTGGTGGGGCAGTTAGCTGTGGCGTGGAGACAAAACTTTTCCACATTTCTGCCATGCTAACCCTGCCCTCAGAGGAGCTGGCCGTGACACTGCTGCGTGGGCGACCTCTAGCTCCTCCTCTGCCTTGGCCTTGGCCTTCCACCTGTTCCCCTGTGACATTTGGGAATGCTCTCAGGAGCGCGTCTACCAGTGTGCGCTTGTACTCGCGCATCTTCCTATCACGCTCCAGTGCACGAAGTAAAGTGGGCACATTGTCTTTGTACCGTGGATCCAGCAGGGTGGCCACCCAGTAGTCAGCAAACATTAAAATGTGGGCAACTCTGCTGTCGTTGCGCAGGCACTGCAGCATGTAATCGCTCATGTGTGCAAGGCTCCCCAGAGGTAAGGACAAGCTGTCCTCTGTGGGAGGCGTATCGTCATCATCCTCTGTATCCCCCAGCCACGCACCAGGGATGTGCCTGCGCTGTGCTGGGTGCCACCCCGCTGTGAACCTGCTTCATCCTCATCCTCCTCCACCTCCTCCTCGTCCTCCAGTAGTGGTCCCTGGCTGGCCACATTTGCACCTGCCCTCTGCTGTTGCAAAAAACCTCCCTCTGAGCCACTTCTAACAGACTGGCCTGAAAGTGCTAAAAACGACCCGTCATCCTCCTCCTCCTCCTCCTGGCCCTGGCCCACCTCCTCTTCCATCATCGCCCTAAGCGTTTTCTCTAGGAGACATAGAATTGGTATCGTCACGCTGATAACAGTGGCATCGCCACTGGCCATGTTGGTGGCGTACTCGAAACAGCGCAACAGGGCACACAGGTCTCGCATGGAGGCCCAATCATTGGTGGGGAAGTGGTGCTGTTCCGCAGTGCGACTGACCCGTGCGTGCTGCAGCTGAAACTCCACTATGGCCTGCTGCTGCTCGCACAGTCTCTCCAGCATGTGCAAGGTGGAGTTCCACCGGGAGGGCACGTCGCATATTAGGCGGTGAGCGGGAAGGCCGAAGTTCCGCTGTAGCGCTGACAGGCGAGCAGCGGCAGGATGTGAACGCCGGAAGCGCGCACAGACGGCCCGCACTTTATGCAGCAGCTCTGACATGTCTGGGAAGTTGTGAATGAACTTTTGCACCACCAAATTCAGCACATGCGCCAGGCAAGGGATGTGCGTCAAACCGGCTAGTCCCAGAGCTGCCACGAGATTTCGCCCATTATCGCACACCACCAGGCCGGGCTTGAGGCCCACCGGCAGCAACCACTGGTCGGTCTGTTGTTCAATACCCCGCCACAACTCCTGCGCGGTGTGGGGCCTGTCCCCCAAACATATGAGTTTCAGAATGGCCTGCTGACGTTTACCCCGGGCTGTGCTGATGTTGGTGGTGAAGGTGTGTGGCTGACTGGATGAGCTGGTGGAAGCAGAGGAGGAGGAGGAGGAAGCCGAGTAGGAGGAGGAGGCTACAGGAGGCAAAGAATGATGCCCTGTGATCCTTGGCGGCGGGGCCCAGCCGCCACTACATTTACCCAGTGTGCAGTTAGGGAGATATAGCGTCCCTGGCCATGCTTACTGGTCCACGTATCTGTGGTTAGGTGGACCTTGCCACAAATGGCATTGCGCAGTGCACACTTGATTTTATCGGACACTTGCATGTGCAGGGAAGGCACGGCTTTCTTGGAGAAGTAGTGGCGGCTGGGAACCACATACTGGGGGACAGCCATGGCCATCAGCTGTTTGAAGCTGTCTGTGTCCACCAGCCGGAATGACAGCATTTCAAAGGCCAGTAGTTTAGAAATGCTGGCATTCAGGCCCAGGGCTCGAGGGTGACTAGGTGGGAATTTGCGCTTTCTCTCAAAGGTTTGAGAGATGGAGAGCTGAACGCTGCTGTGTGAAATAGTGGAGACGCTAGGTGACGGTGTCGGTGGCACATCCTCTGTTTGCTGCTCGGCAGGTGGCAACATTCCTCTCGAGGCGGAAGCCGAGGCAGCAGCGGTAGAGGGAGCAGGGGGAGCCTGAGCGGGTTCCTTGTTTTTAAGGTGTGTACTCCACTGCAGTTCATGCTTTGCATGTAGATGCCTGATCATGCAGGTGGTGCTCAGGTTAAGAACGTTAATGCCTCGCCTCAGGGTCTGATGGCACAGCGTGCAAACCACTCTGGTCTTGTCCTCAGCACATTGTTTGAAGAAGTGCCATGCCAGGGAACTCCTTGAAGATGCCTTTGGGGTGCTGGGTCCCTGTTAGGGGTGGCCAATAGCAGGCGAACTCTCTGGACGGCGGCTGTTCTGCTTTTGCCCCCTGCTCCCTCTTTGGCTTCGCTGTTGTCTCGGTCTCACCACTGCCTCTTCCTCTGAACTATTTAAGTCAGCGGCATGACCTTCAGTCCATGTGGGGTCTAAGACCTCATCGTCCTCTGCATCGTCTTCCACCCAGTCTTCCTCCCTGACCTCCTCCTGTTCAGTCTGCACACTGCAATAAGACGCGGCAGTGGGCACCTGTGTTTCGGCATCATCAGACACTCGGTCACTCTGCTGTGGTGGTATTCCCATGTCCTAATCATCTGGATACATAAGTGGTTGTTCGTCAGTGCATGGAATGTCTTCCACCGCTGGGGAAGGGATAGGTGGACGCCCCTGGAAAACCGTGGGAGCAGAGTCTTCAAACAGAATAAGAGACTGCTGCATAACTTGAGGCTCAGCCAGTTTCCCTGATATGCATGGGAGTGATGTGACAGACTGATGGGCTTGGTTTTCAGGTGCCACCTGTGCGCTTTCCGCAGAAGACTGGGCGGAAGACAATGTGGTGAACGTGCTGGAAGCACTGTTGGCCACCCAATCGACTAATGCCTGTACCTGCTCAGGCCTTACCATCCTCATAACGGCATTGGGCCCCACCAAATATCGCTGTAAATTCTGCCGGCTACTTGAGGGAGTTGTTTCACTACTTTGTGCGCCTGAGGCCGAACGGCCACGTCCTCTGCCAGCAACAGAGGCTCCACGGACACCACCACGACCGCGTCCTCGTCCCTTAATAGAATGTTTCCTCATTGTTGCGATTCAACTCGCACCACAATAAAATATATAATTTTTTAGCCCCAAAATTCCCACACTGGAAGATATAATTCCTTTTTCCGGTATTAATTACAAGAACACTTCTGCTAATTGGACACCAGATTTTTTATAATGCTAGTTTTCGTACATAGATTCCCACACGGGGAAATATAATTCCTTTTTAGAGGAGTGAAAACGTGAGGCCTAGTTTTTCTGGTCTAACATACACCAGATTGATTAAATTGGCCTTTTTTTCACCAAAATTACAAGTCTCAAATAAATGATGATGTCAGCAAGGCCGAAAGCCACAATAGTGGACCAGTCATGAAGCGGTGAGGGTGGGAACAGCATGAGAAGTCCACAGAGTGGACCGATGATATAGTGGTGAGGTGGAAGAAGTATGAGGAGGCCACTGAGTGGCACAATGACAGAGTCTGTAGGCAGCAGCAGCAGCATTAGGGGAAGGCCACAGAGTGGCACAATGACCGAATCTGTAGGTGGCGGCAGCATGAGTAGGCCAGAGAGTGGCACAATGATCGAGTCTGGAGGTGTCAGCAGCATCAGGAGGAGGCCACGCAGTGGCACAATGACAGAGTCTGGAGTTGGCAGCAGCATGAGGAGACCACAGAGCGGCAAAATGACAGAGTGTAGAGGTGTCGGCAGCATCAGCATGAGGCCATAGAGTGGCCCAATGACAGAGTCTGGAGGTGGCAGCAGCATGAGTAGGCCAGAGAATGGCACAATGACCGAGTCTGGAGGTGGAAGCAGCATGAGGAGACCACAGAGTGGCTAGGTGACACAATGTGGAGATGGCAGTAGCAGCATCAGGAGGGTACTACAGAGTGGCAAGGTGACATAGTTTAGAGAGGGTAGCAGCAGCTGCATCAGGAGACCATAAAATGACCAGGTAACAGAGTGGGGTGGTGGGTGGCAATACCAGTACCCACTGACGAAGGTAGAGGAGGTAGCACTTAGCATCAGATGAGTGGCATCAGGCGGGTTGCAGCATCAAAGTAGTAGCTGAGCTGAGCTCAAGGAGGGTGTTCTTTGCGGTATACGAGTGCCTGAAGTGCATGCAAAGTTTCCTGGCCATTTTTAGGATGTCTTGCAGATGGGTGGAAGACTTCAGGAACCGCTTGACAACCAGATTGAACAAGTATGCCATGCAGAGCGCATGGCTCAGCCTTCCTTGATGCTGTGCGACACCATGTTCTTCCCGTTGTCGGTCAGCATGGTTCCAATTTTCAGTTGTCACAGAGAAAGCCAGGATTTGATTTATTGATGCAACACACGGAGCAGTTCCTCCCCTGTGTGACTCCGTTCACCAAGGCAAACCAGGTGCAGAACAGCGTAACACCGCCGAGCCCTGCACATGTAGTTTGCTGGAGGGGCACTGTGATTTGTCCCTGCAGTGGAGGCTGAGGACATGGTGGAGGATGAGGAGGCAGAGACGGACATTGTCGCAGGACCAACTGCGTTACAATGTGGAGGCGGAAGCGGAGTGACCTGTTCAATTTGCTGGTGTGGCTCTGCAGGAAGTACATTCACCCAGTGGGCTGTAAAGGACATGTATTGTCCCTGACCATAGTTAAAGCTCCACACGTCGGCGCTGCCGTGCACTTTGGCAGACACTGACAGGCTCAAGGACTGGCCCACCTTCTGTCTACAATGGGACCTGCGGTTTGCTGCAATCGCCGATACGGGGGTGTCACAGGACCCCCTTCGGCATAGTCCCAGAATGCCTGCGGAATGATTTCAGCAGGCACTCTGTTCCGATCACCCCGCACCGCACGGTGGTGATTGGAACTACACAGTACCTATAAAGTACAGTATATGTCAGTGATATGTATTAAACGCACACACAGTAGATGTGGTGCAAATTATTTCAATTTGATTGACTGTTTTCTGATGTAGTACAGAATTTGTCACAGAAAGACACACAGTATGGACATTACATTAGGCCCAGATTATTTAAATTTGCGCTACAGACACTGTTTTCGGATGCAGGATAGTATATGACACATAAACCCACAGAGTAGGGATGCTACATTAGGCCCAGATTATTGGAATTTACAATACAGAGATTTGTTTTTTGGTGGAGTACAGTATTGGTTACAGAACACCACAGATCATGGACACTATATTAGGCCCAGATTATTGGAATTTGCAATACAGACACTGTTTGCAGATGTAGATCAGTATTTTTTACACAAAGCCACACACTATGGACACTAGATGTGGCCCAGATTATTAAAGACACAGTCTGTGGATGATGTACAGTATATGTCACTAATAGGTATAAAATAAAAAATATCTTGCTGCTGTCAAACACACACAGTAGTCTATAAAAGGACTTTTGGGTCTGGGAAAACCTCTCAGAATGAAAACTGTGAAATTCGCTTGCTACTCTGTCTTTCCCTTAATACGCTCTGCTCTCCCCGTCTAGGTCTGAGCCGAACATGCGTCATCGGGTGCAACATGGCTACTGGTATTACAGTGAGGTCAGTACTTACCTGCACCTTTATTAGCTGCTTAAAACCCGCGAAACGTGCAGGGCGGAGACTCGAGCAACAGTTCCAGGGCCAGTAATTTGGAAAGCTGCACATTTAGTGCTATGGCCTGTGGGTGGGTGGCTGGGTATTTGCGCTTGGGTTCAAATGCCTGGGGTAAGGACATTTGGACGCTGTGCTGGGACAGGGAAGTGGATGTGGTCGCTGAAGGCGTTTGCGAAGGTCCAGGTGCAGGGCAGGAGGCATACAGGCCTGCGCCTTCGACAGGGGATTGGCCAGCATCATGTAACATAGGGGAAGAGGAGGCAGTGGTGTGACCCGCAGATACAGATTGTGGACCCAGGCGTTCGTCAAACTTATGAGGGTGCTTGGATGCCATGTGGCTGATCATGCTGGTGAGGTTTCCAGTGTTCACGCCACGGTTCATTTTGGTACAGCACAGGTTGCAAACTACTATTCTTTTGTCGTCCGCACTTTCCTCAAAAAAGCGCTATACTGCGGAACACCTACCCCTTGGCAAGGGAGATTTCTGCAAGGGGGTGCTCCATGGAACATTTGCGGGCCTGTTTGGTGTGGCACACCTTTTCTCTTTTGCCACCCCACTGCCTCTTCCAGCCTGTTGCGGTGCTGCAGATCCCTACCCCACTGTACTGCTGTCCTCGCCACCTTCCCAGGTTGGGTCAGTGACTTCATCGTCCACCGCCTCCTCTTCCACTTCCTCACTCTGCTCATCCGCCTGACTTGTTGACCTAACCACAACCTCAGTGACTGACAACTGTGTCTCATCCTCTTCATCAACCTCTTAAGACAGTAATTGCCGTTGACTTATTGGCAACTGTGTCTCATCATCATCCACCTCATTACATTACAGTCATTGCCATTCCCCACTGTCATCTTCTTGTGACTGTGGATGCTCAAGAGGTTGGGAATCAGGGCACAAGATCTGTTCCTCTTCAAGCGTGCTTGGCAAGAGGGCCAAATGAAGGAATGGTGATGAAAAGAGGTCCTCGGAATATCGAAGTGTGGGATCACTTGTTTGCAAAGACTCTCCATGGTGGGAGGAAGGAGGATCAGGGTGAGGATTGTGTTGACCAGACTCCTGGTTACTGAGACTGGACTTTGTGGAAGACAGGGTGGTGCTTAACCGACTGAAAACATTATCTACTGCAATCCAACCTGCCACCTGGTCGCACTGGTCTGACTTCAAGAGTGGTGTCCTGTGCCGCCCTGCAAACTAGGAGATGAAGCTAGGTATCGTGGATGGTTGTTTTTCTTGTGCTCTGGCCGCAGGCACAGTTTCAACGCACCCAGGGCCACAGCCTCTGCGTGTACCATCAGCATCACGGCCACTTCCCCATCCCTTACTGCTCGCCTTCTTCATTTTAAATGTTATAGATGCTGTGGGGATTCGCTCTGGTAGACAGGACCAGCGGGTGCAGTACAGAGGCAACGTTCAAGCTTGTAAATTAAATGTCCGTGTTTTATTCACACAACAAAAAGAGCATCACAAAAAACAGGTGGCTTGGTGTTTGTTCACACACACAAAAGTCCATAAACGGAAGAGTCACCTTAGCTCCTTGGTGTTAGCAAGTCCATAGACAGGCTTTTTCAGGCAGCCTGTTCGTTTTCACAGGGGTCTGAGCCCTCCAGCTTGGCTCCAGCCGCAGGTCCCAAAAACACAGCCCTCAGCTCCCAGCACTATTAGCAGCTCCAGGACAATCACTCCCCAGCTGCTGGTGCTGGCTGAGTTTTTAAACCCAGCCCAAAACCAGGACTGGACCGTGGGGAGCAGCCACCCACCCTACACTTTAGCTGCTCCCGGTAAGAGCCGGCCCGGATCGGCTTTGCAGCCATGCTATCTATCAATGTCAAGCAGCACTAGCTGCTGCTGACACAAAAACCCGGCTTCACCTCACCGAGGCCAGGAACCTCGGTGACACGTATCTTCCGTCCATGACGGCACCTTGCGCCCTCTTACATACCTCCCCCTTTGTTCAACCCCGACAGGGTGAACACACGCCAAACACTGTACTCGAGACAGTGCATCCGCATTTCCTTGCAAGCGGCCTGCCCTGTGTTCCACTGTGAACTTGAAGTTCTGCAGAGACAAGAACCATCTGGTGACCCGAGCATTCCTGTCTTTCGCCTGGCACATCCACTTTAGAGGGGAATGGTCGGTCACCAGACGGAACTTTCTCCCTAGCAGATAATAGCGGAGAGACTCTAGTGCCCACTTGATGGCCAGGCACTCTCTCTCCACTATACTGTACCTGGTTTCGGCTGGGGTGAGTTTGCGACTCAGGAAAACCACGGGATGCTCCTCCCCATTGATTTCCTGAGAGAGTACAGCCCCGAGGCCCACTTCAGAGGCATCGGTCTGTACCACAAACTCTCTCTTGAAGTCGGGCGTCACCAAAACCGGGGACCCACACAGGGCCGACTTCAGAGCAGAGAAAGCCTTATCCGCCTGCTCATTCCACTGGATCGACACTGACCTGCGTCCCTTTAAAAGGCTTGTCAATGGAGCAGCAATTGTAGCAAAGTTGGGAATAAACCTCATGTAGTATCCCACCATGCCCAGGAATGATTTTACTTGCCGCGTAGTGACAGGTCGGGGCCAATGCTTAATTGCCTCAATTTTGTTTACCTGAGGTTTGACCACCCCCGCCCAATGACATACCCTAGGTATTTGGTCTCTTCTAACCCTATCACACACTTTTTGGGTTAGCAGTTAAGCCAGCTTTCCTAAGGGAGTCCACTACGGCCTGTACCTTCGGTAGGTGACTCTCCCAGTCGGTGCTATGGATAATGATATCATCCAGATACGCTGAGGCGCACTGGCCGATGTGGACGAAGCACAACATCCATAAGCCTTTGAAACGTGGCGGGGCGCCATGTAGACCAAAGGGTAATACCTTGTACTGATACAACTCCTCCGGTGTGATAAAAGCAGTTTTTTCCTTGGCAGCCTCCGTTAAGGGTACCTGCCAGTACCCTTTGGTGAGGTCCAAGACAGAAAAATACCTGGCTTGGCCCAATTTTTCAATGAGCTCATCCACCCTCGGCATGGGATATGCGTCAAACTTGGACACCTCATTCAGCTTATGGAAATCGTTACAGAACCTCAATGTCCCGGTCCGGCTTGGGTATTAAGACTATCGGACTGGCCCAATCACTTTTTGACTCCTCGATGACACCTAACTGGAGCATCAGCTGCACTTCCTTCACAATGGCTTGTCGCCGAGCCTCGGGTACCCGATACGGCTTTAACCGGACTTTGGCCTGAGGCTCAGTGATAATGTCATGCTGGATTAGGGATGTGCGCCCAGGGAGGTCCGAGAACACATCCGTGTTCCGACTAATGAACTCCTTAACTTCCTGGACCTGTTTGGAGGACAGGCTATCTGAAATTTTTACGGTGGCGGCTGCTTCCCGGACTTCGAGGTGAGGGGCTGGATCCTTCTCACCTAGAAGCCCTGGCCGGGGCTGTCATCGCTGGACGAGTTCCTATCCTTCCATGGCTTCAGCAAATTCACATGATACACCTGCTCCGGCTTCCGCCGCCCTGGCTGGTGCACCTTGTAATTTACTTCCCCACTTTCTCGAGCACTTCATAGGGCCCCTGCCACCTAGCTAGAAATTTGCTGTCAAGGGTGGGTACCAGAACTAAAACTCGGTCTCCGGGATTAAAGTCTCGCACTCGAGCCTGACGATTATAGACTCTACTTTGGGCCTGTTGTGCTGCCTCCATATGCTCCCCGGACCAGCGGTAACACCCTCTCCATAATGCTCCTGCATCTGGGTAACATATTCAATTACGCTTTTGTGGGGACGGGCTGTTGCTCCCACGCTTCCTTAGCGATGTCCAACAGGCCCCGTGGGCGTCTGCCATAAAGCAGTTCGAAGGGTGAGAACCCAGTAGAGGCCTGGGGCACCTCTCGCACTGCAAACATGAGATAGGGCAGAAGCAGATCCCAGTCCTTCCCATCTCGGGACACCACCCTTTTAGCATATTTTTTAAAGTTTGGTTAAATCTTTCCACAAGGCCAGTCCGCTTATGGATGGTAAACGGACGTCCGCAATTGCTTTATATGCAACAGTTTACACAATTCCTCATAATCTTAGACATAAAAGGGGTCCCTTGGTCCGTCAGAACCTCCTTAGGTAGGCCCACCCGGTAAACATCTCCATTAACTCCTTTGCAATGAGCCTAGCCGATGTGTGTCGAAGAGGCACCGCCTCTGGATATCGAGTAGCATAGTCCAGAATCACCAGGATATGTTGGTGACCCCTAGCAGACTTCGGTACGGGTCCGACCAGATCCATGGCAATACGCTCGAATGGGACCTCAATTATTGGGAGAGGGACCAGGGACTTCTGTAATGCGGATGGGGGCTATTTACCTGACAGGTCGGACAGGACTTACAGAACTCCTCTACTTCCTTAAACAAACCGGGCCAGTAAAATCGCTGTAGTACGCGGTCCTGCGCTTTCTGCCACCCCATGTGTCCCCAAGAACATGTTGGTGGGCAAGCTCCATAACAAGCTTGCGATATGCGGTGGGCACCACCAACTGTTCAACTGGCTCACCTCGGATTTGGTTCACCCGATACAACATATCCTGAAGAATAATAAACCGTGGAAACATTAATTCAGCCCCAGGTTTCTGGGGTTTACCGTCAATTATTACAACACTTTCCCAGGCCCTGGTTAGGGTTTGGTCCCGGTGTTGGGCGGTCCCAAAATTTTCCCCGGAGACATTGAGGTCTGCCAACTCAGGTCCCGGTGGCAAGTCCTCCGTGTCTCCCACCATTACACTCAGTGGGGTTGTCTCCCCTCTACCGCTGGAGCAGTGGTCACCCCTACCGCTGGCCCTTCAGATTCGGGCTCCCAGGGTTCTGGCCTTCCAGTGGTATCAGGCCACTCTACTAGGGTTACCCCTGTCTCGGGCCCATCAGACACTTTTATAGCCGGCCACAGCGCTCGGAAACCTGGGAAGTCCCTCCCAAGAATCAGTTCATGTGGGAGTTTGGTAGCGACAGCCACCTCGTGGGTCCACTTACCAGCAGCTGTGGACAAAGTCACTAATGCAGTGGGGTAGTCTTTAAGTCTCCGTGGATGCATAGGACCCCGACTTTACGGCCGGTATACTCCGCAGGCCGTACTAGGGCAGCTCTTACCAGGGAGACTAAACTCCCGGAGTCCAGCAGGGCCACCGCCAGAGAATCTCCCACCTCTACCTGACACAGGTGGGTATTGTCCTGCCCCTCACGGGTGCCAGTTGCACACAGCTTCCGTGCATACAGGGAGTGGCGATACCCGTAGTTCACATCCATCGGCTCACCCTGATGCGGACAGTCGGCCCTGATGTGGCCTGGCTCCTGACACCTCCAGCATACCACGGGAGGCGGATCCGCAGGGGATACATTCCGTGCAGGTCTCTCTGTCGCCGGTCGTCGGAACTGGGGTGGAGGCCTCCGGGTTTGACTGGCCCCTTCCCAGCAAGACTCCCCTGCAGGTTTCTGGTGGCCTCGTAACGCTCCACCAGGTCGACTCATCTCCAGGGCACTTACCGGAGACGCCTGGCCGACCCAGTGCTGGAGGGGATAAGGCAGGGCCCTCCAAAAGATGTCCGCCAACAGTCGATCCAGCATGGCAGTGGGACTTAGTAGATCAGGCTGCAGCCACTTTTGCAGCCTGTGCAGCAGATCGTAGTACTGCGGCCTAGCAGGTTCAGTCGCTTTAAAGTCCCACTGGTGGACTCTTTGAGCGCGGACCAGCACGCTTCACCCCCAGTCTGGCTAGGATCTCTCCTTTCACGGTGTCATAATCGGCCGCTTGGTCGTCCGACAAGTCGAAAAACACCTGCTGGGGTCCGGAAGCCAGGAACGGAGCGACCACCTCAGCCCACTGGTCACGGGGCAGCTTCTCCTCACGGCCACTTTTTCGAAGACTGCCAGGTAGGTCTCGGCATCATCCTCGGGGTCATCTTGGGAATTGCTGCACGGACCGCTTCCGGGCATCATGGGCACGGTGAGAGGCTCCAGTCGCTTGCAAAGCCATTACATGTTGCAACAGCAGCTGGTTTGTCTCCTGCTGCTGCTTGTTGGCCTCCCGCTGCTGTAAATTGGCCTCCACGAGAGCCTTTACAACTGCCTCCATCTTGTCAGAGTTCACGTGTTGAAACTTTGCCGGCTTGACATATGACATTCACTTTGGAAAAACTTCGGCGTTACGCCAGCCTCACTGCGCATGCCCGCATCCGACACCAAATGTGGGGATTCGCTCTGGTAGACAGGACCAGCGGGTGCAGTACAGAGGCAACGCTCAAGCTTGTAAATTAAATGTCCGTGTTTTATTCACACAACAAAAAGAGCATCACAAAAACAGGTGGCTTGGTGTTTGTTCACACACACAAAAGTCCATAAACGGAAGAGTCACCTTAGCTCCTTGGTGTTAGCAAGTCCATAGACAGGCTTTTTCAGGCAGCCTGTTCGTTTTCACAGGGGTCTGAGCCCTCCAGCTTGGCTCCAGCCGCAGGTCCCAAAAACACAGCCCTCAGCTCCCAGCACTATTAGCAGCTCCAGGACAATCACCCCCAGCTGCTGGTGCTGGCTGAGTTTTTAAACCCAGCCCAAAACCAGGACTGGACCGTGGGGAGCAGCCACCCACCCTACACTTTAGCTGCTCCCGGTAAGAGCCGGCCCGGATCGGCTTTGCAGCCATGCTATCTATCAATGTCAAGCAGCACTAGCTGCTGCTGACACAAAAAACCCGGCTCTCACCTCACCGAGGCCAGGAACCTCGGTGACACGTATCTTCCGTCCATGACGGCACCTTGCGCCCTCTTACAATGCTTAATGTCACACATACAGTAGCATAGGATTTGGAAATTTATGCGCAAAAAAAATTAAAAAGGTATTTGGGATGTGGAAACGTCACACAGGAGATATACTGCAGATAATGTCAATGCTGTCACCAGCGGTCACCAGATATTTGGGATGAGGAAACTATATATTTGAGAGGTACCACAGGTAAGGTCACTGTTTGCAGCGTCTACGGAAAAAGAACACTGTATGCCACAGATAAAAAAAATTTGCGCACAATTTACACTTAAGATGTTGCCCTGGTAATGTCACTTTCAGAAGCAGACACCGTGTATTGAAAAAGTACACTGGATGTCACAGATATTTTTTGGATGCGCACACTTTAAACAGGAGATGTGGCGCGGATAATTTAACTGTCCGCAGCGAACACAGTCTATGGAAAAAAGTACACTAGATGTCACTGATATTTTAGGGATGCACACACTTGACACAGGAGAAGTGGCGCGGATTGTTTAACTGTCCGCAGTGGCCTATTAGACGCTATTTAGCGCAGGAAGCTCTAAAAATATATATTGCTGCTGTCACACACAATAGTCCTTAAAAGAACTTTTGGGTCTCTGAAAAGTTTTTCTAATAAAAATCTTCCAATAACACTCCCTACACTGTCTGTCCCTTCCTATGCACAGCTCTCCCCGACTAATACTGAGCCAAAAAAACGTGTCATCAGGTGCTATATAGATATATATGATGACGTGTAGCGGCCAGTCAATCACTGTAATGCCATTAGCCAACATGGCTACGGCATTACAGTGAATGCCAGTACCTCCCTGCAGGTTTATTGACTGCATAGGAGACAAGAAACGTGCGGGGAGGACACTCGAGCATTGCGCTCAAGAACATGCGGTACTCGGCCGAGTACCGCCATGTGCCGAGCATAGTGATGCTCGAACCGAACTTGTGTTCGGCTGAGCATGCTCACTCAACACTACATGGCACACATACATAAATGCACCATATACACACACACACACACACACACACACACACACACACATATACTGCCCAACTTTTAAAAAGCCTAAGCTAAACTATCAGCAACAGGTATTTTTAGAGCGCTGGCCCACACCTCTAACTCCACCCAATGTCTATATGTACATGCTCCAACCCAGCCTAGTCTCCATTGTGCCCCCAAACCAGTACTTATGTCAGATCTGGAATGGTTGGGAGGTATGCATATCTAAAAATACTATATAGACACTACACTCACATAATCACATGTACAATATACACCATACAGTATATAAATTACACATAGGCTACACTTACAGTAGGTTTAACTACACCATATATATTTTATACACATTTGTACCTAGTACTCTACATACTTGTATACAGATTATATTCAGTGCTATCAAACATACAGAAGAGCGCACATACTGTACCTATTACAGTCAGTGACTTCTCCTCTGACGCAGACGTTATCTTTCATCATTTTCACTTTTCAGACAAGACCACCATAATGATTTTTCACCCATCTCTCGTCTCTGCAGTTTGACAAAAAGACATCTTAAGTTCCTACTTTTCCATCCTCCTCTTACCTTCTGAATAACTCATCCTGCCACCTCCAATACTGTGCCTGCTGTGCTTCCCAATACTATCCAGCAGAAACAGATAAACCCCCTGATAACACTAGTACCACAAAGCTAGTGCCCTTCAAAAATTATTGGCACACACTACCCTAAAATAATTATGCCCAGCAAATAGTGCCCTTGATGTCAACCTGGCCAACTTAAAATGAGCACCAGTACAAAGAATGTCCCTTATAATGTGCGCCAGTACAGAAAATGCCCCCTAATAATTTGCACTAGTACAAAAATGTTCCCGTTCTGTGTGCCAGTACAAAACAATTCCCCCTCTTAGTGCTGCCAGTTAAACCAATATCCCCATTGTGTCACCATAATGTGCGCAAGTATAAAATACCCCTATACAATGCCCCCAGTAAATGCCCAACTAGTGCTCCTCTCCCCTTTTCCATATTGCCTCATAATTTGCTAGAATAAAATGCCTCTATTCAGTGCCCCAAGTGGAAGCCCCCATAGTGCTCCGTCCCCATAATGTGCCGATATAATATTTTCCCATAGTGTTCCCCCCCCAACCCCATTGTGTCCCCATAATGTGCCAATATAAGATGGTCCATAGTGTCCCCCATGATTTGCCAGTATAAACGCCCCCAGCAGATGCCTCTATAGTGTTTCTCATGATTAGTGTTGAGCGTATTTGTTCGAGCATAGTTCGGGTTCGTACCGAATTTTGGGGTGTTCGGGACACGGACCAGAACATTTTCAAAAAAGTTTGGGTCCGTTTTCTTCCCGCTTTCTGAAGGGCTGCACAGCATCCAATCAGCTAGCATTTTACTTCTTGCCCTAAGAGCCCATCACAGCCATGCCTACTAATGGCATGGCTGTGATTGGCCAAGTGCAGCATGTGACCCAGCCTCTATTTAAGCTGGAGTCACGTAGCGCCGCACGTCACACTGCTCTGATTAGTGTAGGGAGAGGATGCAGCTTCTGTTAGGGCGACATTAGGCAGGGAAAAGTCAGCAAAAGCACCTAATGAAGTGAAGTGATCGATCTACAGCTGTGAATGATTCAACTTCTGCTAGTTAATTGCTCACTGGTTTTTAGGCTGCACAGAGCGTTTTTCTGTCACTTTTTTGGGGGGTGATCGGCGGACATTTTGTGACTTGTGGTGCACCAGAACAAGCTACCACCAAGTCCATCAATACTAGTTTTTTTTTTTTTGCTACATCCTACATCAGGGGCTTGGCTGTGCTTATTGTCACCCCTAGAAACTCAGGATAGCAATTTCTATATTTTATTAAGGGGTTAAATACAATTACCAAAATACCAATCCCCTAAATCTGGTGTTCCAGCTTTGGCTAGCCAAGAATAATACTAATACTGTCTGGCAAAGGATAGATTATTTTCTGTGGTAAAATTTAATTGCCAAAATAGCAATCCCCAAAATCTGGTGTCCCAGCACTGGCTGGCAAAGTATAATAGTGTCCGCCAAAACATATATTTTGTTCTGGGGTAAAATTCAATTGCCAAAATAGCAATACTATAAATCTGGTGTCACAGCATAATATTGCCCGCTGTAAGAGGGTGCAAGGTGTTGTTTTTGATAGCAGGTACGTGTCACCGAGGTTGCTGGCCTCGGTGAGGTAAGAGCCGGGGTTTTTGGTCTGCAGCAGCTAGTGCTGCTCTGTTAAATAGCATGGCTGCAAAGCCGATCCGGGCCGGCTCTTACTGGGAGCAGCTAAAGAGTAGGGTGGGTGGCTGCTCCCCACGGTCCAGTCCATGTTTTGGGGCTGGGTATAAAACGCAGCCAGCAGCTGTGTCTGTGTGTGTGTGATTATCCTGGAGCCTGCAAACAGGGCTGAGGAATTCTCTGTCCTGGAGGAAGGAGCTCAGCAAGGTGGTGTTGCCCTGCGACCTGAAGGTGGAATCGCCTGCGGCTGAGCCGACTGCTAGGTGTGAACCCGCACCTAAACCACCCAAGGTGACTGGACCGTGTGTTGGCCTGTTTTTGGTTTTTCCACATGATTTCTGTTGTGTATGAACTGTCACCAAGAGACTGTTTTCATTTCTGGTGTGCAAGTGTGAATAAAACACTGTTTGATGCACAATCTGGACTCCTTGTTTTGCCTCTAAACTGCACCCGCACCGCTGTCTACCAGAGCGACTCCCACATTTGGTGTCGGATGCGGGCATGCGCAGTGAGGCTGGCGTGAACGCCGAACTTTGTTTTTTGCTGGGCAAAAGTGAATGTCCTATATTAAGCCGGCAAAGTTGCAGCCTGTGATCCCCGACAAAATGGAGGCGGCTGTGAAAGCCCTCATAGAGGCTAACGTGCAGCAGCGGGAGACCAACCAGCTACTGCTACAGCACGTGATGGCGTTGCAAGCGGCAGGAGCGTCCCACCGCGCCCACGATGCCCGGAAAGCTGTCCGCACCGCGATCCCTAAGATGACCCCTCGGATGATGTTGAGACCTATCTGGCGGTGTTCGAGAAGGTGGCCGTGAGGGAGAAATTACCCCGAGAACAGTGGGCAGAGGTCATCGCTCCGTTCCTGGCGTCTGGACCCCAGCAAGTATTTTTGACCTCCCAGGTGACCAAGCAGCTGACTACCCGACTGTGAAAGGTGAGATCCTGGCAAGACTGGGGGTGAATGTTTTGGTCCGGGCCCAGCGGGTGCATCAGTGGGAGTTTAACCCGCTGAACCCGCCCGGCCACAATACTATGACTTGCTACAACGGTTGCAAAAATGGCTGCAGCCAGACATACTGACTCCCACTGCTATGCTCGACCGTCTGTTAGCCGATGTCTTCTGGAGGGCTTTGCCTTACCCTCTCCAGCACTGGATCGGCCAGGTATCGCCCACCAATGCCCTGGAGATGGTCGACCTGGTGGAGCGGTACGAGGCCACCAGAAACCTGCAGGGGAGTCTTGCTGGGAAGGGGTCAGTTAAACCCCGGAGGCCTCTGCCCCAGTTCCAACGTCCGGCGACAGAGCGGCCTGCACGGAATATACCCCTGCGAGCCCGCCTCCCGTGGTATGCTGGAGGTGTCAGGAGCCAGGCCACATCAGGGCCGACTGTCCGCGCCGGGATGAGCTGATGGAGGTGAACTACGGGGGTCGCCACTCCTTGTATGCACGGAAGCTGTGCGCAACTGGCACCCGTGAGGTACAAGACCATAACCACCTGTGTCAGGTAGAGGTGGGAGATTCGCTGGCGGTGGCTCTGCTGGACTCCGGGAGTTTAGTCTCCCTGGTAAGGGCTGCCCTGGTACGGCCTGCGGAGTATACTGGCCGTAAAGTCGGGGTCCTGTGCATCCACGGAGACCTGAAAGACTATCCCACTGCACTAGTGACTTTGTCCACAGCGGCTGGTAGGTGGACCCACGAGGTGGCTGTCGCTACTACACTCCCACACGAACTAATACTTGGGAGGGACTTCCCGGTTTTCCGGCGCTGTGGCCGGCAATAAAGGTATCTGAGGGACCCGAGACAGGGGTGACCCTAGCAGAGTGGCCTGATACCGCTGGAAGGCCAGAACCCTGGGAGCCCGAGTCTGAAGGGCCGGCGGTAGGGGTGACCACTGCTCCGGCGGTAGAGGGGGAAACAACCCCACTGAGTGTAATGGTGGGAGACACGGAGGACTTGCCACCGGGACCTGAGTTGGCAGACCTCAATGTCTCCGGGAAAATTTTGGGACCGCACAACACCGGGACCAAACCCTAACCAGGGCCTGGGAGAATGTGCTGAAATTGATGGTAAACCCCAGAAACCAGGGGGCTGAATTAATGTTCCCACGATTTATTGTTCTACAGGATATGTTGTATCGGGTGAACCAAGTCCGAGGTGAACCTGTTGAACAGTTGGTGGTGCCCACAGCGCATCGCAAGCTTGTCATGGAGCTTGCCCACCAACATGTTCTTGGGGGACACCTGGGGTGGCAGAAAACCCAGGACCGCATACTGCAGCGGTTTTATTGGCCCGGTGTGTTCAAGGAGGTAGAAGATTATTGTAAGTCCTGTCCAACCTGTCAGATAACTAGCCCCCAGCCTCATTTCCGTAGTCCTCTGGTACCTCTGCCAATTATTGAAGTACCGCTTGAGCGAATCGCTATGGATTTAATTGGGCCTGTACCAAAGTTCGCCAGGGGCCACCAACACATTCTGGTAGTTCTCGACTATGCCACTCGGTATCCGGAGGCGGTGCCTCTGCGACATACCTCAGCTAGGCTCATTGCCAAAGAGTTAATGGAGATGTTTTCCCGTGTGGGCCTGCCAAAAGAGGTTCTGACAGACCAAGGGACCCCTTTTATGTCCAAAGTAATGAAGGAACTGTGTAAATTGTTGCGTATAAAGCAGTTACGGACGTCCGTTTACCATCCGCAAACAGACGGTCTTGTTGAGAGGTTTAACCAAACTCTAAAAATATGTTAAAAAGGGTGGTGTCTAGAGATGGGAAGGACTGGGACCTGCTTCTGCCCTATCTCATGTTCGCAGTGCGAGAGGTACCCCAGGCCTCTACTGGGTTCTCGCCCTTCGAACTGCTTTATGGCAGACACCCTCGGGGCCTGTTGGATATCGCCAAGGAAGCATGGGAACAACAGCCTGTCCCCCACAAAAGTGTCATTGAGTATGTCACCCAGATGCAGGAACGGATAGAAAGGGTGTTGCCGCTGGTCCGGGAGCATATGGAGGCAGCGCAACAAGCCCAGAGTAGGGTGTATAATCGTCAGGCTCGGGTACGGGGCTTCCATCCGGGAGATCGGGTTTTGGTTCTGGTACCCACCCTTGACAGCAAGTTCCTAGCTAGGTGGCAGGGCCCCTATGAGGTGATCGAGAAGGTAGGGGAAGTAAATTACAAAGCACACCAGCCAGGCGGCGCAAGCCGGAGCAGGTGTACCACGTGAATTTACTTAAGCCGTGGAAAGATAGGGACACAGCCGACGACCACAGCCCCGGCCAGGGCTTCTAGGTGAAAAGGGTCCAGCCCCACAGTTCGAGGCCTGTGAAGCAGTAACCACGGTAAAAATTGCAGACAGCCTGTCTTCCAAACAAGTTCAGGAAGTCAGGGAGTTCATCAGTCGGAACACGGATGTGTTCTCGGACCTCCCTGGCCGCACGCCTCTCATCCAACATGACATCGTCACTGAGCCTCAGGCCAAGATCCGGTTAAAACCATACCGGGTACCCGAGGCTCGGCGACGGGCCATCGCGGAGGAAGTACAGTTAATGTTGAAGCTCGATGTCATTGAGGAGTCGAAAAGTGAGTGGGCCAGTCCCATAGTCCTAATACCTAAGCCGGATGGGACGCTGCGGTTCTGCAACGACTTTCGCAAGTTAAATGAAGTATCCAAGTTTGACGCGTATCCCATGCCCCGAGTAGACGAGCTGGTTGAAAGTTTAGGACAAGCCCGTTATTTTTCTGTGCTGGACCTCACTAAAGGGTACTGGCAGGTACCCTTAACGGAGTCGGCTAAGGAAAAACCGCATTTGTTACCCGCAGGGCCTGTATCACTACAAGGTGTTACCCTTTGGCCTGCATGGCGCCCCGCCACTTTCCAAAGGTTAATGGACATAGTGCTGCGACCACATCGTCGGTACGCCTCGGCCTACTTAGATGATGTAGTCATCCACAGCACCGACTGGGAAAGCCATTTACCCAAGGTGCAGGCGGTAGTGGATGCCCTGAGGAAAGCCGGACTGACCGCTAACCCAAAGAAGTGCTCCATAGGGTTAGAGGAGACAAAATATCTGGGATATGTAATTGGGCGGGAGTCATCAAACCTCAGGTAACCAAGGTAGAGGCCATTCGTAACTGGCCCCGACCGGTCACCACCAGGCAGGTAAAGTCGTTCCTGGGGATTGTAGGTTACTACATGAGGTTTGTGCCCCACTTTGCCACAATAGCAGCGCCGTTGACAGACCTCTTGAAGGGGCGAAAGTCTGGGAGGGTTAGCTGGAGTGAGAAGGCGGAGGAGGCTTTCGCCGCGTTGAAGTCGGCCCTGTGTGGGTCCCCGGTTTTGGTGACACCCGACTTCAACAAGGAGTTTGTCGTACAGACCGACGCCTCGGAGGTAGGCCTCGGTGCGGTACTGTCTCAGGAGGTCAACGGGGAAGAACATCCCGTTGTCTTCCTGAGCCGTAAGCTCAATCCCGCCGAGTCCAGATATAGTATAGTGGAGAGGGAGTGCCTGGCTATCAAGTGGGCACTCGAATCTCTCCGCTACTACTTGTTAGGGAGGAGGTTCCGTCTGGTGACCGACCATTCCCCTCAAATGGATGAGTCAGGCCAAGGAGAGGAATGCTCGGGTCACCAGGTGGTTCCTATCTCTTCAGAATTTCAAATTCTTCGTGGAACACAGGGCAGGCCGCTTGCAGGGCAACGCAGATGCCCTGTCCCGCGTCCACTGCCTCACGTGTGTTCACCCCCTCAGGGTTGAACAAAGGGGGTGTGTAAGAGGTGCAAGGTGTTGTTTTTGATAGCAGGTACGTGTCACCGAGGTTGCTGGCCTCGGTGAGGTAAGAGCCGGGGTTTTGGTCTGCAGCAGCTAGTGCTGCTCTGTTAAATAGCATGGCTGCAAAGCCGATCCGGGCCGGCTCTTACTGGGAGCAGCTAAAGAGTAGGGTGGGTGGCTGCTCCCCACGGTCCAGTCCATGTTTTGGGGCTGGGTATAAAACGCAGCCAGCAGCTGTGTCTGTGTGTGTGTGATTATCCTGGAGCCTGCAAACAGGGCTGAGGAATTCTCTGTCCTGGAGGAAGGAGCTCAGCAAGGTGGTGTTGCCCTGCGACCTGAAGGTGGAATCGCCTGCGGCTGAGCCGACTGCTAGGTGTGAACCCGCACCTAAACCACCCAAGGTGACTGGACCGTGTGTTGGCCTGTTTTTGGTTTTTCCACATGATTTCTGTTGTGTATGAACTGTCACCAAGAGACTGTTTTCATTTCTGGTGTGCAAGTGTGAATAAAACACTGTTTGATGCACAATCTGGACTCCTTGTTTTGCCTCTAAACTGCACCCGCACCGCTGTCTACCAGAGCGACTCCCCACACCGCCAAAACATGCATTTTGTTCTGGGGTGAAATTCAATTGCCAAAATAGCAATACCATAAATCTGGTGTCCCAGCTGTTGCAGGCCAAGTTTTAATCTGTCCGTAAAAGGGTATATTTTGTTCTGGGGTCAAATTTAATTGCCAAAATAGCAATACCCTGAATCTGGTGTTGCAGCAGTTGCAGGCCAAGTGTTAATCTGTCCGTAAAAGGGTATATTACACTCAAGGTGTATATACAAGTGCTGAGAGGGTCATCCTCATTAACTTCACACGCTACCTTGCATCTCCCATTGTATTTCTGTCTGTTAAATGGTATAATCACACAAAGTGTTAAAATACAATTGCTGAAGGCATAATCCTACATATTTTTTCTCACGCTACTGTGCATCTCCAAGTGTAAATTTGTCCATAAAAGGATACCTTTCATCCAGGGCCTAAATACTAGCCTTAAAAGATATATTCCCCTAAATCAGTGGTTACTGCTGTGCCTGGATTAGTGTAATATGCTACATAAATAGGCAGATAGAGTTAGGTGCCTGTAAAAGAAAAGGCCTGAATTGGAAATCAATACATTGGGCCAAATATTTTTTTTCTTATTGTGGTGCTTGGTGAACGGTAACAATGAGGAAAACATCTAGTAAGGGACGCTGTCGTGGTGGTGTTAGTGTACCCTCTGGTGCTGGGAGAGGACGTGGCCATTCTGCCACAGCCACACATCCTAGTGAACCAACTACCTCAGGTTCCAGTACCCGCCAGAATTTACAGAGATATTTGGTGGGGCCCAATGCCGTTCTAAGAATGGTAAGGCCTGAGCAGGTACAGGCGCTAGTCAATTGGGTGGCCGACAGTGGATCCAGCACGTTCACAACATTATCTCCCACCCAGTCTTCTGCAGAAAGTGCACAGGTGGCGCCTGAAAACCAAGCCAGCAGTCTGTCACATCACCCCCATGCATATCAGGGAAACTGTCTGAGCCTCAAGTTATGCAGCAGTCTCTTATGCTGTTTGAAGACTCTGCTGGCAGGGTTTCCCAAGGGAATCCACATAGCCCTTCCCCAGTGGAGGAAGACATAGAATGCACTGATGCACAACCACTGATGTTTCCTGATGAGGACATGGAAATACCACCTCATCGGAGTCCGCACGTCTCTGATGATGAAACACAGGTGCCAACTGCTGCGTCTTTCTGCAGTGTGAAGACCAAACAGGAGGTCAGGGAGGAAGACTGTGTGGAAGACGATGCAGGGGACGATGAGGTCCTAGACCCCACATGGAATGAAGGTCGTGCCACTGACTTTCATGGTTCAGAGGAAGAGGCAGTGGTGCGACCGAGCCAACAGCGTAGCAAAAGAGGGAGCAGGGGGCAAAAGCATAACAGCGGCCGCCAAGAGAGTTCGCCTGCTACTGGCCAGTGGCCACCGCCACCGGGGACCGAGCACCCCAAAGGCAGCCTCAAGGAGTTCCCTGGCATGGCACTTCTTTAAAAAAATGTGCTGAAGACAAGACCCGAGTGGTTTGCACGCTGTACCATCAGAGCCTGAAGCGAGGCATTAACGTTCTGAACCTTAGCACAACCTGCATAACCAGGCATCTACATGCAAAGCATGAACTGCAGTGGAGTAAACACCGTAAAAGCAAGGAACTCACTCTGGCTCCCCCTGCTCCCTCCTCTGCTGCTGCCTCGGCCTCTTCCTCCACCTCGGGAGGAACGTTGGCACCTGCCGCCCACCAAACAGAGGATGTGCCACCGACACCACCCCCTGCATCACCAAGCATCTCCACTGTGTCAAACGGCAGCGTTTAGCTCTCCATCTCACAAACATTGGAGAGAAAGCGTAAATTCCCACCTAGCCACCATCGAGCCCTGGGCCTGAATGCCAGCATTTCTAAACTACTAGCCTTTGAAATGCTGTCATTCAGGCTGGTGGACACAGACAGCTTTAAACAGCTAATGTTCATGGCTGTCCCACAGCATGTTGTTCCCAGCCGCCACTACTTCTCCAAGACAGCCGTGCCTTCCCTGCACAACCAAGTATCTGATAAAATCAAGTGTGCCCTGCGCAACGCCACCAGTGGCAAGGTCCGCCTAACCACAGATACGTGGACCAGTAAGCACGGCCAGGGATGCTACATCTCCCTAACTGCACACTGGGCAAATGTAGTGGCGGCTGGGCCCCAGGTGGAGAGTTCCTTGGCGCACGTCCTTCTGCCGCCAAGGATCGCAGAGCATCATTCTTTGCCTCCTGTAGCCTCCTCCTCTGCTTCCACCAGCTCATCCAGTCAGCCACACACCTTCACCACAGCCCGGGGTAAACGTCAGCAGGCCATTCTGAAACTCATATGTTTGGTTGACAGGCCCCACACCGCGCAGCAGTTGTGGTGGGGTATTGAACAACAGACCGACGAGTGGTTATTGCCGGTGGGTCTCAAGCCCGGCCTGGTGGTGTGCGATAATGGGCGAAATCTCGTCGCAGCTCTGGGACTAGCTGGTTTGACCCACATCCCTTGCCTGGTGCATGTGCTGAATTTGGTGGTGCAGAAGTTCATTCACTACTACCCTGACATGTCAGAGCTGCTGCATAAAGTGTGGGCCGTCTGTGCTCGCTTCCGGCGTTCACATCCTGCCGCTGCTCACCTGTCTGCGCTACAGCGGAACTTCGGCCTTCCCGCTCACGGCCTTATATGCGACGTGCCCACCAGGTGGAACTCCACCTTGCACATGCTGGAGAGACTGTGCGAGCAGCAGCAGGCCATAGTGGAGCTTCAGCTGCAGCACGTACGCGTCAGTCGCACTGCGGAACAGCACCACTAATGATTGGTCCTCCATGCGAGACCTGTGTGCCCTGTTTCGAGTACTCCACCAACATGGCCAATGGAGATGATACCGTTATCAGCGTTCCAATACCACTTCTATGTCTCCATGAGAAAACACTTGGGGTGATGGTGGAAGAGGAGGTGGCCCAGGAGTAGGAGGAGGATGAGGGGTCATTTTTAGCACTTTCAGGCCAGTCGGTTAGAAGTGGCTCAGAGGGAGGTTTTTTGCAGCAGCAGAGGCCAGGTACAAATGTGGCCAGCCAGGGCCCAGTACGGGAGGACGAGGATGAGGGTGAAGCAGGTTCACAGCGGGGTGGCACCCGACACAGCTCAGGCCCATCACTGGTGCGTGGCTGGGGGGGATACGGAGGACGATGATGATACGCCTCCAACAGAGGACAGCTTGTCCTTACCTCTGGGGAGCCTGGCACACATGAGCGACTACATGCTGCAGTGCCTGCGCAACGACAGCAGAGTTGCCCACATTTTAACGTGTGCGGACTACTGGGTTGCCATCCTGCTGGATCCCCGGTACAAAGACAATGTGCCCACTTTACTTCCTGCACTGGAGCGTGATAGGAAGATGAGCGAGTACAAGCGCACGCTGGTAGACGCGCTCCTGAGAGCATTCCCAAATGTCACAGTGGAACAGGTGGAAGCCCAAGGCGAAGGCAGAAGAGAAGCAAGAGGTCGCCAACGCAGCTGTGTCATGGCCAGCTCCTCTGAGGGCAGGGTTAGCATGGCAGAAATGTGGAAAAGTTTTGTCTCCACGCCACAGCTAACTGCACCACCACCTTATTCGGAACGTGTTAGCAGGAGGCAGCATTTCACTAACATGGTTGAACAGTACGTCTGCACACCCCTCCACGTACTGACTAATGGTTCGGCCCCATTCAACTTCTGGGTCTCCAAATTGTCCATGTGGCCAGAGTTAGCATTTTATGCCTTGGAGGTGCTGGCCTGCCCGGCGGCCAGCGTTTTGTCTGAACGTGTATTCAGCATGGCAGGGGGCGTCATTACTGACAAATGCAGCCCCCTGTTCACAGCCAACGTGGACAAGCTGACGTTTATAAAAATGAACCAGGCATGGATCCCACAGGACCTGTCCCTCCCTTGTGCAGAATAGACATTTATAACTGCCACCCCCTCAACCATGTATTCTTGTACTCCGGGGCACTTCTTTATTGAATCCTCATTTTTTTTAACTTTACCATGATCTTGCGGTGCAACCCAAAGTTGAATGAACCTCTCCTCAATCTGGGCGCCGGGGCCTAAATGACTGAAAGTGTCCTTCTACAGTGGTGGGTGATATGACGCCTTATTCCTTGCTGTGGGACCTCTCTCCTCTGTCTGGGTGCTGGGGCCGAAATAACTGAAAGTGGCCTTCTCCAGTGGTGCATGATATAACGCAGGATTCTCTGCTATGGGACCTCTCTCCAATTGATATTGGTTAATTCTTATTTATTTTATTTCAATTCATTTCCCTATCCACATTTGTTTGCAGGGCATTTACCTACATTTTGCTGCCTTTTGCAGCCCTCTAGCCCTTTCCTGGACTATTTTACAGCATTTTATGTGCCTAAAAGTTAGGGTCCCCAGTGACTTCAATGGGGTTAGGGATAAAGTTCGGGTCGACTTCTCGAATCCGAACATCCAGGTGTTCGCTCATCTCTACTCATGATGTGTCAGTATAAATGCCCCCAGTCGATGCCCCATAGTGTCCCCCATGATGTGCCAGTATAAATGCCCCCAGCAGATGCCCCTATGAAGTGCCAGTATAAATGCCCCCAGTAGATGCCCCTATAGTGTCCCCCATGATGTGCCAGTATAAATGCCCCCAGCAGATGCCTCCATGATATTCCAGTATAAATGCCCCCAGTAGATGCCCCCATACTGTCCCTCATGAAGTGCCAGTATAAATGCCCCCAGTAGATGCCCTTATAGTGTCCCCATGATGCGCTAGTGTAAATGCCCCAGTAGATGCCCCTATAGTGTCCCCCATGATGTGCCAGTGTAAATGCTCCCAGTAGATGCCCCCATAGTGTCCCCCATGATGTGTGCGCCACTTTGCCACAGGAAAGAAAAATAAATACTGATACTTAACCCCATGCTGGCAGCAATGCAATGCAGGCCTCTTCTGGGCTGTGTCCCGTGCAGTACAAAGCCCAGCTCACGATGATGTCATTGCGCCAGGCCTATTAAAGGGTGCAGGCACTATGTCTGCAGCCTATCAGAGGAACAGAGAAGGGAGATGCATCTCCCTTGGCCTGCTGTAGCGTTCATCTATATTACTGTCCTCATCCCACACAAGACGATCAGGAGAAAAATATAAATAGGGCTCTCAGAATATGATAACTAGTGTTGATGAAGCACCAAAGTGCTTGGGTGCTCGAGTAGAGCAACCGAGCACAATGTAGGTCAATGGGAAAACCCGACCATTAAACCAGGCACCCCTGCTCTGAAGAGGGAAGGGTGTCTGGTTCACATAAAAAGGTCAGAAATTGACCACTGAAATGGTTCGGGAAGAGCATGGGGAGGATGTCTGGATGCATCTTAGACTCGCAGGTCGCTGCTGGGAACGATGTTGTCCGAGTAGTACACCAATTTTACAGACTGACAATAATACGCACAAAATCGAAGATAAAATTGATTTTAGATAAAAAATTGTTAGGAAACATTCTTTTCTGTATATTTACTTGTATATAAAGTGCATGTGCTGCCAAAAATTACAAGGAAGAGGCACTCTGATACAACTTGTATATCACATAAAAGAGGGCCTCATTCACATTGTGGTACAATTGTTCAGGTAGTGGGACTCCTACACTCATAAAGCCTATGCACTAAGTGAAAGGGCTGCCAAAAATTACAAGGAACCGGCACTACAATACACATGAAGCAGGGCATCATACACACCCTTGAAAAATTATGACTGATGGCTTGCTGGTGACCCTCTAAAACATTAGGGACGAGGGGCTGCTGCTGAGCTGACCATCTAAAACATTACTGGTGAAGGTCTGCTGCCGAGTTGACTCTCTAAAACATTAGGGGCGAGTGCCTGCTGCTGATCTGACCATGGAAAAAAATTATGGACGAGAGCCTGCTGCTCAGCTGACAATGTAAAACATTATGGGCGAGGGCCTGCTGCTGAGCTGACCATCTAAAACATTAGGGGGTTCAGGGTCTGCTCCCAAGCTAAGTCTCTAAAACATTAGGGGCGAGGGCCTGCTGCTGATCTGACCATGGAAAAAAATCATGGTTGAGGGTATGCTGTTGAGCTGACCATCGAAAACATTAGGAGTAGAGATGAGCAAACTTTAAAAAAAAAGTCCGGTGTTCGGGTTGTGGTAAGTCGCGCATCCCGTTATGGATTCCACTATAGCGGCATATGGAATCCATAAGGGAAGGCTGCCACCAACCCGAACTGTTGAACAGCCGAAGGACCTGGGGTGACGTCACTGTCATGTGATCAGTGCAGGGGGCGTGGCTCAGCACTGGATTTGATCCCGTGCTGAGCCACGCCCCCTGCACTGATCACATGACAGTGACGTCACCCCAGGTCCTTCGGCTGTTCAACAGTTCGGGTTGGTGGCAGCCGCCCCTTATGGATTCCATATGCCGCTATAGTGGAATCCATAACAGGATGCGCGACTTACCACAACCCGAACACCGGACTTTTTTTTAAAGTTCGCTCATCTCTAATTAGGAGCGATGGCGAGAAAAAGATTAAACCATATACCTTTTTTTGTGGTGGAAGGGGTGCATGGAAATACAGTGTATTCAATACACTATAAAAGCCACATTTAAAGTGGCCGCTTTCCTCTGGTGGAGTAGAGAAGTCATGGGCAACCCAGGCCTTGTTCATCTATATAAGAGTCAACCGGTCAGCATTGTCAGTTGACAGACGGATGCGCTTATCAGTTATTATGCCCCCAGCAGCATTAAATACCCGCTCTGACAAAACGCCGGTGTCAGGGCAGGCCAGCACCTCCAAGGTGTAGAACGCCAGCTCGTGCCACGTGTCCACCTTGGACACCCAATAGTTGTAAGGCACAGAGGGATCATTGAGGACGCAGACACAGTGTGCTACGTACTCCTTCACCATCTTCCAAGATTTTTCTATCCTTTTGACAATAGGCCGCGCATCAGGGTGAGGGTGGTGGCGGGGTGTCATGAAACTGTCCCAGGCCATGAAGAGTGTTGCCCTGCCTCTGTTGGAACTGCTGTGTGTTCCCCTCGTCTCCCCTCCTCGGTTGCCCAAGGAACTACGTACTCTGCCACCAGCATTGTCAGCTGAAAATTTTTGGAGCAACTTTTCCACAAGGTCCTTCTGGTATTGCACCATTTTGCTAGTCCTCTCCACCACAGAAATGAGAGATGAGCAATTATCTTTGTAGCGGGGGTCCAGAAATGTACACAGCCAGTAATCGGTGTTGGCCAAAATGCATATAACGCGTGGGTCACGGGAAAGGTAGCATAACATAAAGTCAGCCATGTGTGCCAGAGTTCCAACAGACAAGACTTCACTGTCCTCATCAGGAGGATGACTCTCAATCTCCTCATCCCCTTCTGTCACGGTAGGTGAGGGAAGGCAAGAAAGCCAAATACATCAGTAAAAAACACACCACACTAGGCCCCAATGCTAGGCAAGAGTGAAAGGTCACCATCTAAAAATCCCTGAGCCTTTCCCTGACTGCTGACAGCATGGGAAAATCCTAAAGGTGGAAGTACTCATGCGTTGGAACCTAAGTCCTGTTGAAACTCAAACAAACCCTCAGCTAGGGAGCAGGAGAAAGACAACCGGTTCCTTCCACCATGAAGGAACCAGAGTCTCCCTGAGGCCTAGTCAGAACACACAACAAAAGGGAAGAAAGGAGGACTTAACTTTAGACAGACGGGGAGCAGGAGATCCACCAAACACTAGCTGAGAACTCCAGGAGGAAATATAATCTGCAAGGGCTGCAGTGAGAGGCGGATATAAATAGAGCCACTAAACAGCTAATGAGCAGAACCTGTGGAGAGGTGGGATCCTGCCCACAACAAACAGCAAGGAAAAAGAGAAAGATCTGTCAAATACAGTGACACTTCCTCCTCTTCTGCCCAACCACGCTGAACAGATGGATTAAATCTGCTATGGGTACTACCCTCTATAGCGGAGGCAACCGTCTCCTTCTCCTTATCCAATTTGCGCTGAGAAGATGAAATGAGGGTGGTCTGGCTATCACCCTGTGTATTGTCTTCCCCCATTTCCACCTCTTCCACATGCAAATAGTCCGCCTTCATTGTGAGCAGCAAGCATTTCAGTAGACACAGAAGTGGGATAGTAAAGCTGATAATAGCGGCATCGCCGCTCACCATCTTTGTTGATTCCTCAAAGTTGCGTAAAACCTCACAGAGGTCAGATATCCATGCCCACTTGTCAGTTTCCGCTCTTCACAAGTGACTAGAAAGGTGACGACCATGCTGTAGCTGGAATTCCACTACTGCCCTCTGCTGCTCACAAAGCCTGGCCAACATGTGAAAAGTGGAGTTCCAGTGTGTGTTCACATCTCACAACAGTTGGTGAGCTGGCAATTGCAAGCTGGCAGCTATAGATGACTTTCAGAAATGGGCGGATACGTGGTGCACGTTCACCAGTAGCTCAGGCAAATTGGGGTAGGTTTTGAGAAACCGCTGAACCACTAAGTTGAACACATGGGCTAGGCATGGTATGTGTGTGAGCTTGCTAAGCTCCAAAGCCGCTACCAAGTTACGGCCATTATCAGATACAACCATGCCTGGTTGTAGGTTGAATGGTGAGAGCTACAGTTCAGTCTGGTCCCTTATACCCTGCCACAGCTCTGCGGCGGTGAGCTGTTTGTCACCTAAGCAAATAATTTTCCTGTTACCGCTTCCCCACTGCAGTGCCACACTGCTTCCCGCTACTGACTAATGGCTGACTGGTGCTGCAAGATGAGAATTCAGAGGTGGAAGTGGAGGAGGAGGTGGAGAAGGGAGTTGCAGCCACTAACGTAGGTGGAAATCCTGATGGATGTAGGGCCTGCAATCCTTGGCGTCAGTAGCACCTGTTTGTCTCAGGGTACGAATCGCTCCCGGCCTCCACAGCGTTCACTAATTGATCCATCAGGGAAATGTAGCGTCCCTGCCCACAAGCACTTGTCCATGTGTCAGTCGTTAAGTGGACCTTCCCAATAACTGTGTTGGTCAGGGCACGGGTGATGTGACGTGACAAATGCTGGTGTATAATAGTGGCGGCTGGGGACTGAGTAACGAGGGACTGCCACTGCCGTCAGGCTGCGGAAAGCCTCAGTGTCCACAAGCCTAAATGTCAACACTCCCAGGCCCAGCAATTTGGAAAGGTGTGCAGTTAGTGCTATGGCCTGTGGCTGGGTGACTGGGTATTTGTGCTTTCATTCAAAAGCCTGGGGTATGTACATCTGTATGTTGCGCTGGGACACAGAAGTGGATGTGCTAGCTGATGGTGCTTGTGAAAGTCCAGGTGCAGGGCGGGAGGTATCAGGGCCTGCGTCTTGGACAGGGGATTGGCCGGCACGTAACATAGGGGAAGAGGAGGCAGTAGTGTTACCCACAGACATCGATTGTGGACCCAGGCGTTCGGGTGCTTTCATCCCATGTAGCTGATCATGCTGGTGGTGGTGAGGCTGCTAGTGTTCACTCCCCTGCTAATTTTGCTACAGCAAAGTTTGCAAATGACAATTCTTTTAGCGTTCGCACTTTCATCAAAAAAGCGCCAGACTGCGAAACATCAACCCCTTGGCAAGGGAGATTTCCGCAAGGGGGTGCTCCCGGGAACAGTTGGGGACCTGTTTGGTGGGGCCCGCCTTCTTCCTTTTGCCACCCCATTGCGTCTTCCAGCCTGTTGCGGTGCTGCAGATCTCTCCCCCTCTTTACTGTTGTCCTCGCTTGGCTTGCCACCTTCCCAGGTTGGGTCAGTGATTTCATTATCCACCACCTCCTCTTGCACTTCCTCACTCTGCTCATCCTCCTGACTTGTTGACCTAACAACAAACTCACTTATTAACAACTGTGTCTCATCCTCATCTTCTTGAGACACTAATTGCGGTTGACTTATTGGCAACTGTGTCTCATGTGGGGACTCGCTCTGGTAGACAGGTAGGCGGGTGCAGTATAGAGGCAAAAACACATTGTAAATCAATCTGCAGTGTTTATTCACACTTTAGGCACAACACAACAGTCACTTTTCAGGCTTGGTGCTTGTTCACACACAGAAAACAAAACAATGTGGGTGCTTGATCCTGCACGGCAAAACAGAAACAAAGTTCACCTGGAATCCTAGGTGTCAGTTCACGCCTGGCTGAATGCTCGGCAACACAAAAAGTCCACTGGCAGCCTTTAGATGGCCTGCTCTCCCGAGTCCTGACACACACGTCTCCGCTTATCATCCCAGCACAGGGCTCAGATCCCAAACACACAGAGAGAGCTTTCCATAAACTCAGCTGTCTTTTAAAGGCAGCTAGGTATTAACAAAAAACCCGGACTGGCACTTAAAATCCGGTCCAGTATTTTGCCTCACCTGGCTGCAATCAACCCAGCAGCACAGGCTGAGAGGAAAATACCAGTTTTTTTTTTTTTTATCACCAAACCTCTCACTGTGTCACATCCCCCCCCCCCCCCCACTTCGTTCAACCCTGAGAGGGTGAACACACGCCAGACACTATACCCAGACCCGGGCACTCGCATTTCCCTGTAACTGCCCTGCTCTGTGTTCCACTGAAAATCTAAAGTTCTGAAGTCACCTGAACCCTCTGGTGACCCAGGACTTCCCTTCTTTGTCCAGGTGGTGACAGGCTCCGGTCAACCCCATATCACTCCTTCAGAGATGGCTTGTTGCCGAGCGATGGGCACCTGGTACGGCTTTTACCAGACTTTTGCCTGGGGCTCAGCGACAATATCACAGTGAGTTATGGAAGGGCGTTGAGTGAAATCATAGAACACCTCTGTGTTCTGACTAACACTCCTTGGCTCTGAGTCTGTTCAGCGGAAAGGCTGCCAGTAATTTTATCTGTGGCAGCCGCTTCCCTGTTAGCAGACAGAGGGACCGGAATCTCTTTCCCTAGATAAATCGGCCGTGGGTTGTTCTCAATATAAGACTCTCTAACCTTCCAAGGTTTCCGTAAATTTACATGGTAAACCGGCTCCGGCTTTTGCAGTCCTGGCTGGTGTACCTTGTAATTTGGGTCTCCAACTTTCCGTGCTATTTTATAGGTCCCCTTCCCCTTAGCTCTGACCTTACTGTCCAGAGGTGGCCCAACAACCAAAACCAGATCCCTTTGGCTACGGACCCCAGACGCTCGATTGCAGGTCCAGCTTTGGCCTGGCTGAGCCACCTTCCTATGTTTCCTACCTATCCTATTTAGGGGGACTGTATTCCCCTCACCCACCGGACCTTCTGGGGTTCTAACACCTCACCTTGGCTAGGCCTCACTACTGGAAGTTTTCCGATCTCTCTGGGAACTGTACGTACAATGGCCGGCCACAGGGCTGGGAACAATGGAAAGTCTCCTCCTATTATCACATCATAGGGCATACTCGTGGTTACAGCCACCTCATGGACATGCCTGCCGGTACACGTGCTTACAGACAACAGAGCAGTGGGGTATTCTTTTAAATCTTCATGAATGCTGAAAACCCCGACTCTCCAGCCTGTAAACTCTGTGTCGCACCAGGGAAGCCCTCACCAGGGTCACCTGACTCCCAGAATCCAGCAGAGCTGCCACTGGAGTGTCTCCCACCTCCACCTGACAAAAATGTTCATTATGGATAGTCTCTGACACACCGACCCTTTTGGCATACCATGACTGTCGATACCCAAAGTTTACATCCATGGGCTCGACCAGGTGGGGACAGTCAGCTCGTACATGGCCAGGCTCGTGACAGCGCCAGCAGATTATAGAGTCACAATCCCCAAAGGGCACATCCCGTGCGGTCTTTCTCAGTTCAGGTCTCTGGGTCTGGAGCATGGATTTTCTGGGTTTTATTACTCCCTTCTCCAGAGTTCCCCCCTGGAGTTCCTCAGTAGCCCCATACCGCTCGACCAAGTCCACCATCTCCAGGGCACTAGTAGGAGATGTCTGGCCAACCCAGCGCTGGAGGGGTAGTGGCAATGCCCTCCAGAATATGTCAGCTACAATATGGTCAAGCATAGCAGTGGGACTTAGCACATCAGGCGGCAGCCATTTTTGCAAGAGGTGCAGCAAATTATAATACTCGTGCTGGCTCCGCTGGGTTAAACTCCCACTGATGCACCCGCTGGGCCCTAACCAACACATTCACCCCCAGTCTTGCCTGGATCTCACCCTTGACCTTAGAGTAGTCTGCCGCTTAGTCGTCTGATAGATCGAAATAAACCTGTTGGGATCCTGATGCAAGGAACGGAGCAATGACTTCAGCCCACTGGTCTCGGGGTAGTCTCTCTCTCATGGCCACCTTTTCGAACATCAAGTAGGTTTCAACATCATCTGTAGGTGTCATCTTGGGAACGGCCGAGCGGACTGCTTTCCGGGCATCGTGCACTCCCTGAGACATCCCTGACTTTTCTAGCGCCATTACGTGTTGCAGCAGCCGCTGGTTCGTGTCCTGCTGTCGCTGATTAGCCTCTAGCAGTTGTCTGTTTTTCTCTTGCTGCTGTGCGATGGCCTGCTGTTGGACAAGTAAGGCTTCTTCATGTCTCTTTTGCTGTTGCTCCATGGCCTGCTGTTGCTTTAAGTTGGCCTGGACAAGCTGCTTTATCATCTCCTCCATCTTGTCCTGTGTTGGTGGTTGCAGCTTAGCAGGCTTAATCCAGGACATACAACAGTGGCCAAAAAATGCAACAAAAATTTTTTGCTTCACGCCAGCCTCACTGCAATTGCCCGCATCCGACACCAAATGTGGGGACTCGCTCTGGTAGACAGGTAGGCGGGTGCAGTATAGAGGCAAAAACACGTTGTAAATCAATCTGCAGTGTTTATTCACACTTTAGGCACAACACAACAGTCACTTTTCAGGTTTGGTGCTTGTTCACACTCAGAAAACAAAACAATGTGGGTGCTTGATCTTGCACAGCAAAACAAACAAACAAACAAAGTTTACCTGGAATCCTAGGTGTCAGTTCACACCTGGCTGAATGCTCGGCAACACAAAAAGTCCACTGGCAGCCTTTAGATGGCCTGCTCTCCTGACACACACGTCTCAGCTTATCAGCCCAGCACAGGGCTCAGATCCTAAACACACAGAGAGAGAGCTTTCCATAAACCCAGCTGTCTTTTAAAGGCAGCTAAGTATTAACCAAAAACCCGGACCGGCACTTAAAATCCGGTCCAGTATTTTCCCTCACCTGGCTGCAATCAACCCAGCAGCACAGGCTGAGAGGAAAATACCTTTTTTTTATCACCAAACCTCTCACTGTGTCACACTCATCACAACTAATTACTGTTCCCCACAGCCATCTTCTACTGACTGTGGATGCTCAAGAGTTTGGGAATCAGGGCACAAGAACTCCTCCTGTCCCTCTTCAAGCGCGCTTGGCGAGAGGCCCTAATTAAGGAATGGCGATGAAAAGAGCTCTGCGGAATATCCGAGTGTGGGATCACTTGTTTGCAAAGACTCTCGATGGTGGGAGTAAGGAGGATCAGGGTGAGGATTCTGTTGACCAGACTCTTGGCTACTGAGACTGGACTTTGTTGAAGACAGGTTGATGCTTAGCCGACTGGAAGCATTATCTGCTGCAATCCAACCGACCACCTGCTCACAATGGTCTGACTTCTAGAGTGGTGTCCTCTGCCGCCCTGCAATCTGGGACATGAAGCTAGGTATTGTGGATGAGTGTGTTTTTTGTACTCTGCCAGCAGGCACAGTTTCACCGTGCCTAGAGCCACGGCCTCTGCGTGCTCCATCAGCAGCACGGCCACTTCCCTGTCCCTTACTGCTCGTCTTCATCTTATTAAATAGTATATATGCTTGCAAGTATATAACACGTACAGTAGCGCAGTTTTTTTTAAAGTGTATGTGCAAATAAATTACAGTCAATGTCACAGATATTTGGGATGCAGAAACAGTATACAGGAGATGTAGCACAGGTAATGTAACTGTCCACAGCGGACACCGTCTACAGAAAAAGTACACTGGATGTCACAGATATTTTTAGTATGCGCACACATTAACCACTTTAGGACCGCCGCACGCAGGATCGCGTGATCTCGGCGGTCCTTCTGTTCCTCCTTGACGCGCGGGCGCGTCATCTCGCGAGAAGCGAGATGACGCGATCTGTGCGCCTGAACAGCCAATGATCGACGCTGGCAGGCTGGTGATGTTCAAAAAAACTAATGAAAAGCCATGAAATGCATTATATTTATAAATATAATGGATGAAACGGCTTCTGTGCCCTCTCCTGGGTCCTTTTCGTCGGTTGGACCCAGGAGAGAGCACACCTCTACTGTAAGTACACCAAGCACATTTCACATAGGCCCTGATCACCCCCCATCACCCCAATTAACCCATTGATCATCCCTTTCAATCAACTGTCAATCACTAGTGAAAGGGAAAAAAGTAATCAGTGTAAACTGTCACTTTTTTTCACCAGTATTGACTGCTAGGTTTAGATTTAGTTTAGGCCCATTTGGTAGGTAGTTAGCGTTAGCGCCCAGCCCACCGCACCGCAGTCACTGATTTGCTGATTAGCGTAGCGCTAATCAGCATTTGTAGTTTTATAGTATCTGTAAGTGATCAGAACTGATCACAGTCAGATCTATAATAGTATTACTGTCACTTTAGCTCGCACCCCACCCAAAACGCAGTGTTTGCACGATCAGGCCTGATCGGTCGCCCACACGTGCGTTCACCCACGCCCGCCCCGCCGCAGTGACAAAAATTTTTTTTTTTTTTAAATCACTGCACAATCACTTCACAAGCGCTGCGGCGATAAAGAATATCGAAACTGATTTTTTTATCAATCGCAGCGGCTTCTGTACTTCGCTACCCTCCCATTTGTAAGACAGGCTTGCTTCTTTTCTTGGGTAGTCTCAGGGAATATCCCCTAAATTTAGTCGTCCAAATGTCAAATAAGGGGTATTCTCCTGAAGAGGCCTACAGGATTCTGACCCAGTCGGATAAGGAATGGGAACCCTCATCTGACGAATCTAGCAGGTCAGAACATGAACCGGTAGAAAGCAGTGGCAGTCTGACCTAAAGTTCGGACGAGGAGGTTAAGGTCCCTGATACCACCAGGCATACCCGGCCCCGTGTCGCTAGACCACAGGTAGCGCAGGATCCGTTTCAAGGGCAGCAGAGTGGGGCTGGCGCTGCCGGATTACGTGGTATGGCATACACCAGCAGCGCAGCCCATCCTGGACCTACTACCAGCACTGCCGTACAACATGGTGAAGTGGCGAGCATCAGAAGGGCAGTTGAAGCTTGTACGGTGGCACGTGCAGTAGTTCCCTTGTCGCAGCCACCGCGCAGACAGGCCCGTAGAGCCCCTAGAATCCCTGAGGTGCTGGCAAACCCTGATTGGCAGCCCCCATCTTCAGCCGCACCATTAGTTCCCCCTTTCACCGCCCAGTCAGGAGTTCGGGTGGAGACAGCTCAGATCGGATTGGCACTGTTTTTTTTTTAGCTGTTCTTCACTGCGAAGCTCTTTGACCTAGTCGTGGCAGAAACAAATCGGTATGCCACTCAATTTATAAACGCCAACCCGGAAAGCTTCTATGCCCAGCCTTTCCGATGGAAACCAGTCCAAGTTTCCGAATGTAAAACTTTTCTGGGTCTTCTCCTCAACATGGGCCTGACAAAAAAACATGAATTGCGGTCATGTTGGTCCACGAACCCAATTCATCACATGCCCATGTACTCTGCTGCCATGTCCAGGACACGATTTGAGACCATCCTGCGTTTCCTGCACTTTAGCGACAACACCACCTCCCGTCCCAGAGGCCACCCAGCTTTTGACCGGCTCCACAAAATTCGGCCCCTCATAGACCACATCAACCTGAAATTTGCAGATTTGTATACCCCTGCACAAAACATCTGCGTAGACGAGTCCCTGATTCTTATTCGGCAAGGGGTACCATCTTTATGTGGACAATTTCTACACAAGTGTGGCCCTCTTCAGGCATTTGTTCCTAGAACAGATTGGCTGCTGTGGCACCGTGTGACCTAGTCGCCGGGGCTTCCCCCAACGGCTCGTTACCACCCGTATTGCAAGGGGGGAGAGGGCTGCCTTGTGTAACCATGAACTGCTCGCGGTGAAATGGAGAGACAAGCGTGACATTTACATGCTCTCCTCCATTCACGCAGACACGACAATACAAATTAAACGGGAAACCAGTGTCGTTGAAAAGCCCCTCTCAGTCCACGACTATAACATCCACATGGGAGGGGTGGACTTCAATGACCAGATGTTGGCCCCGTATTTGATTTCCGGCCGCACCAGACGCTGGTATAAGAAGGTGTCTGTATATTTATTTCAATTGGCTATGTATAATAGTTATGTTCTCTACAGTAAGGCTGGGAGAACAGGATCCTTCCTCAAATTTGAGGAAGAAATCATCGAGAACCTCCTGTATCCAGGAGGTTCCGTGGCCCCAAACCCCAGTGTAGTGAGCCGTCTACACGAGCGACATTTCCCCAATATCGTTACTGGTACCTCAACCCAACCGCCACCCCGAAAAAGATGTCGTGTCTGTAGCAGGAGTGGAATAAGGCGTGACACCCGTTATTTCTGTTCTCACTGTCCTGACCACCCTACCCTATGCTTAGGGGAGTGTTTCCGGAAGTACCACACTCAGGTACACTTAGGGACGTAGGGGCAGCACAACACAGGTAGTTTTTACAATCAGGCTCTAGTTTCTCTCAGAATACTAGGTTTTGAGAGACCCTAACACATAGGGGTGCTGGTGTGCTACAGCAGAAATGTGAAACGGTAGAAACCTCTCCTTTCACTTGGGATAAAGTGCATAATGTACTTCGCACCATCTTTGTGTGATTTACACTTTACACATTGTCCCATGGGAAAGGAGAAGTTTCTGCTAGGAAAATAAAGAGTGAAATGGTAAAAAAAAATAAAAAATTAAACAGGTAGCAAGAAAAAGAAATCGAGTTAGTTCAGGTTTTAAAAGTTTTGATGTTCAGGTTTTATAAAGTTTGTAACGTTCAAGTTTATGAGCCTGCTGCCTGTTTTTTCTTCATTTTTTTTTTTCCCCCCTAACCACCCATTATTTTACAGGTAGACCAACGGACCAACCGACAAAAATGCTGCAGCACTGATGTGCATTCTGAAAAAAGCATTGCGCTGCTGTCAGAAGACACGTGAAGTCGGTGTATGCGGCGCTGCAAGAAGAGATTTCTCCTCTGCAGTGCAGGTACGTTTGCCCAGCCATATGAGCTGAGGAGAGGTGTTGGAGTTCATATGCTTTGGCAAACACTTTGTATCAAAAATCTGGCAAAGATGTCTTCCTCCACAATGATCGATTGGTCGATGTGAATGGAGAAATCACGTTTGCCAGGACATAGGAGCTGAAGTGGGTATGGACGTTTGGGCGGAGCTCCTATGTCCTGGCAATCGTCAGGCCTCTCTTTTTTTTTCTTGCATATTTTTTGGCAGAGATTTTTTCATCCACATTGATCAATGCGAATGAAGAAATCTGTGCCGTTCATTTTTTCTTTCAGCCCAGAAGCTGAACGGAAAAAAAATCTCATTACCCGTATGCTCAATATAAGGAGAATAGCAGAAACTCCTAATGATGGCCATACATGTAATGATTGCGGAGACCCTCAAATGCCATGGCAGTACAAACACATCACATGTGACCCCATTTTGGAAAGAAGACACCCCAAGGTATTCGCTGAGGGGCTATTTGAGTCCATGAAAGATTTAACTTTTTGTCACAAGTTAGCGCAAAGGGAGACTTTGTGAGAAAAAAACAAAAAAATCAAATTCCCCTAACTTGTGCCAAAAAAAAAAAATCTTCTATGAACTCGCCATGCCCCTCACAGAATACCTTGGGGTGTCTTCTTTCTAAAATGGGGTCACATTTAGGGTATTTTCACTGCCCTGGCATTTTAGGGGCCCTAAAGCGTGAGAAGAAAAATGCGTAAAAATGCCATCCTAAAAGGTACTCATTGGAATTAGGGCCCCTTTGCGCTTCTTGGCTGCAAAAAAGTGGCACACATGTGGTATCGTCGTACTCAGGAGAAGTAGGGCAATGTGGTTTGGGGTGTATTTTTACATATACCCATGCTGGGTGTGAAAAATATCTCTGTAAATTGACAACTTTGTATAAAGAAATTGAAAAAGTTGTCATTTACAGAGATATTTTTCACACACAGTATGGGTATATGTAAATACACTCTAGCACTGTGTCTACTTCCTGAGCACGTTACACATGTGTGCCACTTTTGTGCAGCAAGATGCAAGAGGCCCTAAATCAATGACTACCTTTAGATTTTACAGGGCAATTTTACGCATTTGGATTCCAGACTTCTTCTCGCTTTAGGGCCCTAAAATGCCAGGGCAGTAAAAATACCACACAAGTGACCCCATTTTAGAACGTAGACACCCCAAGGTATTCCATGAGGGGTATGGTGAGTTCATGTAAAATTTTATTTTTTGTCACAAGTTAGTGGAATATGAGACTTTGTAAAAAAAAAAAAAAAAATTCAATTTCCGCTAACTTGTGACAAAAAATAAAAACTTCCATGAACTCACTATGCCCATCAGCGAAAACCTTAGGGTGTCTACTTTCCGGAATGGGGTTACTTGTGTGGTATTTCTACTGCCCTGGCATTTTAGGGGCCCCTAAAGCGTGAGAAGGAGTTTGGAATCCAAATGCGTAAAATTGCCCTGTGAAATCCTAAAGGTACTCATTGGTTTTAGGGCCCCTTTGCGCATCTTGGCCGCAAAAAAGTGGCACACATGTGATATCGCCGTATTCAGGAGAAGTAGGGCAATGTGCTTTGGGGTGTATTTTTACATATACCCATGCTGGGCGTGAAAAATATTTCGGAACACGGAGTGCTGTCCGCATCTTTTGCGGCCCCATTGAAATGAATGGGTCCGCGGCCGAGCCACGAAATATGCGGCTTGGACGCGGACCCAAACAACGGCCTTGTGAATGAGACCTTACTCTGTTTCCATGTAACGGCGGCTGCTGTATGTATTAATAATGAATTATTACTTTGGCCCCGACTAAATTGTCCGTACTGTAACCCTATTGGTTACAATAAAACAAAACACAACAAATTTTATAGAACAATAAAGTTTTATAAAACAATCTTTAAATAAAGAAAAATATTAATAACATAAATAACAGAAGCCCAAAAAAACAAATGAAAAAAATTATGGTAAATGTTTCATTTTTTTCTGCTCTTGGAGCAGTTCATTTATTGCCTTTTGGTTGGCCTCCTGCATTATGGTCAGCTCGTGTGAGAATTGGAGCTTCATCTCCCTTATTTTTTTCATCTGCAGCGCCCTTAACTTTTTCATTCGTTCGCACTGCTCCTGCTGCACTTTTTTTATTTTTTTTTATCATGTTGTTGTGCACTGTAAAAGTAAAGGAAATAAACATTTTAAATGTACTATGACAATCATTGTTTTGTGTATAAAGCAGATGAATTCCTGTCTGACCAAAGAAGAAGTACATCAGCGACTTAAAAATATTAAAATAGACAAATCGCCAGGACCGGATGGCATACATCCCCGTATCCTAAGGGAATTAAGTAATGTCATAGCCAGACCTTTATTTCTGATATTTGCGGACTCTATACTGACAGGGAATGTTCCACAGGATTGGCGCATAGCAAATGTGGTGCAAATATTCAAAAAGGGTCCAAAAACAGAGCCTGGAAATTATAGGCCGGTAAGTTTAACATCTGTTGTGGGTAAATTGTTTGAAGGTTTTATAAGAAATGCTATCTTAGAGGATCTCAACAGAAATAGGCAAATAACGCCATATCAGCATGGCTTCATGAGGGATCGGTCATGCCAAACGAATGTAATCAGTTTCTATGAGGAGGTAAGTTCTAGACTTGACAGCGGTGAATCAATGGATGTCGTATATCTGGACTTCTCCAAGGCATTTGACACTGTACCTCATAAAAGGTTAGTATATAAAATGAGGATGCTCGGACTGGGAGAAAATGTCTGTATGTGGGTAAGTAACTGGCTGAGTAATAGAAAACAGAGGGCGGTTATTAATGGTCCACACTCAGATTGTGTCACTGTCAGTAGTTGGGTACCTCAGGGGTCAGTATTGGGCCCTATTCTCTTCAATATATTTATTAATGATCTTGTAGAAAGCCTGCACAGTAAAATATCAATTTTTGCAGATAACAATAAACTGTGTAAAGTAATTAACACTAAAGAGGACAATATACTGTATATATATACATTACAGAGGATAATATACTGCTACAGAGGGATCTGGATAGATTGGAGGCTTGGGCAGATAAGTGGCAGATGAGGTTTAACACTGACAAATGTAAGGTTATGCACATGGGAAGGAATAATGCAAGTCACCCGTACATACTAAATGGTAAAACACTGGGTAACACTGACATGGAAAAGAATGTAGGAATTTTAATAAACAGCAAACTAAGCTTTAAAAACCAGTGTCAGGCAGCTGCTGCCAAGGCCAATAAGATAATGGGTTGCATCAAAAGGGGCATAGATGCCCGTGATGAGAACATAGTCCTACCACTTTACAAGTCACTAGTCATAATACACATGGAGTACTGTGTACAGTTCTGGGTTCCTGTAAACAAGGCAGACATAGCAGAGCTGGAGAGGGTTCAGAGGAGGGCAACTAAAGTAATAACTGGAATGAGGCAACTACAGTACCCTGAAAGGTTATCAAAATTAGGGTTATTCACTTTAGAAAAAAGACGACTGAGGGGAGATCTAATAACTATGTATAAATATATCAGGGGTCGGTACAGAGATCTGTCCCATCATCTATTTATCCCCAGGACTGTGACTGTGACGAGGGGACATCCTCTGCGTCTGGAGGAAAGAAGGTTTGTACACAAACATAGAGAAGGATTCTTTACGGTAAGAGCAGTGAGACTATGGAACTCTCTGCCTTAGGAGGTGGTGATGGTGAGTACAATAAAGGAATTCAGGAGGGGACTGGATGTATTCCTGAAGTGTAATAATATTACAGGCTACAGCTACTAGAGAGGGGTAATTGATCCAGGGAGTTATTCTGATTGCCTGATTGGAGTCGGGAAGGAATTTTTTTATTCCCCTTAAGTGGGGAAAATTGGCTCTACCTCACAGGGTTTTTTTGCTTTCCTCTGGATCAACTTGTAGGAAACAGGCCGAACTGGATGGACAAATGTCTTTTTTCGGCCTTATATACTATGTTACTATGTTAATCAGTGGCGTACGGCCAATAGCGGCAGACCACGCACCTGCTATGGGGCCCCTGGCAGGGGGGGCCCGGAGAGGACGTAAGCCCCGCCCCCTACAATGTCTGCTATATGGCGCGTCTTCTTCCATCCCAAGTCCCTATCTGAGGTGTGGGCGGGCCCTGCTTCTTCTGTGCTCAGGCCCCCCTCCCCTCTTCCTTTACATACACTTTGTTGTGTACGCTGCAGCGCTAGAAACAGTGCAGGACTGGGTGCCATGTCTTCAGCCAGGAGAGCATGTCACTCACTCGCCTCTGCCTGCTGGGTGCTGCACTGCCACTGGCCAATCAGCCTTTAGCAGTGCTAGGCTCCTGCTGCTGATTGGCCAGTGTATCGCAGCAGCAGAAAGAAGTGAGGGGCGGGACATGCTCACTGCCTGGCTCACTCAGCCGTCGGACTCCAGCCCCCACAGACACAGTGAGCAAGTTTATGACCTGGTGGTGAGGGAGGAGGGGGACAGCAGCAAGGACCAGACTTTATTTGAGTGGGGGGAGGCACACTGTTCTCCATGTAAGTGGCAGCAGCAGCAAGCAGAGTTCATGTTGCTGCTGATGCATATCATTGAGAGAACAGTGTGCCCAGGATCCCCCCTCCTCCATATTGCTGATTTCTGCTTATATAGAGGACAGTGTGTGCTCTGGGCAGCACCCCCCCCTCTCCACAAGCAAGCAGAGGTCATGGGGGGGGGGGGGGTCTGCTTGGGGTACACACTGTCCTCAATATGAGCATCACAAGTATATATATGTGTTTGTGTCTATATGTAAGTGTGTATATGGGTCTATATTTATCTGTGCACGTGTGTGTTTATGTATGTATATGTATAAATGTATGTGTATATATGTAGATATATATCTATATATGCATTTATGTCTATATATATATATATCACCCTGTGTGTGTGTATATATAAAATGTGTGTCTTTACGTGTATAGGTACTTATTGTCTATGAATGTATTTGTCTCACTCTCTTTCTTTCTCTCTCTGTCTATATACAGTACATATATATATATATATATATATATATATATGTGTGTGTGTGTGTCTGTCCCTGTGTGTGTGTCTGTCCCTGTGTGTGCATCTGTCCCTGTGTGTGTGTGCGTCTGTCCCTGTGTGTGTGTGCGTCTGTCCCTGTGTCTGTGCGTCTGTCCCTGTGTGAGTGCGTCTGTCCCTCTGAGTGCGTCTGTCCCTCTGAGTGCGTCTGTCCCTCTGAGTGCGTCTGTCCCTCTGAGTGCGTCTGTCCCTCTGAGTGCGTCTGTCCCTCTGAGTGCATCTGTCCTTCTGAGTGTGTCTGTCCCTGTGTGAGTGCGTCTGTCCCTGTGTGTGCTTCTGTCCCTCTGTGTGTGTGTCACCATCACCATACCCACAGTGTTTCTATGTCTTGACGCAGCTGCATCAGGACGTTCTGTGCGGGGCAAGAAGAAGATGGAAGAGGAGACAACACCGCCAGCATGGAGCCCATGGGAGAGACACAGGGAGGCACACTGAGGACACAGGTAACACTACCACATTATCAGCACTAGTGTTATCTGTGGTTTTACATAGGACTGCAGGTAACACTGCCACATGATCTACACTAGTGTTATCTGTGGTTTTACATATGACTGCAGGTAACACTACCACATTATCAGCACTAGTGTTATCTGTGGTTTTACATAGGACTGCAGGTAACACTACCACATGATCTAGACTAGCGTTATCTGTAGTTTTACATAGGACTGCAAGTAACACTACCACATTATCAGCACTAGTGTTATCTGTGGTTTTACATAGGACTGCAGGTAACACTACTACATTTTCGTTAATCAGAGAGCTATCACTGTGTTATTTGTAGTGTTACATAGAACTGTAAATAAAACCTTTATGGAATATCCACAGGAGTCCCATGGATTCAGATACCACAGGGTTTGGTTCCTACTGCATTTCCTTTGCCTCAAAATTGTCCTGTGCCCTTCATTCTGTGAGTTAGTACAAATACGTACAGACGTATGTAAACATTTCTTTATGGGCAAATGGGGGTGTGGCAGGGGAGGAGCCAGGACATGAGGTGGGATGGGCCAGAGGTGGGTACTGGGCGGGGTTAGGGGGCCCAATTCAGATTCTTGCTATGGGGCCCAGTGATTTCTATGTACGCCCCTGATGTTAATCCATTATATATTGGTTTAGTTAGGATTAATAATAGTTTCTTTAGACTTTAGGGTTATGGACCTAGTAGTTAAGTTAATGCTTTTTATGTAGATTAATTACTTTATAGTGTTCATGTTTTATATTACAGCTGTGTGTTGTACGTTCTTTATTGACTGTTTCATAGTTTTTGAACCATTTTTTAGATAAATATTAATATGGTTTTGTGCACTTTATTTTTTAGTCTAAGAAAAATTTTATATATTGGATGCTCGTTACATCTTAATTAAATAGTATGCCTCATTGAGATACTTTACGGAAATCAGTACACCAGTAACATCAGCTAGCTGTAAAAAAAAAACTTTTTACGTGGATTTAATTAGGGTCTGGGTTTTTGGACTGAGTGCCCAGAAATATATAGTGGCACAGGTCACTCCCGTACTCCATCAAGCCTTTTTCATAAAGTTTGGATTAAAAATGCTGTTCTTTTCAAGTGTGGAAAGGAGATGTGAAAACTGAACCTGCAGAGAAATGAGGATGGTCTCTGACAGACCCTAACCCTAGGTACACACCTAAGCGTTTTTCAGCGCGTTCCTACGCGCTGAAAAACGCACAACATGTGAAATGCCATGTATCCCTATGGGCATGGTACACATTTGGGCATTTTACAGCGCGTTTAAACGCGCTGAAAAATGCCTGACCCAAACGCTAGTGCTTGAGCTTCTTTGGGGCGTTTTTTCAAGCGTTTCCACCCATTGGAATGCATGGGAATGCTCCAAGTTGAAGATATGCACGTTTTCAGTTTAAAAAACGCGCATACGAACGCACGTTTTTCTCATGTGACCCAGCATAAAAAGGCCGCTTCCTGGTTCAACACAGAGAATCCTAGGCCCCAGCATGGAGGAAGCTGGATGTGAGGCAGAGACCCTTATCAGGCTTGTGCATCCGAAACGTTGGCTATACGACACGAAGGACCCAAAATATAAAAACCGGCGGTACAGACAGCAGGCATGGGAGGATATTGGCAAAAGCCTATGGCCAGAGTGGCCGCAAATGGCTAAAGCAGCGCAAACTGCCAAAGGTAATTTAAAGTATGGTTTCCAAACGTTGCCATATTGGTCCCTTACTCTCCGTTTACCTAAAATATCCTTGCTTCCTAAGTCACACAGTGTTATCCCTTTTTCCTTTTGAATTTCGCACAGTTCAATGCTGCACGCTCCCCCGTTATCTCCCAAACAATTACAGGTTATACTTTCCTAGCAACATGCACACGCCAGTGTTGCACGGCCTGGCCTGGCCCGTGTGTATCATGGCAGGCATTTGTGTAGCATCAGCGGGGCATGGTGTACACATGTGCGGGTGTCTAGTTGGATTAATGCGGCAGCCTGATAATGGGTTCCTTGCAAATCACTGCGCTGTGTGCTGCTGCTGCCATTCAAATGCCTGTACTTGTTTTTCACGGTCCATGCCTAACATTATGACCTTGCTGTGTGGTTACCCTCTTAGTACGTTGCTTTGTTAAAATGAATTTTTTTTTTTTGGGGGGGTTTTGGCCGCTGTGTAGACAATGTCTCATCCCTTTGCAGCTACGCCATGGCGAAACTAAAAACTGTGTGGATTTTGTGTAGGCCCCAGAACATACTCCTCATATCTAGCAGTCGTTATAGTATTTTCGTTTAAAGGGGACCGTAATGGGATCCGTTCTTGTTTTTTTGTATTTTATTTAGTAAACCTGTATGTGTGTGTCTGGCTGAGGCCATGTAAGTAAGCCTAGATCAGTGTAATTGTCCCGCTACATAGCTCCTGCACCATTATAAACGTGGTTGTCCAGAGTTATGCCTTTGGCCCCCCCCAAATGCACCTTGTGTGCCCAAGCCATACCAAATGAGGATAATACGATGTGTGAAAGTTGAAACATTTGCCTCTTTATAAAGAAACACGAAAAATACAAAAACAACATGCTAATTTCATTTGAAATGTACTAAATCAAGTTTGGAAGGCATTATGCTTCTATTGCTTCCAATTGCCAGGGAAGCGCACCCTCTGTGGACATGAAGTAGCGGGTAAAATGATCCCGAACATGTGCACCATGTGCGTTGCCACAGACTGCGGTGAGCTGGGTCGGGCCAAGACAATGACAGAGTGTGTCCTCAAAATTGAACCCATCGCGTTGGCGCACAAAGTTGTGCAGGACACAAGCCGCTTTTACCGCCTTGATAGCGGTCTCGATTTTAAAATGTATTGGCGAATGGAGGAACCGCCATTTATTTGCCAGAATGCCGAAGGCACACTCCATCACCCTTCGAGCTCGTGTCAGCCTATAATTAAAGACCCTTCGTTCGGTAGTTAGGCCTCTGCTGGAGTAGGGGCGCATCATATTCGCACCCAGGGCGAATGCCTCGTCCGCCACAAAGATATAAGGCATGGCGGGAAAAGTCGTGCCTGGCAGAAGTTGAGGGGCTGGTAGCTGGAGGGAATTACGTGCCAGCAGCCTGCCGAAGGTGGAGTGGCCAAATACAGCAGAGTCTGAACTGCTGCCATAAACCCCCACATCGATGTAGCTGAAGCAGTAATTTGCATCCGAAACGGCCATTAACACAACTGAAAAATTATTTTTATAATTATAATAGCGGCTCTCACTCCGGATGGGCTTAACGACACGGATATGCTTGCCAATAGTGTTGAGCGAACAGTTCGAAAATCGTTCGGGTCCGTACCGAATTTTGGGGTGTCCGTGACACGGACCCGAACCCGGACATTTTCAAAAAAGTTCGGGTTCGGGTCCGGTGTTCGTCGATTACTTCCCGCTTTCTGAAGGGCTGCACAGCAGCCAATCGGCTAGCGTTTTACTTCTTGCCCTAAGAGCCCATCACAGCCATGCCTACTAATGGCATGGCTGTGATTGGCCAAGTGCAGCATGTGACCCAGCCTCTATTTAAGCTGGAGTCACGTAGCGCCACACGTCACACTGCTCTGACTAGTGTAGGGAGAGGATGCAGCTTCTGTGAGGGCGAGATAGGCAGGGATAAAGAAGTGATTGAATGATCTACCTTTCTACACCTGTGCATCAGAACAACTCAGCTGAGCTGTTCACTGAAAGTCACTATTTTGTTGAGACTGGCCAGAGCGATTTTTACTGGCACATGTAACTGGGCTGACCGGCGGTGGCCATTTTGGGACTTGTGGTGCGCCAGCACAAGCTGCCACAGAGTCTAAACCAAAGCTCCAAAGAAGTGTAAAATCTACACCTGTGAATCAGAACAACAGCGATTCAGCTGCTCAGTCAAAGTCTATTTTTTTTCTGGCTGGGCAGACTGTTTTCTGGCACATGTTACTGGGCTGATAGGCGGCGGCCATTTTGGGACTTGTGGTGCTACAGCAAAAGCTGCCACAACGTCCATTAATCTCATGTAATAGTCGATTTTTTCATAGATATACTACATCAGGGGTTTGGCTATGCTTGTGTCACCCATACTAACTGCAAAGATATTTAATATATCAGTGGTGAAACTGAAAGTAACCCACTTGGATAGCAAATCCCATGAATGTGCTGTTCCAGCTAGGCTAGCCAGTGCCACTACAGCTAAGTCCAATACTGTCAGCCAGAATTTTTTATTTTTTTGTGTGCCAGAAATATAAATTAGAAAAAGCTTTCACCGTAATAATAAAATTATTCTGGTGTTAGACCAGAAGAAGCACTCCTGTTGTAATTAATACTGTAATAAGGCTTAGGCAATATTTCTCCCAGTGTGGGAAATTTATCTAGCAAAACTAGCATTTTAAAAATTCCGGTGTTCTGAAATACCAGCAGTCCTCTTGTAATTAATACCGCAAAAAGGCATTATATCGTCCAGTGTTGTAATTTTGGTGAAAAAAAGGCCAATTTAATCAATCTGGTGTTAGTTATACCAGAAACAGTAGGCCTCACGTTTTTACTCCTGTAAAAAGGAATTAATACCGCAAAAAGGCATTACATTGTCCAGCGTTGTAATTTTGGTGAAAAAAAGGCCAATTTAATCAATCTGGTGTTTGTTAGACCAGAAACAGTAGGCCTCACGTTTTTAATCCTGTAAAAAGGATTTATATCTCCCCGTGTGGGAATCTATGTACCAAAACTAGCATTTAAAAAATTCTGGTGTCCAATTTGCAGCAGTTTTCTTGTAATTAATACTGGAAAAAGGAATTATATCTTCCAGTGTGGGAATTTATGTACACAAACTAGCATTTTAAAAATTCTGGTGTCCAATTAGCAGCAGTCTTCTTGTAATTAATACCGCAAAAAGGCATTACATTGTCCAGTGTTGTAATTTTGGTGAAAAAAAGGCCAATTTAATCAATCTGGTGTTAGTTACACCAGAAACAGTAGGCAGCACGTTTTTACTCCTGTAAAAAGGAATTAATACCGGAAAAAGGAATTAAATTGTCCAGTGTTGCAATTTTGGTGAAAAAAAGGCCAATTTAATCAATCTGGTGTTAGTTAGACCAGAAACAGTAGGCCTCACGTTTTTACTCCTGTAAAAAGGAATTAATACCGCAAAAAGGCATAACATTGTCCAGTGCTGTAATTTTGGTGAATAAAAAGGCCAATTTAATCAATCTGGTGTTTGTTAGACCAGAAACAGTAGGCCTCACTTTTTACTCCTGTAAAAAGGAATTATATCTCCCCGTGTGGGATTCTATGTACCAAAACTAGCATTTTAAAAATTCTGGTGTCCAATTTGCAGCAGTTTTCTTGTAATTAATAGCGGAAAATGGAATTATATCTTCCAGTGTGGGAATTTATGTACACAAACTAGCATTTTAAAAATTCTGGTGTCCAATTAGCAGCAGTCTTCTTGTAATTAATACCGCAAAAAGGCATTATTGTCCAGTGTTGTAATTTTGGTGAAAAAAAGGCCAATTTAATCAATCTGGTGTTTGTTAGACCAGAAACAGTAGGCCTCACGTTTGTACTCCTGTAAAAAGGAATTATATCTCCCGTGTGGGAAGCTATGTACCAAAACTAGCATATTAAAAATTCTGGTGTCCAATTTGCAGCAGTTTTCTTGTAATTAATACCGGAAAAAGGAATTATATTTTCCAGTGTGGGAATTTATGTACACAAACTAGCATTTTAAAAATTCTGGTGTCCAATTAGCAGCAGTCTTCTTGTAATTAATACCGCAAAAAGGCATTACATTGTCCAGTGTTGTAATTTTGGTGAAAAAAAGGCCAATTTAATCAATCTGGTGTTTGTTAGACCAGAAACAGTAGGCCTCACGTTTGTACTCCTGTAAAAAGGAATTATATCTCCCCGTGTGGGAAGCTATGTACCAAAACTAGCATATTAAAAATTCTGGTGTCCAATTTGCAGCAGTTTTCTTGTAATTAATACCGGAAAAAGGAATTATATTTTCCAGTGTGGGAATTTATGTACACAAACTAGCATTTTAAAAATTCTGGTGTCCAATTAGCAGCAGTCTTCTTGTAATTAATACCGCAAAAAGGCATTATTGTCCAGTGTTGTAATTTTGGTGAAAAAAGGCCAATTTAATCAATCTGGTGTTTGTTAGACCAGAAACAGTAGGCCTCACGTTTGTACTCCTGTAAAAGGAATTATATCTCCCGTGTGGGAAGCTATGTACCAAAACTAGCATATTAAAAATTCTGGTGTCCAATTTGCAGCAGTTTTCTTGTAATTAATACCGGAAAAAGAATTATATCTTCCAGTGTGGGAATTTATGTACACAAACTAGCATTTAAAAATTCTGGTGTCCAATTAGCAGCAGTCTTCTTGTAATTAATACCGCAAAAAGGCATTATTGTCCAGTGTTGTAATTTTGGTGAAAAAAGGCCAATTTAATCAATCTGGTGTTTGTTAGACCAGAAACAGTAGGCCTCACGTTTGTACTCCTGTAAAAGGAATTATATCTCCCGTGTGGGAAGCTATGTACCAAAACTAGCATATTAAAAATTCTGGTGTCCAATTTGCAGCAGTTTTCTTGTAATTAATACCGGAAAAGGAATTATATCTTCCAGTGTGGGAATTTATGTACACAAACTAGCATTTTAAAAATTCTGGTGTCCAATTAGCAGCAGTCTTCTTGTAATTAATACCGCAAAAGGCATTACATTGTCCAGTGTTGTAATTTTGGTGAAAAAAGGCCAATTTAATCAATCTGGTGTTTGTTAGACCAGAAACAGTAGGCCTCACGTTTGTACTCCTGTAAAAGGAATTATATCTCCCGTGTGGGAAGCTATGTACCAAAACTAGCATATTAAAAATTCTGGTGTCCAATTTGCAGCAGTTTTCTTGTAATTAATACCGGAAAAGGAATTATATTTTCCAGTGTGGGAATTTATGTACACAAACTAGCATTTAAAAATTCTGGTGTCCAATTAGCAGCAGTCTTCTTGTAATTAATACCGCAAAAGGCATTACATTGTCCAGTGTTGTAATTTTGGTTAAAAAAAGGCCAATTTAATCAATCTGGTGTTTGTTAGACCAGAAACAGTAGGCCGCACGTTTTTACTCCTGTAAAAAGGAATTATATCTCCCCGTGTGGGAAGCTATGTACCAAAACTAGCATTTTAAAAATTCTGGTGTCCAATTTGCAGCAGTTTTCTTGTAATTAATACCGGAAAAAGGAATTATATCTTCCAGGGTGGGAATTTTGGGGCTAAAAAATAATATATTTTATTGTGGTGCGAGTTGAATCGCAACAATGAGGAAACATTCTATTAAGGGACGAGGACGCGGTCGTGGTGGTGTCCGTAGAGCCTCTGTTGCTGGCAGAGGACGTGGACGTTCGGCCTCAGGCGCACAAAGTAGTGAACCAACTCCCTCAAGTAGCCGGCAGAATTTACAGCGATATTTGGTGGGGCCCAATGCTGTTATGAGGATGGTAAGGCCTGAGCAGGTACAGGCATTAGTCGATTGGGTGGCCAACAGTGCGTCCAGCACGTTCACCACATTGTCTTCCGCCCAGTCTTCTGCGGAAAGCGCACAGGTGGCACCTGAAAACCAAGTCCATCAGTCTGTCACATCACCCCCATGCATATCAGGGAAAATGGCTGAGCCTCAAGTTATGCAGCAGTCTCTTATTCTGTTTGAAGACTCTGCTCCCACGGTTTTCCAGGGGCGTCCACCTAGCCCTTCCCCAGCGGTGGAAGACATTCCATGCACTGACGCACAACCACTTATGTATCCAGATGATGAGGACATGGGAATACCACCACAGCAGAGTGACCGAGTCTCTGATGATGAGGAAACACTGGTGCCCACTGCCGCGTCTTATTGCAGTGTGCAGACTGAACAGGAGGAGATCAGGGAGGAAGACTGGGTGGAAGACGATGCAGAGGACGATGAGGTCTTAGACCCCACATAGACTGAAGGTCGTGCCGCTGACTTAAATAGTTCAGAGGAAAAGGCAGTGGTGAGACCGAGACAACAGCGAAGCCAAAGAGGGAGCAGGGGGCAAAAGCAGAACAGCCGCCGTCCAGAGAGTTCGCCTGCTATTGGCCAGCGCCAACAGGGACCCAGCACCCCAAAGGCATCTTCAAGGAGTTCCCTGGCATGGCACTTCTTCAAACAATGTGCTGACGACAAGACCAGAGTGGTTTGCACGCTGTGCCATCAGACCCTGAGGCGAGGCATTAACGTTCTTAACCTGAGCACCACCTGCATGATCAGGCATCTACATGCAAAGCATGAACTGCAGTGGAGTACACACCTTAAAAACAAGGAACCCGCTCAGGCTCCCCCTGCTCCCTCTACCGCTGCTGCCTCGGCTTCCGCCTCGAGAGGAATGTTACCACCTGCCGAGCAGCAAACAGAGGATGTGTCACCGACACCACCACCACCACCGCCACCGTCACCTAGCGTCTCCACTATTTCACACAGCAGTGTTCAGCTCTCCATCTCTCAAACCTTTAAGAGGAAGCGCAAATTCCCACATGACCGAGCACCCCAAAGGCAGCCTCAAGGAGTTCCCTGGCATGGCACTTCTTTAAAAAAATGTGCTGAAGACAAGACCCGAGTGGTTTGCACGCTGTACCATCAGAGCCTGAAGCGAGGCATTAACGTTCTGAACCTTAGCACAACCTGCATGACCGGGCATCTACATGCAAAGCATGAACTGCAGTGGAGTAAACACCGTAAAAGCAAGGAACTCACTCTGGCTCCCCCTGCTCCCTCTTCTGCTGCTGCCTCGGCCTCTTCCTCCACCTCGGGAGGAACGTTGGCACCTGCCGCCCACCAAACAGAGGATGTGCCACCGACACCACCACCTGCGTCACCAAGCATCTCCACCATGTCAAACGGCAGCGTTTAGCTCTCCATCTCACAAACCTTGGAGAAAAAGCGTAAATTCCCACCTAGCCACCATCGAGCCCTGGGCCTGAATGCCAGCATTTCTAAACTACTGGCCTTTGAAATGCTGTCATTCCGGCTGGTGGACACAGACAGCTTCAAACAGCTGATGGCCATGGCTGTCCCCCAGTATGTGGTTCCCAGCCGCCACTACTTCTTCAAGACAGCCGTGCCATCCCTGCACATGCAAGTGTCCGATAAAATCAAGTGTGCACTGCGCAACGCCATTTGTGGCAAGGTCCACCTAACCACAGATACGTGGACCAGTAAGCACGGCCAGGGACGCTATATCTCCCTAACTGCACACTGGGTAAATGTAGTGGCGGCTGGGCCCCAGGCGGAGAGTTCCTTGGCGCATGTCCTTCCGCCACCAAGGATCACAGGGCATCATTCTTTGCCTCCTGTAGCCTCCTCCTCCTACTCGGCTTCCTCCTCCTCCTCTGCTTCCACCAGCTCATCCAGTCAGCCACACACCTTCACCACCAACTTCAGCACAGCCCGGGGTAAACGTCAGCAGGCCATTCTGAAACTCATATGTTTGGGGGACAGGCCCCACACCGCGCAGGAGTTGTGGCGGGGTATTGAACAACAGACCGACCAGTGGTTGCTGCCGGTGGGCCTCAAGCCCGGCCTGATGGTGTGCGATAATGGGCGAAATCTCGTGGCAGCTCTGGGACTAGCCGGTTTGACGCACATCCCTTGCCTGGCGCATGTGCTGAATTTGGTGGTGCAAAATTTCATTCACAACTACCCAGACATGTTAGAGCTGTTGCATAAAGTGCGGGCGGTCTGTGCGCGCTTCCGGCGTTCACATCCTGCCGCTGCTCGCCTGTCAGCGCTACAGCGGAACTTCGGCCTTCCCGCTCACCGCCTAATATGAGACGTGCCCACCCGGTGGAACTCCACCTTGCACATGCTGGAGAGACTGTGCGAGCAGCAGCAGGCCATAGTGGAGTTTCAGCTGCAGCACGCACGGGTCAGTCGCACTGCGGAACAGCACCACTTCCCCACCAATGATTGGGCCTCCATGCAAGACCTGTGAGCCCTGTTGCGCTGTTTCGAGTGCGCCACCAACATGGCCAGTGGCGATGCCACTGTTATCAGCGTGACAATACCAATTCTATGTCTCCTAGAGAAAACGCTTAGGGCGATGATGGAAGAGGAGGTGGGCCAGGGCCAGGAGGAGGAGGAGGAGGATGACGGGTCGTTTTTAGCACTTTCAGGCCAGTCTATTAGAAGTGGCTCAGAGGGAGGTTTTTTGCAGCAGCAGAGGGCAGGTACAAATGTTGCCAGCCAGGGACCACTACTGGAGGACGAGGAGGATGAGGAGGAGGTGGAGGAGGATGAGGATGAAACAGGTTCACAGCGGGGTGGCACCCAGCACAGCGCAGGCACATCCCTGGTGCGTGGCTGGGGGGATACAGAGGATGATGACGATACGCCTCCCACAGAGGACAGCTTGTCCTTACCTCTGGGGAGCCTTGCACACATGAGCGATTACATGCTGCAGTGCCTGCGCAACGACAGCAGAGTTGCCCACATTTTAACGTGTGCTGACTACTGAGTGGCCACCCTGCTGGATCCACGGTACAAAGACAATGTGCCCACTTTACTTCCTGCACTGGAGCGTGATAGGAAGATGCGCGAGTACAAGCGCACACTGGTAGACGCGCTCCTGAGTCTCTAAAAGTGCCCTTCTCCTGTGGTGGTTGATGTAAAACTGATGCTTGTGCTATCTGACCTGTCTCCTCTGTGTCGGTGCTAAGGACTAAGTCACTGAAAGCAGCCTTCTCCTGTGCTGGCTGATATAAATGCCTGAATCTCTGCTGTGGGACCTCTCTCCTCCGTGTGGCTGCAGGGGTCAAAGTCTCTAAAAGTGCCCTTCTCCTGTGGTGGTTGATGTAAAACTGATGCTTGTGCTATCTGACCTATCTCTGTGTCGGTGCTAAGGCCTAAGTCACTGAAAGTGGCCTTCTCCTGTGCTGGTTAATATAAATGCCTGAATCTCTGCTGTGGGACCTCTCTCCTCCGTGTGGCTGCAGGGGTCAAAGTCTCTAAAAGTGCCCTTCTCCTGTGGTGGTTGATGTAAAACTGATGCTTGTGCTATCTGACCTGTCTCCTCTGTGTCGGTGCTAAGGCCTAAGTCACTGAAAGCGGCCTTCTCCTGTGCTGGCTGATATAAATGCCTGAATCTCTGCTGTGGGACCTCTCTCCTCCGTGTGGCTGCAGGGGTCAAAGTCTCTAAAAGTGGCCTTCTCCTGTGGTGGTTGATGTGAAACTGATGCTTGTGCCATCTGACATGGTTGCCGGGGTCCCATTAAATGGTGGCCTACTCCTGTGGTGGGTGATCTAAATGCCTGATTCTCTGCTGTGAAAACCTCTCTCCTACTTTTGGGTGCAGGGGTCAAATTCTCTAAAAGTGCCCTTCTCCTGTGGTGGTTGATGTGAAACTGATGCTTGTGCCATCTGACATGGTTGCCGGGGTCCCATTAAATGGTGGCCTACTCCTGTGGTGGGTGATCTAAATGCCTGATTCTCTGCTGTGAAACCTCTCTCCTCCGTCTGGGTGCAGTGGTCAAAGTCTCTCAAAGTCGCTTTCTCCTGTGCTGGGTGATGTAAAACTGATGCTTGTGCCATCTGACATGGTTGCCGGGGTCCCATTAAATGGTGGCCTACTCCTGTGGTGGGTAATCTAAATGCCTGATTCTCTGCTGTGAAACCTCTCTCCTCCGTCTGGGTGCAGGGGTCAAAGTCTCTCAAAGTGGCCTTCTCTTGTGCTGGGTGATGTGAAACTGATGCTTGTGCCATCTGACATGGTTGCCGGGGTCCCATTAAATGGTGGCCTACTCCTGTGGTGGGTGATCTAAATGCCTGAATCTCTGCTGTGGGACCTCTCTCCTCCGTGTGGCTGCAGAGGTCAAAGTCTCTAAAAGTGCCCTTCTCCTGTTGTGGTTGATGTGAAACTGGTGAAACTGATGTTTGTGCCATCTGACATGGTTGCCGGGGTCCCATTAAATGGTGGCCTACTCCTGTGGTGGGTGATCTAAATGCCTGATTCTCTGCTGTGAAAACCTCTCTCCTCCGTCTGGGTGCAGGGGTCAAAGTCTCTCAAAGTGGCCTTCTCTTGTGCTGGGTGATGTGAAACTGATGCTTGTACCAGCTGACATGGGTGCAGGGGTCAAATTAACTAAATGGTGGCCTACTCCTGTGGTGGGTGATATAATGCCTGAATATGTGCTGTGGGGCCTCTCTCCTCTTTCTGGGTGCAGGGGTCAAAGTAACTAAAAGTGGCCTTCTCCTGTGCTGGATGGTATAAATGTAATGCTTGTGCTATCTCACATGTCTCCTCTGTCTGGGTGCTAAGGCCTAAGTCACTGAAAGTGGCCTTCTCCTGTGGTGGTTGATATGATGCCAGATTCTCTGCTATGGGACCTCTCTCCTTTGTCTGGATGCTGGGGTCGAAATAATAGTAAGCGACCTTCTCCATTGGTGGGTGATTTGAAGCCTGATTCTGTGCTATGGGACCTAACTCCAATTAATATTGGTTAATTTTATTTTATTTTATGTTAAAGCGAACCTGTCAGCAGATTTTCACTAATTAAACCATTTACAGTACCTTATAGTTCATGCTGAGTAAGTCTCCAAACGTCTTTTTCATGGATCTCTGGGCCTTATATGTATGAAAAATTCACTTTATAAAATCCTGGTCTCCTGCGTCACAAGTCAAGTGAGAAGTCAAGGAGGCAGACCCTCCTTGACTCCCCGATGTGCCTCCCTTGTCCAAACCCCGCCTCTCATCCCCATAATTGACAGCACTCCTCCTGCCCGGGACCGCGCTGGTCTCGGCGGCGCATGCGCCGTCTACCTTCCTAGCAGCGCGATCCCGAGCCTCGCGCTGAGTGAAGCTCACTTGACTTGTGATGCAGGAGACCAGGATTTTATAAAGTGAATTTTTCATACATATAAGGCCAGAAATCCATGAAAAAGTTTGGAGACTTACTCAGCATGAACTACAGTATAAGGTACTGTAAATGGTTTAATTAGTGAAAATCTGCTGACAGGTTCACTTTAAGTCATCATTTCCCTATCTACATTTGTTTGCAGGGGATTTACCTACATTTTGCTGCCTTTTGCAGCCCTCTAGCCCTTTCCGGGAGTCCTTTACAGCCTTTTTAGTGCCCAAAAGTTCGGGTCCCCATTGACTTCTATGGGGTTCGGGTTCGGGATGAAGTTCGGGTTGAGTTCGGATCACGAACCCGGACATTTTACGGAAGTTCGGCCGAACCTCTCGAACCCGAACATCCAGGTGTTCGCTCATCTCTACTTGCCATCAATGGCCCCCACGCAGTTCGGAAAATTGCAGGTCCGCTGAAATCCATCCGCAATATCCAGCCACTCTGCGGTCGTCAGTTGAGACATCATTTCAGACTTTAGAACGTCCCACAGGGCCACACGTTTCGCGTATAATTTGGCTAGCCGTGGATTTGCCAATCAGAAAGGCAAAATGTATACTGGCCAAAGACTGCCCTGTTGCCAAATACCTGTTAAAAAAATTCAAAAACATCATTTTTATTTCCCAGTTAATTTGTTAAAAAGCAAATGGAAGAGCCTGAAGGATGCGTTCATCAGACATAGGAGAAAAACGAGAGAACAGAGGAGCGGATCCGTGGCAAGTTACAGCACATCCTATGTGCATGCGGAGCAGATGGCTTTTCTAATCCCATGCACCGAAATGCGTAGGTAAATACGTCACAAACACTGTTATTCAAGCACCTACAGGCATGTTTGAACTATGTAGCTGGGGATGTTGGAATGGCCATTAATAAAAGAAGATATACCACACAAGAAAAAGACGCAGTGCAACATACTATTGATTTGCAATACCGGTTAGGCAGACCAAAACATAATGAGACACACAAAACTATGGGGTCCAAGGAGAATGATACTATGACTCCGGTAGACAACAAATAAAATAATCAGCTACACGACACATTACATCAAAAGAGGGGAATATGTGCACACGTCATTTTAGGGTACAGCCAAAAAATAGGCCTCATCATATTTGCATGGCACATGCTGTGGTTTATGCATTCCGCTATAAGGCCATGGCCTACGCTAGATACCCCACATCCTGGTACAGGATGACAGCGTATATGGCCCATGTAAGCGTCAGCACGTCGCCTATGATATGCGCTAAACTAATTATGTTCTCATTTGTTTTCACAGCACAGACAGTAGATGGGATACAGCCGAGATGCAAGAGGAAGAAGAGGAGGAGGCAACTCAGGACAGTGATGGTGGCCCATCCATGCTGGCAACCAGCCCGCCGGGACCCAGCTTCGAATCAACTGTGGCTACAAGTAGCCCCCAAGAACAGCAAGAGGCTAATCCCCCAAGCCAAGCAGCGAAAAGGCCCCGAAGAACGCAAAACCAAAGACAGGAGGATCGGCTAATTGATGTCCTGGATGCACTGGCTCATCCTGCCCCACGCCTCAGTAGTGAGGCATATTTTCTACTAAGCCTGGAGGATGACCTGAAAAAAGTCCCAAGCCATCTCCAGGCTGAGGCCCGCCAAAGTCTCATAAGGGGGATCCAAGCATTTATCACGCCTCAGTCCGTCCAACCTCAGCCCATACCACCACCACCACCACAAACCCATCCCCACATGCAGCAGCCACAATATCCATACCCACATATGTCTCAACAACCAAATGCCTTATCAATATGGATCCTCATCCCTCGGCCCCAGCACAAGTGCCCAAATGCCTCCAGGAGGTCATGGGCCGCCCATGCGCGAGAGTGCATGGCCCAGTGAGGCGGATTATTCTGAAAGCCAATATCCAAATCAGTAAAACCAATTTAAATATCTGATGTGGCCTGCGGGTGTGTCTGAGATAGGGACCGGATTTTATGTTTACATTATGTATGTCTAAAATAGTTAGGTTGCATTTGATTTGCGCCATTGTGCGATTGTACCATACTAAGTAAGAAGTAAATACTTTTTTGTGTCCCCAATACACATACTAAAATATGTTTGAGTACAAAAATGTGAATAGTGTTTCAATATGAGAATTATCCGTGTACATTTATTATTGTCCACATTGTTATGCTTGATCAAATAACGGCTATGGGGCAAACCTCACCAACACCATACAGGGACCCGTGTTATTCGAACAACGGGCAAAAACCATACAGACTGACGGAAAGCACACCGACAGCTGCATATACATCAAACACACACACTCAAACATGATTAATGTCCCCATAATGATGATACTTACCGCAAGGTTATTAACAGCCGCTGAACAGGTGGGATACAGTCACGCATGAAGGTGTCCTGGCGTTGCAAATGTCCAGACATCACCCCTAGTAGTTCATCAAAACTGTATTAACAAAAAAACTTGTTTAGGAAATCTAACATACACATATACGGCCATCTTAGGAACACGAAAACAAACAACGGTCACATCAGACACATGTGGCTACTAACCTGGATATGGACATCCGTGTGTAGTTCATGAAACAGTCTTCATGTTCACGTAAGTTCTGGTACAAAGACCAGAACTGACCCCTACTATCACGGTCCAATAGCAAAGGATGAATCCAGAAACGGCGTGAGGTCTGTCTCCGTCGCCGCAAACGCAACAGCAATACGCCACATACCATAGCTGCCACCTGCGTTTGTCGCCTATACTCCATTTGAAAGGCAAAAACCAAAAACTACACTATCCGACAGTAACACACTCTCTAACACACAGAATCACTCCAACTCCCAATTTGGCGAACAGTCTGCAACTTTCATATAGGTGGGCCTACATTTTTAGTGGATCTGGAACCTGTCAATCAAAAAAACGCCTCAAAAACGCGCGTTCCTTAAATGCAAAAACGCCCATGAAAACGCGCGTTTGTCGCGCGAAAAAACGCTCTAAAAAACGCACACTCCAAAAACGCTTAGGTGTGTTCCCAGCCTAAAGAGTGGTTATATACTAATATTTTTGTTACACTGCTTGGAGTGAACACAAAGTGTTGGACTTTAGGTTATGTAATATTTGAAGTCTGAATAACAATTAGAGGTTGAACTTGAACTTGTTTATAATTGCTTTCTTGAATAAAATCTGCCTGTGGTAAAGACTAAACTGACACCTTTGTGTCGTGTTTGGACATTTTTTAAATTAAAACACCAACAGAATATATTTACCCTCCTGGCGGGGGGTGTTCACCACCTCGTCTTCTTCCTCCTCATCATCCTCCTGGACCTCATCTGCCTGATGCCCTGATGGTCCTGCCTGTTCCTCTTCCTGCTGCTCATCCTCCGTCATCTCCTCTTCCACCACTACCTTCTTATTAGAGCGCTTAGCTCTTACTTTAGGAAGAGGCACCGCTGTAATGAACAAATTTTCCAAAAAAAACAAGATAAACAAGGAAAAATAAAAAAGGTAACGGTACACAAATTATTCTATGGTGGGATCTTGATGGGATAATCATTACCCCTATGTTTGAATTCACATGATATGGTCTCAGATGAAACTATGAATGAAGTCTTTCAGATGGTTTACAGTTGAGTACGTTAATAGTTAGGAATAGGTAACAGGGGGGATTGGTTCGCAAGGTACTGTTGCAGGGTTATTGAAATGAGGTGGACCAGGTCAACTGTTTTGACATTTGATAAGGGTTTACATCATATATCTGTATCTCGCTGTGAGTGTATGTATATATTTTAAAGGAATAATCAGCTATGTGTCCCAGCATTTACTAAATCTGTGCTGGAGAACTTTTAGGCAGAAGAGAAAACCAACTAAATTATTCATTGCAAATTTCCAATGTTACCATTGTACCTGAATACCAGTATAGTCTGTCTTCCACACAATTATCATTTTGCTGTAGCAGCTAGCCTACATTCAATATGCTGACTGTGCTGTTAATAGCGTGCCTGCGACGCTGTATGGTAGGAAATGTCAAAAGCCGATTAGTACGCCTTAGACCTTTTCAAGGGTAATCGGCCCACAGAGAGGGCCCTGAGTGCCACCTCTGGCACCCGTTCCATCGGTTCCACACCACTGAACTAAGTAATCAGTTGTAAAGGGATAGAAATACTTATTTGCATAACTGAACACATAAATAACAATAGGTGGGTGATCTAAAAATAATGTAAGCATCGTACCTGGACAATTTTTGTCTCTGACCTCTTTGACGAGATCCATCCGATGCCGTTTTAGGTCAGACCATTTCTTTAGATAGGCATCCTTGGAATGCCTCTTGCCATTCTTCTGCCACAGAGTGTAGGCTAATCTACGTACAATATTTTGTTTTTCTGTACGAGAATTTAGTTGATCATAATTTTTTTCCAACATAGTCTGCAAGATAACAATTAAAGGATGTAATCCGAAAGTTGTAAAATACAATTATTAGTAATTATAGTCATCTCAACCATAAAAAATTCAAATTTATATGAAAATGGTAAAATAATAGATTTATATAGTCTCCTATGGAACTATATGAAAGTAAAGTAAAAATAAAAACATTTTTATTCAAAGCAAATATAAGAATTAAACTCCACAGTGGATGCCACTTAAACAGTGACTTTCACAGATACCCCCACTTTAACAGTGACTTTGACAATGGCCTCCCCTTTAACAGTGACTAGAACAGTGGCCGCCCCTTTAAGAGTGAATTGAACAGTGGCCGCCCCTTTAACAGTGACTTTGACAACTGCCTCCCCTTTAACAGTGACTAGAACAGTGGCCGCCCCTTTAAGAGTGACTTGAACAGTGGCCTCCCCTTTAACAGTGACTTTGACAACTGCCTCCCCTTTAACAGTGACTTGAACAGTGGCCGCCCCTTTAACAGTGACTTTGACAACTGCCTCCCCTTTAACAGTGACTAGAACAGTGGCCGCCCCTTTAAGAGTGACTTGAACAGTGGCCTCCCCTTTAACAGTGACTTTGACAACTGCCTCCCCTTTAACAGTGACTTGAACAGTGGCTGCCCCTTTAAGAGTGAGTTGAACAGTGCCCTCCCCTTTAACAGTGACTTTGACAATGACCTCCACTTTAACAGTGACTTGAACAGTGGCCTCCCCTTTAACAGTGACTTTGACAACTGCCTCCCCTTTAACAGTGACTAGAACTGTGGCCGCCCCTTTAAGAGTGAGTTGATCAGGGCCCTCCCCTTTAACAGTGACTTTGACAATGACCTCCCCTTTAACAGTGACTAGAACAGTGGCCGCCCCTTTAGGAGTGACTTGAACAGTGGCCTCCCCTTTAACAGTGACTTTGACAACTGCCTCCCCTTTAACAGTGACTTGAACAGTGGCTGCCCCTTTAACAGTGACTTTGACAATTGCCTCCCCTTTAACAGTGACTAGAACAGTGGCCGCCCCTTTAAGAGTGACTTGAACAGTGGCCTCCCCTTTAACAGTGACTTTGACAACTGCCTCCCCTTTAACAGTGACTTGAACAGTGGCTGCCCCTTTAAGAGTGAGTTGAACAGTGCCCTCCCCTTTAACAGTGACTTTGACAATGACCTCCACTTTAACAGTGACTTGAACAGTGGCCTCCCTTTAACAGTGACTTTGACAACTGCCTCCCTTTAACAGTGACTAGAACAGTGGCCGCCCCTTTAAGAGTGACTTGAACAGTGGCCTCCCCTTTAACAGTGACTTTGACAACTGCCTCCCTTTAACAGTGACTTGAACAGTGGCCGCCCTTTAAGAGTGACTTGAACAGTGGCCTCCCTTTAACAGTGACTTTGACAACTGCCTCCCTTTAACAGTGACTTGAACAGTGGCCGCCCTTTAACAGTGACTTTGACAACTGCCTCCCCTTTAACAGTGACTAGAACAGTGGCCGCCCCTTTAAGAGTGACTTGAACAGTGGCCTCCCTTTAACAGTGACTTTGACAACTGCCTCCCTTTAACAGTGACTTGAACAGTGGCTGCCCCTTTAAGAGTGAGTTGAACAGTGCCCTCCCCTTTAACAGTGACTTTGACAATGACCTCCACTTTAACAGTGACTTGAACAGTGGCCTCCCTTTAACAGTGACTTTGACAACTGCCTCCCTTTAACAGTGACTAGAACAGTGGCCGCCCCTTTAAGAGTGACTTGAACAGTGGCCTCCCTTTAACAGTGACTTTGACAACTGCCTCCCCTTTAACAGTGACTAGAACAGTGGCCGCCCCTTTAAGAGTGACTTGAACAGTGGCCTCCCCTTTAACAGTGACTTTGACAACTGCCTCCCCTTTAAAAGTGACTTGAACAGTGGCTGCCCCTTTAACAGTGACTTTGACAATTGCCTCCCCTTTAACAGTGACTAGAACAGTGGCCGCCCCTTTAAGAGTGACTTGAACAGTGGCCTCCCCTTTAACAGTGACTTTGACAACTGCCTCCCCTTTAACAGTGACTTGAACAGTGGCTGCCCCTTTAAGAGTGAGTTGAACAGTGCCCTCCCCTTTAACAGTGACTTTGACAATGACCTCCACTTTAACAGTGACTTGAACAGTGGCCTCCCCTTTAACAGTGACTTTGACAACTGCCTCCCCTTTAACAGTGACTAGAACAGTGGCCGCCCCTTTAAGAGTGACTTGAACAGTGGCCTCCCCTTTAACAGTGACTTTGACAACTGCCTCCCCTTTAACAGTGACTAGAACAGTGGCTGCCCCTTTAAGAGTGACTTGAACAGTGGCCTCCCCTTTAACAGTGACTTTGACAACTGCCTCCCCTTTAACAGTGACTTGAACAGTGGCCTCCCTTTAACAGTGACTTTGACAACTGCCTCCCCTTTAACAGTGACTAGAACAGTGGCCGCCCCTTTAAGAGTGACTTGAACAGTGGCCGCCTCTTTAACAGTGACTTTGACAACTGCCTCCCCTTTAACAGTGACTTGAACAGTGGCTGCCCCTTTAAGAGTGACATACTTGTTAGGTAGAATTACTTACAGTGATCAAATATTCCAGCTCTTCTGGATCGAAATTGCTTTTTGCCATTTTCTTCTAATCGTGATTCGTCTGTAGAATCTGTCTCTCTCCACTCTCCTTGCGATCCAAAGACAGGCACGCACATACAGACGCACGTACAGACGCACCCTCACGTTTATTTAAATTACGTATTATCGAGATAACGAACCAAACATAGTAGACTGTATAGGCAGGCAAATTTCATATTGGTTCCTTGCTCTAAGTTGTATTCGCGTACGAATGAAATTTAATTCTATTGAGCCAACCAATGGCGTAACTCAGACTAATAGCTCTAAGTTGTATTCGCGTACGAATGAAACTTTAAGTTGTATTCGCGTACGAATGAAACTTAATTCTATTGAGCCAACCAATGGCGTAACTCAGACTAATAGCTCTAAGTTGTATTCGCGTACGAATGAAACGTAATTCTATTGAGCCAACCAATAGTAAATCAGACTAATAGCTCTAATCTTCCATTCAAACGCGATTACAACTTATAGTGGGGGACTAATTGGAAAGTTGACTAATGTGAACAATTGACTAATGACTAACTAGATTTAACAAATGAGAAAAAAGAGCAGGATTCTCTTTATTGGTTTGTTAGGGTCAATCTGGACAGCTGTAAGTTAAAAGAGAAATGCGATTAATTTAAGTTCAAATAATCGCATTGCGATTATATTACTTTGCTTTTTAAAAAAATGTACTACTTATATTATGATACTTATTATAATTATTCAATTTATTAAAAAAAAATAATAATAATCGCATAGCAAATTAAACAGCTGTCTCTATAGTCAACTTTCCTATTTGATTGCCAGAATTAGCGAAGTTGACGAATAGGTAGCTAAAACGAAGATGGAAAATACTTCGTTATCTTCGTTTTTGAGGAATATGACGAATACATTCGTCATATTCGTCATCTTTGCTAATTCTAGATATCAAACCAATAGGAAAGTAGCCTTAAGTTACAATCGCAATACACGATTATTTAAATCGCATATTAATCGCGATAACTAGAATAATTACGATTATTCGATTTTGACGAATATGAAACGAATATTCTATCGAATATTCGCGAATTTCGTCGAAATCGAATATGGCACCTGCCGCTCATCACTATCGATAAAATACTAATCCTGGTATCGAGCTCGATACCAGAGAAAAGTATCGATTGGGTATCGAAACTTTGATACCCGAAACAACCCTACTGTCTACAGCGGCCAAACAATTACACGCTATTTAGCACAGGTTGCGCTAAAAATATATATTGCTGCCAGATACAACAATAGTCCTTAAAAGGACTTTTGGGTCTCTAACAATTGCATGCAATTCAGTGCAGGTTGCACTAATAATATATACTGCTGCCAGACACAACTATAGTCCTTAAAAGGACTTTTGGGTCTCTAACACCAACCCTGCCTAACAAAAAAATAAAATTCAATTCCCTACACTATCTGTCCCTTCTACAGCACAGCTCTCCCTGACTAAGCCTACATGCACACGGCATTGTTTTTTTGCGGCCTCCGTTCCGTTTTTTTTGCGGATCCGATGGTTTCCCATTCATTTCTATGGATCCGTTAAAAATGCGGATGCCTCTTCCGTTGCCTGTCCGCGTCCGCTGTCCGCATTTTACGTCCGCATAAAAAATATGGCATGTCCTATTCTTGTCCGCAAAAAACGGTTTGCGGACCCATAGAAGTCAATGGGTCCGCAAAAAATGCAGATGACCAACAGAAGCCATCCGTTTGTCATCCGCATCCGTTTTTTTTTGCGGATGGTTGCTTGCAAACCAGGGCACTTGTACAGGTACTTTAAGAAACTGGTTTAAGCCTTACGTTTTTTTTGCGGATCCACAAAAAAAGCCGGAAGACACACGGAAACACAACCTACAAAATTTGCAGACACACGGAACGGATGTGGATGTGAAAAAAAAAGGAAGACGGATCCGCGATTTGCGGACAGCAGAAAACAACTGTCGTGTGCATGTAGCCTAAGACTGAGCCGGTCTCACAAAAAAAAAAACAGGTGGAGCGCCACGGTAGGAATGAATTAGGGGAAGGAAGGAATCTCTAAATGGTGCAAATTCAGAGAGATGTAGATTCTCATGCTACCAGTCCAGAGGATGACAGACAAGCTGTACAATATAAACTTATAGTAGCTCACAATAGTAGCACTAATTTCTACTCACTTCACCAGGGGGTGGGTCAAGATAAACTCAATACACTTGGAGCCCACTACCCCCTCGCCGAGATCGCCTGTAGTTTGTTGTGATCTTTGATGTCCCAAAATAGATGACCAGAAGGACCTCCAATATTTCAAGGATTCTTTATTGTAGCTCGACGCGTTTCGGGGTTATAAATAAAACCTTCTGGTTTTATTCGGGAGCATATAAAAACAATTACAGACATGAGCAGCTTAAGTACACACATACCAATTCCAGCATAAGCACGTGGGAAGGTTTCACTTCCGGTCATGTGATCCCTGAACCGGAAGTGTAACTCACTGTGAACCACATAGGATTTCTCTTGCCTTTGCATACATAAAAAACACAACAATATAAAACTATATAAAACAGTATGGGTCAGCCGGCCAGCAGGGGGTGGTTCCACCATTTACCATCCTTAAGCAGTTCAAATGGGTGAAATGTATTATCCCCATCGCAAAGGCAGCATCTTCCGGTCATCTGACTAGCCGTGCGCTCTAGTGTGGAGCGCACAGAAGTCAGTGACAGGCGCATCCTGTCGGCCGGCATCTTCCGGTCATGTGACCCCGCCTAGCGTTCCACCGTGGAGCGCAGAACGGGACTTGCTGAGCGTTGCAGGTTTGTGATGTGCGTCAATGGGTGGAGACTCTAAATGCCGTACTGCTGATGCTCATTCAAGGGCTTCGTTCAACCCTGACTGAGCAAGGCTATTGAATCTATAGATCCAGTACATCTCTCATCTGCACAGCTGGGAATAGGATTTGGGAACCCATTTATCAACTGTTAAAATCAGTTGTCACTTCCACAAATGGAAAAAGAACATTCCATACGGGCAGATGAGGCGGGTAAGGAGGAATTGCTCCAACAGTAAGAGGGCTATATATTCCATCAGTAATGCCCATATTTAAGGGCTTCGTTCAACCCTGACGGAGCAAGGGTATTGAATCTATAGATCCAGTACATCTCTCGTCTGCACAGCTGGGAATAGGATTTGGGAACCCATTTAACAACTGTTAAAATCAGTTGTCACTTCCACAAATGGAAAAAGAACATTCCATACGGGCAGATGAGGCGGGTAAGGAGGAATTGCTCCAACAGTAAGAGGGCTATATATTCCATCAGTAATGCCCATATTCAAGGGCTTCGTTCAACCCTGACGGAGCAAGGGTATTGAATCTATAGATCCAGTACATCTCTCGTCTGCACAGCTGGGAATAGGATTTGGGAACCCATTTAACAACTGTTAAAATCTGTTGTCACTTCCACAAATGGAAAAAGAACATTCCATACGGGCAGATGAGGTGGGTAAGGAGGAATTGCTCCAACAGTAATATTTTATCTGGACAACTTGATATCCTTCAGAAAAGATTCAAGGACAAGGGATACCCTGAGAAACTAGTGCAGGACTCTCGCTCCCAAGTTTTAGCGACCAATCAAGAGGAAAGTCTAAAATCAAGCAGTAGTAAAAAGACAAGTGATTCCCAAAAATTTCAATTCAACTTTCTCACTCGTTACAATACCATGCACAATTCCATCAAGTCAATACTACAAAAACACTGGTCAATACTTAATCAGGACCCGATAATTGGGAAACTGCTCCCTAAAAAACCAGGAATCACATATAGACGTGCGCACACTTTCAAAAACATCCTGGCACCCTCTTGCCCAAAACCCAATATACTCAAACCAAAATCTAAATAGAAAAATAAATCCCTCCCTGTAGAATCCTATAAGTGTGTATCTAAGCGTTGTCTGTGTTGTCACAGTATAGTGGACCAGATCACGTTGGTAATGGTTTCTAGCACGCATGAAACCATTCTGTTGAGACACCACATGAATTGCGGTTCTAGATATATTATATACCTCCTAGAATGTCCATGTCACCTGCAGTATGTGGGGAGAACCACTCAAGCGGTGCGTGAGAGGCTGAATACGCACCGTGCAAACATTCAGAAGCAGTTTTTGAAGCATGGGGTATCCAGAAATTTCTCTGAAGCACACGCTGGGGATTTTTCAAGCCTAAGGATTACCCCCATCGATTGGGTTCCCAAATCCTATTCCCAGCTGTGCAGATGAGAGATGTACTGGATCTATAGATTCAATACCCTTGCTCCGTCAGGGTGGAACGAAGCCCGTGAATTTGGGCATTACTGATGGAATATGTATCCCTCTCCCCCATCTCAAAAGCCACCCCCCCTATTCCTTTTTTTTTTTTAGCCCCTTTTCATCATCCATAATATTTTTATGAACAATAACTTATGACTTTTTATGAATTTTTTATGAAGATGCCGGCCGACAGGATGCGCCTGTCACTGACTTCTGTGCGCTCCACACTAGAGCGCACGGCTAGTCAGATGACCGGAAGATGCTGCCTTTGCGATGGGGACAATACATTTCACCCATTTGAACTGCTTAAGGATGGTAAATGGTGGAACCACCCCCTGCTGGCCGGCTGACCCATACTGTTTTATATAGTTTTATATTGTTGTGTTTTTTATGTATGCAAAGGCAAGAGAAATCCTATGTGGTTCACAGTGAGTTACACTTCCGGTTCAGGGATCACATGACCGGAAGTGAAACCTTCCCACGTGCTTACGCTGGAATTGGTATGTGTGTACTTAAGCTGCTCATGTCTGTAATTGTTTTTATATGCTCCCGAAGAAGGGGTTTTATTTATAACCCCGAAACACGTCGAGCTACAATAAAGAATCCTTGAAATATTGGAGGTCCTTCTGGTCATCTATTTTGGGACATCAAAGATCACAACAAACTACAGGCGATCTCGGCGAGGGGGTAGTGGGCTCTAAGTGTATTGAGTTTATCTTGACCCACCCCCTGGTGAAGTGAGTAGAAATTAGTGCTACTATTGTGAGCTACTATAAGTTTATATTGTACAGCTTGTCTGTCATCCTCTGGACTGGTCATGGGTGTTGTTTCACAAAATGATGAAAACATAAAGTAGACATATGGTGAATGTTAATAACTACTTCATGAGGTATCTGTAGAATCTGCCGAGCTTTGGGGTGCCAGTTAATTATAAATTAACAAAATAGGTACTGGATCTTTAAGAGGGGATTTATTAATGGTACAGGGAATCAAACATAAAAGTTAACTAACTAACTTAGGCTAGTTTCACACTAGTGGCAGGGGAGTCCGTCAGGCTGTTTCGGCGGGTAAGCAGCCTTTCGGATCCGTCCTGCCGCTTGTTCACGTGTGCCCGTGCCACTCTGTCCCTATTGACTATAATGGGGGCGGGGGCGGAGTTCTGGCAACAGCACGGCAGCGCATGACCGTACTTTTAGTCCAGCAGCCTCTCGCCATGCACTGCCGTGCTGCCACTGGAACGCCTCACTCGCTCCCATTATAGTCAAAGAGGACAGAGCGGCAGTCCGGGGCACGCGTGAACTAGCGGCAGGACAGATCCGACATGCTGTTTACCCGCCGGAACAGCCTGACTGACTCCCCTGCCGCTAATGTGAAAGTAGCCTAATGGGCAGAACAAATTGAGCATACAGGTCAGGGGAAGGGAAGGAAGTGCCTAACTAGCCTATCTATGTACAGTCTTATATACTAATCATACATACTGTACACAAAGACATAGCCTATACATTGCCCATACCCGGAACACCTCCCAGATACTGTCTTACTGTGCCAATCAGCACAGCCCATTTATAGTCTGTAGATATAGTTGTAGAAGTTAGCACCTTCCTGTAGGTGGCATCCTTTGAGTCCAGTGCTGTCCTTGCTCTAAAGAACAAACAGATTTGCAGAACTGGTCACTGCAGGCCATGGCTCCCCCAGGTCTGGAATCATCATCATGTTCACACGTGTGCTCCTCAGGGGGCCTGTTGACTCCAGTGTCTATTGTCTGTTGAGCAGATAGGACTTGTCCACCATGGTTGCTTTGTGGGAAATTTGCTTAGGTATATACGGCCCAATTCCACTCTGCTGTAAAGGCCTCAAGTTGGGAGTCAAAAAATAGTTGGGCTTCCAACTATCCGTCTTCCAGATTTTCGGAGCGCGCCCCTGAGTGTCCGGTCTGCGGCTCCGGAATAAAATAGAACATTTCCTATTCTTTTCCGCATAGGCAGTTCTATGGGGTGCTGGCCGGGTGTATTGCGGATCCGCAATACACTATGGACGTGTGAATGGACCCTAATGCCATTGCTTAAAGGGCATCTGTCAGCAGATCTCTACGTATGAAACTGGCTGACCTGTTACATGTGCTCTTGGCAGCTGGAGGCATCTGTGATGTCCATGTGTGCCTGTATTGCTGAGAAACTGCTGCACCCTCGCCACTTTGATTGACAGAGCCATACAGTGTAAACCTTGATCACACCTGGCCCTGGCAATCAAAGTAGAGAGGACATGGCAGTTGCAGAAAGAGCAGAGTCTCTAGGAGTAATGGCAATGCTCCTATTGCTCCTAGAGGCTCATTTTATATATTAAAACTAAAATTTTTCTCAGCAATGCAGGCACATATGAACATGGGCCCAACACAGATGATTTCAGCTGCCAAGCGCATATGCAACAGGTCAGTCAGTTTCATAGGTACAAATCTGCTGACAGGTACCCTTTAAACAAATACATCTGATCAATGCCATTTTGCATGACTTGCAATCTCCCAAAATGTATACCATTATATTTGCCCTGCCAATCTTAACAAAGGGTATTAAGCAGTATTTCTATTGTCTTGCATATCACATTAAACATGCAGTGCAGCAGGAGGAGCTGAGCAGACTGATATGTAGTTTTGTGGTAGAAGATTCAGTATAGCTTTTTTTTTTTTTTTTCATTTAAATCCCTTCTCTTTCTATGCTTTGGAGTCATAGAGACGATTCTATTCATGATTGACAGCTATCGCTGCATACAGAGTTCTGGCGGGTAGGTTGTCAATCAATAGGATGCCAAAGCTCAGGAATTTAAAAAAATGAAATACAGTTTATACTGATTATTTTCTCCGCAAAATTATAAATCAATCTGCTCAGTTCCTCCTGCTCTATAATATGCTGTCTGCAGCTCTGACACCATGTTTAATGTTATAGGTTCCCTTTATATTCAAAAATCATTATAATATGATCCTTTGATGTAAAAGTCAATCCTATGTCTTATATACTGTATATCAACCCTTTTAAAATCACATTTCCTAGTGACTGCTAATAAACAGACCATTCATAGCCATGAATCTGAACATAACATCTTATAGTAACACATAACATCCAGTATATCAGCAGTTCATTTCATATTGTGCTAGAACCATTCATACCACTGACCATTTTGTGAACCAGTAAATCTGCTATTCGTGTCTGATTTCACAGGTTTAAACTTCCTGGAATAAATGAATAGAATTACTTTTTAGTAAAGTAAAGAAGAAGTGAAGTTCAAGCCAAAGAATTCCTTATGTTGTGAAGACAAACATCTTCTACACATTTGGAAGAGAATAGAAGTGTGTGTGTGTGTGTGTGTGTGTGTGTTTGATAGTTCTGGTGATGGAGGATAATTTAAAGAAAGAAAAGAAGGCTCCTAAATCAGTAGGTCTTTTCCACCCACCAAGTTAATCATCCAAATACAGCAAAACATACTGAGCTAGAGAGTGGAGATCCTCATGGGAATTAATGTATGATATCATCCGCTTTGTGTTCTCAAGAACAAAGACAACTCTGCTTCTTATTGAGTAATGGTGTTACGCTTGTTAACCCTTCATTTATACCATGGGAATAAGATTATTACCGCTAATTGTTGCTGAGGCTTTGTAGTGCAGATCAAAATTATTAGTATTATTATTATTAACAGTCAATGATAAAGACAAGTATATTCATCTATATATCCGAAAAACGGACAGCACTCCAAAGTAAAAAATACTTATCCACCCATGTGAAGTTTTATTCACCCATGTGGCAAAAAAGAAGCAACGTTTCGGCTCAACAATAGAGCCTTTCTCAAGCAAGGAACATCAGTGCATAATGTGATATATATAGGTCAAACAATTCATCAAGCAAATATGCAAAGTACAAATCATCAGTGTATAATTAATTACATAATTAGTCAATTAAAAACTCAGTATAGTGATCAAAACAATAATCCATTACAAAAAAGTAAAAGAAATGATAATGACGATACAGTGAACCAGGCAGGGATATAAAAATATAAAGTACAGACATGTGTACATCATAAAGTGCATATGTGCCTAATAATAAACAGATGTGCTGATACCTAGTTACATACACCCTAATCATAAGGGGCAGAGAACAACAGGGAGAAAGACATGTAATCATACCCAACAGGTGCACCAGAATCCTCATATGTAGAAACGCCACACTCGGCGTATGACTAGTCACAGTACGCATTCTCCAGGTTGCATCACTGACGTATGAAAGCAGGAAATGACGTGCAGCTATGTACAAAGTATGCGCACATCTCACCCGCTGCCCGCATAGCAATCCTGTGTGCAGTGTCTCTATGGTGGTGAATATGCGCACGCGCATAAGCGCAACAGAGCAAGCTTTGCGATCTTGGAATCTGGCGAGCTGCCCAAAGTAATAATACAAGTCGTCGTGGAATACGTAAGACTTAAAAGCAACGGCAAATAGGTGGGCCACAAAGAGGAGAGGACACGCCTCGTCAGAGGAGTAAAACCTCACCAAAGTGGGCACCCCATATCAGCGCACCCACGTTAGTGCTGCACACATTGAGTGGGTGTCCCAGTGGCCTTTACCTATATCAGCCGAATTGAGGGATCTCCTTATAAAAAGTTGCAAAAATCCACCACACCATATGCAAAGAAGGAGGGCAAGTCACCTATCAAAAAACACTCCAAGGGTTAAATTCAATGTTAAGACCCAACAGTTTCAGACAATTCAGAGTGTGCATCCAATACAACTCTCTTTTTTTCCATAAAAGTGATCTATTCCCACCTCTCCTAGGTAGAGGGACATGATCAATGATCCAGCATTTAAGATCATGCTCAGTGTGCCCCAAATCAGAGAAGTGTTTGGACACCGGTAGATCAGAACGTTTTTTGCAAATCGTATAGCGATAATTGTTGAGTCTGGTCTTTAAGTCAGTAGAGGTCTCACCAACGTATAAAAGCTTACAAGGACATGTCAAAACATAAATTACAAAATTAGAGTTGCATGTGAGATAATCCCGAATAGGCAAATATGCCCCAGTCACAGGGTGTGTAAAGACCCTACCTTTGCAAATATGTCAGCAATTGACACAACACAAGCAGGGAAAACTGCCCACACTGAGCTGTGTCAATGAACTCTGCGTCAATTTAGATTTGGGACCTAAGTCAGCATGAACCAACTGATCCTGCAGATTCCTAGATCTGCGGTATGAAAAAAGAGGTGGAGATTTAAACTCGGAAATCATACTTAAACAACCACGTAGTATGCCCCAGTGACGTGTAATAATACGTTGAATGTATGAGCTGCACTCTGAGCATGTAGAGATAAAAGGAATCCTAGTTTGTGAACATTTAAATATATTCCTAGTCAGGGTATTTTTTCTATCTTTGTTACGGACTTCACTAATTTTGATTTAATCAGGAAGGTGTTTCTTCTGTTTGGTGGCTCCAAATTACTGTTATACTGAATGAATGTGAACTTAATTACTTTATGTCCTATAAAACACATCGGTAGGGATTAGAGAATAATAATTCAGATGAATGTTACTAGTTACTAGTTAGTGTGTTATATTTCAGCAATCTCCTTATTCATCGTCTCCTAAACATGAACACAACTAGCACAACCTACACAGAAAAGCCAGTTCACACTCAGGAATAAATTAATAACCAACTTTATTATATGATTAAACCGAGGAAGGAATAATTGCAGCATCACTGGAAAGGAGACACAAACCAAAATTTTACAAAGACCACAATGCAGATAACAAGGTAGATATAAAGTGCAAGTGTATAAAAACAAAAAACTCTACCTCGCTGCAAGGGGAGGGGGTGAAAAGTGTGAAGACTCAAAAATCACGTTATCCATGATGTGTCTCACAGTCCATGGCGTGTCCACAGTCTTCTTGGCCATAGGCACTTTAGCTACAGTATAGCACGTTACATACTTTGGTCCTCAAGTGAATACTGTACGTTAGCTGGTATTTATGGAATGCAGTATATATTTATGTGTGTTCTTTTATATTGGTTGTTTTATTGTTATTTTATTATGAACAAAACCAAATTTATATTAATTCTTACATCTTCTTAAACGCCTCTACTAAAACTATTACAGTGTAGAGTGTACTGTGTGGGGATGAACAATCATTACTACGATTTTTTGTCTCCATAGTTCCACTTTTGTTTGCAGCACCTGAGTGGCGGCAATTATCAGGATTGATTGCTTGCATGACTGACTGTCCTCAATAATTGACCTGATCCTTGGCCCATGTAATATAGCCTTGACTCCTTCCTGCACTGCCCCTTCCAATCCTGGTCTTAGATGTGAAGATCAATGCTGACTGTCATGTCTAAATGGTTTAAAGAAGATGGGGGCTGTGTACCCCATTAGCTCCTCCCCATGACATAATTTGCAGGGTCCTGACATGACCATGGTCAAATGAGTCCTAACAGAGGTGACCAGAGTTATTATGTATAGAAGCCAATTAGACCCTAGGTAAACTGTTGAAGTAATACTGACAGGTAAATTACACCACAATGCAGATCTATAGCAATATATTTTAGCAGTGATTGGAAGATTGGAAGTTCAAGTCCCCTAGTGGGATTTAAAAAAAAAAAGTTAAAAAGTTTTGAAAAAATAAAACAATAAAATGTTACCCTTTTCTCCTTATCAAGTGCTTTATTATTGGAATGAAAATGAAAAAAAATAAAATACTGTATACAACACCAAATTGGTATCTCCACATCGTAAATACCCAATCTATAAGATTGTGCATGCTATAAAAAAAAAAAATAACCATAAAGCCAGAATTGCTGTTTTTGGTCCCCATTGCAAATTGGTATAAAAAGTACCAAAATGGTACCAGAACTTTGAGCTGTATAACCTACAGCTTATCCTGTAAAAAAAAAAAAACAAGTCCCCAGACAGCTGCCTCAAATACCCAGATTAACCTGCAGAATAAAATTAACTTGTAATTTGTACTTCATGGTGACCCCCAAAAAAATAAAATGCAGGGATAGAAATGCTAATCTTATAAAAAAAATTGGAAAGAAAAATATCAAAAAGCCATAAATATTCCAAAGACCAGAAAAATCTAAAGCTTATCCAGTAAAACTGAGCACCTTCGTAGGTCAATCAAAAAATAAAAAAGTTTTGGCTTTAGAAAATAATTTCAGCAAAATCTATGCTTCAAAAGCCAAATCGCATGGCTTCTCTTTGGAGCGCTGCCATGTCCCCAAACAGCTGTTTACTACCATATATGGGGTATTTCTGAACTCAGGAGAGATTATTGGTTGAAACCCTTGTGTAAATGGAAAAATAGCTAAAACTACATTTTATTGCAAACATTTTTTTTTTATATTTTCATTGCCAAGTTCTACTAAATTCTGTGAAACATCTATGCAGTCAAAATACTCTCTGTAACTCAAGATGAATGTCACAAGCGATCTAGTTTCCACAATGGAGTCTCTTGGGGTTGTTAATTATGTTTTGGCACCTCAAGGCCTCAGCAAACCTGAAATGGTAAACAATCTAGGAGGTGAGGGACCTGCAATTCTGAGGCTAGCATTCAATTCAAGTAATGCACTAGGGCCAAATATTGGATATTTCAAAAAAATTGAAGAATTGTGGTAATAAATAAAAAAGCTGAGACATTCACATTTTTTAAATTGTAGTTTTTAAATATTTTGACTCAATTCATAATTAAAAACACTACGCAATCACAATTTCCATTAACATAAACTGTAATGTGTCCAATATTACCACATAAAATCTCATGTCAGAATTAAAATTGTTGCTATGCCCTTAAAGAGGCTTTCTGGGATTACTATGGTTTAACATATATGCTCATGCAATTACTTACCTTAAGTACATCTTCTCCATGCTTTTTGTTTCAACTCTCTGGACATATTTTCACTATTAGAGTTGAGCGAACACCAGGAAGTTTGGGTTTGGCAGGTTCGGCTGAACTTCGTTGCAAAGTTCGAATTCGGGTCCAAAACTTGACCCGAACTTGACCGCAAACCTGAACCCTATTGAAGTCAATGGGGACCCAAACTTTGGGGCACTAAAATGGCTCTGAAAAAGTAATGGAAAGGGCTAAAGGGCTGCAAAAGGAAGTAAAATGGGGGTAAGAGCTGGACAATTGCCATGCAAACAAATGTGAATAGGGAAATGACTTAAAGTAACATAAAATGCATAAAAATTAAAAATTATTTTTAAATCTTGAACTAGGAGAAGGAGGTCCATATGGAGTAGGAGGTTGAGGAGGTGGTGGACGTGGCGGTGTAGGTGGAAGTGGTGGTGGAGGACGTAGTCGCCAACAACACTTATTTTTTTTGTTTTTTTTTGGGTAGACCCCAAAACATTGGGAAAGATAGAAAAGAAAACAAAGAGAAAGTGCACTGGAGTATAACAAAGGCTGGGTGAGGCCAGTATGCATGTCTATTCTGCACAAGGTACGGACAAGTCCTGTGGGATCCATGCCTGGTTCATTTTAATGAATGTGAGCTTGTCCACATTGGCTGTGGACAGACGGCTGCGCTTGTCTGTGATAACCCCCACCTGCCATTCTAAACACATGTTCAGACAATACACTGGCTGCAGGGCAGGCCAGCACCTCCAAGACGTAAAGGGCAAGCTCAGGCCATGAGCCCAATTTAGAGACCCAGAAGTTAAATGGGGCAGACCCATCAGTCAGTATGTGTAGGCGTGTGCACATGTACTGTTCCACCATATTGCTGAAATGCTGCCTCATTCTAAGACGTTCCATATCAGCTGGTGGTGCTAGTTCTTGTGGCGTGCTGACAAAGCTTTTTCACATTTCGGCCATGTTAACCCTGCCTTGTGAGGTACTGGCGGTGCCTCAGCTGCATTGGTGACTTCTTCCCCCTCCTCTGCCTTTGCCTTGTGCTTCCACTGAGGCCCCAGTGTCAGGTGGGAATGCCATCAGCAGCGCGTCTACAAGCGTGCGCTTGTAAGGGGTATAGATCACCCAACAATCTAAACACAGCCAAATTTACAAAATATTTTTCCCAGTCAGGTATGCAGTGCAGGGGGAGTTTGAAAGAAAAAAGGGGTACAGATCACCTAGCAATCTAAACGCTGCCGAATTTACAGAATATATTTTTCTGTCAGGTATGCAGTGCATGGGTACTTTGAAAGAAAAAAGGGGTATAGATCAACCAACAATCTAAACGCTGCCAAATTTACAGAATATATTTCCCAGTCAGGTATGCAAGACAGGGGTAGTTTGAAAGAAAAAAGGGGCCATGGAGCATCACTGTCATCCGGCATCTATACTCCCCGCTGAAGGATTATTTTGAAAGTGTGTAGAAGCCACCCGGGGCCCCCACACTGAAGATTTATTATTGAGACATCATGGAGATTTTACAGCATATAACTACAGCACCCAACAATGTAAAGCCGCCGAATTTAGAGAATATATTTCCCAGTCAGGTATACAGTGCAGGGGTAGTTTGAAAGAAAGAAGGGGTCATGGAGCATCCTCATCATCTGGCATCTATTCCCCCCGCTAAAGGATTATTTTAAAAGTGTGTAGAAGCCACATGGAGCTCCGACACTGCAGATTTATCATGGAGACATCATGGAGATTTTACAGCACATAATTGCAGCACCCAACAATGTAAAGCCGCCGAATTTACAGAATATATTTCCCAGTCAGGTATGCAGTGCAGGGGTAGTGTGAAAGAAAAAAGAGGTACAGATCACCCAACAATGTAAACGCTGCCGAATTTACAGAATATATTTCCCAGTCAGGTATGCAGGGCAGGGGTAGTGTGAAAGAAAAAAGGGGTACAGATCACCCAACAATCTAAATGCCGCTGAATTTACAGAATATATTTCCCTGTCAGGTATGCAGAGCAGCAGGAACACACCCTCCAAGCCACTTGTGAATAACTGGTCTGATAACCGTGGAAATGTCCACCCACAATCTAAGAGTTGGATTTATTGATTACATTTCACCATCAGAAATGCAGTGAAGGCGCAAATGTACTTCATGGCAAAAAATAAGTGATTTTTTTCACCAACAATGTCACAGTAGTATTTACTGGTTATATTGTACTCTCAGAAATGCAATGCAGGCTGCAAATGTACTTTATGGCAAAAAATACGTTGTTGTTTTTTCACCAACAATGTCACTGTTGTATTTTCACGGTTTCTATTTCGCTGTCAGAAATACAGTGCAGACCGCAATGTATTTTATGGCAAAAAATAAGTGATTTTTTCACCAAAAATATCACAGTAGTATTTACTGGTTATACTGCACTCTCAAAAATGCAGTGCAGGCCGCAAATGTACTTTATGGCAAAAAATAAGGGATTTTTTTCACCAACAATGTCACAGTTGTATTTACTGCACACTTTTTTTAAAACAACGTACCTGCAGTATTTAACGGTTTTATTGAACTGTCAGAAATGCAGCGCAGGCCACAAATGTACTATCTAGAGCAAAAAGTGTGCTTTTTTCAAACAACAATGTACCTGCATTATTTAACGGTTTTATTGGACTGTCAGAAATGCAGTGCAGACCGCAAATGTACATTATGGCAAAAAAATAAATGTTTTTTTTCACCAACAATGTCACAGTTGTAATTACTGGTTATATTTCGCTGTTAGAAATACAGTGCAGGCCGCAAAAGTACTTTACGGCAAAAAAGATGTGTTTTTTTCACCAACAATGTCACAGTTCTATTCACTGGTTATATTTCACTCTCAGAAATACAGTGCAGGCCGCAAACGTACTTTTTAGCAAAAAAAAATGTATTTGTTCCCCCACAATCTAACAGATGGATTTACTGAACTGCTTACACTGTCACATATGCAGCACCGGGGTACCTTACAGAAAAAAAATTTGATTATGTCACCCCCTGGGTCCCTGAACTCACACACTGATTACCTATAATATATTCCCTTCCCCTGGCACATATGCAGTGTAGATGCAAAGTGGTATATATCACCCACTGAACTACAAGAACAGGATTAAATTATTGTCCCTGGCACATATGCAGGTGCAAGTGCACTGCACAAAAAGGCCGCCGACGCCCACCCAACTTACAGATTAAAACTTATTTTTCTGTGTCACTGGGTTCAGTGCAGGGTACAAAAATGCTGCATTGCACCCACAAAAAAAAATCACTGTAGATCGCAGTCTTAACACCAAGCTCTGATATCAGATTCTTTCCTAATCTCTCCCTCACAGAAGCAGCATCCTATCCATACACTAGTAAGAGCTGACGTGACGTGCGGTGCTACATGACTCCAGCTTATATAAAGGCTGGGTCACATGCTGCACTGGCCAATCACAGCCATGCCATTAGTAGGCATGGCTGTGATGGCTTCTAAGGGCACACATCTTAAAAGCTTGTTGATTGGCTGCCCTGCAGCCTTTCAACAAGCTTTATCAAACGGCCGAACACCGAACTCGAACCCTAACTGTAACGGAAATGTTCAGGTCCGGGTACCAAAAACCCTAAAGTCCGGTACGAACCCGAACTTTACAGTTCGTGTTCGCTCAACAACAGTATTTACGATGTAAACAAATCATTCTGGTTTGTTTCCATCCTGTATGTAGAACTTCCTGTTTCTATATCCAACCAAACCCATGATGCACTTCTCCATCCTTTGCCACAGATCCGGCACTGCCCCTAACCATACCCAGCTAGTTTATAGCTCCTCCCACCCAGCTAGTTAAATAGATACTCCTCTATCACTGCCCTGCCCATGGACATAACATGACAGGAAATAAGAAAGTGCTGCATGCACATGGTCATGTGAATGGAAGATATGAGCAATAAAGCTAAAAGAAATGCATTACAAAATTACAGCTACCTTCCTACATTATTATTTTAAAGGGTTTTTGTCACCACAATTATGCCTATTAAACAGGCTGACATTATACATATGCAAATGTCAGCTAAATCTAACTGTGCTATTTTTTTTTTACGTATGCCCCCGTTTTTGCGCAATTATAAGTTGTATGCAAATTAGCCTCTAGGAGCATATTTAAATACATATGTATGTTATATAAAAAAGCAGTACTAATAATTATTTGATTTATTTGATATCACCAACACTTACCACAATACTTACCACATAGAAGGATCCAGGGACGTGACAACACTCTCCTTCTTCTCTACGATGCCGGCTGTCTTTTCTTCCGGGAGCACTGTGACCTATTTGGCGCAGGTGCAGTGAGGAAGCTGGCAGTCCGCGAGCGTCCCTCCCTCACTGCGCCTGCGCCGAATCCTGAATGGGATGGTGCAGGCGCGAGCTTTCCCCAGCACAAAGGGCCGGCAGAGGGAGACGAAAGCTGGCTGGGGCCTGGCAATCAAAAGTAGAAGGTAGTGGAATGAGGTGGGAGAATGGAGCCTCTAGGAGCAGGAGCAATGCCCCCCTCCTTGCATGTAATAAAACATAATTGGGTAAAAACGGAGGCATACGTAAAAAAAAGAATAGCACAGTTAGATTCAGCTGACATTTGCACATGTATAATGTCATCCTGTTTAATAGGGATAATTGTGGTGACAGAAACCCTTTATAGGATGTTGATGCAAACCGGAAACCCTCTTTAACCCCTTCGCGATCTCTGCCATAAATGTACGGCGGGAAATTGCATCTTTAAACATGACGCCCACTTGCATGTACAGTGGGCGCCATAGCTGACAGGGTTTCTGCATGTGCACATGTATACAATCAGCCATAGTGCAGTTCGCATACATTTCACCCCTCAGAAGAGCAGTCCAGAAACTTGATCCGGGAGCTTCCACTCCAGTACGGTAAAACACTGGGTAACACTGACATGAAAAAGGACTTAGGAATTGTAGTGAACAGCAAACTAAGGGTGCTTTCACACTAGAGTTTTGGATTCCGTTTGTGAGATCCGTTTCAAGGCTCTCACAAACGGTCCAAAACGGATCAGTTAAGCCCCAATGCATTCTGAATGGATAAGGATCCGTTCAGAATGCATCAGTTAGGCTCTGTTCCGCCTCTATTCCGTTTTGGAGACGGACACCAAAACGCAGTATGCAGCATTTTGGTGTCCGTCTGAAGAGGCGGAGCCTAACGGATCAGTTTTTAATTACAATGTAAGTCAATGGGGACGGATCCGTTTTTAATGACACAATATAGTGCATTTAAAAACGGATCCGTTCTCCATTGACTTTTAATGTAATTCAAAACTGATCCGTTTTGGACTTTGTCATTTCTCTTTAAAACCAATGCAAACGGATCCATTCTGAACGGATACAAACGTTTGCATTATAGGTGCGGAGCCGTCTGTGCTAATAAACAGACGGATCCGCACCAACGCCAGTGTGAAAGTACCCTAAGCTGCAGAAAATAGTGTCAGGAAGCTGCTGCCAAGGCCAGTAAAATTATGGGGTGTATCAAAAGGGGCATAATTACCCATGATGAGAACATAGTCCTGCCACCTTACAAATCACTAGTCAGACCACACATGGAGTGCTGTGTACAGTTTTGGGCTCCTGTAAACAAGGCAGACATAGCAGAGCTGGAGAGGGTTCAGAGGAGGGCAGCTAAAGTAATAACTGGAATGGGTGGACTGCAGTACCCAGAAAGATTATCAAAATTATTCAAAATTATAACAAAGCTATTCACTTTAGAAAAAAGACGACTAAGGGGAGATCTAATAACTAGGAATAAGGGGTTAGTTCAAAGATCTTTCCCATCATCTATTTATCCCCAGGACTTTGACTGTGATGAGAAGACATCCTCTGCGTCTGGATGAAAGAAGGTTTGTACACAAACATAGAAGAGTATTCTTTATGGTAAGAGCAGTGAGACTATGGAACTCTGCCTGAGGAGGTGGTGATGGTGAATTCACTAAAAGAGTTCAAGAGCGGCCTGAATGTATTTCTGGAGTTATAGTTATTAGATTTCTGGAGAGGACGTTGATCCATTGACCAGTTATTCTGATTGCCTGATTGGAGTTGGGGAGGAATTTTTTTCACCTAAAGTGAGAAAAATTGGCTTCTACTTAACAGGAGTTTTTTGCCTTCCTTTGGATCAACTTGCAGGATAACAGGCTAAACTAGATGGACAGATGTCTTTTTTCAGCTTTTGTTTCAATGATCTTTATAGATCCGTATGTACTTTCAGACCACAAATGCCATGTATGGTATAGAGAATTAAATGACATGATGGAGGGGGTTAGTGCTCTTTCATATTGGCGTGTAGTCGTGACGGTAGTTAGTACCTCTTCTACTGACGGGGCTGTATGTTCTTTCCAGTGTCTATTAATTACCAACTTAGCTATCACTAAGATCTTGCAACATAACAGCCTACCCCTCTTTTGGATTTTGTCTAATTCTAGAAATAATTATGCCATTTGTGCAGATTTGTGAAATGTAACTCCCAGAATAAGGAAAATTTCAATCCAGTATGTCCCCAGTTTAGGACAGGACCATAAAATATGCATCAGCGTTCCTATCTGGCCACATTGTCTCCAGCACATTGGAGAGGTTGTAGGATATATCCTGTGGAGTCTATCTGGGATCATGTACCATCTTAGAAGCGTTTTCATTGCTGCTTCAAAGTGCGAGCTATATTTACAGGCCAAGTTGACTGCACGTAGATCAGATATCCACTGTTTGTTTCAAAAGTACGCCCCAAATCCCTTTCCCACTGCATGTATGGTTGAGATTTACAAAAGGAAGTGTGGGATTCAATTAGGCCATATACATGTCTTATAATCTTAATCTTGTTTCGGAGGATTGACAATATTTGTGGGTGTCCTGCACTAATTCCCTGATGCTTATTGTTGAGAAAGTGGCATATTCGCATGTATTTTAAAAAAATCAGCGTTGGGTATGGAGTATGTTTCTTTCAGTTGTTCAAAGGTAAGTAGCGATCCATCAGTATATAACTGAGAGATCTTTGTAATGCCTTTCTCAACCCATCTCAAGATGTCTAGATCCTGAATATGGATACTCAAGTATTGCAAGGGTACTGTTTTCCAGGATATCTGGGACTCCCTTGGGGTTTTCAAATGGAAATCTCTCCAACATTGTAATGTGGCTTGCGTTAATGGAGAAGCATTCCCTACCTGGGGTGGCTTATTTGTATATTTAAAGGTGAGAGCCTGGAGAGATGCAGGAAAGACTAGGCAATTTTCTATATGAGTCCAATTTGTAACATCCCACCTTTTCCATTCAGATATCATCTCAATTTGTATCGCCATGTAGTATGCCTTAACATTTGGTACTCCAATGCCTCCGAACAGTTTATGTTTAGTTAGTAGTGAGTATGCTACTCTTGGTTTACGAACTGTCCAGATAAATTGTAAAATACAGTGTTGGATATCTTCAAAGAATCTGGTTGGGACCTGTATGGGAACTGTGTGAAATAAATATAATAATTTGGGCAGAAATAAAATTTTAAAAGCTGCAATTCTACCTATCCATGATATTTCAAATTTAGATAGTCGGGATGTTTCTTCTCGTATGGTTGATAACATGGGGAGGTAGTTATGTCTGTATAGTTGGCCAAATGTAGGTGAAATATTAGTGCCAAGGTTTCCAATTTTATCTGTTTGCCAGTCTAATGGGAAGTGCGTTTTTATATAATCTATGGAGAAGGAAGTGAGGGATACTGGCATGGCCTGTGATTTAGATGTGTTGAGCTTGTATAAAGATATTTGCCCGAATTGTCGGATCCATTCCAATGCCTTAGCTAGTGAGCATTTGGGGTCAGACAGGGTCAATATCACATCATCTGCATATAAGGAGATAGTGTGTTCACGGTTACCTATTTGTATACCTTTTACCTCTGAATCTGCCCTAAGGAGGGCCGCCAATGGTTCCATGCACAATACAAATATCAACGGGAAAAGAGAGCGCGTTCCTTTGGTGATACTGAAACTGTCCGATAGGGTTCTGTTTGTCAATATTAAGTATAGGGCTTTTATGGCCTGTAGTATCCCACCTCTGAGACCAAATTGTTCCAGGACCGAGAAGGTGTAAGACCACCCAATACGGTCGAACGCCTTCTCGGCATCCAGCAACACCAACATGAATGGCAGTTTATGGAGATTAATCGATTGGAATATATTTAGCACTCTGGTGTTGTCAAATGCTTGTCTACCTTTGATGAAACCTACTTGGTCCTCATGGATCAGATCTGTTAGAATGGGAGCTAGTCTGTTGGCTATTATTTTGGCATAGATTTTAAGGTCTGTATTGAGGAGTGATATTGGTCGAAGGTTTTGGGGTCTATCTGGGTTCTTGTTTGGTTTAGGCAGTTCTCTTGTGGAAGAGAGCTCTCAACCAGAGCCTTTTGGCATACTTTTTGCAAAAAAGGAGAATGGAGATGTACATACGTTTTATAGTATTCTCCTGTGAGGCCGTCTGGACCTGGGGATTTACCTGTAGGGAGATCACAGATGGCAGCTGTAATCTCCGTCAATGAGATGTCCATATTTAGTTTGTCTACCTGTTCTCTTGTGAGAGGTGGCAGATTAGTCTTTACTAGGAATACTTGGATGTCAGGCAGGGAGGGCTGTGATGTGAGCGAGTCAGATTGTAAATTATATAAGGATGCATAATATTGTTTAAATTGACTAGCTTTTTTATTTGGATGTGTGATTTTTGCTGTGTTAGTTGGGTCCAGGATGTAAGGGATGCGAGATTTCAGTGCTTGTGCTTAACAAGTTGCCTGCCTTATTATTCTGAGAGTAGTATCTCGCTTTAGTATAAAACAGATGTTTGTTATAGTCTACTAATAACTCTTAACTGAGTTCTAAGATTTTGGAGTTATCTTGAAGTAGGGATTGTGTCTTTTGGGTTCTTTTTTTCTTTACTACATGACTAAGTTTAAGGACTGAGCCTTTAATGACCGCCTTATGGGTGTTCCAGAGGCAGAATGGGTCACTAACTGAGCCTGTGTTCAGGTCTAAATACAGTTTTATATCTTGTACAATAGTATTTTTGTAGACCAGGTGGGACCAGGTGGGACAAAAGATGTGAGTTACATCTCCATATGGAGGTTGAAAAACATTGAAATTATTGTTCTAATGTTATAGTGACCGGGGCATTATCTGACCATCAAATGGTTCTAATTGAAGCCGTACTGGTCTGAAGAAGTATATCTCTGTCAACCAGTATAATATCAATTCTGGAGTAGGTATTTTGGGCTGCCGAAAAGTAAGAGAAGTCTCTTTCTGATTCATGTAAGGTTCTCCAGACATCATACAGACCTTCTGTCCACAGGAGTTACCTCAGCTGTGAGATGGGTGTACATCAGGAAGGGGTAGTTGTATCTAGATTTGAATTCAGTATGCAGTTAAAATCTCCAAAAATAAGAAGTTTTCCTTGCTTCACAGTTTTTATGTGTTATAGCAGTTTTTTACAGAATCGGACCTGCTTTTAGGGCCACTGTGTTTGGCAAGTAAAACCCCTCTGGACTTAGAGACAAAGTGAGACTGGAACACCTCCGGAGACCCTCGTTGCCTAATTCGGTGTGCGTCTTTGGAAACATTATGAATTTCTAGTACGCAGAAAATGTCACATTTCAGATTTAGAACTTCAGACCACATTTGCGCTCTTTTGTGAAGGTTATTAAGCCCTTTGACATTTAAAGATGCTACGCGCAATACCATGGTGGTGTGGTAAGAAAATGATGGTTTTGGTCCCTGGACCTTGCATATCTCATCTCAGGTGTCTGGCTTAACAACAAAACATGTTTTAAAAAAATATAAACATAACAAAAAATGTTGTGGTGTCGCTGGTTTGTCAAGCAGGGTTTAGTCGCGTCTTGCAAAGACAGCAGGTTATCAAAACTTATCCTGTGAGCGGATGGTTTTAATCCCTCTGTTTAGTCTCCATCCTATAAGATTCGGGGGATTCTGGAGCAGGATCACGCGACTTTAGCACCTAAGAGAAATAAGAACAACTGTGCTTGCTATTCAAACAAATTAGCTGGATGCTGTACACCAGTCTAGAGTGGCACATTAAGGGGGAGATCCACGCCGTGGGTCCAATGAAGACTTGATCTGTAATTTTTGGAGAAGATTAGCTCCCTCTACCAGACACATGATCACATGCAGGTCGTTATTGTGTTTGGTAAGAAAGCGTGTAGGGAATCCCCAACGGTACAAAATATGGTGCTCTTTTAATGCCGCAGTAATCGGTGAAAATTCTCTGCGAAGCCGCAGGGTCATTGCAGGGTCAGCCGCAGGGTCATTGCAGACAGATCAGAGTAAAGTGTGACCATCTGATATGGTTCAGGCAAGGGGACATGTTTCCCCTTGAGTAGCTGTTCTTTGATATGAAAAAGGTGCACTCGGGCAAGGACAATTAGTGCACTCTTAGCACTAATTCTGCAAGATGTTTTGGTTTTGCTACTCTGTGGATCCTGTCTATGATAAGGTCCACTGGTTGGGATTGTGGCAGAAGGGCTTTAACCCCTTCAGGACCGTGCCATTTTTCACATTAAGGACAAGGCCATTTTTTGCAAATCTGGTATGTGTCACTTTATGTGGTGATAACTTTAAAACACTTTTACTTATCCAAGCCATTCTGAGACTGTTTTCTCGTCATGTATTGTACTTCATGACAGTGGTACATTTGAGTCAAAATATTTCATTTTTATTTATAAAAAAATACCAAATTTACAAAAAAAATTAAAAAATTTGCTATTTTCAAAATGTCAATTTCTCTGCTTTTAAAACAGATAATGATACCTCCTAAAATAGTTATTAATTTACATTTCCCATATGTCTACTTCATGGTTGGATCATTTTGTAAATTACAATTTTCTTTTTTTGGGGACGTTAGAAGGCTTAGAAGTTTAGAAGCAAATCTTGAAATTTTTCAGAAAATTTCCAAAACCCACTTTTTAAGGACCAGTTCAGGTCTGAAGTCGTTTTGTGCGGCTTACATAATAGAAACCACCCATAAATGACCCCATTTTAGAAACTACACCCCTCAAGCTATTCAAAACTGATTTTACAAACTTTCTTACAATGTTTTGTTACTTACAATACAATGTTTATTATTATAGAGAAGGTTGTTACAGATGCGACAATACCAAATATGACTACATTTTTGGTTGTCTGTGGCAGTTTTACATAATTAAGCGTTTTCGAAAAAAAATATTTTTTAGTGTCTCTATATTCTGAAAGCCATAGTTTTTTTTTTTTTTTGGGCGACTGTCTTATGTAGGGGCTCATTTTTTTCGGTATGAGATTACGGTTTGATTGGTACTATTTTAGGGTGCATGTGACTTTTTGATTGTTTGGTATTACACTTTTTGTGATGTAAGGTGACAAAAAATGCCTTTTTTGACGCACTTGTTTTTTAGGGGGTTAGGTCATGTGATATTTTTATACAGCATGTTCTTACGGACGTAGCAATACTTAATATGTATAATTTTTTACACAATAACAGCATTTTTTAAACAAATCATGTTTTAGTGTCTCCATATTCTGAGAGCCATAGTTTTTTTTTTTTTTTGGGCGATTGCCCTAGGTAGGGTCTCATTTTTTGCCGAATGAGATGACGGTTTCATTGGTACTATTTTGGGGGCATATGACTTTTCGATCGCTTGGTATTACACTTTTTGTGATGTAAGGTGACAAAAAAATGACCTTTTTTTTACATTGTTTTTTTTTTTTTTACAGTGTTCACCTGAGGGGCTAGTTCATGAGGAATTTTTTTAGAGCAGGTTGTTATGGATTAGGCGATACCTAATATGTCTGCTTTTTTATTTAATTTTTTGCATTTAACACAAGAAAAGCATTTTTTAAACAAAAAAAAACGTGTTTTAGTGTCTCTACAGTCATAGTTTTTTTATTTTTTGGGCAATTGTCTTAGGTAGGGGCAAATTTTTTGCTGGATGAGGTGACGGTTAGATTCGTACTATTTTGGGGGGCATATTCCTTTTTGATCGCTTGGTGTTGCACTTTTAATGATGTAAGATGACAAAAAAAAATTTTTTCAGCACAGTTTTTATTTTATTTTTTTGGCGGTGTTCACCTGAGGGCCCGGGGTTAGGTCATGTGATATATTTATAGAGCCGGTCAATACAGACGTGGCTATACCTAATATTGCTATGTCTTTGAGAAAAGGACACTTTTTCTTTTTTTAGGCTACTTTCCTTTCACACTGGTGTTTTGGATTCCGTTTGTGAGATCTGTTTCAGGGATCTCACAAACGGTCCAAAACTAATCAGTTCAGTCCCAATGCATTCTGAATGGATAAGGATCCATTCAGAATGCATCACTTCGGCTCCGTTCCGCCTCCATTCTGTTCTGGAGGCGGACACCAAAACTCAGCTTGCAGCGTTTTGGTGTCTGTCTGACGAAGCGGAGCCAAACGGATCCGTTTTGACTTACAATGTAAGTCAATGGGGACGGATCCGTTTTCAATGACACAATATGGTGCATTGACTTTCAATGTATTTCAAAACGGATCCGTTTTGACTGTGACAATTTTTTTTTAAAGCTAATGCAAACGGATCCGTTCTGAATGGATACAAATGTTTGCATTATAGGTGCGGATCCGTCTGTGCAAATACCAGACGGATCAGCATCTAACGCCAGTGTGAAAGTAGAATTACCTGAAACTTAGAATTTTTTGGGGGAAAACTTTATTTTTTTAACTTTTTTTTTTTCACTTTATTTTTTGTCCCACTCTGGGACTTCAACTTTTGTGAGTCTGACCCCCTTTGCAATGCATTACAATACTTCTGTATAGTAATGCATTGTCTGTAAGTGTATTACACTGTGTAATACACTTACAGCCTTCCTGTCTGTGAGATCCAGGAGGCTGGATCTCACAGCCTGTCACGGAAGGCAGCCAAGATTCCATAAGGAAAGCATCGGCCACCCCGTACCTGGCACGATCCTGCACGTGTCACGGTCAGCGCTGACCGCGGCAGTGCGAGGGTTAATGCGCCGGCATCGCTGTTTTTACGATCAACCTGCCGTACATGTACGGTACTGGTCCTTAAGTTCCATCCACCAGCACCGTACATGTACGGCGAGGGTCCTTAAGGGGTTAATGATAGACTGTAGGTAGGTCGGAAAGTCCGATGGTAACATAGACTCAGGCACTCCTCTCAGTTTGACATTGTTGCGATGCGACCTGTCTTCTAGGTCGGCCATCTTTGTTTGCAGTGTTTTAAGTTCAGTCTCTAAACCAGGGGTCAGCAACCTTCAGCACCCCAGATGTGGGGAAACTACAACTCCCAACATGCTCCAATAATTTCTATGAGAGTTTGGAAAACAGCTTAGCAAGTATGCATGCTGGTTACAGTTGGTGTGCCGAAGGTTGCTTATCCCTGCTCTAGACCATAGTGAGCATCAATTAAATCATTATGCGAGTAGACTAGTTCCCCCATCTTTGTTTCCACATTGTTGACTCTATTTTCTACCTCTTTCACCGCCTCATTTATCAGTTTTATAAGCTTGTTCATTGTTGCATGTAAGGAGTGTCTGAGGGCTTGCAGCATGGCCTTTAGTGAAATTTCAGTAACTGCCTTCTCTGACTCAAGCAAGTTGTCAAATGTGTTAGAGGGGTCAGATTGGGGGGGGGCGGGGGAGGGGGGTTCACTGCCCAGGTTCCCAACTGGTTCTATAATGCAGCGCAGCTATTGGGGCTTTGATGCGTCTAGCTGTTTGCTTCCCGCATGCCGTGATTCAGATCCAAAATGTCCACTGCCGCGTGTTGTAAACTCACCGGGCGAGCTGGATGAGAGGCCCCTTGGAGTTCTTTCTCTTCTGCGGGTGTCCGGAGGTTCCGATCCACTGCGACGTCTTGGCGGGAGGTGGATTTCTCTGTCATCCGCAACTGGAGCTGGTTCAGACGTCAGGGAAGAGGTAGATGAGTCTGGGCCGGCCGTTCCAGTTCCTGGTGCTGGGAAAAGTAGCAATCTGAAATTTTTTTTGGACCTTTAGTGTCCAGGTTCTTCCTGCTTTTAGGCATGTTGAGCGATGAGAAAGCCACAAATAGTTGAAATTTAGCAACGATATGTACAGTAGGTGTTCAGTCGCTATATCGGTGCTATCAGGGAGAGCTGCAAGTTTAAGCGTCCATCTTCTTTATGCGCAGTAAGCCCCCTTTTCATCCTTTATAAACAATGTTACTATGTTACCTAGGGTGACTTAAAAAAAGTAAAAAAAAAAAAAAAAGTTCACAAAAATATATATATAAAAGTTCAGATCACCTCCCTTTTCCCAAAATCAATGTACTTAACCAATACAAAAATACACATTATGGGCATGGCCACATATGAGAATGCCCGTACTGTTACATGGTAATATTATTAAAATATAAATAGCATATGGTGAATGATATAACAGCCAGATTGTCCCCACACAGCTCTATCTACATAACTGCAAAAAAAGTTAAAGATGTCAGAATATGGTGATGAAAATGTTTTTTTTTTCAAGGTTTTACATTTTTTCGAGTATTAAAACGCAAGAAAAAGTATACAAGTGTGGTATCATTGAAATCATACTGACCTGGAGAAAAAAGCTAACAGGTCAATTTTACAGCATAGTGAACGCTGTAGGAAAAAAAGAAACTGTGGCATAATTATTTTTTTTCCCAAATTCCACCCCATTTTTAATTTTTCTTCCCACTTCCTAAATTGTTTGCAGCCGTAAATAGTGGCATTAGAAAGTACGTGTCCAGCAAAAAATAAGCCCTCAGAAGGCTATGTGAACAGAAAAATGTAAAAAAATTGTATGTCTCTGGGAAGTTGGGGAGTGAAAACCCAAAACGTAAAAATGGAAAATCGCCTGGTCCTCTGAGGCCCCTTTTTCGTGAGTTGAACGCATTGCACCCGCACTGAATCCGGACCCATTCATTTCCATGGGGCTGTGCACATGAGCGTTGTTCAACTCACGCATTGCACCCGCGCGGAAAACTCGCTCGTGTGAAAGGGGCCTAAGGATTAAGGCCGAAATAGGATGCATCCTTAACAGGAGTAGAGTTATCCTCCCTGGATTTGTTTCAGACTGTTAGATACATATAATTACCTTTAACCACTTCAGCCCCCCTAGCTTAAACACCCTTAATGACCAGGCCACTTTTTACAATTCTGCACTACACTACTTTCACGGTTTATTGCTCGGTCATACAACTTACCACCAAAATGAATTTTACCTCCTTTTCTTCTCACTAATAACTTTCATTTGGTGGTATTTCATTGTTGCTGACATTTTAACTTTTTTTATATTAATAAAAAATTACCGATATTTTTGCCAAAAAAATGACATTTTTCGCTTTCTGTTGTAAAATTAAAAAAAATAAAAAATACATTTATATATAAATTTTTCTCTAAATTTATTGTTCTACATGTCTTTGATAAAAAAAAATGCAATAAGTGTATATTTATTGGTTTGGGTAAAAGTTATAGCGTTTTCAAACTATGGTGCAAAAAAGTGAATTTCTGCATTTTGAAGCAGCTCTGACTTTCTGAGCACCTGTCATGTTTCTTCAGGTGCTGGAATGCCAGGATAGTATAAATACCCCCCATATGACACCATTTTAGAAAGAAAACACCCCAAAGTATTCGCAAAGGGGCATGGTGAGTTCATTTATGATTTCATTTTTTTTCACAAGTTAGTGGAAAATGACACGTTCTGAGGGAAAAAAATAAAATAAAAAATTTCTATTTCTGCTAACTTCTGGGAAAAAAAAAAAAAATCTCTCACGGACTCACTATGCCCCTCAGTGAATACCTTGGGCTGTCTACTTTCCGAAATGGGGTGATTTGTGGGGTGTGTTTACTGTTCTGGCATTTTGGGCGGGGATAAATTGTGTGCAGCCCTGTAAAGCCTAAGGCCCCTTTCACACGGGCGTGATTTGCGTGCGGGTGCAATGCGTGAGGTGGACACATTGCACCCGCACTGAATCCGGACCCATTCATTTCTATGGGGCTGTGCACATGAGGGTTGTTTTTCACGCATCACTTCTGCGTTGTGTAAAAAATCGCAGCATGCTCCAGTTTCTGAGTTTTTCACGCAACGCAGGCCCCATAGAAGTGAATATGGCTGCGGGAAAATCGCAAGCATCCGCAAGCAAGTGCAGATGCAGTGCGATTTACCCGCATGGTTGCTAAGAGACGGGACCCGATCTTTATTATTTTCCCATATAACATGGTTATAAGGGAAAATAATAGCATTCTCAATAAAGAATGCATAGTAAAATGAAGATGAAGGGGTTAAAAACTTAACTCACCTTAGCCACTTGATCGTGTAGTTTGCGATCTCTCCTCTCTTCTTCAAGCATTAGCTGCAGTCTAAAGGACCTGTGATGACGTCACATCACATGGTCCATCACGGACCATGTGATGTGACGTCATCACAGGTCCTTTAGATTGCAGCTAATGCTTGAAGAGAAAAGAGATCGCCAACTACGTGATCAAGTGGCTAAGGTGAGTTAAGTTTTTTTTTTTTAACCCCTTAATCCACATTTTACAAAGCATTCTTTATTGAGAATGCTATTATTTTCCCTTATAACCATGTTAAAAGGGAAAATAATAACATCTACAGAATACTCAACCCGAAACCAGACTTCAGTGATGAAGTCCGTGTTCGGGTCTGGGTACCAAACATGACGATTTTTCACACGCGCGTGCAAAACGCATTACAAAAGTTTGCACACGCACGGGAAAATCTGGCATTTTCCCGCAACGCACCCGCCTCTTATCCGGGCGTCAAACGTGACGCCCGTGTGAAAGAGGCCTAAAGGTACTCGATGGACTTTACGCACCTAGGCTGCAAAAAAGTGTCACTCATGTGGTATCGCCGTACTCAGGAGAAGTAGGGCAATGTGTTTTGGGGTGTATTTTTACATATACCCATACTTTGTGTGAGAAATATCTCTGTAAATTGACAACTTTGTATAAAAAAAATTAGTTGTCATTTACAGAGATATTTCTCACACCCAGCATGGGTATATGTAAAAATACACCCCAAAACACATTGCCCTACTTCTCCTGAGTACGGCGATACCACATGTGTGACACTTTCTTGCAGCCAAGATGCGCAAAGGGGCCCAAATTCCAATGAGTACCTTTAGGATTTCACAGGGCATTTTTACGCATTTGGATTCTCACGCTTTAGGACCCCTAAAATGCCAGGGCAGTATAAATACCCCACTTGTGACCCTTTTTGGAAAGAAGACACCCCAAGGTATTCCGTGAGGGGCATGGTGAGTTCACAGAAAAAAAAAATTTTGGCACAAGTTAGCAGAAATTTATATTTTATTTGTTTTTTTTTACAAAGTCTCATATTCCACTAAATTGTGACAAAAAATAAAATTTTACATGAACTCACCATACCCCTCACGGAATACCTTGGGGCGTCTTCTTTCTAAAATGGGGTCACTTGTGAGGTGTTTGTACTGTCCTGGCATTTGAGGGTCTCCGCAATCATTACACATATGGCCAGCATTAGGAGTTTCTGCGATTCACCTTAGGCCTCATGCACACGACCGTTGTTTGATTCCGTGTCCGTTGCTCCGTTTTTCGTGATTTTCTGCGGACCCATTGGTTTTCAATGGGTCCGTGGAAACCTCGGCAAATGCGCCGTTTGTCCTCCGCGTCCGTGGTCCGTGATTCCAGTCCGTCAAAAAAATATAACCTGTCCTATTCTTGTCCGTGAAAAACGGTTCACGGACCCATTCAAGTCAATGGGTCCGTGAAAAAATGCGGATGGCCATCCGTGTGTCATCCGCGTTCGTGTCCGTTTTTTGCGGATCCCTTGGCAGGCACTTGGGAAAAATTGTCAGCCTGTCTTTTGGTAAAATCTTTTGGGTCATGTCCGCTAAAAAAAACGGAAGACACACGGAAACACAACGGAAGGCAAAAACGGACACGGATCACTGAACAACGGAACCCCTTTTTGCGGACAGCATAAAAAAACGGTCGTGTGCATGAGGCCTTATATTGAGCATACGGGTAAAATGAGATTTTTTTTTTTCCGTTCAGCCTCTGGGCTGAAAAAAGAAAAAATATGAACGGCACAGATTTTTTCATTCGCATCGATCAATGTATAGAAAAGTTATTTGCAACAAGGCAAAGGCAGCTCACCCCTACTGGTCGCTGGACGGGAGCACGGAGAAGTCCTCTGGTAAGCGCGTCAATGTAATACGAAAAGAATCCAGCTCACCGAAGTCCATGCGATTCTTTATTGTAGTTCATAAAAATTCCCAATACAGTAGGACAGACATATAGCACCGTTACGCGTTTCGGACCTCTTACAGATATGGGACCTTCATCATGACTGAAACGCGTAACGGTGCTATATGTCTGTCCTACTGTATTGGGAATTTTTATGAACTACAATAAAGAATCGCATGGACTTCGGTGAGCTGGATTCTTTTCGTATTGCATCGATCAATGTGGATGAAAAAATCTCTGCCAAAATCAGTGACTGCGGTGCAGTGGGCTGGGCGCTAACTACCTAACAAGTAGCTAGCTAACTGGCGGTGATAAGGGACCCTTATGCCCCATTCACACGTCCAAAATTCTGTTTGCGGAACGGAATTGCGGACCCATTCATTTCTATGGGGACAGACTTTGTCCCGCTCGGATCCGGAATTGTGAATCCGCACTTACGGGTCTGCATTTCCTTTCCGCAAAAATATAGAACATGCCCTTTTCTTGTCCGTTATTGCGGACAAGAAAAAGCATTTTCTATAGAGTTCTGGCAATGTGCGGATCTGCAAAATGCGGAAAGCACATTGACGGTGTCCGTGTTTTGCGGATCCGCGGCACGGATCTGTGGATCAGTGGATCCGCGGATCCGCAAAACACATATGGACATGTGAATAGAGCCTTACAGGGGGGTGATCAGTGACAGGGGGGTGATCAGGGAGTCTATATGGGGTGATCTGGGGTTAACAAGGGGTTAATAGTGGTTATAAAGTGAGGGGGGGGGTTAGTGTAGTGTTTGGTGCAACTTTACAGAGTTACCTGGTCCTCTGGTGGTCGATCCCAGTAAATGGGACCACCAGTGGACCAGGTAGCAGGTATATCAGACGCTGTTAACAAAGCAGCGTCTGATATACCTCTTTGATCTAATTTATTTTACATTTACAGCCTGCCAGCGATTGATCATCGCTGGCAGGCTGTAGTATTACTGCAGAGCCGCGCTCTGCTGTGAACGCGTGCGCGCGTTCACAGCAAATCTCGCCTGTCGCGAGATGACGCACGGATGCGTCCAGGAGGAACAAACTTGCCGCCTGGACGCATCCGTGCGTTTGGCGGTCGGCAAGCAGTTAAAAGAAAAAACTAACAAAAAAACACAGTAACTACTCACCATGTCTCGTTCCTGAAGCTCTCAGTCCTCTCTTACCTGCAGGCACAGATCGCTCTGCAACATGGTGTGGGCGGTGCTTATGCAGATTTACAGGATGCAGGCTCCACCCACACATGCTGGCAGCACGATCTGTGTCTGCAGGCTGAATGGTGGAGCGGGGAGAAGTCTTCCTGCTTCACCATTCTGTCCGCCGCCGACCTGAAGGAGGGGAGGAGCGCCGGGAGCTGAGCGGTGAGTGACAGGACCGCAGCTCCCAGTGCTCCAGCAATGAGTGCTTTTATCCCTCTTGGTATGCCACTGGTCAGGAGTAGAGATGAGCAAATTGAGGTTGACAAGTGGCATTCGATTCGAATTTCAGGAAAAATTCGATTCGCACCAAATTCGAATTTCCTCATGCTTCATGGTAACAAATCAAATGTTTTCCTAAAATGGCTGCTGCACGTGTGAGGACATGGAGCAAGGAACTCTGGGAATGTGGGATCACCCATAATGCCATGCATGCAGCCAATAAGCAGCCAGCCCTCTGATGTCACAGCCCTATAAATAGCCCCAGCCATCTTGGATTCTGCCATTTTTCAGTGTACTTAGTGCAGGGAGAGATGTCAGCAGGCGCTAGAGACAGTGCTAGGAAAGACTTCATTCTGTTAAAAAAAACGATTTACAAGTTCAGGGAAAGAATATTCAAGGTGTAGGAAAAGGATAGGGAGGAATCATTCCACTGCATTGATGTAGAAAGGGTTTAGTAGGGGAAGTTAGAGCCTGGGTAATAGGAACAATCCTATTACACCTTGCTGCACTGACTCAAATTGGACCCAAATTGCGATTATACAGCTCTGTAATTCTAGCAAACCATTCTTGTTATTGGGGTGCAACTGTTGATACAGCCATTAACAGGGTTTATTACAGTGAAATATTTCTACGTCTTATTTGACGTAGGTATATGTTCTAAAGTATTTTTTGGCTTGTATTAGTGTGAAAAAAGGGCTTATTAGCTGTTGTGTGGTGAAGTGCAGAGATGTCACGAACATAAAATTTTCTGTTCGCGAACAGCGAACGCGAACCTCCTCAAATGTTCGCGAACCGGCGAACCAGGCGAACTGCCATAGACTTCAATTGGCAGGTGAATTTTAAAACCCACAGGGACTCTTTCTGGCCACAATAGTGATGGAAAAGTTGTTTCAAGGGGACTAACACCTGGACTGAGGCATACCGGAGGAGGATCCATGGCAAAACTCCCATGGAAAATTACGTAGTTGACGCAGAGTCGGGTATTAATCCATAAAGGGCATAAATTACCTAACATTCCTAAATTGTTTGGAATAACGTGTTTTAAAACATCCAGTATGTGTATACGATCAGGTATGATGTTGTATCGATCAGGTAGTGTAAGGGTTACGCCCACTTCACAGTGACAGACCAAACTTTGACAGACCAAACTCCCCGTTTAACGTACCGCAAACCACCGCAAACAGTCCATTTGCACAACCGCAAACTCCCCATTTGCACAAGGTTGGATGCCAAGCTACTCATCTCCCGTTCCTTGTCCTCACTGACGTCATTGAAGGTCTCTTCCTCCACCCAGCCACGTACAACACCAATGGTCCCCGAAAGGTGACACAAGCCCCCTGGACGCCTGCTGTGGTTGGTCTTCCACCTCCTCAAAGCCACCTTCCTCCTCTGACTCCTCTTCTTCAGACTCCTCTCTCTGCGTTGCCGCAGGTCCAGCAATCGACGACGACAAGGCTGCTTCTGGTGGTGATGGTGACTACAAATCTTCCTCTTCATGCTAGTCTACGGCCTGATCCAGCACTCTTTGCAGGGCACGTTCCAGAAAAAACGCATATGGGATGAGGTCGATGATGTTGCCTTGCGTTTGACTGACCCGGTTTGTCACCTCCCCAAAAGGACGCATGAGCCTACAGCCATTGTGCATGAGCGTTCAGTAACGCAGCCAAAAAATACCCAGCTCCGCAGAGGCTGTCCTCTTTTTTTTTTTAATTAGAAAAATCTGTTCTTACCAGTTTAATCTCTGTTTTGTCCCCTATCAGGGGCTGGTGTATGGAATAGATTTTAGGAACCGGGAGATGTAAAAAGATGGTTGGTCGGTCCTCTTACTTCCAATTTGGGGCACTGCGCGTGCGCCACGCAATGTACTGTGCCACCAATACAAATAGTGTGAACTACTATTCTTACCATTTTAATCTTTGTTAAGTCCCCTATCAGGGGATGTGTATTGTATTGAATTGAATCCTTGCATGGGGAGATAGAGAAAAAAGCTTGCTCTGTCCGTTTCCTTCTAATTTTGGGCACTTGCAATGGAATTTGCCACCAATGCAACTAGTGTTAACTAAGTACTATTCCTATCAGTTTAATCTCTGTTTTGTCCCTTATCAGGGCCAGGGCCGGTGTAGGGAATAGATTTTTGGAACCCGGAGATCGAAAAAGACCCATGCTCGGTCCGTTTCGTTTGAATTTAAGGTCACTGCGCGTGCCCCGTGCAATGTACTGTGACACCCTTTATGAGTGGTGGGCAGTGGGGACAGTACAGTCTGTGGGCCTGGCACACACTGGCAGGCAACTGAAATTATATTAAAGGGTAAAAAATTTAATTACATTTTTATCTGCAAAGTACTGTGCCACCCGATATGAGTGGTGGGTAGTGTTTAGCGAACAGTTCGAGCATAGTTCGGGTTCGTACCGAATTTTGGGGTGTTCGGGACACGGACCCGGACATTTTCAAAAAAGTTCGGGTTCGGGTCCGTTGTTCGCCGATTTCTTCCCGCTTTCTGAAGGGCTGCACAGCAGCCAATCAGCTAGTGTTTTACTTCTTGCCCTAAGAAATCATCACAGCCATGCCTACTAATGGCATGGCTGTGATTGGCCAAGTGCAGCATGTGACCCAGCCTCTATTTAAGCTGGAGTCATGTAGCGCTGCACGTCACACTGCTCTGATTAGTGTAGGGAGAGGACGCAGATTCTGTGAGGGCAAGATTAGGCAGGGAAAAGTCAGCAACAGCAAATAATGAACTGATCGATCTACAGCTGTGAATGATTCAACTTATGCTAGTTAATTGCTCACTGGTATTAAGGCTGCACAGAGCGCTTTTCTGTCACTTTTTTTCTGGGGTAATCGGCGGCCATTTTGTGACTTGTGGTGCACCAGAACGAGCTGCCACCAAGTCGATCAATCCATAAATACTACGTTTTTTTTGCTATATCCTACATCAAGGGCTTGGCTATGCTTGTTACCCCTAGAAACTCAGGATAGCAATTTCTATATTTTATTAAGGGGTTAAATACAATTGCCAAAACACCAATCCCCTAAATTTAGTGTTCCAGCATTGGCTAGCCAAGTGTAATACTGTCTGCTGTCTGGCAAAGGATAGATTATTTTCTGTGGTAAAATTCAATAGCCAAAATAGCAGTACCCTGAATCTGGTGTCCCAGTTGTTGCAGGCCAAGTGTTAATTTGTCCGTAAAAGGGTATATTTTGTTCTGGGGTGAAATTCAATTGCCAAAATAGCAATACCCTGAATCAGGTGTCCCAGCACTGGCTGGCAAAGTATAAGGCCCCTTTCACACGGGCGAGTTTTCCACGCGGGTGCAATGCGTGATGTGAACGCATTGCACCCGCACTGAATCCGGACCCATTCACTTCTATGGGGCTGTGCACATGACAGTTGATTTTCACGCATCACTTTTGCGATGCTTGAAAATCGCAGCATGCTCTATCTTCTGCGCTTTTAACGGAACGCAGGCCCCATAGAAATGAATGGGGCTGCGGGAAAATCGCTAGCATCCGCAAGCAAGTGCGGATGCTTTGCGATGTTCCCGCATGGTTGCTATGCAACCATCGGGATGTGTAACCGGTTCTGTATTATTTCACATTATAACATAGTTATAATGTAAAATAATACCCTTAGCCATCTTCCTAATGTTTAAACAGGTGCAGAATGGGTTAAAAATAATAAACTAATATTAACTTACCTGTTCCATTTGATCGCGAAGCCCGTCCTCCTCTCCGTTAGCTTGCTAGTAGGAAAAGGACCTGTGATGATGTCACATGGACCAATCACATGCTCCATCACCATAGTGATGGAGCAGGTGATTGGGCCATGTGATGCTGTGACATCATCACAGGTCCTTTTCCTACTAGCAAGCTAACGGAGAGGAGGCTGGGCTTCGCGATCAAATGGAACAGGTATGTTAATATTAGTTTATTATTTTTAACCCATTCTGCACCTGTTTAAACATTAGGAAGATGGCCAAGGGTATTATTTTACATTATAACTATGTTATAATGTGAAATAATACCAGCGGGACAATTTCTGACCCAAACATGCACTTCTGTGAAGAAGTGCAGGTTCGGGTCTGGGTACCAAAAGTGCCGATTTTTCTCCCGCGCGTGCAAAACGCATGACAGAGCTTTGCACTCGCTGGGAAAAATCGCGGCGATTCCCGCAACGCACCCGCACTGTTTGACGGAGTGCATCCGCAACGCTCGTGTGAAAGGGGCCTAACAGTGTCTGCCAAAACATATATTTTGTATCCTGAAACTGGTGTTCCAACTGTTGCAGACCAAGTGTTAATCTGTCCCTAAAAGGGTATATTTTGTTCTGGGGTGAAATTCAATAGCCAAAATAGCAATACCCTGAATCAGGTGTCCCAGCACTGGCTGGCAAGGTATAACAGTGTCTGCCAAAACATATATTTTGTTCTGGGGTGAAATTCAATTGCCAAAATAGCTATTCCCTGAATCTGGTGTCCCAGCAATTGCTGGCAAAGTATAATAGTGTCTGCAAAAACATATATTTTGTTCTGGGGTGAAATTCAATTGCCAAAATAGCAATACCCTGAATCTGGTGTCCCAGCTGTTGCAGGCCAAGTGTTAATCTGTCCGTAAAAGGGTATATTTTGTTCTGGGGTGAAATTCAATGGCCAATATAGCAATACCCTGAATCTGGTGTTCCAGCTGTTGCAGTTCTGGGGTGAAATTCAATTGCCAAAATAGCAATACCCTGAATCTGTTGTCACAGCTGTTGCAGGCCAAGTGTTAATCTGTCCGTAAAAGGGTATATTTTTTTCTGGGGTGAAATTCAATTGCCAAAATAGCAATACCCTGAATCTGGTGTCCCAGCTGTTGAAGGCAAAGTGTTAATCTGTCCGTAAAAGGGTATATTTTGTTCTGGGGTGAAATTCAATTGCCAAAATAGCAATACCCTGAATCTGGTGTCCCAGCACTGGCTGGCAAAGTATAATAGTGTCCGCCAAAACATATTTTGTTCTGAGTGAAATTCAATTGCCAAAATAGCAATACCCTGAATCTGGTGTCCCAGCTGTTGAAGGCCAAGTGTTAATCTGTCCGTAAAAGGGTATATTTTGTTCTGGGGTGAAATTCAATTGCCAAAATAGCAATACCCTGAATCTGGTGTCCCAGCACTGGCTGGCAAAGTATAATAGTGTCCGCCAAAACATATATTTTGTTCTGGGGTGAAATTCAATTGCCAAAATAGCAATACCCTGAATCTGGTGTCCCAGCAGTGACTGGCCAAGTATAATAGTGCCCGCCAAAACATATATTTTGTTCTGGGGTGAAATTCACTTGCCAAAATAGCAATATCCTTAATCTGGTGTCCCAGCTGTTGCAGGCCAAGTGTTGATCTGTCCGTAAAAGGATATATTTTGTTCTGGGTAGAAATTCAATTGCCAATATAGCAATACCCTGAATCTGGTGTCCCAGCAGTGGCTGGCAAAGTATATTAGTGTCCGCCAAAACATATATTTTGTTCCGGGGTGAAATTCACTTGCAAAAATAGCAATATCCTTAATCTGGTGTCCCAGCAGTGGCTGGCAAAGTATAATAGTGTCCGCCAAAACATATATTTTGTTCTGGGGTGAAATTAATTTGCCAAAATAGCAATACCCTGAATCTGGTGTCCCAGCTGTTGCAGGCCAAGTGTTGATCTGTCCGTAAAAGGGTATATTTTGTTCTGGGGTGAAATTCAATTGCCAATATAGAAATACCCTGAATCTGGTGTCCCAGCTGTTGCAGGCCAAGTGTTAATCTGTCCGTAAAAAGTATATTTTGTTCTGGGGTTAAATTCAATAGCCAAAATAGCAATACCTTGAATCTGATGTCCCAAATATTTTTTTCTTATTGTGGGGCTTGGTGAACGGTAACAAAGAGGAAAACATCTAGTAAGGGACGCGTACGCGGTCGTGGTGGTGTTAGTGTACCCTCTGGTGCTGGGAGAGGACGTGGCCATTCTGCCATAGCCACACGTCCTAGTGAACCAACTACCTCAGGTTCCAGTACCCGCCAGAATTTACAGAGATATTTGGTGGGGCCCAATGCTGTTCTAAGGATGGTAAGGCCTGAGCAGGTACAGGCGCTAGTCAATTGGGTGGCCGACAGTGGATCCAGCACGTTCACAACATTATCTCCCACCCAGTCTTCTGCATAAAGCGCACAGGTGGAACCTGAAAACCAAGCCCATTAGTCTGTCACATCACTCCCATGCATATCAGGGAAACTGTCTGAGCCTCAAGTTATGCAGCAGTCTCTTATGCTGTTTGAAGACTCTGCTGGCAGGGTTTCCCAAGGGAATCCACCTAGCCCTTCCCCAGTGGTGGAAAACATAGAATGCACTGATGCACAACCACTGATGTTTCCTGATGATGAGGACATGGGAATACCACCTCATCAGAGTCCGCACGTCTCTGATGATGACGAAACACAGGTGCCAACTGCTGCGTCTTTCTGCAGTGTGCAGACCGAACAGGAGGTCAGGGAGGAAGACTGTGTGGAAGACGATGCAGGGGACGATGAGGTCCTAGACCCCACATGGAATAAAGGTCATGCCACTGACTTTCATATCTCAGAGGAAGAGGCAGTGGTGAGACCGAACCAACAGCGTAGTAAAAGAGGGAGCAAGGGGCAAAAGCAGAACTGAAGCCGCCAAGAGAGTTTGCCTGCTACTGGCCACTGCCACCAGGGACCAAGCACACCAAAAGCAGCTTTAAGGAGTTCCCTGGCATGGCACTTCTTCAAACAATGTACTGACGACAAGACTCGAGTGGTTTGCACGCTGTGCCATCAGAGCCTGAAGCGAGGCATTAACGTTCTGAACCTTAGCACAACCTGCATGACCAGGCATCTACATGCAAAGCATGAACTGCAGTGTAGTAAACACCTTAAAAACAAGGAACACACACAGACTCCCCCTGCTCCCTCTTCTGCTGCTGCCTCGGCCTCTTCCACCGCCTCGGGAGGAATGTTGGCACCTGCCGCCCACCAAACAGAGGATGTGCCACCAACACCACCACCTGCGTCACCAAGCATCTCCACCATGTCACACGGCAGCGTTCAGCTCTCCATCTCACAAACCTTGGAGAGAAAGCATAAATTCCCACCTAGCCACCTTTGAGCCCTGGGCCTGAATGCCAGCATTTCTAAATTTCTGGCCTTTGAAATGCTGTCATTCAGGCTGGTGGACACAGACAGCTTCAAACAGCTGATGTCCATGGCTGTCACACAGTATGTTGTTCCCAGCCGCCACTACTTCTCCAAGACAGCCGTGCCTTCCCTGCACAACCAAGTATCCGATAAAATCAAGTGTGCACTGCGCACCGCCATCTGTGGCAAGGTCCACCTAACCACAGATACATGGACCAGTAAGCATGGCCAGGGACGCTATATCTCCCTAACTGCACACTGGGTAAATGTAGTGGCGGCTGGGCCCCAGGCGAAGAGTTCCTTGGTACACGTTCTTCTGCCGCCAAGGATCGCAGGGCATAATTCTTTGCCTCCTCCTCCTACTCAACTTCCCCCTCCTCTGCTTTCACCAGCTCATCCAGTCAGCCACACACCTTCACCACCAACTTCAGCACAGCCCAGGGTAAACGTCAGCAGGCCATTCTGAAACTCATATGTTTGGGGGACAGGCCCCACACCGCTCAGGATTTGTGGCGGGGTATTGAACAACAGACCGACGAGTGGTTTCTGCCGATGGGCCTCAAGCCCGGCCTGGTGGTTTGCGATAATGGGCGAAATCTCGTCGCAGCTCTGGGACTAGCCGGTTTGACGAACATCCCTTGTCTGGCCCATGTGCTGAATTTGGTGGTGCAGAAGTTCATTCACAACTACCCCGAGATGTTAGAGCTGTTGCATAAATTGCGGGCCGTCTGTGCGCGCTTCCGGCGTTCACATCCTGCCGCTGCTCGCCTGTCTGCACTACAGCGTAACTTCAGCCTTCCCGCTCACCGCCTCATATGCGACGTGCCCACCAGGTGGAACTCCACCTTGCACATGCTGGAGAGACTGTGCGAGCAGCAGCAGGCCATAGTGGAGTTTCAGCTGCAGCACGCACGGGTCAGTCGCACTGCTGAACAGCACCACTTCACCACCAATGATTGGGCCTCCATGCGAGACCTTTGTGCCCTGTTGCGCTGTTTCGAGTACTCCACCAACATGGCCAGTGACGATGACACCGTTATCAGCCTTACAATTCCACTTCTATGTCTCTTTGAGAAAATGCTTAGGGCGATGATGGAAGAGGAGGTGGCCCAGGAGGAGGAGGAGGAAGAGGGGTCATTTTTAGCACTTTCAGGCCAGTCTCTTAGAAGTGGCTCAGAGGGAGGTTTTTTGCAACAGCAGATGCCAGGTACAAATGTGGCCAGCCAGGGCCCACTACTGGAGGACGAGAAGAATGAGGAGGAGGTGGACCAGGATGAGGATGAAGCAGGTTCACAGCGGGGTGGCACCCGACACTTCTCAGTCCCATCACTGGTGCTTGGCTGGGGGGATACGGAGGACGATGACGATACGCCTCCCACAGAGGACAGCTTGTCCTTACCTCTGGGGAGCCTGGCACACATGAGTGACTACATGCTGCAGTGCCTGCGCAACGACAGCAGAGTTGCCCACATTTTAACGTGTGTGGACTACTGGGTTGCCACCCTGCTGTATCCCCGGTACAAAGACAATGTGCCCACCTTACTTCCTGCACTGGAGCGTGATAGGAAGATGCGTGAGTACAAGCGCACACTGGTAGACGCGCTCCTGAGAGCATTCCCAAATGTCACAGGGGAACAGGTGGAAGCCCAAGGCGAAAGCAGAGGAGGAGCAAGAGGGTGCCAATGCAGCTGTGTCACAGCCAGCTCACCTGAGGGCAGGGTTAGCATGGCAGAAATGTGGAAAAGTTTTGTTTCCACGCCACAGCTAACTGCACCACCACCTGATATGGAACGTGTTAGCAGGAGGCAGCATTTCACTAACATGGTTGAACAGTACGTCTGCACACCCCTCCACGTACTGACTGATGGTTCGGCCCCATTCAACTTCTGGGTCTCCAAATTGTCCACGTGGCCAGAGTTAGCATTTTATGCCTTGGAGGTGCTGGCCTGCCAGGCGGCCAGCGTTTTGTCTGAACGTGTATTTAGCACGGCAGGGGGCGTCATTACTGACAAACGCAGCCGACTGTCCACAGCCAACGTGGACAAGCTGACGTTCATAAAGATGAACCAGGCATGGATCCCACAGGACCTGTCCCTCGCTTGTGCAGAATAGACATTTATAACTGCCTCCCCCTCAACCATGTATTCTTGTACTCCGGGGCACTTCTTTATTAAATTCAAATTTTTTTAACTTTACCATGATCTTGCGGTGCAACCCAAAGTTGATTGAACCTCTCCTCAATCTGGGCGCCGGGGCCTAAATAACTGAAAGTGGCCTGTTACAATGGAGGGTGACATGAAGCATGAACCTCTGCCATGCGACCTCTCTCCTCTGTCTGTGTGCCGTGGGCTAAATATCTGGAAGTGGCCTTCTCCAGTGGTGGGTGATATAACACCTTATTCCTTGCTGTGGGACCTCTCTGCTCTCTCTGGGTGCTGGGGCCTAAATATCTGGAAGTGGCCTTCGCCAGTGGTGGGTGATATGACGCCTTATTCCTTGCTCTGGGACCTCTCTCCTCTGTCTGGGTGCTGGGGCCTAAATATCTGGAAGTGGCCTTCTCCAGTGGTGGGTGATATGATGCCTTATTCCTTCCTGTGTGACCTCTCTCCTCTGTCTGGGTGCTGGGGCCGAAATAACTGAAAGTGGCCTTCTCGAGTGGTGGGTGATATGACGCATGATTTCTTGCTGTGGGACCTCTCTTCTCTGTCTGGGTGCTGGGGCCTAAATATCTGGAAGTGGCCTTCTCCAGTGGTGGGTGATATGACACCTTATTCCTTGCTGTGGGACCTCTCTCCTTTGTCTGGGTGCTGGTGCCAAAATAACTGAAAGTGGCCTTCTCCAGTGGTGGGTGATATGACGCATGATTCTCTGCTATGGGACCTCTCTCCAATTGATATTGGTTAATTTTTATTTATTATATTTTATTTGAACTCAATTCCCTATCCACATTTGTTTGCAGGGCACTTACCTACATTTTGCTGCCTTTTTCAGCCCTCTAGCCCTTTCCTGGACTATTTTACAGCCTTTTTAGTGCCCAAAAGTTCGGGTCCCCATTGACTTCAAACATTTTCGGGAAGTTCGGCCGAACTTCTCGAACCCGATCATCCAGGTGTTCACTCATCTCTAGTGGTGGGCACTGGCAGTGGGCACAGTACAGTCTGTGGGCCTGACACTCACTGGCAGGCAAGTGCAATTATATTAAAGGGTAAAAATTTAATGACTTTTATCTGCAAGGTACTGTGCCACCCTATATGAGTCGTGTGCACACAGTACAGTCTGCACTGAATCCGCACTGAATCCTGACACATTCATTTCAATGGGTCTGTGTACATGAGCCTTTTTTTTTAAGCATCACTTGTGCGTTGTGATGAAAATAGCAGCATGTTCTATATTCTGCGTTTTTCACGCAGCCCTAGACCCATAAAAGTGAATGGGGCTGCGTTTGCGGGTGCGTTGCGTTTTTCACTGATGGTTGCTAGGAGATGTTTGTACACCTTCAGTTTTTTATCACGCGCGTGAAAAACGCATCAAAACGCATTGCACCCGCGCGAAAAAAAAAAACGAGCAACTGAACGCAATCGCAGGCAAAACTGAATGCCTTTGCCTGTGAAATCGCACAGTTTTCATTGAAAGCATCCGCCACGCATCCAGACCTAAGACCCCATTCACACATCCGCAATTTTTGTCCGCATCCATTCTGCAATTCTGCAGAATGGATGCAGACCCATTCATTGAGAATGGGTGCCGGACGTGATGCAGAGAGCACACTATGTGCTCACCGCTTCCACATTTGCCGAGCCGCGCCCCCAAACTTCTGGGTCCGCAAAAGATAGAGCATGTCCGATTCTTGTCCGCAGCCTGCTTGTGATACGCAAGCCCCTTCACCCCAACAAGGTAACGATCATGAAGGGGAATTGACACATGTATGTGCCTTTTTCTTTGTTTTGTTTTTGCAGCCACAGTGCAGCACCGGAGGCCAGAAAAATTAGGCATGTACACATGCCTGAAAAATAAGGTTTATAGTTGCAGCCGCTGAAAAATTGATGTTTTCCAGGCAGAAAGTTTACTAAAATATTTTGGCCTTGAACCCTAGTTGGTGGCGGAGAAGTCACGCAAGTCATCCGGCATGCAGAGATTAAATACAGCAGCGTGGGGACCATTTTTAGCCCAAGGCATCTAAGCAGGCCTTTTTTTAGTCAAATGCATCCTCCACTCAGTCAGTCCCTTCGGTATCCACGCCTCATTCATCTTAATAAAAGTGAGGTAATGTACACTTTTTTGACCTAGGCGACTTCTCTTGTCATTGACAATACTTCCTGCTGCGCTGAAGGTCCTTTCTGACAGGACACTTGAAGCGGGTCATGCCAGAAGTTCTATCGCAAATTAGGATAGCTCAGGCCACAGGTCAAGCCTGCACACCCAGTAGTCAAGGGGTTCATCGCTCCTCAGAGTGTCGATATCTGCAGTTAAGGCAAGGTAGTCTGCTACCTGTCGGTCGAGTCATTCTCTGAGGGTGGACCCCGAAGGGCTGTGGCGATGCGTGGGACTTAAAAAGCTCTGCATGTCCTCCATCAACAAAACTTCTGTAAAGCGTCCTGTCCTTGCCGGCGTTGTCGGAGGAGGATTACTTTCACCTCTTCCCCTGTTAGATTCCCATTGTGCTGTGACATCACCCTTATACGCATACTTTTTAACTTGTTTTGGAAGTGCTGCATCCGTTCCAAACTTCAAGGAATTTGGTAACATTTCAGCCACTTTCTGCTAATACCGGGGGTCTAGTAGCGTGGCCACCCAGTACAGGCCGTTCTCCTTCAGCCTTTTTATACGAGGGTCCCTCAACAGGCATGACAGCACGAAAGACCCCATTTGCACAAGGTTGGATGCCGAGCTACTCATCTCCCATTCCTCGTCCTCACTGATGTCATTAAAGGTCTGTTCTTCCCCCCAGCCACGTAGAAAACCACGGGACCCAGATAGGTGACAACAACAAGCACCCTGGGATGCCTGCTGTGGTTGGTCTTCCTCCTCCTCCTCAAAGCCACATTCCTCCTCTCACTCCTCTTCCTCAGACTCCTTTTCCAGCTTTGCCGCAGGTCCAGCAAGCTATGATGACAAGGCTGTTTCTGGTGGTGACCACAACTCTTTCTTTTCACGCTCATCTACGGCCTGATCCAGCACTATTCGCAGGGCACGCTCCAGGAAGAAAACAAATGGGATGAGGTCACTGATGGTGCCTTCGGTGCGACTGACTTGGTGTGTTACCTCCTCAAAAGGATGCATGAGCCCACAGGCATTGCGCATGAGCATCCAGTAACGTGGCAAAAAAAATTCCCAGCTCCGCAGAGGCTGTCCTAGCACCCCGGTCATACAAATACTTGTTGACGGCTTTTTCTTGTTGGAGCAGGGGGTCGAACATTAGGAGTGTTGAATTCCAACGTGTCGGGCTGTCGCAAATCAAGCGCCTCACTGGCATGTTGTTTCGCCGCTAAATATCGGAAAAGTGCGCCATGGCCGTGTAGGAACGCCTGAAATGGCCACACACCTTCCTGGCCTGCTTGAGGACGTCCTGTAAGCCTGGGTACTTAGACACAAAGCATTGTACGATGAGATTCAACACATGTGCCATGCACGGCACATGTGACAACTTGCCCAAATTCAATGCCGCCAACAGATTGCTTCCGTTCTCACACACCACTTTGCCGATCTCCAGTTGGTGCGGGGTCAGCCACTGATCCACCTGTGCGTTCAGGGCGGACAGGAGTGCTGGTCCAGTGTGACTCTCTGCTTTCAGGCAAGTCAACCCCAAGGCGGCGTGAGGCTGTAGTATCCGGGATGTGGAATAGCCCCTGGGGAGCTGGGGGGGGGGGTGCAGTATATGATGTGGAGCAAGATGCAGCAGCAGAAGAGGACTCTGCCGAGGAGGTTAGCGAAGAGGATGGAGTAGGAGGAGTAGAGGAGGTGGCAGCAGGCCTGCCTGCAAGTCGTGGCGGTGTAACCAACTCTGCTGCAGAGCCACGCATTCCATTCTTGGCAGCCTTCAGCAGGTTTATCCAATGTGCAGTGTACGTGATATACCTGCCCTGACTGTGCTTTGCAGACCAGGTATCAGTGGTCAGATGGACCCTTGCCCCAACACTGTGTGCCAGACATGTCATGACTTCCTTTTCCACAATAGAGGACAGGTTAGGAATAGCCATTTGTGAAAAATAATTTCGGCCGGGTACCTTCCACTGGGGTGTCCCAATAGCTACACAATTTTTGAAGGCCTCAGACTTTACCAGCTTGTATGGTAAAAGCTGGCGGGCTAAGAGTTCCATCAAGCCAGCTGTCATACGCCAGGCAAGGGGGTGACATTGGCTTCTTACGCTCAAACATTTCCTTGACAGAAACCTGACTGTGGGCAGATGAGCAGGAAATGCTGAAGGTGAGAAGCGGAGTGGCGGGTTGTTGAGGGGCAAGGAGGACAGCAGTGGTTGACGTGGCTGAAGATGCTGGCCCAGGAGGAGGATGGTGGCTTTGAGTTTGTGTGTTGCTTGTACTCATGTGTTGATCCCATAGGCGTTTGTGATGTGAGATTATGTGCCTTCGCAAAGCAGTTGTACCTAGGTGGGTGTTGGACTTCCCACGACTCAGTTTCTTTTGGCACAGGTTGAAAATGGCATCGCTGTTATCAGAGGAAGACACACAAAAAATGCCACACTGCTGAGCTTTGCAATGACGGCAGGTGCCACTAGCTCCTTGCGACGACCTTCCCCTGCTTCCAACTTGTCGCCTCCTCATCTCTGTCTCCCCATCTGAACTTTCACCCTGTTCTTCTTCTCTTCGAGCGGGCACCCACATGACATCCATTTTTTATGCAAAGTCCTGTGCCACATGGTATAAGTGGTGGGCACTGGCAGTGGGCACACTACAGTCAGTGGAAGTGGGCCTGACACACACTGGCAGCAGGCAGACCAGGTAACTGAAATTATATTAAAGTGTAAAAATGAAATGCCTTTTTTTATGCAAAGTCCTGTGCCACACGGTATGAGTGGTGGGCACTGGCAGTGGGCACACTACAGTCAGTAGAAGTGGGCCTGACACACTGGCAGCAGGCAACTACAATTAGATTAAAGTGTAAAAATTAAATGCCTTTTATTATGCAAAGTCCTGTGCCACACGGTACGAGTGGTCGGCAATGGCAGTGGACACACTACAGTCAGTGAAAGTGGGCCTGACACACACTGGCAGCAGACAGGCTAGGCAACTGAAATTAGAATCAAGTGTAAAAATGAAATGCCTTTTTTTAATGCAAAGTCCTGTGCCACACGGTAAAAGTGGTGGGCACTGGCAGTGGGCACACTATAGTCTGTGGGCCTGCAGCCTCTGACACACGGGCAGGCCAGGCAACTGCAATATATATATGGAGAAAAATAAAATAAAAGCAGACTAATGTAGCAGCCCTAAAAAGGGCTTTTTGGGGTGCCGTGATGCTGTCCTTACAGCAGATGAGTCTGTGGACACAGAACACTGGCCTAGCTAACACTTTCCCTATTAATTCAGAATCATTAGCACAGCAGCAGCTGCAGCCTCCCTGCTCTCACTAACACACATTCAGCTTCAGACGGAATCTAAAATGGCTGCCGTTTTTATAGGAAGTGGGAGGGTGTGGGAGGGAGGGTGCTGATTGGCTAGAATGTGTCTGCTGACTGTGAGGTACAGGGTCAAAGTTTGCTCAATGATGATGTATAAGGGGCGGACCGAACATTGCATATGTTCGCCCGCCGCGACGAACGCGAACAAGCTATGTTTGCCGGGAACTGTTCGCCGGCGAATAGTTCGGGACATCACTAATGCTATACCCAGCCCATATTGCTCATGTGTTTGGTGATTAATAAGTTACCGTTTCCGTTTCTGATCCGCAAAAAAATGGTTCAAATACGGAAACCATACGGATATGTTTTGTGGAATAACGGCAAGGAAGAGGACTTAAATCAGAGAAAAAAAACCCAGATACGGAACAACAGATCCGTGAAAAACAGACCACAAAACAAAAGTCGTGTGCATGAGCCCTACCACTGCTAATGGAGTACTTGCAGTTAGAAGAGGAGTGCTGGTATTGTCCCAATTGCTCTGTCAACTGTATCATAGTTATGCCAACTGTGCCTCTTATTAGAGAAGATTGCGTGTGACCCAAGCTATCAGCCGAACCTCTGTGGAGTCTTTGTGTTATTCTTGTGTTGACAATAAAGAAGTCATTAACTGCAAAGACTGTGTCAGCAGCATTCTTCTGCTGCCACACTACACTATTGGGAATGACTTTTATATTGGGTCTGTGTTGCTAAACTGTAGGCATCCTAGACCTGCTACTCTGAGGGGTAATACCTACATAACGCAGCATGCAATGGAGCATGTTATGAGGAAAAAACACCCTCCGCTTGCCTCCATTTCAAAGAGTATGCACAATATGGCCATATAGAAAGAGCTTGTCACCATATTATGTATCACATATGTGGCATTGTATGTGAGGCCCTATATTTATTTCAGAATTATTAAAGGTGACTGTAACTTTGTTAATAAATGTATTTATCCAAACAGGTAATTGGACTACTACTGACTTGCACAATAAGTCAGATCAAGTCAAGTAAATTCAGTTCTGCAGTTTAAAAAGCTACAATTTGGGCTCAGAGAAAATCATAAGAGAAGGACCTCATGCACAGGAAAGTATTACAGTTCTATACAACCTCTTAGTTGTAAGAGCCTTAACATGACTGGCCATAGACTTTTATGGGTTCTTACTCGACCTACATATACCTAGGTGTGATGCCTTGTAGCAGTAGTGCATACATCACCTTATAGATGCACAATATAGCAACACACAGTGTGCCCATGCCACCATAGCATGGAACTTAAGAAGCAACTAACTTTGCCTCTGTGCACACATCTATGATGCATGCAGCTTTATTTGCATGTTGAAGTTTGAGTGTAGAAGACAACTTTTTTTTTTTTTTTTATCTATGCCAGCCTTAAATTCAGCAATTTACATAACTATGGTTTTATGAAGACTCTTTCTCTGATGTGATTAATGAATTTCTTGGTAATGAGGTATTCCAGCTACTTCAGTAAAATTTATATAAAAAAAAGCTGACATTGATTTCACGTCATTAGAAAACAGAACATAATGGAAACATACTGAGAACAAGGCCTAAGCTGATTAAGTCATCACTTACATGAGTCACGTTTCTTGAAATTATAAGGTGAATTAGCAATCAATACATACCAATGCATACTCACTCCCTTATATTTCCTGTAAGTAGTGTGCAAGGCTTTTTCTGAGAGTCTACTCAGAATTTTTAAAGTGAATACTTTTGGGTGTGGTGATGGGGACAGGATGACAGATACACAAGCTCCAACAGGTTAAAGGTCCGACGAGTGTTTATTTAGCTTCTGAGCAACATAGTGGTATCCAAGTTTAACATTTGCTTAGCTAAACGCACAACAAAATAAACCATAACAGTAACAAAAACAAAATACCTGCACATCTAAACTATATATAATGTTTTCTCCCCTATCATACTGCATCAATACAATACAAATACCTGCACAGCCAGCAGGTTATGCAGCTTCCAGGTACTGACCCTGAATGAGCCTTTCAGGCTTGCATTTATTCCCCCAGTAACAGTGCCAGCAGCTACTCCAGGGGTTTGTCTCAGGCTTCAGGAAAATGGTGTACTGTAGGGGAGAGGGAATGGCAAGTCCCACTACCAACACATACCTGCAAATCCAAGCTCATAAAACACTTTAAAGAAAAGTCCTTCAGACTCCGCAAACTACACTTTTCTGAAACCACGCAGCTTTTCTTTATTATTTTACCTTACCCATCTGAGCTTTCTGGGTGGGATATACCTTACACCACCTCCAGTACTTTACCAGCCAACATGCTACAATACTTATACTGGAACATATAGAGGAGAATTTATAATTCCACTTTACCCATAGAATTTGCAACTTTTCTAGTTGTAATTTTCATTTTACGCCACTCTCAGAAAGTTTATGAAAAGACTGTGGAAAGGCTGTGGAAAGGGCTGAATAAGGGTAAGCAGGGCCATTGATCCGGTTAATTTATTAATAATGACTGAAATCCATGGCAGCTCTGAGCTAGATTTCATTCCGTCACATGGAGAACTGGAGGAGGCAGGCAACTTATGACAAGGTCTACACCTCGTCATAAATTATATTTCTGCTCAGGCAGCCCAGGCCCTATCAAGGCCGGCATAGCACACACTGGCCTTGATAAATCAGGCCATAGTATTTCAAATGATATGCTATATATAAATATGACTCTCTTTATGCAACATACAAAGATCTGTAATAAGCAAACAGAGGTTTATCATGACCATAATTGATATTCCAGAGCGATCACTAGAAATTTTCTTTAGAGGAAAAGTCTACAAAGACAAATTAGATAATGTTTAATAGGATAAATATAGCAGATTGAAATCTTAAGTGTATAAACCAAGATAAGCTATGGGGCATGCATTTTTCATAAGTGTACCATATTCAAATGTGTTCCTGGTGGAGCCCACAAAACAACCAAATATACAGATTTTTTATTTTATTTTTGCACTTAAGTTTAAAGTCTTATATGTAAATTGGTGATCATTCACTTTTTCTAGTCAAAACCTAAACGTAATGATATTTAACAACCATTTTTGTTTAATTGACTGTTTACAGATGGTCCTGAACAAAGTGCTTCTGAGTAATGGACACTTTGTCCAGTTAAACCAACCTTGTCTTTTTAGATTCTAAATGCATGTCACTACATATCATCAATGTTACGGTTAACCCGGTATAGTGAGGGTTAATACCGTTCGGGCGATTCCCCTGGCGAAGAGCACAGCAACCCACAACCGCTGGAATCCACCGAACTGGAACCATACAAAGTCCTCCTTTCCTGGAACAGGCAAGAGAACGTTCTGAAGAAGCAATTCCCCCCAAGTACGAGACGAGGCTCCGTATTAATGGTTAAACGGGAATTCTAACTTTATTGAGGGCTACCTGCCCGGTATTTATGCAGGTCTCCCACCTGGTGGACACTCCCCTAGGGGACCAGAAGGAAGACTGCGACACGGGATACAGCAGCCAATCACACACAATGGGACAATACAGACACCCCCAGCATATCCCTCCCCTCTGCCTGTGATACAATTACCCTACATGGGTAATGTAATCATCCCAGGCAGGAGAATACACAATGTCTTCTGTCCTGGAGACAATCGAGGACTCATTCAATTATCTCTCAGGACAAAGGGAAATTGCCAATACACACGTGGGGACAATAGGACAGACATCACTATTCAAATATACAATGTCCCACCCTTTACAGTACACACAGACATTTAACATATCCCCAGATGGCTTGGATCTGAGCGCTCAATATATCCAAACAACGCTCAGATGCCACAAACACAGTCAAATCGCCATGGGGTTTAAGTTTAGCGTGGGCTGATGAGAGGGCCCATAATCCTGGGGCAAGAGGCTGGCAATCTGTCCCCTCCAAAACTCAGTGGCGAGTTTGGTTTCGCCACACATCTCCCTTTTCCAAACAGACTAACAGGGTATCTGACCTTCTGCCGGTCAGTGCCCTTGTTAGTCCAGCAGCCACCCACAAAACAGAAACAGCAGTACAGCCCACCCACAATAAATGGTTACTACACCTGAGCAAGGGATAAACCTGTCCATGTCCATGTGCCTCACTACGGCTGTGTGGGGGACTGGTAGACTGCCTGAGTGGGTTGCTGAGTGGGCAGAGACCAGCGGTACTCTGCCCTGGTGCCAGCGCTACCACGAGTAGGTAGCCTGGTTGTGGAGACCGACTGTCTCCCTTTAGATACACAGCTCTGCTGTTGTAGGGAGAGACTGACTGTCTCCCCTTTAGATAGACCACCATGCTGCTGTGGGGAGACCGACTGTCTCCCCTTTGGCTAAATGGCCCTGTTGCTGGGGACAGGACCGACTGTCCCTACCCCTGTGCTGTGAGTGCAGAGACCACGGTCCCATCTGCACTGTTGTGGGGCTTACTGTCTCCCCTGGTGCGTTAAACTGCCGCTGGGGATGGAGACTGGGCTCCCAATTCCCTGTAAATCACACGGCCGATGGGGAATGGAGACGATGCTCTTCTCTCCCTGCAAAACATACTGCCGCTGGGGAGCAGGACCGACTGTCCCTACTCCCTTAAAATCCGGCTGCCGCTGGGGATCTGGGCCGACTACCCAGCATCCCTGTAGGGCCGGTGGAAACTCTCGGTCCCATCTCCACTGTTGTGGGGCTTACTGTCTCCCCTGGTATGTTAAGCTGCCGCTGGGAGAGCAGGTAACAAGCTTCTCTCCCAGACATACTTCCAGCCGCTGGGGAGGGAGACCGACTGTCTCCGCTCCCAACACAGTGTCCTGCTGCTGGGGAAAGGAGACTGGGCTCTCTATTCCCTGCCGGACTCTCTGCCGATGGGGAGGGAGGACAAGGCTCTCCTCTCCCAGTAAGTCACTCTGCTGCTGGGGGCCAGGACCGACTGTCTCTGCCCCCTGTAACTTAGCCTGCCGCTGGGGAGAGGGGTAACAAGCTCCTCTCCCATACATACTTCCAGCCTCTGGGGAGGGAGACCGTCTGTCTCCGCTCCCAATACAGTGTCCTGCTGCTGGGGAAAGGAGACTGGGCTCTCTATTCCCTGCTGGACACTCTGCCGATGGGAAATGGAGCCTGGGCTCCCAATTCCCTGCACTTGACTCTGCCGCTGGGGGACAGGACCGACTGTCTCTGCCCCCTGTAACTCAGCCTGCCGCTGGGGAATGGAGACTGGGCTCCCAATTCCCTGCAGGACCGGTGGAGAGACCTCGGTCCCATCTCCACCGGCCACCTGGGGTTCTTCCCAGTAGACCTCCACAATATCCTCCCAGCTGAAGGGCTCTGGACCTGGGTCTGACACTCTCAAAGTGAACTATTTAATATATATTTAATATTCTCATTTTACCTAGATATATCTGGGAAAATGGGGGAAAAAGCGATGATTAAGGTCTCTTGCACACGACCGTATGGCTTTTTCAGTATTTTGCAGTCCGTTTTTATCGGATCCGTTTTTCCGTTTTTTGCTTCCGTTGTGTTTCCGTTTTTCCGTTCCGTTTTTCCGTTCCGTTTTTCCATATGGCATATACAGTATACAGTAGTTCCATAATAGAAATTGGGCTGGGCTTAAAATTTTCAATAGATTGTTCAGCAAAAACGGAACGGATACGGAAGACATACGGATGCCTTTCCGTATGCTTTCCATTTTTTTTGCGGACCCATTGACTTGAATGGAGCCACTAAACGTGATTTGCGGACAAGAATAGGACATGATCTATATTTAAACGGAACAGAAAAACGGAAACGGAAGGCATATGGAGACACTTCAGTATTTTTTGCAGCCCCATTGAAATGAATGGTTCAATATACTGTCAGTATACTGAACTGAAAAAACTGCCAGTATACGGTCCGCAAAATACTGTTGTGTGCAAGGGGCCTAATTCCCACAAATAAGAATTTTTACCCGAAATCAGAATATTTAACACAAAAAAGTCTTTTATTTTTATTTTTGCATTAGATAACATATTACTTTGGCCTCATGCACACGAACGTGTGCGCCCCGTGCCCGTATTGCGGACCGCAATAATATCCATTAATCGTTCAATTTTCATAAAACTTAAAAAAAACTGACACAAAACCTCAAATGTGGACTGAGGCCTTTCTAAATCTTAAAGCAAACTTGGTGCCAACTAAAATTGTTTGTAATGTATTTATTGCATGTTTTGCTTTAATCAGTTGCACAAAAATACATAAAAATTATATATATGCCGTAAAGTACTATATTAGGGCATGTTCACATCTGCATTGAAGGGTCTATCCAGGGTCTCTGTCACAGACTTTATCAAAAATAGTGGACAGAAAAGTCTTACAAGCAGGATTTTCTTCTTTCTTAAAAAATGTTCTTCCAATGGACCACATTATAGTCAATGGGATCTGTTTTATTCCGTTCTTGTTAGTTTTGTGCCAAATCTGGCTTTTTTGTTTTTTTATTGTTCTGCTCATATAACGGAGCAGAACAACAGAAATAATAGAACTGATGTGAATGTGCCCTTAGCAAAGAACTTTTCCAGACCACATTCTAAAGTTTTACTGGTCACAGTAAATGAAACTGGTCCAAGCATAGAAAAAGGTGTAGAAGTTCATAAACAGTTTGCTTTGTTAGGATATTTACTTATTTATGGGAAAATATAGTGTAGATCTGAGTCAGACCATATGTAATAAGAGCTTCCTTTAACTCAAGGAAGGAAGAGCTGTGATACGATTACCCCAGTGGATTTCATTCCAGGAATTAAGGTCACTGACCATATGCCTCCTGGGTCAGTGCTCTGTCCACTCTGTCATCCTTCCTTTACCAGATGCTCCTTTCATGAGTGCATCTTCCATAAACATGATATTTATCTCCAAATGTTATATGTACATCTGTCAGGAAGGCATTAACCTAAAACTTTTCAGAATAAACCTAATAAATTGATCAGCTATAAATCACTGAACTCTCAATAAGTGTGGGATGGGGTGACTCCTTTCAGTAATGTGATATGCAACTCCTTTTTTTACCATACAATAACTAAAAAAGGACCAAAAAGTCAATATAAGCAAGAATGGAAACAAATTTCTATAGAAGAAAACTTAAATCAAGTGTATATGTAAATACGGATTAATGCTAATGTCGTAGAAATATATGCCACAAATTTGCTGTGTGTTAATTTACCCATTTCATTTTAATCTCCTATGAAAATACACATGACATTCAAATCAATTACACAATAACGGACACACAAGGTACACATATAATGGCCAGTACTCAGTCAATGGCACGACTGTGCCTGACAAAAATTCATTTGTTCAGGATGAGACATCTAGAAAAATGCCCACGATTACTATTTGTGTCATAGGTCATCTTCTGTACTAAATTAAAATTGCCACAAGCTGTATTCACATGATCAAATGTAAGGACAATAAGCAGTTAGGGTTCATGTACATGACTGTTGGGTGTTTTGCGGTCTGCAAATAATGGATCCATAAAACACGGACACTGGCCGTGTGCATTCCGAATTCTGCAGAACAGAATGTCCGGTCCCTAATAGAACAGTCCTATCCTTGTCCGTAGTGTGGTTGATAATAGGACATGTTCTATTGTTTGCATTATGTCTATGCGGACATACGGACACGGAATGCACACAGAGTCATTTTAGTTTTTTGTGGCCCTATTGAAGTGAATGGTTCCACATACGGGCCACAAAAAAATGGAATGGTTCACATGCACGAGCCCTTATAGGAATGTACACTTTGTTTTATTAAATGCAATGACATAATGACATATAAAGAAAAACACTTAGCTTCCTATGCCTCAGCATCTATTTTTCTATGGTAGTTGATTAATGTTACCAGAATTGTAAACCTGAATGTTTCTTTTTTGCCTGACAACTTGTCCCAAAAAATCTAAGAAAAACAACATTTTTACAGACAAATTGGAAAACCATAATAAATGATAAATATTAAGGATAAGCGAACCAGTTCAGAACAAACCGGGTTAGTTCCAAACTTTACTATTTTGCAGATAGTTGATGAACCTGAATATTTTCAGGTTCGTTTTCGACAAATTCACTAAAACTGCGCGTAGTACCATTTTAGTGCACATGTCGGCGGGAAAAAAGCACTAGGGAGGAAGAGGGGTTCTCACATGACCCTGCAAGGAAATGGGGGGAGGGCTTGCCCTGATTGGCTACCAGGCTGATAGACAGCCTGAATGAGCCAATCAGTGCTGCAGCATGTAGGGAGGTGCTCTAGCAGAATGAGCAGAACAACATTATGTGGGCTGTGAATGAGGGTGGATGGGTGTTAAGGTGTCTGGAAGAAAAGCGATCTTAAGGAATCGGGAAGAGTGAAAAAAACAATCAGGGACAGTCAGACATCTATCAAGCTTATTGCCAGGGAGAGTAAAGGGAAAGGCTAGGATTCCAAAGAAGAAGAAGAATTGCGTCTGTGGAATAGGAAACACTTTATTATTATATTTTTTTTTGGGGGGGGTTCAATTTAATTAAGTTGCATATATACGTGATTATTGCAGCAATACGGGAGGTGTGAAAGCAATCTAAATGTGTATTTCTTTGGGGGGGGGGAGTTAAATTTCATTAGGTAGCATATTCATGCATATTACTGCATCAATACCAGGCAATACGAGGTAATACAAATAATTTTTTTATTTTATTTGTTTGAAAAGAGTCGGTGAATTAATTTTTTATATTTTTTAAAACTTTTTTTTACACTTTTTAATAGTTCCCCTATGAAACTTGAACAAGAAATTCTTGGATTGCATCTGTCATAGATTCCAATTCAGAATCATGGGAACATAGCTGTTGCATCCTTGAATCATTCAGTAGGACTAAGCACAATTATCTCCGCTAGGATTCTGAAATTTCATCTCCATTTGCCATTAACTCTTGTGGAACACCTAAAGGGTTAACAAAGTTTGTAAAATCAGTTTTGAATACCTTGAGGGGTGTAGTTTCTTAGATGGAGTCACTTTTTTTGGAGTTTCTACTATAGGGGTACATCAGGGGGCTTCAAATTGGACATGGTGTAAAAAAAACATATGGCGTTACCTTTCTTTCTGTGCCCTGCTGTTTGGCCATACAGCAGTTTACGACCACATATGGGGTGTTTCTGCAAACTACAGAATCATGGCAATAAATATTGAGTTTTGTTTGGCTGTTAACCCTTGCTTTGTTACTAGAAAAATGTATTAAAATGGAAAATTTGCAAAAAAATTTGCTGTTTTGGGAGAGTTTTTTTTTGTTATTTACATTGTTGATCTGACAGGTTAGATCGTGTGCTATTTCTATAGAGCAGGTTGTTATGGACATGACAATACTTTGTCTACTTTTTGTGGGTTTTTGTTTCAGTTTTACATAATAAAGCGTTTTTGAAAAGAATGTTTTTTTAGTGTCTCCGTGTCTCCACATTCTGAAAGCCATATTTTTTTTTGGGGCCACTGTCTTATGTAAGGGCTCATTTTTTGTGATATGAGATGTCAGTTTGATTGGCACTATCTTGGGGTGCATATGACATTTTGGTGATAAAAATGGATTTTGACACGGTATTTATATTATTTTTTTTGCTGTGTACACCTGAGGGGTTAGGTTATAGGTTATTTTTATAGAGCAGGTTTTTATGGACGCGGAAATACCTAAGATGTCTACTTTTTATTTTTAAGTTTTAAACAATATCATTTTTGAAACAAAAAAAAATCATGTTTTAATGTCTCCATAGTCTGAGAGTTGTATATTTTTTTTATTTTTTGGGCGATTATCTTAAGTAGGGTATCATTTTTTTCAGGATGAGATGACGGTTTGAATGGCACTATTTTGTATATTTCTTATTGATCGCTTGCTTTTACACTTTTTGTGATGTGAGGTGACAAAATTGGCTTTTTATAGAGCAGGTTCTTACGGATGCGGCGATACATAATATGTATACTTTTTAAAATGTATTTGACTTTAACACAATAACAGCGTTTGGGGGAAAAAAAATTGTTTTAGTGTCTCCATAGTCTGAGAGACATATTTGTTTGTTATTTTTTGAGATTGTCTTATGTAGGGGCTAATTTTTTATGATTTTTTTGATCACTTTTATTACCTTTTTTAAGAAGTAAGGTGGGCAAAATTTCAATCTCATCATAGTTTCTATTTTTTCATTTTTATGGCGTTCACCTTGTGGGGAAATTAACATGACCGTTTCATAGATCAGGTTGTTTCGGACAAGGTGATATCAAACATGTGTAGTGCATTTTATTTTTTTAATTTTTAATCAGTGACAAATGTGTTTTTTTATTTTTACCTTTTTTCACTTTAAAAATTTTTTTTGACCCAGACCCACTTGGTTCTTGAAGATCCAGTGGGTCTGATGTCTGTATAATACACTACAGTACACTATATAGTGTACTGTACTGTATTTTCACTTTACACTTAGTCTGATCAGACTTCTGCCTTTAGCAGAAGTCTGATCAGACTTAGCATTACCATGGCAAGCCTGAAACCTGTGAAGGCCAAGACTTTAAAGCCATCACCCGCTGACACAACAGAGCAGCGGGTGATGGGGAAGGAGGGGTGCCCCCTCCCTCTGTGATTCTGTCAAGAATCGGGGACTGAAACGGCACAGCAGCCCCCGATGGGAGAGGGGGGGAGCTCCCTTCCTGTTAACCCCTTCCATACAGCGATCCCTACAGCAGTGTGCTGACACTTTGCTAACTGCTCGGCCATGCAGGAAATGAGAGGGGGGCGGGCGGATGATCATGCGCCGGCACCCCCTGCATCGCCCGCCGGCACATCACAATGAGGGCTGCAGGGCGGGGGGTGGGTGGGGGGCTTAAAAATGAAAAAAACTCATTTTGAAGTTTCTGATCCCCGAAACTTCTTAAAGCGCTGCAAAACACAGCTTTAAATTAACCTGCGGTTTGCAACGATCACCGATACTTTGTCACAGGACCCCCCTCGGCATTGTACCAAGGTGCCTGCTGAATGATTTCAGCAGACAGCTTGATCGGAAATACACAGGGTGTACATGCACGCCCTGTGTCCTTAAGTGCCGGGACATCAGGGCGTACCTGTACGCCCTGTTTCCGCAAGAGGCTAAACACCATCAGCCTCCAATAAAGGACAATTTTTGGAAGCTTTGGAAAATGAAAAAGCATAACACGTGTGCCGGCAGTGTGTTTTTAAACAAGCTGTATGTTAACACCGTCAAATGTACGTTTACCCATAGCTATGTATGTCAGTGTGACATAATTTACTGCTGCTGTCCTTGAGTTCCATAGCTTGGGGACAGGGGAGGAAAAAAATTCATAAAAAATGAACAAAAAGAGATAACAAGTTTTCCTAAGAAGGTTATATGCAAACATTGAGGGCAATTGGAGCAACTTTGGTTTGGCCTGAACCGATTTGGGTCCCAACCAAACTTTTTAAAAAATTCGGCAAACCGCACCTGAAAAGAATCTCGACTGGTTCGCTTATCTCTAATAAATATAATAAGTAATAAAGGTCTATAGGTCAATATACTGATATAAACTCATTACTAGTACTTACCTCATCCATTTTTTTTTTTAAATATCAGATGCTATGATCATGTATGAACACAGCATCTGAGGGGTACAATGATGGGCACCGTATCAGCACCACTGTTTCCAGTGGTCACTTGATTGGTACAAGTTCCGCAGGAGATTCACCAATGACCTCCGAAGTGTCTCCAGTGCCCCCAATATCACCGAACATCATTCTTTCATGTACGGGCACATTTATGGCATCAAGATCACAAGTCCCAGTTCTCACGGGAGTCTCACCCTCAGCATTATCCGTATAATTGTCCCACAAGGCTGCTTCTGGTGGTAATGGTGACCACAACTCTTCTTATTCATGCTCATCTACAGCCTGATCCAGCACTCTTCGCAGGGCACGCTCCAGAAAAACCGCATATGGGATGAGGTCGATGATGTTGCCTTGGGTTTGACTGCCCAGGTTTGTCACCTCCGCAAAAGGACACGGGAGATGGAAAAAGATGGTTGGTCGGTCCTCTTCCTTCCAATTTGGGGCACTGCGCATCTGCCGTGCAATGTACTCTGCCACCCTATATGAGTGGTGTGTTAAGTAGTACTATTCCTATCAGTTTAATCCCTGTTACGTCCCCTATCAGGGGACGTGTATCGAATAGATTTTAGGAACCGGGAGATGGAAAAAGATGATTCGTTGGTCCTCTTACTTCCAATTTGGGGCACTGCGCGTGTGTCGCGCAATGTACTGTACCACCAATACAAATAGTGTGTACTACTATTCTTACCATTTTAATCTTTGTTAAGTCCCCTATCAGGGGATGTGTATTGAATTGAAGCCTTGCATGGGGAGATAGAGAAAAAAGCTTGCTCTGTCCGCTTCCTTCTAATGTTGGGCACTTGCAATGGAATTTGCCACCAATGCAACTAGTGTTAACTAAGTACTATTCCTATCAGTTTAATCTCTGTGTTGTCCCTTATCAGGGCCAGGGCCGGTGTAGTGAATAGATTTTTGGAACCGGGAGATGGAAAAAGACCCATGCTCGGTTGAATTTTGGGTCACTGCGCGTGCGCCGTGCAATGTACTGTGACACCCTATATGAGTGGTGTGCACACAGTACAGTCTGTGGGCCTGCAGCCTCTCACACACGGGCAGGCAACTGCAATATATATATATATATGAAAAAATAAATAAAAGCAGACTGATGTACCAGCCCTAAAAAGGTTTTTTTGGGGTGCTGTCAGGACGCTGTCCTTACAGCAGATGGCCCCTTTCACACGCGCGAGTTTTCCGTGCGGGTGCAATGCGTTACGTGAACGCATAGCATCCGCACTGAATCCTGACACATTTATTTCAATGGGTCTGTGTACATGAGCTTTTTTTTTTTTTTGTTACGCATCACTTGTGCATTGCGCGAAAATCGAAGCATGTTCTATATTCTGCGTTTTTCACGCAGCCCTAGCCCCATAGAAGTGAATAGGGCTGCGTGAAAAACAAATTGCATCCGCAAGCAAATGCGGGTGCGTTGCGTTTTTCACTGATGGTTGCTAGGAGATGTTGTTGGTAAACCTTCAGCTTTTTATCACGCGCGTGAAAAACGCATCAAAATGCATTGCACCCGTGTGGAAAAAACAAAACAACTGAACGCAATCACAAGCAAAACTGAATGGCTTTGCCTGTGAAATCGCACAGTTTTCACTGAACTAATCCGCAACGCATCCAGACCTAAGGCCCCATTCACACATCCGCAATTTTTGTCCGCATCCATTACGCAATTCTGCGGAATGGATGCGGACCCATTCATTGTGAATGGGGCCGGATGTGATACGGAGAGCACACTATGTGCTCTACGCTTCCGCATTTGCGGAGCCGCGGCCCCTGGGTTTTGGTCCCAAGACATCCGGTTCAGCAAAAGATAGAGCATGTCCGCAGCCTGCGGGCAAGAATAGGCATCTCTATGGGGAGTGCCGGCATGGTGTGTTGTGGATCCGCAATTTGTGGATCCGCAACACACTACGGACGTATGAATGGGGCCTAATCCGGACACGCTCGTGTGAAAGAGGCTGATGAGTCTTTGAGGACTGGAGTGGAAACAGAACACTAGTAGCTAACGCTTTCCCTATTAATTCAGCAGCAGCACTCTCCCTGCTCTAACTAACTCTGCAGCTTCAGAATGAATCTAAGATGGAAAAACTAATAAAATTTGCCAAACTAGAGACCGAGAGATTAATTGCCAAAGAGAGTAAAATTAACCCTAAAATGTTCTTCAATTATATAAATAGTAAAAAATATGAATCTGAAGGAGTCGGCCCTCTACATAGCAATGAGGGGGGTGTTGCAGAGAGCGACGAGGATAAAGCAAAACTATTAAATATTTTTTTCTCCACTATATTCACTGAGGAAAATAAACTGTCAGATGAAATTCAGAATGTAAAAGTAAATTCCCCATTAATAGTGCCCTGTCTGACCCAGGAAGAAGTACAACAGATTTAAAAAGATTAAAATAGACAAATTGCCAGGACCGGATGGCATACACCCCCGTATTCTAATGGAATTAAGTGATGTCATAGCCAGACCTTTATTTCTGATATTTACAGACTCTATACTGACAGTGAATGTTCCACAGGATTGGTGCATAGCAAATGTGGTGCCAATATTCAAAAAGGGCCCAAAAACAGAGCCTGGAAATTATTGGCCTGTAAGTTTAACATCTATTGTTGGTAAACTGTTTGAAGGGTTTCTAAGAGATGCTATTTTGGAGTATCTCAATGAAAGAAGCAAATAACGCCATATCAGCATGGCTTCATGAGGGATCGGTCATTCCAAACTAATTTAATCAGCTTCTATGAGGAGGTAAGTTCTAGACTTGACAGCGGCGAATCTAATAACAATGTATAAATATATCAGGGGTCAGTACAGAGATCTGTCCCATCATCTATTTATCCCCAGGGCTGTGACGAGGGGACATCCTCTGCGTCTGGAGGAAAGAAGGTTTGTACACAAACATAGAAAAGGATTCTTCACTGTAAGAGCAGTAAGACTATGGAACTCTCTGCCTGAGGAGGTGGTGATGGTGAGTACAATAAAGGAATTCAAGAGGGGACTGGATCTATTTCTGGAGTGTAATAATATTACAGGCTACTGCTACTAGAGAGGGGTCATTGATCCAGGGAGTTATTCTGATTGCCTGATTGGAGTCGGGAAGTGGGGAAAATTGGCTTCTGCCTCACAGGGGCTTTTTGCCTTCCTCTGGATCAACTTGTAGGAAACAGGCCGAACTGGATGGACAAATTTCTTTTTTCGGTCTTATATACTATGTTACTAAGCCTATACAGTGTGTACTGTAAAAAATACATTATCTCTGGGCTAGTGTACTCCTGAAAATCCTTATTTTTCTGTATTCAGTACATTACAGCAAGCCAATACAGTGTTTACTGTAAAAAAATTACATTATCTCTGGGTTAGTGTGGTGCCGAAAATTTGTATTTCTCTGTCTACAGTACATTGCAGCAAGCCAAAACATTGTGTATTGTAAAAATTACATTATGTCTGGGCTAGTGTACTCCTGAAAATCTTTATTTTTCTATATTCAGTACATTACAGCAAGCCAATACACTGTGTACTGTAGAATTACATTATCTCTGGGCTAGTGTAGTGCCAAATATCTGTATTTTTCTGTATCTAGTACTGTCTTGCATTAGAAAATGGTGTCTTTAGCGGACAGTAAAACAATCTGTGCCACATCTACAGACAAAACCATTAATATGAAGAAGGCAAGCACAAACGGAGGGGGAAGATGCTGCAAGCAGAGGCCGTGGCCCTGGGCGTGATGCTGATGGTGCAAGCAGAGGCCATGGCCCTGGGCGTGACGCTGATGGTGCAAGCAGAGGCCATGGCCCTGGGCGTGATGCTGATGGTGCAAGTAGAGGCCGTGGCCCTGGGTGTGATGCTGATGGTTCAAGCAGAGGCTGTGGACCTGGGCGCAATGAAACTGTGCCTGCTGCCAGTGCACCAGAAAAAACAAAAAAATCCACCTTACCCAGCTTTATGTCCAACTTAGCTGGGTGGCGGAGGACAACACTGTCCAAGTTGGACAAGTGCGAACAGGTGGTTGGTTGGATTGCAGAAGATAATGCTTCCAGCCGGTTAAGCACCACGCTCTCTTCCACTAAGTCCAGTCTCTGTAGCCAAGAGTCTGGTCAACCGAATCCTCACTCTGATCCTCCTTCCTCCCACCATGTCGTGTCTGGGCAAACAAGTGATCCCACACTCGGATATTCACATGACCTCTTTTCATCGCCAGTACTTGGTTTGGCTCTCTCGCCAAGCACGCTTGAAGAGGTACCTGAGATATTGTGCCCTGATTCCCAACCTCTTGAGCCTTTACAGTCTCAAGAAGATGACGGTGGTGAACCGCAATAAATCGTTCATGAGGTGGTTGATGACCACAAAGACACAGTTGCCAATCACTGAGGTGGTGCTTAGGTCAAGTCAGGAGGATGAGCAGAGTGAGGAAGTGGAAGAGTCGGTGGTGGACGATGAGGTTGCTGACCCAACATGGTTAGGTGAAAAGCCGAGCGAGGACTGCAGTACAGAGGGGGAGGGATCCGTAGCACCGCAACAGTCTGGAGGAGAAACGTCGGCCCACATCAAACAGGCCCGCAACCAACTATACGAACAGAGAAAGGCTAACAATTTTTTAATGATCCAAGCGGGCAGGAGTACTCCCCTGTGTAACTTTAATGTCAGCCAGTGGCAGCTCATGCATGACACCTGCTGTTTGCTCAGGCCCTTTGAGGATGCCACGTTATTTGTCAGTCGCCAGGACTACGGGATGAACAATGTCATTCCACTGCTTCATGTCCTGGAACAGATGCTGGTAAATCTGGCTGGACAGGGGACTGGAGGCATGGCTCCTAGATCTCACGGCCACATGAGCCCTGTGGGGGCTTAACTGGAGGAGGAGAAGGACATTGGAGCACAAGCAATGTGTAGCGAAACGGGTGGTTTTTCTACATAGGTGACAAGAGAGGAGGAGCAGGAGCAGCTGGAGGAGCAAGAGGGAGATGAAGAAGACGGGGCAGATGACCCAGGAACACCATGGCAGTATGCAGTGGAGATGGAGTCAGGGAGTCCCTCCGAGTCACTTGCGCAAATGGCCTGCTGCATGCTCACTTGATTGGGTAGTGACAGCCTAATTGTCACCATTCGGCAGAGGGATGACTTCTGGCTCTCCAACTTGTTGGACCCTTGCTACTGAGGGAGCCTTTTTGACACCCGCTGAGAAGGAAGACAAACTGAACTACTATAGAGACATCCTATGTAGTCAGCTGCCTATCTGCGCCATCATCCATCCTCTCGCAGGTCTGACTGGGGGGGCCCTCTGCGCTCTGGTTCCACTGCCCTGGCTGCTGTGGTGGGGTAGGAGCAGTATTAGCTCCATCAGCAGCAGCTTGAGTCTAGAGTCGATGATAAGCAGCTGGATTACTGGGCAGCCAAACTGGATTTGTGGCCACAACTGGACGAGTTTGCCCTGGAAAAGCTGTCCTGCCTGGCCAGTAGTGTGGCATCAGGGCGGGTGTTTAGAGCGGCGGGGGCCACAGTTACCCCAAGAAGAACTTGCCTGTCCCCCCAAAATGTGGAGAGACTGACCTTTGTCAAGATGAATCAGGCGTGGATCAGCCAAGATTTCCACCCACCAATGCCTGATGCATCAGATTAGATCATCCATGCTGCCTCACCCAAACCTTGACAAAAAAGACCGGTTTCTTCTGGCTACCTGCCTCAGCTACTATTCTGATGCTTCACCCGCCTTATGCCACATATCTGCCAAGTGCTCCTTCTTACACCCATCATTGTCAGCGGGTACTGTTATTGTCACCCACCTCCCCACTCTGTCACTGGGTCACTCTGTGGTCTCCTGATGCTACTGCCACCTCCACACTATGTCACCTTGCCACTCTGTGGACTCCTCATGCTGTTGCTAAATCAAAACTTTCACTGGGCCACTCTGTGGCCTTCTCATGCTGCTGCTGTCACCTCCACACTATGTCACCTTGCCAGTCTGTGGCCTCCTCATGCTGCTGCTAACTCAACACTATGTCACTGGGCCACTCCGTGGCTTCCTCATACTGCTGCTACCTCAACACTATGTAAATGGGCCACTCTGTGACCTTCTCATGCTGCTGCTGCCGCCACCTCCACACTGAAGCCTTCTTCAACGACCCGTTGAAGAAGGCTCATTAGCCGAAACGCGTCCGGGCAACCTTTGTGATTCGCATAATAAAATTATAAACAGAGATTAAAAGCAAGAAAAGTCGCTGGGATATTTCTTATTGTGTATGCTGTGGAGAGAGCTCCTTCCCGTGCGACACATCCACCGAGTGCTGGCTGATCTATCATACCTCCACACTGTCACTGGGCCACTCTGTTATCTCCTCAAGCTGCTGTTACCTCAACACTATGTCATTGGGCCACTCTGTGAACTTCTCAAGCTGTTCTCCTACCCTCCTTACTCCATGACTTGGCCACTATTTAGCCTTTTTGGCCTGGTTGACATCATCATTTATTTGACCCTTCTTCTGATCTGTCAGAAGGAAGGAAAAATAAGACGCATAACAGATCCTGTCTATGTAGCAGCTGTAACGCCTGTATGGTCCCATCAGAATTGGCTTATGATTTGGTAGCCAAAAGCAGGAGTGGGTACAAAACACAGAAGACCTGCAAATATTCCATTCATGTGTCATCTCTGTTTTGGATCCACTCACCGTAACTGCCCAAATATGGAACTGGCCCTGTAACTGCCCAAATAAGTGAATTGTGTTGTGATTCTAAGAGCGACGCCTGTCATTTGCGTGTCATACTGACTCACAGTATTGTTTCACTACCACAGCAGACTGCCTATGCATGCTACTGCAAGGCACAGTGTTTTACACCACTATACAGGCTCTTTGCAGCCAGGAAATAGCTGTTTTTTTGGGCACTTCGTCGCAAATAAATTGGGATCGAATTGAATCTTTTCTGAAAATTCGGCGACCTGGCCGAATCAAATTTTTTAGAAATTCATTCATCTCTAGTAATTATGAGGGACTATAGCTGTAATGTCAGTGGACCTGTCTGGCAGTATATAAGCTCCCAGTCATGTTCTGCCCTTTTTTTCTTGTGAATTGAAGTGATAGCGGAAAGATAGAGGAAAGAGATTTTAAAAAACAGAATACCAGTAGTTTAGGGTCAGAAAGGTTATTTCACAGCGAAGTGAAGGCAGCTAGTTAGATTTTATAATTCATTGAGAAAGATAGGTTTTAGAGACAGGACAGGAGTCAGTGTAGGAGTCAATGTGTCATTGGGTAACTCAGACTGACTCTGGAAAGCTGGCATCCATTTTATTGAGGGCTGCAGCATTTAAATATAGAGTACTCATGGGAATCACCCCCACATATTCAATAAACTGTAGACATATGTTAGAGTGGAAATAGTCCTTGCCACATCGTCACAAGCTTTCCCACAATCTCATACATCAGCAGTTAAATAAAACATTTCAGACTTCTCTGGAACTTGCTTATTTAAAATACCTGTGAGTCAAATAATCTATACTCCTTATCCTTCTGGGTGCAAAACACCTTCAGTACTTCATTCTTATGCCCTTTCCATGAGCAACATATGGTACTTTCAAAACATATGGGACACCTAATCCACCTTCATGTTGATCTAACCCCATGCCACACAATTTTTTTGGAGTCTACATTCCCTTAGTCAGTCACTCCAACATCCCAATCTGCATAACATAATTCACAATCACAGACACTTAAGCTTCTAATTGAGGCTGTCAGCCATTGGGCACTGAGTGTCACGATGCAGTTTGCCGTGACGGGGTTTGTGCCCCCTCTCAGGTGGTATCGTCTCCCTGTGGGTATTCAGGTTTGTTGTGCCCTTGCGTTCTGTGCTTGCTAAAGGCAACGTCCTGTATTGAAGCTTCTTTGTTGTGGTTTCTTGTTTACTCCAGACTTGATGTGGTACTTCCCTGCTTGGTTCTGATGGGGTTAGTCTCCCTCTTCGGTTCCTGGGTGTGTCCTTTAAGGTGCACTCGTTAGGCTGCTACTTCTGTCTTTAAACATGGAGTTTCAGGGCTCAGTCTGCATAGCTTGTGGCCAGTTCTGTTCATTCAGGCTGTTCCTGCTCTTGTGTGCATTCTGGGGGTCAGTACTGTTAATTACGGCTGTCCAGTACCCTGAAATGTTTCTGCTCTGCCTGTCTATGCCATGCCATGCCTTGAGGGTGTCTGTACCCTGCTATGTCTTTGTTCATGTCTGTCCTTGTCCATGCCCGGTGGGTGTCATGTCCTTTTGGCTCTGTCATGTCTGTCTATGTTTTGCTTTGCCAGGTTTTGCCTTTGCCCTGTCATCTACGTTTCGGTATGGGCCGCCTGTTTCTGCATTGATCCATATTGTGCAGCTGCTGTCACTACTACTACCCGTACTCCCACTCTGCACATCTTCTGCTATCTATTACGTACTGCACATTTTCTGCCTTATTTATTATGCTCCATACTACCTGGAAATTCTACCCTGCACAATATAACAAACCTAAAAATGCTCCTAAAAAATGCAATATTTTTTTACCACTTTTGTAATAACACCAAAGCTCTTGTTACTTTTCTGGGCAATTAGGGCATTTTCGGACAATATCAAGTCTGATGGCTAAACCAATGGAATCAGAACTGATCCAAATTTCATGAAATTTGCTCAACTCTAGATCCAGGTCTGATTCTTGATAATCACTTCTGTGTTGCTTATAGATGCAGGTCAGTCATCTATTTACATTAGAAATCAATATAGAATGAAATGACAGCAAATTCTATTCCAATAATTCTCTTAATGGAACATCCATTCAGAAGAAACATCCTTACAAACTACAGCTGACAGGTAATGGAATTGACTCTGATAATTCAAATGACATTTTTCCTAAACATCTTAAATCGATGCTCCAGTACAAGTCAATTAAATAACATAGAAGCACTATTTCTGTCCGTAGTCTCAGAGACCTATCATTTTATCAGTTGTAGGTGACACTAAGAAACTTTAAAATATGACTGGAATCTGTTTATGGTCAGAGCTATATACTCCTATATACACCTTGTCACAATTTCTATTTGCAACACATGGTCACCATCACATCCAGTTCTAAATGCAAGCCAGCTAATTATGCAGTGCAAGTAACCCCTTGAGGACCAGCAAATTATCACCTTCAGGAAGTTTTTTTGTCACTTTGCATTTAGGTGGACAACGTTGTTTGATTCTGCTTTATGAGGCTGTGTTTTCTTGCATGAAGAGTTGTATATTATGTAGGTGTCCTGTTTAGATACATATAGATTAGCATTTAATTTTTATATTGGCCAAAACTGCAGAAAAAAAGCTGTTTTACTACATTTTCTATAACTTTTTCTTACAGCACACACGAATCATCATGAATTGTATTAAGTTTATTTAATGGGTTGTTACTGTTGTGGGGATACCACATAAGTGTATATTTTATGTCTTAGGACTTATTGGGGGGGGCACCGGCATTTTATGCATCATAAATTAGAATCAGCTTTGGCAGTCCATGCACCTAGAATGAAATCTACAGCAAATAGAGTTGAGCGAACACCTGGATGTTCGGGTTCGACGAGTTCGGCCGAACTTTCGAAAAATGTTCGGGTTCGGGATCCGAACTCGACCCGAACTTCATCCCGAACCCGAACCCCATAGAAGTCAATGGGGACCCGAACTTTTGGGCACTAAAAAGGCTGTAAAACACACCCGGAAAGGGCTAGAGGGCTGCAAAAGGCAGCAAAATGTAGTTAAATCCCCTGCAAACAAATGTAGATAGGGAAATGATGAGTTAACATAAAATAAATAAAAATTAAACAATATTAATTGGAGTGAGGTCCCATAGCACAGAATCAGGCTTCAAGTCACCCACCAATGGAGAAGGTCACTTACTATTATTTTGACCACAGCACCCAGACAAAGGAGAGAGGTCCCACAGCAGAGAACCAGGCATCATATCACCCACCACAGGAGTAGGCCACCATTTAGTTACTTTGACCCCTACACCCAGACGGAGGAGAGAGGTTACACAGCAGAGAATCAGGCATCATATCAACCACCACAGGAGAAGCCACCATTTAGTTACTTTGACCCCTGCACCCAGGAAGAGGAGAGAGGCCCCACAGCACATATTCTGGCATCATATCAGCCACCACAGGAGAAGCCACCATTGAGTTACTTGACCCCTGCACCCAGGAAGAGGAGAGAGGCCCCACAGCACATATTCTGGCATCATATCAGCCACCACAGGAGAAGCCACCATTGAGTTACTTTGACCCCTGCACCCAGGAAGAGGAGAGAGGCCCCACAGCACATATTCTGGCATCATATCAGCCACCACAGGAGAAGCCACTATTGAGTTACTTTGACCCCGCACCCAGGAAGAGGAGAGAGGCACCACAGCACATATTCTGGCATCATATCACACACCACAGGAGAAGGCCTCTTTCAGTGATTTAGGCCTTTGGACCCAGACAGAGGAGAGAGGCACCACAGCACATATTCTGGCATCATATCAGCCACCACAGGAGAAGCCACCATTGAGTTACTTTGACCCCTGCACCCAGGAAGAGGAGAGAGGCCCCACAGCACATATTCTGGCATCATATCACCCACCACAGGAGTAGGCCACCATTTAGTTACTTTGACCCCTACACCCAGACGGAGGAGAGAGGTTACACAGCAGAGAATCAGGCATTTAGATCACCCACCACAGGAGTAGGCCACCATTGAATCAGACCCCGGCAACCATGTCAGATGGCACAAGCATAAGCTTTAAATCAATCAGCACAGGAGAAGCGACTTTGACAGACTTTGACCCTACACCCGGACGGAGGAGAGAGGTTTCAAAGCAGAGAATCAGGCATTTAGATCACCCACCACAGGAGTAGGCCCCAATTTAATGGGACCCCGGCAACCATGTCAGATGGCACAACCATCAGTTTCATATCAATCAGCACAGGAGAAGGCGACTTTGAAAGACTTTGACCCTACACCCAGATGGAGGAGAGAGGTTTCACAGCAGAGAATCAGGCATCATATCAACCACCACAGGAGAAGCCACCATTGAGTTACTTTGACCCTGCACCCAGAAAGAGGAGAGAGGCCTCACAGCACACATTCTGGCATCATATCAGCCACCACAGGAGAAGCCACCATTGAGTTACTTTGACCCCGCACCCAGGAAGAGGAGAGAGGCACCACAGCACATATTCAGGCATCATATCACACACCACAGGAGAAGGCCTCTTTCAGTGATTTAGGCCTTTGGACCCAGACAGAGGAGAGAGGCACCACAGCACATATTCTGGCATCATATCAGCCACCACAGGAGAAGCCACCATTGAGTTACTTTGACCCCTGCACCCAGGAAGAGGAGAGAGGCCCCACAGCACATATTCTGGCATCATACTAACCACCACAGGAGAAGCCACCATTGAGTTACTTTGACCCCGCACCCAGGAAGAGGAGAGAGGCACCACAGCACATATTCTGGCATCATATCAGCCACCACAGGAGAAGCCACCATTGAGTTACTTTGACCCTGCACCCAGGAAGAGGAGAGAGGCCCCACAGCACATATTCTGGCATCATATCAGCCACCACAGGAGAAGCCACCATTTAGTTACTTTGACCCCTTCACCCAAACAGAGGAGAGAGGTTCCACATCAGAGAATCAGGCATCATATCAACCACCACAGGAGTAGGCCACAATTTAGTTTATTTGACCCCTGCACCCAGGAAGAGGAGAGAGGCCCCACAGCACATATTCTGGCATCATATCACACACCACAGGAGAAGGCCTCTTTCAGTGATTTAGGCCTTTGGACCCAGACAGAGGAGAGAGGTCAGAGATTAGCTTCATATCCCCAGCACAGCAGAAGACCGCTTTATTTGACTTAGGCCTCAGCACCCAGACAGAAGACAGAGGTAGCATGGCAGAGGTTATGGCTTCATGTCACCCGTTAGTTTAACCGGCCACTTTCATCTGGTTAGGCCCCGGCGCCCAGACAGAGAAGAGTTTCATTCAACTGTGGGTTTCATAAAATTTGTATCAAATAAAGAAGTGGCCCGTAGCACAACAAGACATGTTTTAGGCAGTTAATAAGGACTACTCTGCACAAGGGAGGGACAGGTCCTGTGGGATCCATGCCTGGTTCATCTTTATGAAGGTCAGCTTGTCCACGTTGGCTGTGGACAGGCGGCTGCGCTTGTCAGTAATGACGCCCCTGCCGTGCTGAATACGCGTTCAGATAAAACGCTGGCCGCCGGGCAGGAAAGCACCTCCAAGGCATAACATGCTAACTCTGGCCACGTGGACAATTTCGAAACCCAGTAGTTGAATGGGGCTGAACCATCCGTCAGGATGTGGAGGGGTGTGCAGACATACTGTTCAACCATGTTAGTGAAATGCTGCCTCCTGCTAACACGCTCCGTATCAGGTGTCGGTGCAGATAGCTGTGGCGTGGAGACAAAACTTTTCCACATTTCTGCCATGCTAACCCTGCCCTCAGATGAGCTGGCCGTGACACAGCTGCGTTGGCGACCTCTTGCCACTCCTCTGCCTTCACCTTCCACCTGTTCCCTGTGACATGTGGGAATGCTCAAGAGCGCCTATCAGCGTGCGCTTGTACTCGCAAGCATCTTACGGTCGCGCTCCAGTTCAGGAATTAAAGTGGGCACATTGTCTTTATACCGGGATCCAGCAGGGTGGCCACCCAGTAGTCTGCACACGTTAAAACGTGGGCAACTCTGCTGTCGCTGCGCAGGCATTGGAGCATATATTCGCTCATGTGGGCCAGGCTACCCATGGGTAAGGACAAGCTGTCCTCTGTGGGAGGCGTATCGTCATCGTCCACCGTATCCCCCAGCCACGCACCAGTGATGGGCCTGGGCTGCCACCCCGCTGTGAACTTGCGCCATCCTCGTCCCCTCCACCTCCTCCTCCTCATCCTCCTCGTCCTCCAGTACAGTGCCTTGGCTGGCGACTTGTGAACCTGTCCTCTGCTGCTTAAACAAACCTCCCTCTGAGCCAATTCGAACAGACTGGCCCGAAAGTGTTAGAAACGAGCCCTCATCCTCCTCCTCCCTCCTCCACCTGGGCCACCTCCTCTAACATCATTGCCCTAAGTGTTTTCTCAAGGAGACATAGAAGTGGTATTGTAACGCTGATAACAGTGTCATCGCCACTGGCCATGTTGGTGGAGTACTCGAAACAGCGCAGCAGGGCACACAGGTCTCGCATGGAGGCCCAATCATTGGTGGTGAAGTGGTGCTGTTCGGCAGTACGACTGACGCGAGCGTGCTGCAGCTGAAACTCCACTATGGCCTGCTGCTGCTCGCACAGTCTCTCCAGCATGTGCAAGGTGGAGTTCCACCGGGTGGGCACGCCGCATATGAGGCGGTGAGCGGGAAGGCCGAAGTTCCGCTGTAGCGCAGACAGGCGAGCAGCGGCAGGATGTGAACGGCGGAAGCGCGCACAGACGGCCCGCACTTTATGCAGCAGCTCTGACATGTTGGGGTAGTGGTGAATGAACCTCTGCACCACCAAGTTCAGCACATGCGCCAGGCAAGGGATGTGCGCCAAACCGGCTAGTCCCAGAGCTGCCACGAGATTTCGCCCATTATCGCATACCACCAGGCCTGGCTTGAGGCCCACCGGCAGAAACCACTCGTCGGTCTGTTGTTCAATACCCCGCCACAACTCCTTTGCGCTGTGGGGCCTGTCCCCAAACATATGAGTTTCAGAATGGCCTGCTGACGCTTACCCCGGGCTGTGCTGAAGTTGGTGGTGAAGGTGTGTGGCTGACCGGATGAGCTGGTGGAAGCAGTGGAGGAGGAAGCCGAGTAGGAGGAGGAGGCTACAGGAGGCAGAGAATGATGCCCTGCGATCCTAGGGGGCGGAAGGACGTGCGCCAAGGAACTGTCCGCCGGGGCCCAGCCGCCACTACATTCATCCAGTGTGCAGTTAGTGAGATATAGCGTCCCTGGCCGTGCTTACTGGTCCACGTATCTGTGGTTAGGTGGACCTTGCCACAAATGGCGCTGCGCAGTGCACACTTGATTTTATCGGACACTTGCATGTGCAGGGAAGGCACGGCTGTCTTGGAGAAGTAGTGGCGGCTGGGAACCACATACTGCGGGACAGCCATGGCCATCAGCTGTTTGAAGCTGTCTGTGTCCACCAGCCGGAATGACAGCATTTCAAAGGCCAGCAGTTTAGAAATGCTGGCGTTCAGGCCAAGGGCCTCGAGGGTGACTCGGGGGAATTTGCGCTTCCTCTCTAAGGTTTGAGATATTGAGAGCTGAACGCTGCTGTGTGATATAGTGGAGACGCTAGTTGACGGTGGCGGTGGTGGTGGTGTCGGTGGCACATCCTCTGTTTGCTGCTCGGCAGGTGGCAACATTCCTCTCGAGGCGGAAGCCGAGGCAGCAGCGGTAGAGGGAGCAGGGGGAGCCTCAGCGAGTGCCTGGTTTTTAAGGTGTGTACCCCACTGCAGTTCATGCTTTGCATGTAGATGCCTGGTCATGCAGGTTGTGCTGAGGTTCAGAACGCTAATGCCTCGCCTCAGGCTCTGATGGCAGAGCGTGCAAGTCACTCGGGTCTTGTCGGTAGGACATTGTTTAAAGAAGTGCCATGCCAGGGAACTCTTTGAAGCTGCCTTTGTGGGGCTGGGTCCCTGTTGGCGATGTCCAGTAGCAGGCGAACTCTGGGGGCGGCGGCTCGTCTGCTTTGGCCCCCTGCTCCTCTTTGGCTTCGCTGTTGTCTCGGTCTCACCACTACCTCTTCCTCTGAACTGTGAAAGTCATCGCCACGACCTTCAGTCCATGTGGGGTCTAAGACCTCATCGTCCTCTGCATCGTCTTCCACCCAGTCTCCCTCCCTGACCTCCTCCTGTTCAGTCTGCACACTGCAAAAGACGCGGCAGTGGGCACCTGTGTTTCGTCATCATCAGAGAGTCGGTGACTCTGCTGTGGTGGTATTCCCATGTCCTCTTCATCTGGAGACATAAGTGGTTGTGCGCCAGTGCATGGTATGTCTTCCTCCACTGGGGAAGGGCTAGGTGGACGCCCCTGGGAAACCCTGGAAGCAGAGTCTTCAAACAGAAGAAGAGACTGCTGCATAACTTGTGGCTCAGACCGTTTCCCTGATATGCTTGGGGGTGATGTGACAGACTGATGGGCTTGGTTTTCAGGTGCCACCTGTGCGCTTCCGCAGAAGACTGGGTGGAAGACCATGTGGTGAACGTGCTGGAAGCACTGTCGGCCACCCAATCGATTAATGCCTGTACCTGCTCAGGCCTTACCATCCTAAGAGCGGCATTGGGCCCCACGAGATATTGCGGTACATTCTGCCGGCTAGTTGAGGGAGTTCGCTCCCTACTGTGTGCGCCTGAGCCGAACGGCCACGCCCTCTACCAGCAACAGAGGCTCCACGGACACCACCACGACCGCGCCCTCGTCCCTTAATAGTATTTTTCTTCATTGTTGCGATTCAACTCGCACCACAATGAAATATATTATTTTTTATAAGCAAAATCCCCTCACTGGAATACTTTCAGTCTTTTGACTGTATGGATTACAGATGGAATGACTGTTATATGTGAGTACCGCTTTCTTTGACAGATTCTAGTATGGGTACATATATGTTTTCCCAACCCCAGCACATTAGTTTGCTAATTCCAGATGTATGAAACGCAGGCCTAACTGTATCTAGTATATTGAACGCCAGATAAACTAACTTGGCCTTTTTTAAATAAAAAAATTCCCTCACTGGAATACTTTCAGTCTTTTGACTGTATGGATTACAGATGGAATGACTGTTATATGTGAGTACCGCTTTCTTTGACAGATTCTAGTATGGGTACATATATGTTTTCCCAACCCCAGCACATTAGTTTGCTAATTCCAGATGTATGAAACGCAGGCCTAACTGTATCTAGTATATTGAACGCCAGATAAACTAACTTGGCCTTTTTAAATAAAAAATTCCCTCACTGGAATACTTTCAGTCTTTTGACTGTATGGATTACAGATGGAATGACTGTTATATGTGAGTACCGCTTTCTTTGACAGATTCTAGTATGGGTACATATATGTTTTCCCAACCCCAGCACATTAGTTTGCTAATTCCAGATGTATGAAACGCAGGCCTAACTGTATCTAGTATATTGAACGCCAGATAAACTAACTTGGCCTTTTTTAAATAAAAAAATTCCCTCACTGGAATACTTTCAGTCTTTTGACTGTATGGATTACAGATGGAATGACTGTTATATGTGAGTACCGCTTTCTTTGACAGATTCTAGTATGGGTACATATATGTTTTCCCAACCCCAGCACATTAGTTTGCTAATTCCAGATGTATGAAACGCAGGCCTAACTGTATCTAGTATATTGAACGCCAGATAAACTAACTTGGCCTTTTTTAAATAAAAAATTCCCTCACTGGAATACTTTCAGTCTTTTGACTGTATGGATTACAGATGGAATGACTGTTATATGTGAGTACCGCTTTCTTTGACAGATTCTAGTATGGGTACATATATGTTTTCCCAACCCCAGCACATTAGTTTGCTAATTCCAGATGTATGAAACGCAGGCCTAACTGTATCTAGTATATTGAACGCCAGATAAACTAACTTGGCCTTTTTAAATAAAAAAATTCCTCACTGGAATACTTTCAGTCTTTTGACTGTATGGGATTACAGATGGAATGACTGTTATATGTGAGTACCGCTTTCTTTGACAGATTCTAGTATGGGTACATATATGTTTTCCCAACCCCAGCACATTAGTTTGCTAATTCCAGATGTATGAAACGCAGGCCTAACTGTATCTAGTATATTGAACGCCAGATAAACTAACTTGGCCTTTTTTAAATAAAAAAATTCCCTCACTGGAATACTTTCAGTCTTTTGACTGTATGGATTACAGATGGAATGACTGTTATATGTGAGTACCGCTTTCTTTGACAGATTCTAGTATGGGTACATATATGTTTTCCCAACCCCAGCACATTAGTTTGCTAATTCCAGATGTATGAAACGCAGGCCTAACTGTATCTAGTATATTGAACGCCAGATAAACTAACTTGGCCTTTTTTAAATAAAAAAATTCCCTCACTGGAATACTTTCAGTCTTTTGACTGTATGGATTACAGATGGAATGACTGTTATATGTGAGTACCGCTTTTGACAGATTCTAGTATGGGTACATATATGTTTTCCCAACCCCAGCACATTAATTTGCTAATTCCAGATGTATGAAACGCAGGCCTAACTGTATCTAGTATATTGAACGCCAGATAAACTAACTTGGCCTTTTTAAATAAAAAATTCCCTCACTGGAATACTTTCAGTCTTTTGACTGTATGGATTACAGATGGAATGACTGTTATATGTGAGTACCGCTTTCTTTGACAGATTCTAGTATGGGTACATATATGTTTTCCCAACCCCAGCACATTAGTTTGCTAATTCCAGATGTATGAAACGCAGGCCTAACTGTATCTAGTATATTGAACGCCAGATAAACTAACTTGGCCTTTTTTAAATAAAAAAATTCCTCACTGGAATACTTTCAGTCTTTTGACTGTATGGATTACAGATGGAATGACTGTTATATGTGAGTACCGCTTTCTTTGACAGATTCTAGTATGGGTACATATATGTTTTCCCAACCCCAGCACATTAATTTGCTAATTCCAGATGTATGAAACGCAGGCCTAACTGTATCTAGTATATTGAACGCCAGATAAACTAACTTGGCCTTTTTTAAATAAAAAAATTCCCTCACTGGAATACTTTCAGTCTTTTGACTGTATGGATTACAGGTGGACTGGTATTAGTAGGGGTGACACAAGCACACCCAAGTCCCTGATGTAGGATTTCTATGGCACAGACCACTATTACAAGTGATTAATGGACGTTGGGAGATTGTGCTGCAGCACTAGTCCCAAGATGGCGCCGCCTATCAGCCCAGTAACATGTGCCACAAAATGGTCTGCACAACCTTTAAAAAAATAGCCTTGGACTGTGCTGCTAAATCGCTATTGGTCTGAATCCCAGGTGTAGATGTCTGACTTGTTTGGAGCTTTGAATGCACACTGTGGCAGCTTCTGCTGCAGCACTACAAGTCGCAAAATGGCGGCCGGCGGTCAGCCCAGGTACATGTGGATGGAAAAATCACTCTGGCCACTCTAAAAATAGCCAATCCCTATCAAAAAAGCAGCTCAGCTGCAGTTGTTCAGATGAATCACAGGTGGAGGAGAGAAATTTGCTTCCAGTTATTCAATTATCCCTGCCTATTCTCGCCCTAGCATCAGCTGCGTCTATCCCTGTTCTATTCACATCGGGAGTGAGCACGTCCCGACGTGCGCACAAGCTTATAAAGAGGCTGAGTCACATGCTGCACTTGGCCAATCACAGCCTTGCCAATAGTAGGCATGGCTGCGATGGCATCTTAGGGCAAGTATTATGATGCATGTTGATTGGCTGCTTTGCAGAATTCAAAATGCGCCAAAATACATGCCTAACGACGAACCCGAACCCGAACTTTTTTGAAAATGTCCGGGTTCGGGTCCGGGTCCCGGACACCCCAAAATTCGGTACGAACCCGAACGATGCTCGAACTGTTCGCTCAACACTAACAGCAAATAATAGCTAGTGTAGATTGCATAAAACTGGCATAAATCATGATAAATTTGCCAGAGCTGATTGTCCCATCCACAGCTAGCCTAACCTTGGTGAGGGCAGCATAGAAACTCCACTTGCACCTAGATTTAGTCACAATAGTGTTTAGAAAGGAGCAAACTGAGTGTAGGAGTTTGTAATGTTTATTGGAAAAAAGTGTCTTTTTCATTGTACTGTTTATATCCCATATGGGGATTTTTTAAATTTAATTTTTGTACTTTAAGTACCTTGCCCATTTTTGGTTTTGCATTTTTTTTTTACTCCCCACATTCCAATAGCCATAGCATTTTAAAATTTTCCCTTCATATAGCCATATGAGGGCTTATTTTTTGTGGGATTAGTTGTATTTTTAACCACCTCAGCCCCCCTAGCTTAAACACCCTTAACCACTTGCCGCCATGCTAACGCCGATGGGCGTCAGCACGGCGGCTCCCTCAGGTCTCGGTCACGCCTATCGGCGTCATCTCGTGAGACCCGAGATTTCGCATGAACCGGGACAACTGAAACTACAACCTGCCAGCGCTAATCATGCGCTGGCAGGCTGTAGATGCAAAAAAAAAAACGCATTTAAAACGCATATCAGACGCTGTTTTGTATGCCAAATGCCAGAGCAGTACAAAAACCTCACATGTGACCCCATTTTAGAAAGAAGACACCCCAAGGTATTCCGTGAGGGGTATGGTGAGTTCATGTAAAATTTTATTTTTTGTCACAAATTAGTGGAATATGAGACTTTGTAAAAAAAAATAAAAATAAAAATATCAATTTCCGCTAACTTGTGCCAAAATTTTTTTTTTTCTGTGAACTCGCCATGCCCCTCACGGAATACCTTGGGGTGTCTTCTTTCCAAAATGTGGTCACATGTGGGGTATTTATACTGCCCTGGCATTTTAGAGGTCCTAAAGCGTGAGAATCCAAATGCGTAAAAATGCCCTGTGAAATCCTAAATGTACTCATGGGAATTAGGGCCCCTTTGCGCATCTTAGCTGCAAAAACGTGACACACATGTGGTATCGCCGTACTCAGGAGAAGAAGGGCAATGTGTTTTGAGGTGTATTTTTATATATGCCCATACTTTGTGTGAGAAACATCGCTGTAAATAACAACTTTTAAATTTTTTTTATACAAAGTTGTCAATTTACAGAGATATTTCTCTCACCCCATATGGGTATATGTAAAAATACACCCCAAAACACATTTCCCTACTTCTCCTGAGTACGGCGATACCACATGAGTGACACTTTTTTGCAGCCTGGGTGCGCAAAGGGGCCCAAATTCCAACGAGTACCTTTAGGTTTTACATGGCTGCTCACAATTTAGCCCCGCCCAAAATGCCAGAACAGTACAAACACCCCACAAATGACCCCATTTTGGAAAGAAGACACCCCAAGGTATTCGCTGAGGGGCATATTCAGTCCATGAAAAATTGAACTTTTTGTCAAAAGTTAACGGAAAGGGAGACTTTGTGAGAAAAAACAATAAAAAATCAATTTCCGCTAACTTGTGCCAAAAAAAAAATCTTCTATGAATCCAAATGAGTAAAAATGCCCTGTGAAATCCTAAAGGTACTCATTGGAATTAGGGCCCCTTTGCGCATCTTGGCTGCAAAAAAGTGTCACACATGTGGTATCGTCATACTCAGGAGAAGTAGGGCAATGTGCATCCGCATTCTGATGTTGACTCCCTGACCTATGTTCGACCACAAAGTTGAAATCCTGGAGAAAGAGGAACCATCTCGTGACACTGGCATTGGTCTGTTTGTGCTGTCTCATCCAGGTCAATGGGGCGTGGTCGGACACCAGGCGGAATTTCCTACCCAGCAGGAAATATCGCAGAGAATCCAGAGCCCACTTGATGGCCAGGCACTCTCGCTCTACCACAGCATAATTCCTCTCTGCCGCTGTCAGTTTCCTGCTGAGAAAGATCACGGGGTGTTCCTCCCCATTGACCACCTGAGACAGGACGGCACCCAGCCCTGCACTTGAAGCCTCCATCTGGACCACAAATTCTTTTGAGAAGTCCGGTGCGACAAGTTTCTGAAAAGCCTCCTCAGTCTCCATACTCCATTTGATCATGACTGATTTCATTCCTTTTGTTAAGTCCGTCAAAGGGGCCACAACTGTGGCAAAGTTGGGGATAAATCTCCGGTAGTAGCCCACTATCCCCAGGAACGCCCGAACCTGCTTCTTGGTAAGAGGGCGAGGCCAGTTTAGTATGGCTTCTACCTTGCTCATCTGCGGCTTTACTAGCCCTCTGCCTACGGTGTATCCCAGGTACTTTGCTTCCTCCATCCCAATGGCGGACTTTTCCGGGTTCACTGTAAACCCTGCCCTTTTCAAAGAGTCTAGGACTGCCTGGACCCGAGGGATATGGGATTCCCAATCGGTACTGAAAATGACAATGTCATCCAGGTATACTGATGCATACCATCCATGGGGCCGCAATATCCTGTCCATAGCTCTTTAAAACGTGGCAGGGGCAGAGTGTAACCCGAAGGGCATCCTTTTATACTGCCAATGGCCCTTCGGAGTGGAGAATGCCGTATTTTCTCTGGCTTCCTGGGTGAGAGGAATTTGCCAGTACCCTTTCGTGAGATCCAGCGTAGTGATATAGCGGGCAGGTCCTAATTTTTCGATTAATTCACCTACCCAGGGCATTGGGTAGGCATCAAATTTTGAAACCTCCTTTAGTTTTCTGAAGTCATTGCAGAATTTCAGTGTGCCGTTGGGTTTCGGTACCAACACAATCGGACTTGACCATTCGCTCTGCGATTCTTCAATGACGTCCAATTCGAGCATTCTCTTGACTTCTTCAGATACCGCTTTCCTCTGGGCCTTTGGAACTCGGTATGGCTTTAGCCGGATTGTCACATTAGGCTCTGTAACAATGTCATGTTCAATGACATTAGTGAGCCCTGGCAAACCTGAGAATTTATCTTTGTTTCTCTGTAGAAACTCCTTTACTTGTTGCCTTTGGGACTTGGACAGCGTATCAGCAACAAATACCTGGTCAGCTCCTACAGAGTCCTCTACCATGACCTGTGCCACAGCGGTCATTTGTTCCCGATCTTTCCAGGGTTTCCACAGGTTTACGTGGTAGATATGGTAAGGTTTCCTCTTCCCAGGCTGGTGTATCTTATAATTCACCTCACCTACCCTTTCTACCACCTCAAATGTACCCTGCCACCTGGCTAAGAACTTGCTTTCCACAGTGGGGATTAGGACCGCTACCCAGTCCCCTACTGAGAATTGTCTTAATTTGGCTGACTGTTTATATACCGTCCTCTGGGCATCTTGGGCCTTCTGGAGGTGTTCCTTAACCAGTGGCATCACCTTAGCTACTCTCTCTCTCATTTGTGAGATATGTTCCACCAGAGTCTGGTGCGGTGAGGACTCACCTTCCCAGGTTTCCTTCACCAAATCCAGGAGTCCACGGGGTCTTCGCCCATACAAAAGTTCAAATGGCGAGAACCCCGTAGAGGCCTGTGGTACCTCCCGTATGGCGAACAACAAGGCTGGTAGTAACATGTCCCAATCTTTTCCGTCCTTTTGGACTAGTTTTTTTAACATAAGCTTTAATGTTTTGTTGAACCTCTCCACAAGGCCATCCGTTTGCGGGTGATAGACGGATGTCCGCAACTGTCGGATCTGAAACAGCTTGCAGAGGTCCTCCATGACTTTCGACATAAACGGGGTGCCCTGGTCCGTTAGGATCTCCTTGGGCAGCCCTGTACGGGAGAACATCTGGAATAATTCCCGAGCTTTGGCCTTAGAGGAGGTGTTCCTTAATGGAACCGCCTCTGGGTACCTGGTTGCGTAATCTACCACGACTAGTATGTGCTGATGTCCCCGTGCTGATTTTACCAACGGCCCCACCAGGTCCATGGCAATCCGCTCAAATGGTACCTCGATTATAGGTAAAGGTACCAGGGGGTTCCGATAGTGTGACACTGGGGCTGTTAACTGGCACGTGGGACAGGACGTACAATACCTCTTCACCTCTGCCTTTACCCCAGGCCAGTAGAACCTGTTTGTTATCCTGGCCTCTGTCTTCTCTGCCCCCAAATGTCCGCCTAATGCATCATTATGCGCCAAATCGAGGAGCTGTCTCCGATACGAGTGGGGTACCAGCAGCTGTTCAATAACTTCCCCTCGGATTTCCGTCACGCGGTATAGCAAGTCCATTTTGCGCAAAATGAGGGAACCTGAGTTCTGCCCCGGGAACCTGTGAGACTCCATTTATAACCACCACCTGCTCTCTAGCATGTGTTAAGGAGGGGTCCTGTAACTGTGCGGAGCCAAACGCACCATTGGGTAAGTCTAGGCCTGGGTACGTTGGTTAAGGTGGGGTCTCCCCCTCGTCCTCCTCCAACATCACTTGCAACAGGGAGTCTTCTGCCCCCTCAGTGGTCAGTTCAGCTCCGGACCCTAAATCATGCACATCCTGAACATTTTCCACATCACAAATGTTACCATTACCATTCATGTTGCCACTAGGCACGTCCATATTGGTGGGAAGTGTCCTGGATAGATCGGGACCACTATCTTCATGATTTGACCTATCAGAGGTCTCTAGTCTCTTTGACTGTTCAAGGAACCCACTTTGCACCTGTTTCCACAGGTCTAGAAATAGCGGACAGTCTCGCCCTACAATAACATCATGGACCAGGCTGTTCACTATCCCAACCTCCTGGGTCACGGAAGTACAGCCATGGGCAACAGTCACTGGTATTAAGGGGTATTCCCTAGTATCCCCATGAATACAAACAACCCGAAGAGTCTTACTTACAGGGCCGAGTCTCCCGATCAGTCTGGCGTGGACTAGCGTCACCATGCTGCCGGAGTCCAAGAGGGCTTTGGCCGGGAGGTGGTTCACCAAAATTTCACACTCAAACTGACCGGCGGTAAGGTCAAGATGGGTGACGCATGCTCGCTGTGCGTACAGGGAGACTCTCCGTCCTGTCCTGCACTCAATGGGCTTGTCCTGAAGAGGGCATTGGGTCCGGGTATGGCCATAAGCTCGACACCGCCAACACTGTATGTCCCCCATTCTTCTTACATGGGTTAGCCTCCGCGGCTCGGAGGGCACTGTTCTAGGGACATCTGGCCCAGAATCCAGAATGGTTCCCCTCCTGGATGCGGTAACTTGTCGTACTGCTCTCGTCGTGGGTTCCCGGTGCTTAGTGGGTCCGAGCAAGTCCTCGACTACGGTGTATCGCTCTACCAGTTCCACCAACTGGTTTGCCGTTGCTGGGTCCCCATGGCTTACCCAGCGCTGCAGGTCATGCGGCAGTGATCTCAGGTACCTGTCCGTGGCCACCTGTTCCACAATTTGCGGGCTCGTCAATTTCTCAGGCTACAGCCACTTTTTTTCTAACTGCACCAGGTCATGCATTTGGGCTTTTGTTGGATGGCCAGCCTGGTAAACCCAGCGGTGCACTCTTTGGGCCCGAACGGCCGTAGTTACCCGCAGTCGAGCCAGGATCTCCGCCTTTAGCTGCTCATAGTCTTTAACGAGTTCAACTGGCAAGTCGAAATAGGCTTGTTGAGGGTCTCCCTTAAGAAAGGGTGCGATTATGCTGGCCCATTGGTCCTGTGGCCACCCCTCTCTCTCTGCTACTCTCTCAAAAGTCAATAGGAAAGCCTCGACATCATCACCAGATGTCAGTTTTTGTAACAGATGGCTGGCCCTTACAGCAACTTGGGGCCCAGCGGCAGTGGTTGCTTGTGCTTGTCCTTGAGCCAACTGTTGTACAGCCTGCTTTAAAGCAGTTACCTGGGCTTGTGTAGCTTCCTGGTGTGCAGTAAGTTGAGCAATCAGCACACAGTTTGTCTCTTGCTGCGCCCCCCATTGCTTTCTCATGGCGGCGGGTTGCCTCGACTGTGGCCTGCTGCTGAGCCACCCAAGCTTGCTGTTGAGTTGCAGTGGCTTGCAGCAGGGCTTTCATAACTTCCTCCATGTCTTTTCCTGCAGCTTGCAGAGATTTCACCCAAGACATGCCAAACAGGGTACTGTCTCTTTAAATGTCACTTTTTATGTTTAAACAGCTTTTGCGGCTTTCATGCACCATGCCCGCATCCGACACCAATTGTAATATGGGGAAAGACAGCTTTAATAATCAGGTGCATGAGCCGGCCCAGGGTTAACGAAAACAGGTGTTTATTTTCCAAAACGAAAAAATAGGTACAGCTTCCAGCAGCCAAGGACATAAGAAACCAACTTAAAGTCTGCTTGGTTCAGTACAACATAAACAGTAGAACAGTCCATTCCAAATAAAGGTATTACTGTTTTACCCAGGGGCTTTAGACTGTGGTAGCTTGCAGTCAGCTTTCCAGCCAAACTTCTCACGCACCCTCAGCTTCCAGCTCTGCTCACACCAACAGCAGTGTGTCCACACTCCACACCCCTCTCCCTTCCTTTTCCTCTTATAAGGAGAGTTAACCCTGTGGGTACAGGATCCCAGATAGTCAGTACTTTCTTAAAGGCACCACAACCCAAACAGTGGCGATATATATTTGCCATTGAGGACCCAACCTTAGCGTCCTCTACACCACCTACACATAAGTGCGGGTGAACGCACATGAGATCCACAAAATTTCCATAATTTCCACATCAACAAAAAACTGCAATGTGTAATTGATGCGGTTTTGTCGCAGATCTCACCTTTTCATTGAGGCCTCATGCACATGAATGTATTTTCTTTCTGTGTCCGTTACGTTTTTTTTGCAGACCATATGCGGAACCATTCATTTCAATGGGTCCGCAAAAAAAACGGAAGTTACATGTGCTTGTGCATTCCGTTTCCGTATGTCCGTTTTTTTCGTTCCGCATAAAAATAGAGCATGTCCTCTTTTTTTCTAGTTTGCGGACAAGGATAGGCATTAATACAATGGATTCGCAAAAGTAACGGATCCGCAAAAAAACTGAAGGCAAAAAGGCCTGAAAAGGATGAAATCTGCAGCCAAAACCAGAAACATAATTGACATGCCATTTATTTTGAAATCCGCGTGGCAGATCAATTTCCGCACTGAAAAAATCTGCTAAGTGTTTATGAGATTTGTGTAATTACACTTTGCTGGTACTGTAATCTGCTGCTGTTTTTCCGCACAGATCAGACCCCCATTACTACTGCATGTCAGACCCCTCCAAAATCAGACCTCAGATCAGAACACTTTTAGACCTCCATGTGAGACTCCCCAATTATCAGAAATCAGATCAGACTTTAAAATAAATAAACTTACCTCTCCTGCTCCGCCACCACTCTCCCAGTCCAGCTTTCTCCTCTGCAGTTGTACTCCCTCATCTTCTCTGTGCTTGCACTACATCCTGACGCTGTAGGCAGTCATGACAGTGGAGTGCAGCCCGGAGGAGACCAGGACGGAATGGTGAGTACAGCAATCCCCTTAAAACTTAACTTTTACTACGTATCAATAAAACAGCAATATGCCCTCCAATTCAAAGGAATTCAGTGCAGCTTGTCCTACGGGCGAACGGGATATACCTCCCCGGCGGCTCCTTCTGACCATTGCGGCTTGGCCATACGCCTTTCCAGGTCTGATAGTCTACAGAATTTGGGGATAGACCGAGATGATCCACACTGATCTTCCATATTGATCCCCGGTCCCCTGATGATTCAAGGAGTCATCCATTAGCCAGTTTTTGATGAAACGCGTTGGGACCAGTTGGTCTGGCTATATCAAGAATCTGTGGCATCTCATTAACCATAAGTAGCCCATACCCTTTTTTCCTTTTTAAATTTGTATATGAGCCTTCTTTAACGGCGACTATTTAGCATTTAAGTTTGCACTTGGGCAGTTGGTCTCCTGGTTTCTTAACCCCTTATTTAGGGTGTTTTTGAGCAGGGACAGGTTCCGGTGATGGTGCCACTCCTTGCGGGGTGGGACACTGTCAATAGGTGTAGGGTACGGTAGGCCAAGTAGGGTGACACTAGGACCTCCCCCGTTCCCCCTCTTCCCTGCATGGGACCACCTGCATACAGATATCATTGGCAGTCTTTATGAACGCCTGATATAGGAGAATCTGCATGCACTTTGACACTATTTGCACTCATTATGGTGTATTATTCCTTTGAATTGGAGGGCATATTGCTGTTTTATTGATACGTAGTAAAAGTTAAGTTTTAAGTGTGCCCCCGATTTATTCATTTGGCTGTTTGTCTCTGGGTAGCATATTTTCAGGTGTCTTCATAACACCTGCTTTACAATAGTTACAGCAATCCCCTGCCTCCTGCAGACTTGTGAGCTCTTCCATAATGGAAGCCCTCACTAGTATTTGCTTTATGAGACGCACTGCGTCTTATAAAGCGAAAAATACAGAGCTACTGGCAAGAGGGGCCCTGTCGCAACTGCGACCATTGTGAACCCTGTACCCATGCCAGTGGCAGCAGGCCCCCCAGGAGCAGTGGGCTCCGGCACTTGCCCTGGTATGCAGAGTGCTGAAGCCGGCCCAAACTGTTGTCACTCTGTTAGGTGAATGGCTAGGACTGGATGGTGTGATAAATCTTTTGGACCCTAAAAAAAATTCCCAGATCTGACTTATGGGTTTGTTAAGGTTCTTTCATGGTTTCTGCCATTTTGGTGGCAAGAATAACACTGCACGGTTTTTGTTGTGAAATGTGATGAAACTGGCAATGGAAGTTTTGAACAACAGTGTGAACAAAGCCTAAGTAAAACATTTACATCCAGAAAGCAAAAATAAATCATAGTGTTTTCGCCTCTTGTGTTGGCAGAAATATATCAGAAAAACTTTTTTTTATTGAAAGCACCAGGATGCGACTTTCTTCTCTTTGTGCAACTAAAAAAAGGCCAGCGTGCCACACAAAAAAACACTACACTAGGATGTGGGCTGTCGCAGGCCCTCTCCAGAAGAGAAGGCCCCCCACCATAAAGTACAGAAGGGGGAAAAAAAAGAGAGTGTCAGATAAACTGATCCCTACATAATAGGAAGATCCTACTATAGGATCAAGTATGAAAGGCACTTTCAGGGTGCCAGAGGAAGGATGGTAAGAGGCCGGAGGGAAGATGAATTTAAGAAAAGGGAGAGGCAGGCTGCCACTAAGTTGGCTGTATGTGTAGAGTGTAGAACACTCTCACAACCATTAGAGAGATGCAAAAAGGGGAAAAAAACACAACCAACGCCACCAGAAAGGTGTTCGGCGCCACGCCAGAAGAATTAGTGGTAGTAAGATAAATACATACAAACAATTACTTATTGCCAAAAGTACATTCTTTTATGCCGCTGTAACCGGGTGGTCAGAGATATAATAAAAAGTGAAACTTACTTCACCAGGGAGGGATCCCAAGAGATAAACTCAAGACACTCAAGAGATTCTCCTCCCCCGCCTGGGTCGCTTGTAGAATCGCAGGAGGAAACAGCAGACGAACAGAGTGGTCTTCTTAAAACTTTCTTTATTTTTAGAAAACAGGCAAGGTATGGCAAGCTCAGCACGTTTCGGGGTTACATATCCCCTTCATCAGGAGAATGTGATAACCAGTATGTTCCCGGTATTTAAAGCTGAAAAGATGGCGCCAAAAATTACACATACATGATGTCACTTCCGGTTTGCGTTCCAAGCTGGAGTGCAACTGGAAGTGGCAGGGAAAAGATAAACAAAAAGAGGGTATGACTAAAAAAATCTTACACATAATACACTACCACAATAAAATCCTATAGACAACATGGTTCGCTAATGTACAAGAGAAGGATAAAAGATAGATAAGGCACAATTGTACAGAGAAGGAGATCGGGAGACTACTGGTGGAGGTGAAATCACTCCCGGGGAGGAGTTTCATACATTAATGTCGGCTATAACAAAATTAATAAATAAGTATACACATAATAGAAAAAACATCCTATATGAACTTATATATGAGCGGGAGGGGATGCACATTTAGTATATTAAAGTATGGAACTCTCTATACAGCAGTCTTAGTCATGGGGCCGGTGCTTCCCTTGGGTGAGACGCAAGGGAGCAGTTCCAGTCCCAGGTGGAACGCATCACTGAAGAGCACAGGCATTGTGGAGCCCGCGATCATGTGGATTGGCATGTGATACACTCCTGGTCTCAGAGGAAGCGAACAGCTGAAAAGGATGGAGCGCAGGCGTGAAAAAGCCCGTGGTCATGTGATATATTAAATCGGTGGTACTGGGGACACCAATGAAATTATTGCACAAAAAATATATTCGGATCAAACATTATGTTATAATTGATTATTGTAATAATTAATATAAATAAAGGTTAAAGGTTCAGAATTAAGATATTTAAATTTCTCGGGGGATGAACCATTAGGGGAGACCTTTAATCAATTAACCAACTAGTTAATTGATAATCAATTAACTATTTATCTATTTATTCAACTATTTATACATGCACTTATTTATTTTTATATTTATGGCTATATTTACATTTATATTTATATTTATTTATCTTTTTTAGATATTTTTAGAGGAATATGTATATATATATATATATATATATATATATATATATATATATATATATATAAATCCGGAGATAGGCAGCAGCACGTCCAAAGGGCTTGGCGGGTGCAAAATCCTCAGAAGGACGGACAATCCTCCACACATATATAGATCCCAGAGAAGAGGCAGCACTCCTGAGTTGAATGGTGATGACCCAATTTATTCCAAGGCAACGTTTCAGCCTACTCCATGAGGCCTTTGTCAAGCAATACAACAGTGCCACAAGCAAACTTATATGGTCATACAATAAATCATGTGATGTGGGCGTTACAAGGTGACATCATCAAATCATGTGATGTGGGTGTTACAAAGTGACATCATCAAATCATGTGATGTGGGCGTTACAAAGTGACATCATCAAATCATGTGATATATATGATATCTGAACAGTGGCGATCGCCAGTACTGTTCACATTTTAATTATATTCCACTTTGGTGATATTTGTGTTTACACAATCCACGTGTACACCAACCTTTTGGGTCACTTTGTTATTTATGAATATTTTTTGCTATACAGATGGACATACTATTCCTATGTATATGTATACTCGATCACATGATTTGATGATGTCACTTTGTAACGCCCTGTGGTGGTCTGTTGCCCAGCTCCCCTTTCCAGGGGTGAAAAGGCAGGGGGATTAGTCAGATATCTACCGCAAGGAGACCTCAGGAGCCCGAAGTGCAGTTACACTGGCATCCTGCCAGCTTTATTTCACAGGTTGAACAAAACACAAATCATAAACAGAACACCTAGCCTTGTCCAGGCTCTAACTAAACAATAGTTCCCTCTCTAGGACGTGGCTGTGCTAACCTCAGCCCACGCAAAATAACCACACATTCTGAACAGCAACCTGTGATACTTGCAGTTTTCCGGCTCTGGCCCTTCAGAGGTTCCTCAGTGAGATGTGGCTTCTCCAGCTCCTGGGGAGTTCTGAGCAAACCTTTTTGCCAGCCCAGTTATCTAGCAACTCCCCATGTGCAGCTCATCAGGACCCAGGCTTAGGTTTTTAACCCTTTCCCTAAAACCTTCTGTAATACCCTGCAATACCCAGAAATGATTTCACTCGCTTCTTGTTTAAGGGTCTAGGCCAGTTTTGTATTGCTTCCGTTTTGTTTAGCTGGGGTTTGATCAGACCACGCCCAATGGTGTATCCCAAATACTTGGCTTCTTCCAAGCCGATGGCACACTTTTTTGGGTTTGCAGTGAGGCCTGCCTGTCTCAGTGAATCTACAACCGCCTGCACTTTTTGTAGATGGGACTCCCAGTCGCTACTGTAGATTATTACATCATCCAGATACGCTGATGTATAACTAATATGTGGCCTTAGGACCCTATCCATCATACGCTGAAATGTCGCTGGGGCCCCATGGAGTCCAAATGGCAACCTAGTGTACTGGAAATGACCCCTGGGTGCGGAAAAAGCAGTCTTTTCCTTGGCGCTTTCAGTTAGCGGAATTTGCCAGTACCCTTTTGTCAAATCTAGTGTTGCTAAGTACCGAGCATTACCCAACTTGTCTATTAGCTCATCTACTCTCGCCATTGGGTAGGCGTCAAACTTCGAGACCGAGTTTAACTGGCGATAGTCATTACAGAACCTGATGGTCCCATCGGGTTTGGGAATTAAAACGATGGGGCTGGACCACTCACTTACGGACTCTTCTATTACCCCTAGGTCTAACATCTTATTAATCTCTTGCGTAATGACCTCGCGCCTTGCTTCGGGGACCCGGTAGGGCTTAATCTTCACCTTAACCCTGGGTTCTGTGACTATATCATGTTTTATCACATGAGTAAGGCCAGGCAGTTCCGAGAAGAAATCTTTATTCCTCATTATGAATTCCTGCGACTCCTGTTTTTGATGGGGAAACAGGGACTCTGCAATTCTAACCTCGGGTACAGTGTAGCTTGGTGGTACTGAGTTTACCACCAAAGCTTCCCTATCTTTCCAGGGCTTTATCAGGTTAATATGATAGTTCTGTTCAGGTTTTCTCTTCCCAGGCTGATGAACTAGATAGTTCACCTCGCTTATTTTTTTAATAATGGTGAAGGGCCCTTGCCATTTTGCTAAGAATTTGCTCTCTACGGTGGGTATTAACACGAGCACCCGGTCCCCTGGACTAAAATGACGCAGTTTTGCCCCTCGGTTATATATTCTACTTTGGGCCTGCTGAGCTTGCTGCATATGTTCTCGAACCAAGGGCATGACTGCCTTGATCCGGTCCTGCATCATCGATACATGCTCAATTACACTGCGGTAGGGGGTCGATTCTTGCTCCCATGTTTCTTTAGCTACGTCGAGTAGCCCTCGGGGCTGCCTACCATACAGAAGTTCAAAGGGTGAAAACCCCGTAGATGATTGTGGTACTTCTCGTATGGCGAACATTAAATAAGGAAGTAGGCAATCCCAGTCCCTCCCATCCTTAGCAATTACTTTTCTCAACATGTTTTTAAGGGTTTTATTGAATCTTTCCACCAATCCATCCGTTTGTGGATGGTAGATGGAGGTTCGGATATGCTTCACCCTGAATAGCCGACACAATTCTTTGGTCACCCGGGACATAAATGGGGTGCCCTGATCCGTTAAGATCTCTTTAGGGATCCCAACCCTACTAAACACCTGGACCAGCTCCTTGGCTATGGTCTTTGCCGTCATGTTTCTTAATGGAATAGCTTCTGGATATCGGTGGCGTAGTCTAGGATCACCAGTATGTACTGATGTCCCCGAGCTGATTTCACAATAGGGCCTACCAGATCCATAGCTATTCGTTCAAATGGCACTTCTACAATGGGCAAGGGTACCAGTGGGCTTCTAAAGTTAGGGGACGGAGCTGTGTATTGGCACTCCGGACAAGACGCACAGTAATCCCGTACCTCTTCTACTAGCCCTGGCCAAAAGAAACGCATTAAAATTCGTTATTTTGTTTTTTCCATCCCAAGGTGTCCCCCCAACAAATGACTGTGGGCTAGATCCAAGACAGTCTTCCGAAATGGCTTGGGAACTATCAGTTGTTCAACGATGTCTTCACCTTGCTTGACCATCTGATACAGCAAGTTATTTTGCATCGCCATATGGGGATAAGCAAGCGTGTCACCTGGGTAAACCAGTACTCCATTTATTATTTTTACATTTTTCTGGGCCCGAACCAAAGTAGGGTCATTCAGCTGCGCTGTGGCAAAATTGTCGTGTGAAACCTTTATATCCGCTAAGACATTGTCAACCCTCTCCTCTGGCTCCCCGGACATTACATCAAAAGGGAAAACAGCCCCATTAGGAGACGACAGAACCTCCTTAAGAGGCTCAGGCTCTGTGCCCCTTTTTTCCCACAATTCCCAGAAAAAAGGAAAATCCCTCCCCAGTATTACATCATACAAGAGAGTTGGCATTACCACTACCTGACAGGTTACCCGTTTGAGCACAGTTCCTATGGTAACCAGCGCTGTATTATACTTGCGAGTGTCTCCATGAATACAGGTGACCCCTACTGTTTGGGTATGAAAGCTATCGGAGTTTACCAAACTGGCTTTGACTAATGTGATCATACTGCCAGTATCAAGGAGAGCCTGCACCTCTCTCCCTTCTACGGACACCGGACACAGATGTTTATCAACCTTTTCAGGGGTCTCAGTAGAACAAACCACTTTGGCAAACAGCGATTTCATGGTTGGCATAGTACTCATATCACACTGCATGGGTTCAGAGTTTAACGGGCAGTTAGCCGCAATATGTCCTGGTCCCCTACACCGGAAGCATTTGATAGGTTCTGGTCTAAATAAATCAGTCTTGGCCCTCTCGGTGCGTTCTGGCCAGACTTCAGCTTTGGACCTTGTATCCCTTTTAGGGGCCGCACCCTCGCAGGAGCACCCCCTGCCGACCACTTTCCTGTGTCAGGTGGGGCTTCCGTATCAGGTCCTCCGCCGCCGCATATCTTTCCACCAGAGAGACCAACTCATCTGCGCTGTTAGGGTCACCGTGGGTAACCCACTTGCATAATTCTGGTGGAAGAGCTCTAAGATATCTGTCCACTACCACACGCTGGACAACCTCTGGAGCTGATAGAACATCTGGTTGTAACCACTTTTTGGTTAAGTGTATTAGGTCGTACATTTGGGAGCGAGCCGGTTTGTCTGCCTGAAACACCCAATGGTGCACTCTTTGGGCCCGAACTGACAAAGTGACTCCCAAACGGGCCAAAATCTCGGCTTTCAGCTTACAGTAATCCTGAGCGTCAGCAGGATCCAAATCATAATAAGACTTCTGAGCCTCTCCACTCAGAAAGGGGGCTATCAACCCTGCCCACTGTTCTGGTGGCCACCTTTCACGCTCCGCAGTGCGCTCAAAGGTCATCAAGTAAGCCTCCACATCATCCGTGGCAGCCATCTTTTGTAGGTAGTTCCCAGCACATATGTCCTTTTTTCCCATGAGGCCACTTTCAGTCAACCCAGGGGTCTGCTCTGCAAAGCGCTGCACCACCTCAGTCAAAGCAACCCGATCTTTGTTTTGCATCTCGGTTAGAGCGGTAAGTTGCATGGCCATAGACCGCGTCAGATCCTCTGTCTGCCGGTTTGCTTCTTGCTGCACTTTGGTTGCATGTTGCTGGGCTGCAGTGGCTTGCAGCAAAGCTTTTAAAATATCCTCCATGCCAGGAGTCTCTCTGGGCAGCAATGTAGCAGGTTTTACCCAGGACATAAACCGGTTATCAAGTCCCAGAAACCAAAAAGTAGGCGGCCATTACCCTTAGCAACCGGCTGCCCAGCCACCAGTCCACTTTAAACCCACACAGTTTTTTTGTAATATAGCAGTATTCAGCAGCAACCTGCTCCAGCGATCAAACAGGCTTCTGTTCCTTTAAGTTCGCACCCAGCAACAACACTGCAGTATCCAGCTTTTCTGAGGTGTCGTTGCCCGCATCCTCCACCAACTGTGGTGGTCTGTTGCCCAGCTCCCCTTTCCAGGGGTGAAAAGGCAGGGGGATTAGTCAGATATCTACCGCAAGGAGACCTCAGGAGCCCGAAGTGCAGTTACACTGGCATCCTGCCAGCTTTATTTCACAGGTTGAACAAAACACAAATCATAAACAGAACACCTAGCCTTGTCCAGGCTCTAACTAAACAACAGTTCCCTTTCTAGGACGTGGCTGTGCTAACCTCAGCCCACGCAAAATAACCACACAGTCTGAACAGCAACCTGTGATACTTGCAGTTTTCCGGCTCTGGCCCTTCAGAGGTTCCTCAGTGAGATGTGGCTTCTCCAGCTCCTGGGGAGTTCTGAGCAAACCTTTTTGCCAGCCCAGTTATCTAGCAACTCCCCATGTGCAGCTCATCAGGACCCAGGCTTAGGTTTTTAACCCTTTCCCTAAATAGCTTTCTTCAGCCCATGCTAGGAACCTGGGAGACACAAATACACCCTCAATTACCTCACCCTGTGAGACACCACATGCCCATATCACATGATTTGATGATGTCACTTTGTAACGCCCACATCACATGATTTGATGATGTCACTTTGTAATGCCCACATCACATGATTTGATGATGTCACCTTGTAACGCCCACATCACATGATTTATTGTATGACTTTAAAAGTTTGCTTGCGGCACTGTTCTATTGCTTGACAAAGGCCTCATGGAGTAGGAGTGCTGCCTCTTCTCTGGGATATATATATATATATATATATATATATATATATACAACTCCAACAAATTGGCGCAGCACTCCTTAGGTAAAGTGAACAAAATAGTGTTTATTCACACATGTTTAACACAGCAACGTTTCAGCTCTCTCACAGAGCCATTTTCAAGCCAAGTCTTGGCTTGAAAATGGCTCTGTGAGAGAGCTGAAACGTTGCTGTGTTAAACATGTGTGAATAAACACTATTTTGTTCACTTTACCTAAGGAGTGCTGCGCCAATTTGTTGGAGTTGTAAAGAGACCCCGCAACCAGGGGCGGACGCGTGCACCATTGGATCATTTACACTGGAGGAGTGCTGCCTGATTTTGGCTTTTATATATATTGTGGGGATTCGCTCTGGTAGATAGGACCAGCGGGTGCAGTACAGAGGCAACGTTCAAGCTTGTAAATTAAATGTCCGTGTTTTATTCACACAACAAAAAGAGCATCACAAAAACAGGTGGCTTGGTGTTTGTTCACACACACCAAAGTCCATAAACGGAAGAGTCACCTTAGCTCCTTGGTGTTAGCAAGTCCATAGACAGGCTTTTTCAGGCAGCCTGTTCGGTTTCACAGGGGTCTGAGCCCTCCAGCTTGGCTCCAGCCGCAGGTCCCAAAAAGCAGCCCTCAGCTCCCAGCACTATTAGCAGCTCCAGGACAATCACACACCCAGACACAGCTGATGGCTGTGTTTTATACCCAGCCGAAAACATGGACTGGACCGTGGGGAGCAGCCACCCACCCTACTCTTTAGCTGCTCCCAGTAAGAGCCGGCCCGGATCGGCTTTGCAGCCATGCTATTTAACAGAGCAGCACTAGCTGCTGCAGACCAAAAACCCCGGCTCTTACCTCACCGAGGCCAGCAACCTCGGTGACACGTACCTGCCATCGCATATGACACCTTGCACCTTACCACATACCCCCCCCCCTTTGTTCAACCCTGAGGGGGTGAACACACGTGAGGCAGTGGACGCGGGACAGGGCATCTGCGTTGCCCTGCAAGCGGCCTGCCCTGTGTTCCACGGAGAATTTGAAATTTTGAAGGGATAGGAACCACCTGGTGACCCGAGCATTCCTCTCCTTGGCCTGACTCATCCACTTGAGAGGGGAATGGTCGGTCACCAGACGGAACCTCCTCCCTAACAGGTAGTAGCGGAGAGATCTCGAGTGCCCACTTGATAGCCAGGCACTCCTCTCCACTATACTATATCTGGACTCGGCGGGACTGAGCTTACGGCTCAGGAAGACAACGGGATGTTCTTCCCCGTTGACCTCCTGCGACAGTACCGCACCGAGGCCTACCTCCGAGGCGCCGGTCTGTACGACAAACTCCTTGTTGAAGTCGGGTGTCACCAAAACCGGGACCCACACAGGGCCGACTTCAACGCGGAGAAAGCCTCCTCCGCCTTCTCACTCCAGCTAACCCTCCCAGACTTTCGCCCCTTCAACAGGTCTGTCAATGGCGCTGCTATTGTGGCAAAGTGGGGCACAAACCTCATGTAGTAACCTACAATCCCCAGGAACGACTTTACCTGCCTGGTGGTGACCGGTCGGGCCAGTTACGAATGGCCTCTACCTTAGTTACCTGAGGTTTGATGACTCCCGCCCAATTACATATCCCAGATATTTTGTCTCCTCTAACCCTATGGAGCACTTCTTTGGGTTAGCGGTCAGTCCGGCTTCCTCAGGGCATCCACTACCGCCTGCACCTTGGGTAAATGGCTTTCCCAGTCGGTGCTGTGGATGACTACATCATCTAAGTAGGCCGAGGCGCACCGACGATGTGGTCGCAGCACTATGTCCATTAACCTTGGAAAGTGGCGGGGCGCCATGCAGGCCAAAGGGTAACACCTTGTAGTGATACAGGCCCTGCGGGGTAACAAATGCGGTTTTTCCTTAGCCGACTCGTTAAGGGTACCTGCCAGTACCCTTTAGTGAGGTCCAGCACAGAAAAATAACGGGCTTGTCCTAAACTTTCAACAAGCTCGTCTACTCGGGACATGGGATACGCGCCAAACTTGGATACTTCATTTAACTTGCGAAAGTCGCTGCAGAACCGCAACGTCCCATCCGGCTTGGGTATTAGGACTATGGGACTGGCCCACTCACTTTTCGACTCCTCAATGACCTCGAGCTTCAACATTAACTGTACTTCCTCCGCGATGGCCCGTCGCCGAGCCTCGGGTACCCGGTATGGTTTTAACCGGATCTTGGCCTGAGGCTCAGTGACGATGTCATGTTGGATGAGAGACGTGCGGCCAGGGAGGTCCGAGAACACATCCGTGTTCCGACTGATGAACTCCCTGACTTCCTGAACTTGTTTGGAAGACAGGCTGTCTGCAATTTTTACCGTGGTTACGGCTTCACAGGCCTCGAACTGTGGGGCTGGACCCTTTTCACCTAGAAGCCCTGGCCGGGGGCTGTGATCGTCGGCCGCGTCCCTATCTTTCCACGGCTTAAGTAAATTCACGTGGTACACCTGCTCCGGCTTGCGCAGCCCTGGCTGGTGTACTTTGTAATTTACTTCCCCTACCTTCTCGATCACCTCATAGGGGCCCTGCCACCTAGCTAGGAATTTGCTGTCAAGGGTGGGTACCAGAACCAAAGCCCGATCTCCCGGATTGAAGTCCCGTACCCGAGCCTGACGATTGTACACCCTACTCTGGGCTTGTTGCGCTGCCTCCATATGCTCCCGGACCAAGGGCAACACCCTTTCCATTCGTTCCTGCATCTGGGCGACATACTCAATGACACTTTTGTGGGGGACAGGCTGTTGTTCCCATGCCTCCTTGGCGATATCCAACAGGCCCCGAGGGTGTCTGCCATAAAGCAGTTCGAAGGGCGAGAACCCAGTAGAGGCCTGGGGTACCTCTCGCACTGCGAACATGAGATAGGGCAGAAGCAGGTCCCAGTCCTTCCCATCTCTAGACACCACCCTCTTTAACATATTTTTTAGAGTTTGGTTAAACCTCTCAACAAGACCGTCTGTTTGCGGATGGTAAACGGACGTCCGTAACTGCTTTATACGCAACAATTTACACAGTTCCCTCATTACTTTGGACATAAAAGGGGTCCCCTGGTCTGTCAGAACCTCTTTTGGCAGGCCCACACGGGAAAACATCTCCATTAACTCTTTGGCAATGAGCCTAGCTGAGGTATGTCGCAGAGGCACCGCCTCCGGATACCGAGTGGCATAGTCGAGAACTACCAGAATGTGTTGGTGGCCCCTGGCAGACTTTGGTACAGGCCCAATTAAATCCATAGCGATTCGCTCAAACGGTACTTCAATAATTGGCAGAGGTACCAGAGGACTACGGAAATGAGGCTGGGGGCTAGTTATCTGACAGGTTGGACAGGACTTACAATAATTTTCTACCTCCTTGAACACACTGGGCCAATAAAACCGCTGCAGTATGCGGTCCTGGGTTTTCTGCCACCCCAGGTGTCCCCCAAGAACATGTTGGTGGGCAAGCTCCATGACAAGCTTGCGATATGCTGTGGGCACCACCAACTGTTCAACCGGTTCACCTCGGATTTGGTTCACCCGATACAACATATCCCGCAGAACAATAAATCGTGGGAACATTAACTCAGCCCCTGGTTTCTGGGGTTTACCATCAATTTCCAGCACATTCTCCCAGGCCCTGGTTAGGGTTTGGTCCCGGTGTTGTGCGGTCCCAAAATTTTCCCCGGAGACATTGAGGTCTGCCAACTCAGGTCCCGGTGGCAAGTCCTCCGTGTCTCCCACCATTACACTCAGTGGGGTTGTCTCCCTCTACCGCTGGAGCAGTGGTCACCCCTACCGCCGGCCCTTCAGACTCGGGCTCCCAGGGTTCTGGCCTTCCAGGGGTATCAGGCCACTCTACTAGGGTCACCCCTGTCTCGGGTCCCTCAGATACCTTTATTACCGGCCACAGCGCTCGGAAAACCGGGAAGTCCCTCCCAAGTATCAGTTCGTGTGGGAGTTTAGTAGCGACAGCCACCTCGTGGGTCCACCTACCAGCCGCGGTGGACAAAGTCACTAGTGCAGTGGGGTAGTCTTTCAGGTCTCCGTGGATGCACAGGACCCCGACTTTACGGCCAGTATACTCCGCAGGCCGTACAAGGGCAGCCCTTACCAGGGAGACTAGACTCCCGGAGTCCAGCAGAGCCACCGCCAGAGAGTCTCCCACCTCTACCTGACACAGGTGGTTATGGTCCTGCACCTCACGGGTGCCAGTTGCGCACAGCTTCCGTGCATACAGGGAGTGACGACCCCCGTAGTTCATATCCATCGGCTCATCCCGATGCGGACAGTCGGCCCGGATGTGGCCTGGCTCCTGACACCTCCAGCATACCACGGGAGGCGGATCCGCAGGGGGTACATGCCGTGCAGGTCTCTCTGTCGCCGGTCGTCGGAGCTGGGGTGGAGGCCTCCGGGTTTGACTTGCCCCTTCCCAGCAAGACTCCCTGCAGGTTTCTGGTGGCCTCGTAACGCTCCACCAGGTCGACCATCTCCAGGGCACTTACCGGAGACGCCTGGCCGACCCAGTGCTGGAGGGGATAAGGCAGGGCCCTCCAAAAGATGTCCGCCAACAGGCGATCCAACATGACAGTGGGACTCAGTAGATCGGGCTGCAGCCACTTTTGCAGCCTGTGCAGCAGATCGTAGTACTGCGGCCTAGCGGGCTCAGTCGCTTTAAAGTCCCACTGGTGGACTCTTTGAGCGCGGACCAGCACGCTCACCCCCAGTCTGGCCAGGATCTCTCCTTTCATGGTGTCATAATCGGCCGCTTGGTCGTCCGCCAAGTCGAAAACACCTGCTGGGGTCCGAAGCCAGGAACGGAGCGACCACCTCAGCCCACTGGTCGCGGGCAGCTTCTCCTCACGGCCACTTTTTCGAAGACTGCCAGGTAGGTCTCAGCATCGTCCTCGGGGTCATCTTGGGAATCGCCGCACGGACCGCTTCCGGGCATCATGGGCACGGTGAGAGGCTCCAGTCGCTTGCAACGCCATTACATGTTGCAACAGCAGCTGGTTTGTCTCCTGCTGCTGCTTGTTGGCCTCCCGCTGCTGTAAATTGGCCTCCACGAGAGCTTTTACAACTGCCTCCATTTTGTCAGGGTTCACGGGTTGAAACTTTGCCGGCTTGACATATGACATTAACTTTTGCTCAGCAAAACAAACAAAGTTCGGCGTTCACGCCAGCCTCACTGCGCATGCCCGCATCCGACACCAAATGTGGGGATTCGCTCTGGTAGATAGGACCAGCGGGTGCAGTACAGAGGCAACGTTCAAGCTTGTAAATTAAATGTCCGTGTTTTATTCACACAACAAAAAGAGCATCACAAAAACAGGTGGCTTGGTGTTTGTTCACACACACCAAAGTCCATAAACGGAAGAGTCACCTTAGCTCCTTGGTGTTAGCAAGTCCATAGACAGGCTTTTTCAGGCAGCCTGTTCGGTTTCACAGGGGTCTGAGCCCTCCAGCTTGGCTCCAGCCGCAGGTCCCAAAAAGCAGCCCTCAGCTCCCAGCACTATTAGCAGCTCCAGGACAATCACACACCCAGACACAGCTGATGGCTGTGTTTTATACCCAGCCGAAAACATGGACTGGACCGTGGGGAGCAGCCACCCACCCTACTCTTTAGCTGCTCCCAGTAAGAGCCGGCCCGGATCGGCTTTGCAGCCATGCTATTTAACAGAGCAGCACTAGCTGCTGCAGACCAAAAACCCCGGCTCTTACCTCACCGAGGCCAGCAACCTCGGTGACACGTACCTGCCATCGCATATGACACCTTGCACCTTACCACTATATATATATATATATATATATATATATATATATATATATTAATATATATATATGTTTTATTTTGCCCCTTATTACCATCTTTAGTTGGATTTATATTAATTATTACAATAATCAATTCTAACATAATTTATGATCCGAATATATTTATTTTTGCATTAATTTCATTGGTGTCCCCAGTACCACCGATTTAATATACATGACCATGGGCTTTTTCACGCCTGCGCTCCATCCTTTTCAGCTGTGCACTTCCTCTGAGACCGGGAGTGTATCACATGACAATCCACATGATCGCGGGCTCCACAATGCCTGTGCTCTTCAGTGATGCGTTCCACCCGGGATCGGAAGTGCTCCCTTGCGTCCCACCCAAGGGAAGCACCGGCCCCATGACTAAAACTGCTGTATAGAGAGTTCCATACTTTAATATACTAAATGTGCATCCCCTCCCACTCATATATGAGTTCATATAGGATGTTTCTTCTATTATGTGTATACTTATTTATTAATTTTGTTATAGCCGACATTAATGTATGAAACTCCTCCCCGGGAGTGATTTCATCTCTACCAGTAGTCTCCCGATCTCCTTCTCTGTACAATTGTGCCTTATCTATCTTTTATCCTTCTCTTGTACATTAGCGAACCATGTTGTCTATAGGATTTTATTGTGGTAGTGTATTATATATAAGATTTTTTAGTCATACCCTCTTTTTGTTTATCTTTTCCCTGCCACTTCCGGTTGCACTCCAGCTTGGAACGCAAACCGGAAGTGACATCATGTATGTGTAATTTTTGGCGCCATCCTTTCAGCTTTAAATACCGGGAACATACTGGTTATCACATTCTCCTGATGAAGGGGATATGTAACCCCGAAACGTGTTGAGCTTGCCATACCTTGCCTGTTTTCTAAAAATAAAGTTTTAAGAAGACCACTCTGTTCGTCTGCTGTTTCCTCCTGCGATCCTACAAGCGACCCAGGCGGGGGAGGAGAATCTCTTGAGTGTCTTGAGTTTATCTCTTGGGATCCCTCCCTGGTGAAGTAAGTTTCACTTCGTATTATATCTCTGACCAGCCGGTTACAGCGTATGAAAGAATGTACTTTTGGCATTAAGTAATTGTTTGTATGTATTTATCTTACTTACTACCACTAATCCTACTGGCGTGGCACCAAACACCTTTCTGGTGGCGTTGGTTGTGTTTTTTCCCCCGCTTTTTGCATCCCTCACCATAAACCATTCTCCAGCCTTCTGGACCAGAAAAACTTCTATCATCTTTTCGGGCCTATTAGGCAAAATGGACATCAAACAGTCATGTGTCCTTGCTTAGAACCTCCTGTTATGAGCAAGAATGGCCCACATGCTTAAGGATATGTCTGGCTGCAGCACCAGCTTCTATTAGAAATTGGGGTTGCCTATGCCTGAGAAAGCTGAAAGCGGAAAAATGCGGCATCATGTAAGCCACAGATACAAAAAAAAAAAAAAAGAAAGCTAAAAAAGAAAAGGTCAATACAAGATTATTTTCTTCATTCTTATTCTGAGATGTCACCCAGCTATTATAATGTCATAGCAATCAAATGGCTAAAACTGAACATAGCACAAAACCAATGCTTATTGCTAAAAACAAATTGAACTGCAACCTGGGAATGAGATTTGCATAATTTCTTGACACTCTCTTATAGATTTTTATTACTCTTCCGGCAGTCTGTGAGAAGATCTCCTAAAATATGTCTGTGCATGTGCTGTGTATGTGCCTATCATTCTTATTAGTGAGCAGTAAACGGCCAATGAGAGCCATTAGACTGTGCCGAGTCTGAGACTGATATATAACTTCTGAATGTAAAATGACTTCCATATTACCAATTACCAGCGGAAGAACCTTGTGCCATCCATCTTGTCTCTCTTTGTGAATCCCAGGCAGACATCTACATGGATTCACAAACCATGTGTTCTTAAGGTGAAGATACTAGAATTTACACTACATAAATTTATTTAATTTAATTGGGGTCATTTATCAAACTGTTATAAAGTAGAACTGGCTTAGTTGCCCATAGCAACTAATCATATTTCATCTTTAATTTTTGACAGCTCCTTTGGGAAATAAAAGGTGGAATCTGATTGGTTGCTATGGGCAACTAAGCCATTTCTACTTTACATAGAATAAACATTTTAAAGTGTACATAGAATTACAGTAACAAACTTACCCTTTCCCTTCAGAAATCGGGTCTATAAAGATGGCATCTGCTCCAGGGCAGAACTGGTGCCATAGCTACCGGGTTTCTGCTGTTTCACACAACAGACACCCGGGCTAATGTAGACACTTAATCCCTCAAATGCCTTGGTCAATTGTGATCATGGTGATCATGGTATCTGAGCCGGCTTTCCGCAGGAGCAATGCGCTCCCACGGCTTGAATGGCTCCCCACACGGCAATCAAGGAGAACCATTCATTCCTTGTGACAGCTTCGAACCCCCTGAAGGAATCAAGGCTACCACAGCAGCAGTTCCACTGGAAGCCTGTAGGTGGCAGGGCTCCATAGAAACCTAGCAGAAATGGTAATTTATTGCAGTGTATGGGGCAAGACCATAAGGGGACTTAAAATATGTGTAAAAAAGTTTTGTTTTTAAATATTAAAAAAAGAAAATTCAAATCATCCCCTTTCCCATAAAAAACATAAATAAATAAAAAATAAAGATCATTTGCACTGCCGCATCCCAAAATGCTCAAACTGTTTAAATAAAAATGTATTTATCCTGTACTGTGAATGCTGTAATAGAAAAAAAATATCTAAATTTGCCGATTTGCAATTTTTTCGGTCACTTTACATCCCAAATTTTTTTTTATAAAAAGTAATTAAAAAGACAATCACACTCCAAAATTGAAAACTACAGATCGTCCTGCAACAAATGAGCCCCCATACAGCAAAATCGACTTAAATATAAAAAAGTTATGGGGGATCAGAATAATGTGATGCAAAGTGAAATTCATTCTTTTTAAGTTTTTAGATTTTTTTTTATATAAGTATTAAAACACAAGAAATACTATACAAATGTGGTATCGCTGTAATTGTACTGACCCAGAGAATGAAGGGAACAGGTCAATTTTCCCACAAGATAATGCAGTAAAAACAAAATCCATAAAATTATGGCGGAATTGCGTATTTTTACAATTTTTTTTTCCAGTTTAAATGGTGCTATTAGAAAGTACAACTTGTCCTGCAAAAAACAAGTGAACTGAAAAATCAAATAGTTACGGCTCTGGGAAGGCAGGGCATAAAAAATGAAAGTGCAAATTTTTAAAGTTTTTGACCACCAGGAGCAACGTGAGAATGTAGCATGTAAGGGTACTTTCACACTAGCGTTTTTTTTTTCAGGTATTGAGTTCTGTCCTAGGGGCTCAATACCGGAAAAGAACTAATTGGTTTTATCCCAATGCATTCTGAATGGAGAGAAATCCATTCAGGATGCATCAGGATGCATCAGTTCAGTCACTGTCAGGCGTTTTGGATGGAGGAAATACCGCAGCATGCTGCGGTATTATAGCCGTCCAAAATGACAGATCAGTTGCCGGAATGCCGGATCCGGCATTAATTTACATTGAAATGTATTAGTGCCGGATCCAGCATTAAAAATACCGCAATGACGTATCCACCATACTGGTCTGCGTATGTGCAGACCTTTAAAAATGTGAAAAAAAAAATACCGGATCCGTTTTGCCTGATGACACCGGAAAAACGGATCCGGTATTGCAATGCATTTTTCTGACTGATCAGGCATTTTTCAGACCTGATCAGTCTGAAAAATGGCAGGCAGTTAAGGCAACGGAACTGCTTGCCGGATCACACTGCCGTAAGTGTGAAAGTTCCCTAAACATTCTAAGCCCTGGACCACAGGGGATATGAGCATTAACGCTTTCAGTGGTCTAGATAACCAAGGACTTTTGCATTGACCTCTTCACTAAGGTTTTCAAGTATAATTTAGGAAATTGAATGGAAATTTTAGCAAGACATTAAACGACAATTTTGTCACCACTGAATTGTAATACTGGATGGAGATATCATTTAGGCATGTCAAATTAAATATGGGTACTGGCTAACAGTACTGTGTGGGCATTGTATAAAATAATTATTTTGCATTGTATGGCTGTATAATACACAGGTAAAAGTGTATATGCAGCTGTCAAAAACGGCGAGGTAAGGCTACTTTCACACTCGCCTTTTGTGCACATCCGTCATGGACACATCCGTTCAGATAATATAACCGTCTGCATCCGTTAAGAACGGATCCATTTGTATTATCTTTAACATTGCCACAACGGATCCGTCTTGAACACCACTGAATGTCAATGGAGGACGGATCCTTTTTCTATTTTTGCCAGATTGTGTCAGAGAAAATGGATCCGTCCCCACTGACTCAGTTTCATCACATGGACACCAAAACGCTGCAAGCAGAGTTTTGATGTCCGTCTCCAAAGTGGAATGGAGACTGAACTGATGAAAACTGATGCATTCTGAACTGATCCTTTTCCATTCAGAATGCATTAGAATGCAAACTGATCCGTTTTGGACCGCTTGTGAGAGCCCTATACAGATATAACAAATGGAAAGCCAAAACGCGAGTGTGAAAGTAGACTAAGAAGTCAATATATTTGCTACCCATAGACTTAAGCTTTACTAAAGGTTTATAATAAGAAAGTGCTGCTTTGTCGACTTTTACAACCACTGGCCTATAAAATCAAAAGCTCAAAGTATCCACTTTCACCATCACAGGCCTCCTTCCAATAAAAGCTAATGAATAAGGCCATGCCCTCTGGTAAGAGCCGTCTGGCAGCACATGACGTCCCCATGGGTCCATATTATCCACATGGATCCTTTATGGAGGATTTTTTTGCTCCTCTAAAAGGACTACTATATCCAAAATACTGCATGTGATTGGGCAAGCCACAGTATTTTCTGTCAGAATCTTCACAGATAAGGAAGACTATGCAAAAGGTGGTCAATATTGCAATCTGTTCTAGTATTTGTATAATTCCACCCTACCATGTTAAAGATGTAACTTAGATTGTTTTTCACAGACATCTGTCTGCTTATATGTACAGGGGGAGTCAAAAGTCTAAGGACACCGTTTTATCTCAGAAACAAAAGAGAAAATGAAATATCTGAATATCCCAGCAAGTAATGGGTGAGGGAACCTATCTTTAAGGGTATGTCAGGAACACAGCCACCATCTTGATAGCTGCCATATTGGATCAAGGGCAATTTTTTCCAATAGGAAGGGGGTCATGAAGCATATCAAAGAAGACCAGAATTTTCTCCTGAACCAATTGCCGCAATCAGATTGTCAACATCTCTTGTGGTTCAAAAGTTATCAACATAGAAAGTTCAAAACTTTAAAGTTCAAATTTTTGTGTTCAGCACCAGGGACAAAACATGGAAGACATCAAATAGCTGTGCATCACAAGGAATTTTCCTGTCTGTTGTTTAATTGGCATATTCTGACACCCAGAATTGTTTTATGTTTCTGTCTACAGAGCAGAGTGAGGACTCTTTTTGTGACATCGTCTGTAGTTTTTATAGATTTTTCTGTTACGCATTTACACATTCACAGTATGGGATAAATATTGTACCTATTTTGATAGTTTGAATATATATATATCATATTTAATTTCTATACTCCGATACTCTACTCATTTAGCCCATATGAGTAGAGTATCTAAGCATCCCCCTTTTACACTGTTAGGCAGAGGCTTCCACCTAGCAGTGATCCCGTTGACGTCACCAGCACTAATGGGCAGTCTATAGCGAGGCCCTAGGCTGTTTTATCATTCCCATACAGAGACCCAGTACGTCACCGAATCTAAAGAAAATGCCCTTGCACAATACAGCGCAGGGCAAGGAGGAGCATCAAAGCATGAAATGCTGAATGAGGGAATAAGTAGTTATGTCCAGGTTTAGCCCTGAACCGGGACAACCCCTTTAACCTTCTCTATATAAACTAACTTACAGCAGGAAGGTTGAAGAAAAGAGGTCACAAGACTTCTCTTCCCTTTGATAACTCTCCACACAATCATATAATATGGCAGCTCCTCCTCCACAGTCTTAGAAGATCCAGTGATCATCACACCTGGTGTTCGACCTTTGATGCAAAACATAGGCAAGAAAAGCATTTTTTGGTTATACAAGTACCGCATTTTTCACTTTATAAGAAGCAGCTGGAAGAAGACAGAGGAGCGGCGGAGCGAAGAGCAGGAGAGGTAAGTGTCTTATTTTATTTGATCTGTGGCATGGGGGCTCATAAATGGCACTGGGGCTCATAGATGGCATGGGGGCTAATAAATGGCATGTGGGCTCATAATGGAGACTCATAAATGGCACTGGAGCTCATAATGGGGCAGATAAATGGCATGGGGGCTTATAAAAGGCATTGGGGGCTGATCTGAGGCATGGGAGGCTGATATGAGATCTGACTGAGGGTCTTATTAACATTGGTGGTCTGATTGGGGATGTCAGATAAGGTCTGATTAACATTGGGTGTCTGATTGCTGGCCTGACCTGAGGTCTAATGAAAAATATTTTTTTCTTATTGTCCTACTCTAAAACCTAGGTGCGTCTTATCATCAGGTGCATCTTATAAAGCGAAAAATACAGTACTTTTGCAGTTATAGCATGTCAATGGTATGTCCTGTTTTTGTCTGTATACACGGATGGGCACATTTATTAAGACCGGCGTTTTAGACATAAATATTTAGTTAGTACATTAGTATGGCACTGGCAGGAGTCGTCTGAGGACCTGTGCTGTACTGTTATATCACTCTGATTACATGGGCACCGTCATTGCAATTAGGAGCCAGACCATGGCTGTAATACACAACTGTAGAGATCAGAGGTAACTTTTATCATGGCAGGTTCACCCCTTAAATGTCACAGTAAGGCCTCTTTCACATCTGCGTTTTAACTTTCTGTCCTCGAGTTCCGTCCTCGGGGCTCTAGGACGGAAAGATATCAGGATTACCCCAATGCATTCTGAATGGAGAAAAATCCGTTCAGGATGCATCAGGATGTCTTTAGTTCAGTACCCAAATGTTTTTTTTGGCCGTAGCAATATATACAAAGCATGCTGCGGATTTTCCACCATCTGTGCGGCTCCGGGGGCGCTCCACAATGACGTCACAGCGCCCCTACGTTGCATGGATCACCATGCGACGTAGGGGCACTGTGACGTCATTATGGAGCGCCCCGGGAGCCGCACAGACGGTAAGTAGCTTCTTTACTGCTCCACACTACTTTTCCATGGCAGCCAGGACTTTAGTAGCGTCCTGGCTGCCATGGTAACACTGAAAGCATTTTATCTTCAAATGCTTTCAGGTGTGTTGAGTTGTGATGGATCCGGCGGACATTTCCGGCAACGGAAGTGCACGCCGGATCTTCACAATGCTAGTGTGAAAGAGGCCTAAGGAGGTTGCCACATCAAGTCCCCTAGTGGGGCAAATGAATAAATGAAATAAAAACCTTTTTCACTAGAATATCATAAAATATATATTTGCTATTGCTTCCTCAACATATAAATAAAAAGGTTAGGGGTCCTGAAATGGAGAAACACAATAATGATGTTTTCTATAAGTTCTAAATCATAAAAAAAAATAAAAAATATAGTGCCTTGTAAAAGTATTCACCCCCCTTGACTTTTTTCGTTTTTTGGTGCCTCACAACCTGGAATTAACATAGATTGTTTGAGGATTTGCATCATTTAATTTACAGAACATGCCCCCGACTTTGAAGATGTTTTTTTTTTTTTTTTTCATTGTGAAGCAAACAACAAATAGGACAAAATAACAGAAAAAGTCAATGTGCATAACTATTAAACCCCCCTAAAGTCAATACTTTGTAGAGCCACCTTTTGAGGCAATCACAGCTCCAAGTTGCTGTGGATAAGTCTCTATGAACTTGCCACACCTTACCACTGGGATTTTTGCCTATTCCTCCTTGCAAAACTGCTCCAGCTCCTTCAAGTTGGATGGTTTGTGCTTGTGAACAGCAATCTTTTAGTCTAAGGCTTTGACTAGGCCATTCCAACATATTTACATGTTTCCCCTTAAACTACTCAAGTGTTGCTTTAGCAGTGTGTTTGGGGTCATTGTCCTGCTGGAAGGTGAACTTCCGTCCAAGCCTCAAATCACACACAGAATGGTACAGGTTTTGCTCAAGAATATCCCTGTATTTATCAGTATCCATCTTTCCCTAAACTCTGACCAGTTTCCCAGTCCCAGCTGCTGAAAAACATCCCCACAGCATGATGCTGCCACCGCCATGTTGATGTTGTTCTTTGGGTGATGTGATGTGTTGGGTTTGTGCAAGACAGTTTTTTTTTTGATGGCCGAAAAGTTCAATTTTAGTCTCATCAGACCAGAGCAACTTCCTCCGTACATTTTGGGAGTCTCCCACATGCCTTTTCGCAAACTCACAACCTGCCTTTTTTTTTTTAGCTAAAAGTAATGGCTTTCTTCTGGCCACTCTCCCATAAAGGTCATCTCTATGGAGCGTGCGGCTTATTGTCGTCCTATGTACATATACTCCAATCTCTGTTGTGGAACTCTACATCTCCTCCAGGGTTACCTTAGGTCTCTGTGCTGCCCCTCTGATTAATGCCCTCCTTGCCCGGTCAGTGAGTTTTGGTGGGCGGCCGTCTCTTGGTAGATTTGCTGTTGTGCCATGTTCTTTCCATTTGGTTATGATAGATTTGATGGTGCTCCTGTGGATCTTCAAAGATTTGGATATTTTTTTATAGCCTAACCCTGACTTGTACTTCTCAACAACATTGTCCCTTACTTGTTTGTAGAGTTCCTTGGTCTTTATGGCAGTGTTTGGTTAGTGATGCCTCTCGCTTAGGTGTTGCAGCCTCGGGGGCCTTACAAAAAAGGTGCGTATATGTAGTGACAGATCATGTGACACTTTTTATGGGCTTCCTAACAAAGAGGGTAAATACATACGCACTTGCCAATTATCTATTTTCTATTTTTAAACAATAGTTTTATTTTTATAATTTTTTCATTTCACTTCACCAACTTAGACTATTGTATTCTGACCCATCACATAAAATTCTGATTACCAAAACATTGAACTTAAGGCTGTAATGTAACAAAATATGAAGTCAAGGGGGGTAAATACTTTTGCAAGGAACTGTATGACATCATTTATCTCAATCTTTAGAGTAAAATAAAAAGGGAAGGGGGCACAGTTACCTTGACTTAAAGCAGCGTTTCTTAAATAGTGGGGGGCGCGAAGCTCCGTAAAGGGGGGCTCCAGGTGACAGGAGATAAACGCTTCCACTGTGGAAGCGTTCATCTCCATTGTGATCTGTATCGCCGTCCTCTGGACAGCGATACAGATCGCTGTGCTGTGCGGCAGGGGAGGGAGAGGCGTCTCCCTCCCCTACTCCTCTCATAGGCTGCGGGCCTTGTGCCGGCAGCCTATCAGAGCAGTTCAGGCGGCGCGATGACGTCATCGCGCCGCCTGAGCAGAGTGCAGAGCGGGACACAGGCCGGAAGAGGCCTGCATCCAGCGCTTCCAGGGAGGTAAGTATTGGGTGGGTGGGGGGACCCTGGACCCTATTGGGGGGGGGGGAGCCTGCATATAATTTGGGGGGGGGGGAGAGAGTCTGCACATGATTTGGGGGGGAGGGGGGGTTAATGGCCCTCACCTGTGGGGAGATTGGTGTACTTATAACAATTTTATAGACAAATGATACTATTTACAGTCGCGCGGGGGGCGTGAAATGTTTTCTTCTTCCAAGGGGGGGCATGACAGAAAATAATTGAGAAGCACTGACTTAAAGTAAGGAGACCGCTGCCCAGTTGACTTCAAGCCTGACTGGAAAAAAGCGCTGACAGAGGATAAAAGAACGTTTTTCATACTTCTGCTTCATCTAAATGCAGTAAGAAAATCATCATTAGAAACTCACTGCCGGCTACTTGAAGGTACTGCTGGCGGTTTGGGATGGATTTTGCCGCTGACAGGATCCCTTTAAAAAAAAAAAAAACTTTGGCCAAACACATGCAACACAGCACAGAAAGAAATGGTAGGCAATTTTAAATATTAACAATGATCAGTATACACACAATGGTTGTTAATGGTCCCACATCCAAAATAATGTGCACCTGCAGCACAGTACTTTGGGCATTAAAAATGACCTGCAACCTTTCTTAAAATATCTTTTAACAGCTACAACATTCTCTGTGTAATAAGAAATCTGGAACAATTATTCTTATGACTCTATACTGTGCTTTCCCTTTAATATTAAATATTAAATATGTTTTTCATACTTCTGCTTCATCTGAATGCAGTAAGAAAATCATCATTAGAAACTCACTGCCGGCTACTTGAAGGTACTGCTGGCGGTTTGGGATGGCTTTTGTTGCTGACAAGTTCCCTTAAACCCATTCGCTTCCAGCGCCGTACATGTACGGCGCTAGAGGGATGTGCGAACATGACGCCCGCTTGCACGTGCAGAAGGTGTCATGGCTGGCAGATCTCTGCTGTTTCATACAGCAGAGACCTGCAGCTACTTACCGTTACAGGCAATAATACTGATCGCTGTAAGTAAATGCTTTAGATGCCATGATCAATTGAGATCACGGCACCTAAATGCACAAAACCTTGTAGCTCGCGCTTTCAGGCTTACCTACCAATGCCAAGATAAGAGAAGAGCAAAGTTAACTTTCAATGGCATTTAAAAAATCCCTGATAGACCAAAATGGAAAATTAAAAACACAATGTATAAGATCATATATGAGCCACAATATGATCACAAAAAAATTTAAAACTATATAAAAAAAAATTTATATAAAAGTTTAAATCATCCCCTTTCCGTAAAATAAAAAAATACCTAAATAACAATAAATATAAACATCATGGGTATCATCGCGACCGAAAACACCCATACTATTAAAATAAAAAAGAAAATTCCAATACGGCGAATGGCGTAATGGAAAAATAGCCGATTTGCCATTTTTCATTGCTTTTCTTACCCCAAAAATGTAATAAAATGTGATCAAAAACTCATGCACACTCCTAAATTGTATCAATAAAAACTACAGATTGTTCCGCAAAAAATTAGCCCCCAAACAGCTCAGTAGATATAAGTATAAAAAAAGTTATGGTGGTCAGCATATAGTGATTTAAAGTTTACATTTATTTTTACACTATTTAAACATAAAGAAAACTATACATATGGGGTATCATTGTAATTGTATAACAAAAACTGAAAAGGGGGGTGGGTTACCTTTAAAACATAACTTTTAATGATACGTAAAACGCCCATAAGTTAATCAATTGCCGTGTGCAATTGTAGGTGAACAGGGTACTGTTACCCCAATCCAGATGGGTTTGTAGTCTCTGGGGGTGGGGGATAGGTTGGGAGGGGTGGGGGGTGCTGGGTCCCTGCCCCCACTGTACACCCTAGCTCTAGGTCCCTTATCCTAAACACCGCACACCTCCTTTGCCGTCCCTGTATACTTCCCTAATCAGTGCAATGACTGCCCAGCTTCGTCCTGAAGGGGAAGGGAAGAGGGGGAGGAGGGACCCTAAATCACAGACGCACCTAAAGTCAGGTGTTGTGTACCCAGAGCCCTGGGACGCAACCACACTGACACAATACCTAAAAAGAATACAGTGCGTCCTGCATATCCAATAGGTCAGGCGTCACGATTCATGCAAACACCTATGTTCAACTCTATGGATGATTGCTTGAAACTACACCTAATATACACAATGCATAACCCGACGCGTTTCTCTGGTCTTGCCAGTTCATCAGGAGTCAATAACACAAAAAAGCATGCAGGACCAATGACGATTAATGTCTTGGTATTCAATATCTGAATGTCAGCCAGCAACCACACACTGTATTGGCGATGGACCAGTATGCCAAATCTACAGCGGGTGGTTACAGACAGAAAAAGTTACACTTATCTTAAGAAAGGCAGTCTATGTACATGTTCCCAAGATTGCACGCCGAGCAGTCTGATTCTCATTGACCTGACGGCTGGACTCCGCGTATGGCAGCACCACTCCAACAGCCGTCATGGCCTCACTATTTAAAGGCCGCCCGCGTGATCAGACCGCCCATAGTTCCGATCACATGACCCGTCACATGGCCATACACGTCATGGTCACGTGGGGTGTCATGTGATCGCAGGTCCTGCCACCACAACATGATGGAACTAAGTATGCAGAGAGGCTGTCAAATAAGGGGCGGGCAAGAAATGTTCAAACTCCGTCCACCTCTCCCACATACAAAGAATGTCCTACAGGAGTATATGGTTTTAACCCCGCAGAACTTGAGCGATCAACGTCTTGTGCAGGGGTTAAACTACAGGGCAATGTTCCCTCGTACTATTTAAACTGTGATATTAGATCCATATACAGGGGCAACTGTTCGACACTGGGTAGTGACAGAACAGCTGCCCAGAGTATTTACAGCCAGTGGAGGATTCACAGGTAATGAGTGGAGGTGGTTGGCAGAGTCCCCGCCATAGGGGTTGGGGACTTAGCAGAGGCATTCACTAGTCAGGATGAATTTAAGAAACATCCAATTAAATGTATCTCTGTAACCAGATGGACAAAGTAAAAGTGAATCTATTTGGGAGCTACGCAGGAGGGTTTATTACATGAAATAGCCAAATGATAGCTGTTCATTCAAACCCCTCGGTTGGACACTTTTTAATTCAAAAATCCACCAAATCTCTCTTTGGAGGATTTTTCGATTCCAGTCTCCCCCTCAATGGAGGTGGGACTACCTCAATGCCCATAAACCGGATCTGTGAGTAGTCCCCTCCATGGGTGGATATCATAAGGCGTGCCAAGGGGGTATATTTTGCTTGACGAAAGTCCCCCAGATTTTCACCTATCCTCCTGCGCAGCTCCCGTCCTGGGGGTCGGTGAACTCCTTCTCACAACTGGTAGATACACTCAATGTTAATAACCTGGGTCTGCGGTTCACACATAAAACATCCATACAGTCCCTGCTGTTTCTGGATATTCATATTGTCAGAGGACCAGAGGGGAAATTTGCACGGAAACATTTAGAAAACCAACGGCTACTAACTCCCTCCTTGATTGGGGGAGATACCATCCGGAGCCACTCAAACGAGGATCCCCACGGGACAATACCTCCGCATGAGGAGGAATTGTTCCACTATCCGGCAATTTAAGGAACAGGCAGGGGATCTCCGCGAGAGGTTCCTGGCAAAGGGCTTTCCGGACTATGTGCTGAGAAAGGCGTATCAAAGAGCACTAACCTCTGACTGCACAGGTCATATACTATTTATATTAGTTAGTGGTGGTGTCAGTCTTTATAGCTTTGCTATCTGATCCAAGTAGATATTGTAAGAAATGAGTTACTTGTACTAAACATGCACTACCAGGTATACAGTAAGAGATGCATCAAAAGTAGTACATACAGATCATGAGATCTACCACACTCAGGGCAGGTTATGCCAACACTCCATCTGGTTTTGGAAACTAGCAAACTCTAGCTAACAGTAGAGTTGAGCGAACACCTGGAAGTTGGGGTTCGCCGGGTTCGGCCGAACTTCATAGTAAAGTTCGAGTTCGGGACTGGAACTTGACCCTGGACCCGAACCCCATTGAAGTCAATGGCGACCCAAACTTTGGGGCACTAAAATGGCTCTAAAAGAGTCATGGAAAGGGCTAGAGGGATGCAAAAGGCATCAATATGTGGGCAAGAGCATGACAAGTGCCCTGCAAACAAATGTGGATAGGGACATTACTTAAAATTAAATAAAATAAAAAATTATAATCTTGAACTAGAAGGAGGAGGTCCATATGGAGTAGGTGGTTGTGGAAGAGGTGGACGTGGCGGTGTAGGTGGAAGTGGTGGTGGAGGAGGTAGTCGCCAACAACACTGTCTTTTGATTTTGACTTTTTTTTTTTTTTTACATTTGGGTAGACCCTAAAACATTGGGAAATATAGAAAATAAAACAAAGAGAAAGTGCACTGGAGTATAACAAAGGCTGAGTGAGGCCGGTATACATGTCTATTCTGCACAAGGTACGGACAAGTCCTGTGGGATCCATGCCTGGTTCATTTTAATGAACATGAGCTTGTCCACATTGGCTGTGGACAGGAGGCTCCGCTTGTCTGTGATAATGCCCCCTGCCGTGCTAAACACACGTTCAGACGATACACTGGCTGCAGGGCAGGCCAGCACCTCCAAGGCGTAAAGGGCAAGCTCAGACCATGTGCCCAATTTGGAGACCCAGAAGTTGAATGGGGCAGACCCATCAGTCAGAATGTGTAGGCGTGTGGACACATTCTGTTCCACCATGTTGCTTAAATGCTGCCTCTTGATAAGGCGTTCCATATCAGCTGGTGGTGCTGGTTCTTGTGGCGTGTTGACAATACTTTTCCCTGCCTTCTGAGGTGCTGGCGGTGCCCCAGCTGCATTGGTGACTTCATTCTCCTCCTCTGCCTTCGCCTTGTGCTTTCACTGAGGCCTCGGTGTCAGGTGGGAATGCCATCAGCAGCGCGTCTATTAGCATGCGTTTGTAAGGGGTATAGATCATCCAACAATGTAAACAGAATATATTTCCCAGTCAATTATGCAGTACAGGGGTAGTTTGAAAGAAAAAGGGGTATAGATCACCCAACAATCTAAACGCCACCGAATTTACAGAATAAATTACCCAGTCAGATATGCAGGGCAGGGTAGTTTGAAAGAAAAAGGGGTCATTTTGGATTATTTTGAAAGTGTGTAGAAGCCACGCGTGGCCCCTACGCTGCAGATTTATCATGGAGACATCATGGAGATTTTACAGCATATAACTACAGCCCCCAACAATGTAAAGCCGCGAATTTACAGAATATATTTCCCAGTCAGGTATGCAGTGCAGCGGAACACACCCTCCAAGCCACTTGTGAATGACTGGTCTGATAACCGTGGAAATTTCAACCCACAATCTAAGAGCTGTATTTACTGATTAAATTTCACCCTCAGAAATGCAGCGCAGGCCGCAAATGTACTTTATGGCAAAAAATAAGTGATTTTTTTCACCAACAATGTCACAGTAGTATTTACTGGTTATATTGCACACTCAGAAATGCAGTACAGGCCACAAATGTACTTTATGGCAAAAAATAAGTGATTTTTTTCATCAACAATGTCACAGTTGAATTTACTGGTTATTAGAGTTGAGCGAACATCTGGATGTTCGGGTTCGAGAAGTTCGGCCTAACTTCCAGAAAATGTTCGGGTTCGGGATCTGAACTCGAGCCGAACTTCATCCCGAACCCGAACCCCATTGAGGTCAATGGGGACCCGAACTTTTGGGCACTAAAATGGCTGTAAAATAGTCCAGGAAAGGGCTGCAAAAGGCAGCAAAATGTAGGTAAATGCCCTGCAGACAAATGTGGATAGGGAAATGAATTAAAATAAAATAAAATAAATAAAAATTAACCAATATCAATTGGAGAGAGGTCCCATAGCAGAGAATCAGGCTTCAAGTCACCCACCAATGGAAAAGGTCACTTTTTGTTATTTCGGCCCCAGCACCCAGACAGAGGAGAGAGGTCCCATAGCATAAAATCAGGCTTCATATCACCCACCACTGGAGAAGGTCACTTTCAGTTATTTAGGGCCAGCACCCAGACAGAGAAGAGAGGTCCCATAGCAAGGAATAAGTCATCATATCACCCACCACTGGAGAAGACCACTTTGAGATATTTAGGCCCCAGCACCCAGACAGAGGAGAGAGGTCCCACAGCAAGGAATAAGGCGTCATATCACCCACCACTGGAGAAGGTCACTTTCAGTTATTTAGGCCCCAGCACCCAGACAGAGGAGAGAGGTCCCACAGCAGAGAATCAGGCGTCATATCACCCACCACTGGAGAAGGCCACTTTCAGTTATTTAGGCCCCAGCACCCAGACAGAGGAGAGGTCCCACAGCAAGGAATAAGGCGTCATATCACCCAACACTAGAGAAGGCCACTTCCAGATATTTAGCCCACGGCACCCAGACAGAGGAGAGAAGTCGCATGGCAGAGGTTCAGGCTTCATGTCACCCACCATTGTAACAGGCCACTTTCAGTTATTTAGAGGTTCATTCAACTTTGGGTTGCACCGCAAGATCATGGTAAAGTTAAAAAAATGAGGATTCAATAAAGAAGTGCCCTGGAGTACAAGAATACATGGTTGAGGGGAGGCAGTTATAAATGTCTATTCTGCACAAGGGAAGAACAGGTCCTGTGGTATCCATGCCTGGTTCGTTTTTATGAACGTCAGCTTGTCCACGTTGGCTGTGGACAGGCGGCTGCGTTTGTCAGGAATGACGCCCCTGCCGTGCTAAATACACGTTCAGACAAAACGCTGGCCATCGGGCAGGCCAGCACCTCCAATGCATAAAATGCTAACTCTGACCACGTGGATAATTTGGAGACCCAGAAGGTGAATGGGGCCGAACCATCAGTCAGTACGTGGAGAGGTGTGCAGATGTACTGTTCAACCATGTTAGTGAAATGCTGCCTCCTGCTAAAACGTTCCGTATCAGGTGGTGGTGCAGTTAGCTGTGGCGTGGAGACAAAACTTTTCCACATTTCTGCCATGCTAACCCTCAGAGGAGCTGGCCGTGACACAGCTGCGTCGGCGACCTCTTGCTCCCCTCTGCCTTCGCCTTGGGCTTCCACCTGTTCCCCTGTGACATTTAGGAATGCTCTCAGGAACGTGTCTACCAATGTGCGCTTGTACTCGCGCATCTTCCTATCACGCTCCAGTGCAGGAAGTAAGGTGGGCACATTGTCTTTGTACCGGGGATCCAGCAGGGTGGCAACTCAGTAATCCGCACACGTTAAAATGTGGGCAACTCAGCTGTCGTTGCGCAGGCACTGCAGCATGTATTCGCTCATGTGTGCCAGGCTCCCCAGAGGTAAGGACAACTGTCCTCTGTGGGAGGCGTATCGTCCTTCGTATCCCCCAGCCATGCACCAGTGATGGGCCTGAGCTGTGTCAGGTGCCATTCCGCTGTAAACCTGCTTCATCCTCATCCTCCTCCACCTCCTCCTCATCCTGCTCGTCCTCCAGTAGTGGGCCCTGGCTGGCCACATTTGTACCTGGCATCTGCTGTTGCAAAAACCTCCCTCTTTGCCACTTCTAAGAGACTGGCCTGAAAGTGCAAAAATTACCCCTCTTCCTCCTCCTCCTCCTCCTCCTGGGCCTCCTCTTCCATCATCGCCCTAAGCATTTTATCAAAGAGACATAGAAGTGGTATTGTAAGGCTGATAACAGTGTCATCGCCACTGGCCATGTTGGAGGTCTCAAAACAGCGCAACAGGGCACACAGGTCTCGCATGGAGGCCCAATCATTGGTGGTAAAGTGGTGCTGTTCCGCAGTGCGACTGACCCGTGTGAGCGGGAAGGCCGAAGTTCCGTTGTAGTGCAGACAGGCGAGCAGTGGCAGGATGCAAGCGCCGGAAGCGCGCACAGACGGCCCGCACTTTATGCAGCAGCTCTGACATGTCGGGGTAGTTGTGAATGAACTTCTGCACCACCAAATTCAGCACATGGGCAAGGCAAGGGATGTGCGTCAAATCGGCTAGTCCCAGAGCTGCGATGAGATTTCGCCCATCATCGCACACCATCAGGCCGGGCTTGAGGCCCACCGGCAGAAACCACTCGTCGGTCTGTTGTTTAATACCCCGCCACAACTCATGCGCGGTGTGGGGCCTGTCCCCCAAACATATGAGTTTCAGAATGGCCTGCTCACGTTTACCCGGGCTGTGCTGAAGTCAGTGGTGAAGGTGTGTGGCTGACTGGATGAGCTGGTGGAAGCAGAGGAGGAAGAAGCCGAGTAGGAGGAGGAGGCTACAGGAGGCAAAGAATGATGCCCTGCGATCCTTGGCTGCGGAAGGACGTGTGCCAAGGAACTCTCCGCCTGGGGGCCAGCCGCCACTACATTTACCCAGTGTGCAGTTAGGGAGATATAGCGTCCCTGGCCATGCTTACTGGTCCACGTATCTGTGGTTAGGTGGACCTTGCCACAGTGGCGTTGCGTAGTGCACACTTGATTTTAACGGATACTTGGTTGCGAAGGCACGGCTGTCTTGGAGAAGTAGTGGCGGCTGAGAACAACATACTGTGGGACAGCCATGGCCATCAGCTGTTTGAAGCTGTCTGTGTCCACCAGCCTGAATGACAGCATTTCAAAGGCCAGTAGTTTAGAAATGCTGGCATTCAGGCCCAGGGCTCGAGGGTGGCTAGGTGGGAATTTACGCTTTCTTTCCAAGGTTTTTGAGATGGAGAGCTGAACGCTGCCGTGTGACACGGTGGAGATGCTTGGTGACGCAGGTGGTGGTGTCGGTGGCACATCCTCTGTTTGGTGGGCGGCAGGTGGCAACATTCCTCCTGAGGTGGAGGAAGAGGCCGAGGCAGCAGCAGAAGAGGGAGCAGGGGAGCCTGTGTGTGTTACTTGTTTTTAAAGTGTTTATTCCACTGCATTTCATGCTTTGCATGTAGATGCCTGGTCATACCGGTTGTGCCTCGCTTCATGCTCTGATGGCACAGCGTGCAAACCACTCGGGTCTTGTCATCAGCACATTGCTTGAAGAAGTGCCATGCCAGGGAACTCCTTGAAGCTGCCTTTGGGGTGCTGGGTCCCTGGTGGCGCTGGCCAGTAGCAGGCAAACTCTCTTGGCGGCGTCTGTTCTGCTTTTGCCCCCTACTCCCTCTTTTGCTTCGCTGTTGGCTCGGTCTCACCACTGCCTCTGAACTATGAAAGTCAGCGGCACGTCCTTCATTCCATGTGGGGTCTATGACCCCATCGTCCTCTGCATCGTCTTCCACTCAGTCTTCCTCGTGACCTCCTCCTGTTCAGGCTACACACTGCAGTAACCAAGGAGAAAATTTGTGGCACAACGTAATTAGTTGATGCTTTTTAATTCATATACATGTTACATCATATCGTATATATAGTATATAATACATCCGGATTGGAACATATAGGTTATAGTCGTATAATTAGTCCCCAACCTTTCGGCCAAATGTTTGGCCTTTTTCAAGGGATCTATAAAAAATGCAAGTAGAAATTACTTATTGGTTCATTTAGTGATTGAGTAACAAAATGCTTATTCACAATATACCAAAAATAAAAGATCAGGTATATATGTTAACCACCTCAGCTCCCCTAGCTTAAACACCCTTAATGACCAGGCCACTTTTTACAATTCTGACTACACTATTTTCACCGTTTATTGCTCGGCCATACAACTTACCACCCAAATGAATTTTACCTCCTTTTCTTCTCACTAATAGAGCTTTCATTTGGTGCTATTAAATTCTTGCTGACATTTTTACTTTTTTTGATATTTTACTTTTTTGACGAAATTTTTGCAAAAAAATGACATTTTTCACTTTCTGTTGGAAAATTTGTCAAATAAAACTACATTTCTCTATAAATTTTTCTCTAAATTTATTTTTCTACATGTCTTTGATAAAAAAAAGTGCAATAAGTGTATATTTATTGGTTTGGGTAACAGTTATAGCGTTTACAAACTATGGTGCAAAAAAGTGAATTTCCGCACTTTGACTTTCTGAGCACCTGTCCTGTTTCCTGACGTACTACAATGCCCAGACAGTAGAAAAACCCCACAAATGACCCCATTTTGGAAATAAGACACCCTAATGTATTCGCTGATGGGCATAGTGAGTTCATGGAAGTTTTTATTTTTTGTCACAAGTTAGCGGAAATGGAATTTTTTTCTTTTTCTTACAAGATCTCATATTCCACTAACTTGTGACAAAAATAAAATTTTACATGAACTCACCATACCCCTCACGGAATACCTTGGGGTGTCTACTTTCTAAAATGGGGTCACTTGTGTGGTATTTTTACTGCCCTGGCATTTTAGGGGCCCCTAAACGTGAGAAGTGGTTTGGAATCCAAATGCGTAAAAATGCCCTGTGAAATCCTAAAGGTACTCATTGGATTTAGGGCCCCTTTGCGCATCTTGGCTGCAAAAAGTGGCACACATGTGGTATCGCCGTACTCAGGAGAAGTAGGGCAATGTGTTTTGGGGTGTATTTTTACACATACCCATACTGTGTGTGAAAAATCTCTCTGTAAATGACAACTTTTCCATTTTTTTATACAAAGTTGTCAATTTGCACACCTAGCATGATTCGTCAGATGAGGGTTCCCATTCCTCATCCGACTGGGTCAGAATCCTGTAGGCCTCTTCAGGAAAATAATCCTTATTTGACATTTGGACGACTAAATTTAGAGGGTATTCCCTGAGACTACCCAAGAAAAAGTGCAAGCCTGTCTTACAAATGGGAGGGTAGCGAAGTACAGAAGCGGCTGCGATTGATAAAAAAGATCAAAATTGATTTTTTTATCGCCGCAGCGCTTGTGAAGTGATTGTGCAGTGATTAAGAAAAAAAAAAAATGTTTGTCACTGCGGCGGGGCTGGCGACCGATCAGGCCTGATCGGGCAAACACTGCGTTTTGGGTGGGGGGCGAACTAAGGTGACACTAATACTATTATAGATCTGACCGTGATCAGTTTTGATCACTTACAGATACTATAAAAGTACAAATGCTGATTAGCGCTACGCTAATCAGCGAATCAGTGACTGCGGTGCGGTGGGCTGGGCGCTAACGCTAACTACCTACCAAATGGGGCCTAAACTAATCTAAACCTAAAAGTCAATCCTGGTGAAAAAAAAAAGTGACAGTTTACCAGTTTACACTGATCACTTTTTTCCCTCTCACTAGATGATTGACAGGTGACTGAGAGGAGTGATCAAGGGGTTAATTGGGGTGATCGGGGGTGATCAGGGCCTGAAGTGTGGGGCTTGGTGTACTCACTGTAGAGATGTGCTCTCTCCTGGGTCCAACCGACGAAAAAGACCCAGGAGAGGGCACAGAAGCCATTTAATGCATTATATTTATAAATATAATGCATTTCATGGCTCTTGAATCGTTTTTTTAAAAATCACCAGCCTGCCAGCGACGATCATTGGCTGGAAGGCTGGTGACGAACTTCCCCTGTGCCGATCCCGACAGTCTGTGCGCCCGTTCAGGCGCAAAGATCGCGTCATCTCGCCTCTCCCGCGCGTCAACGAAGAACAGAAGGACCGCCGAGATCACGTGTATCTGCGTGCGGCAGTCCTAAAGAGGTTAAAGAAAAGAGGGAAAAAAAGGAATATTCCGCAAATTTCATCTACATTCAAGTTAATGAAATCTATCCTGAAATCTATCTATTTCATCAACATATCAGATGCTTTATAATAGGCAGACATTTCCTTGTTTAAATAGCTATATACTTACTGTGATGATAGATGGTGATACACACACCACAAAGATTGTATTGCATGCTGCATGATGTGGAATCCTACCTTCTGCGACTTGAATCTAGATGAAATTTGCGGAATTTTCCTTTTTTCCCCCTCTTTTCTTTAACATATATACCTGATACTTTATTTTTGGTACATTGTGAATAAGCATTTTGTTACTCAATCACTAAATGAACCAATAAGTAATTTCTACTTGCATTTTTATAGATCCCTTGAAAAAGGCCAATCACTTGGCCGAAACGTTGGGGACTAATTATACGACTATAAACTATATGTTCCAATCCGGATGTATTATATACTATATATACGATATGATGTAACATGTATATGAATTAAAAAAGCATCAACTAATTACGGTGTGCCACAAATTTTCTCCTTGGATACAAGACGACATACCGTCCTCCGTGAGCACCCCAACCCTATAAGGGTGTGCAGATCTCATCATCTCTTTACTTTGCACACTGCAGAAAGATGCGGCAGTTGGCACCTGTGTTTCATCATCATCAGAGACTTGCTGACTCTGATGAGGTGGTATTCCCATGTCCTCATCATCAGGAAACATCAATGGTTGTGCATCAGTTCATTCTATGTCTTCCACCACTGGGGAAGTGCTAGGTGGATTCCCTTGGGAAACTCTACCAGCAGAGTCTTCAAACAGCATAAGAGACTGCTGCATAACTTGAGGCTCTGACAGTTTCCCTGATATGCATGGGGGTAATGTGACAGACTGGTGGGCTTGGTTTTCAGGCACCACCTGTGCGCTTTCTGCAGAAGACTGGGTGTGAGATAATGTTGTGAACATGCTGGATCAACTGTCGGCCACGCAATTGACTAGCGCCTGTACCTGCTCAGGCCTAACCATCCTTAGAACAGCATTGGGCCCCACCAAATATCGCTGTAAATTCTGGCGGGTACTAGAACCTGAGGTAATTGGTTCACTAGGACGTGTGGCTGTGGCAGAATGGCCACGTCTAGTGTTGAGCGAACAGTTCGAAAATCGTTCGGGTCCGTACCGAATTTTGGGGTGTCCGTGACACGGACCCGAACACGGACATTTTCAAAAAAGTTCGGGTTCGGGTCCGGTGTTCGTCGATTTCTTCCCGCTTTCTAAAGGGCTGCATAGCAGCCAATCAGCTAGCGTTTTACTTCTTGCCCTAAGAGCCCATCACAGCCATGCCTACTAATGGCATGGCTGTGATTGGCCAAGTGCAGCATGTGACCCAGCCTCTATTTAAGCTGGAGTCACGTAGCGCCGCACGTCACACTGCTCTGACTAGTGTAGGGAGAGGATGCAGCTTCTGTGAGGGCGAGATAGGCAGGGATAAAGAAGTGATTGAATGATCTACCTTTCTACACCTGTGCATCAGAACAACTCAGCTGAGCTGTTCACTGAAAGTCACTATTTTGTTGAGACTGGCCAGAGCGATTTTTACTGGCACATGTAACTGGGCTGACCGGCGGTGGCCATTCTGGGACTTGTGGTGCGCCAGCACTTGCTGCCACAGAGTCTAAACCAAAGCTCCAAAGAAGTGAAAAATCTACACCTGTGAATCAGAACAACAGCGATTCAGCTGCTCAGTCAAAGTCAATTTTTTTCTGGCTGGGCAGACTGTTTTCTGGCACATGTTACTGGGCTGATAGGCAGCGGCCATTTTGGGACTTGTGGTGCTACAGCAAAAGCTGCCACAACGTCCATTAATCTAATGTAATAGTCGATTTTTCATAGATATACTACATCAGGGGTTTGGCTGTGCTTGTGTCACCCATACTAACTGCAAAGATATTTAATATATCAGTGGTGAAACTGAAAGTAACCCACTTGGATAGCAAATCCCATGAATGTGCTGTTCCAGCTAGGCTAGCCAGTGCCACTACTTTGTCCAATACTGTCAGCCAGAAATATTTTTTTTAATGTGCCAGAAATATAAATTAGAAAAAGCTTTCACCGTAATAATAAAATTATTCTGGTGTTAGACCAGAAGAAGCACTCCTGTTGTAATTAATACTGTAAAAAGGCTTAGGCAATATTTCTCCCAGTGTGGAAATTTATCTAGCAAAACTAGCGTTTTAACAATTCCGGTGTTCTGAAATACCAGCAGTCCTCCTGTAATTAATACCGCCAAAAGGCGTTATATTGTCCAGTGTTGTAATTTTGGTGAAAAAAGGCCAATTTAATCAATCTGGTGTTTGTTAGACCAGAAACACTAGGCCTCACATTTTTACTCCTGTAAAAGGAATTATATCTCCCGTGTGGGAATCTATGTACCAAAACTAGCATATTAAAAATTCTGGTGTCCAATTTGCAGCAGTTTTCTTGTAATTAATACCGGAAAAAGGCATTATTGTCCAGTGTTGTAATTTTGGTGAAAAAAAGGCCAATTTAATCAATCTGGTGTTTGGTAGACCAGAAACACTAGGCCTCACGTTTTCACTCCTGTAAAAGGAATTATATCTCCCCGTGTGGGAATCTATGTACCAAAACTAGCATATTAAAAATTCTGGTGTCCAATTTGCAGCAGTTTTCTTGTAATTAATACCGGAAAAGGAATTATATCTTCCAGTGTGGGAATTTATGTACACAAACTAGCATTATAAAAATTCTGGTGTCCAATTAGCAGCAGTGTTCTTGTAATTAATACCGCCAAAAGGCATTATTGTCCAGTCTTGTAATTTTGGTGAAAAAAAGGCCAATTTAATCAATCTGGTGTTTGTTAGACCAGAAACACTAGGCCTCACGTTTTCACTCCTGTAAAAGGAATTATATCTCCCGTGTGGGAATCTATGTACCAAAACTAGCATATTAAAAATTCTGGTGTCCAATTTGCAGCAGTCTTCTTGTCATTAATACCGGAAAAAGGAATTATATCTTCCAGTGTGGGAATTTTGGGGCTAAAAATAATATATTTTATTGTGGTGCGAGTTGAATCGCAACAATGAGGAAACATTCTATTAAGGGACGAGGACGCGGTCGTGGTGGTGTCCGTGGAGCCTCTGTTGCTGGCAGAGGACGTGGCCGTTCGGCCTCAGGCACACAAAGTAGTGAACCAACTCCCTCAAGTAGCCGGCAGAATTTACAGCGATATTTGGTGGGGCCCAATGCCGTTATGAGGATGGTAAGGCCTGAGCAGGTACAGGCATTAGTCGATTGGGTGGCCGACAGTGCTTCCAGCACGTTCACCACATTGTCTTCCGCCCAGTCTTCTGCGGAAAGCGCACAGGTGGCACCTGAAAACCAAGCCCATCAGTCTGTCACATCACCCCCATGCATATCAGGGAAACTGGCTGAGCCTCAAGTTATGCAGCAGTCTCTTATTCTATTTGAAGACTCTGCTCCCACGGTTTTCCAGGGGCGTCCACCTAGCCCTTCCCCAGCGGTGGAAGACATTCCATGCACTGACGCACAACCACTTATGTATCCAGATGATGAGGACATGGGAATACCACCACAGCAGAGTGACCGAGTCTCTGATGATGACGAAACACTGGTGCCCACTGCCGCGTCTTATTGCAGTGTGCAGACTGAACAGGAGGAGGTCAGGGAGGAAGACTGGGTGGAAAACGATGAAGAGGACGATGAGGTCTTAGACCCCACATGGACTGAAGGTCGTGCCGCTGACTTAAATAGTTCAGAGGAAGAGGTAGTGGTGAGACCGAGACAACAGCGAAGCCAAGGAGGGAGCAGGGGGCAAAAGCAGAACAGCCGCCGTCCAGAGAGTTCGCCTGCTATTGGCCAGCGCCAACAGGGACCCAGCACCCCAAAGGCATCTTCAAGGAGTTCCCTGGCATGGCACTTCTTCAAACAATGTGCTGAGGACAAGACCAGAGTGGTTTGCACGCTGTGCCATCAGACCCTGAGACGAGGCATTAACGTTCTTAACCTGAGCACCACCTGCATGATCAGGCATCTACATGCAAAGCATGAACTGCAGTGGAGTACACACCTTAAAAACAAGGAACCCGCTCAGGCTCCCCCTGCTCCCTCTACCGCTGCTGCCTCGGCTTCCGCCTCGAGAGGAATGTTGCCACCTGCCGAGCAGCAAACAGAGGATGTGCCACCGACACCACCACCACCACCGCCACCGTCACCTAGCATCTCCACTATTTCACACAGCAGCGTTCAGCTCTCCATCTCTCAAACCTTTGAGAGGAAGCGCAAATTCCCACCTAGTCACCCTCGAGCCCTTGGCCTGAATGCCAGCATTTCTAAACTACTGGCCTTTGAAATGCTGTCATTCCGGCTGGTGGACACAGACAGCTTCAAACAGCTGATGGCCATGGCTGTCCCCCAGTATGTGGTTCCCAGCCGCCACTACTTCTCCAAGACAGCCCTGCCTTCCCTGCACATGCAAGTGTCCGATAAAATCAAGTGTGCACTGCACAATGCCATTTGTGGCAAGGTCCACCTAACCACAGATACGTGGACCAGTAAGCACGGCCAGGGACGCTATATCTCCCTAACTGCACACTGGGTAAATGTAGTGGCGGCTGGGCCCCAGGCGGAGAGTTCCTTGGCGCACGTCCTTCCGCCGCCAAGGATCACAGGGCATCATTCTTTGCCTCCTGTAGCCTCCTCCTCCTACTCGGCTTCCTCCTCCTCCTCCTCTGCTTCCACCAGCTCATCCAGTCAGCCACACACCTTCACCACCAACTTCAGCACAGCCCGGGTAAACGTCAGCAGGCCATTCTGAAACTCATATGTTTGGGGGACAGGCCCCACACCGCGCAGGAGTTGTGGCGGGGTATTGAACAACAGACCGACCAGTGGTTGCTGCCGGTGGGCCTCAAGCCCGGCCTGGTGGTGTGCGATAATGGGCGAAATCTCGTGGCAGCTCTGGGACTAGCCGGTTTGACGCACATCCCTTGCCTGGCGCATGTGCTGAATTTGGTGGTGCAAAAGTTCATTCACAACTACACAGACACATCAGAGCTGCTGCATAAAGTGCGGGCCGTCTGTGCGCACTTCCGGCGTTCACATCCTGCCACTGCTCGCCTGTCAGCGCTACAGCGGAACTTCGGCCTTCCCGCTCACCGCCTAATATGCGACGTGCCCACCCGGTGGAACTCCACCTTGCACATGCTGGAGAGACTGTGCGAGCAGCAGCAGGCCATAGTGGAGTTTCAGCTGCAGCATGCACGGGTCAGTCGCACTGCGGAACAGCACCACTTCACCACCAATGATTGGGCCTCCATGCAAGACCTGTGTGCCCTGTTGCGCTGTTTCGAGTACGCCACCAACATGGCCAGTGGCGATGCCACTGTTATCAGCGTGACAATACCAATTCTATGTCTCCTAGAGAAAACTCTTAGGGCGATGATGGAAGAGGAGGTGGGCCAGGGCCAGGAGGAGGAGGAGGAGGATGACGGGTCGTTTTTAGCACTTTCAGGCCAGTCTGTTAGAAGTGGCTCAGAGGGAGGTTTTTGCAACAGCAGAGGGCAGGTACAAATGTGGCCAGCCAGGGACCACTACTGGAGGACGAGGAGGATGAGGAGGAGGTGGAGGAGGATGAGGATGAAGCAGGTTCACAGCGGGGTGGCACCCAGCACAGCGCAGGCACATCCCTGGTGCGTGGCTGGGGGATACAGAGGATGATGACGATACGCCTCCCACAGAGGACAGCTTGTCCTTACCTCTGGGAGCCTGGCACACATGAGCGATTACATGCTGCAGTGCCTGCGCAACGACAGCAGAGTTGCCCACATTTTAACGTGTGCTGACTACTGGGTGGCCACCCTGCTGGATCCACGGTACAAAGACAATGTGCCCACTTTACTTCCTGCACTGGAGCGTGATAGGAAGATGCGCGAGTACAAGCGCACACTGGTAGACGCGCTCCTGAGAGCATTCCCAACTGTCACAGGGGAACAGGTGGAAGGCCAAGGCCAAGGCAGAGGAGGAGCTAGAGGTCGCCCACGCAGCAGTGTCACGGCCAGCTCCTCTGAGGGCAGGGTTAGCATGGCAGAAATGTGGAAATGTTTTGTCTCCACGCCACAGCTAACTGCCCCACCACCTGATATGGAACGTGTTAGCAGGAGGCAACATTTCACTAACATGGTTGAACAGTATGTCTGCACACAACTCCACGTACTGACGGATGGTTCGGCCCCATTCAACTTCTGGGTTTCCAAATTGTCCACGTGGCCAGAATTAGCATGTTATGCCTTGGAGGTGCTGGCCTGCCCGGCGGCCAGCGTTTTATCTGAACGTGTATTCAGCACGGCAGGGGGCGTCATTACTGACAAACGCAGCCGCCTGTCCGCAGCCAACGTGGACAAGCTGACGTTTATAAAAATGAACCAGGCATGAACCAGACCTGACCCTCCCTTGTGCAGAGTAGTCCTTAATAACTGCCTTAAACCATGTTGTCTTGTACTCCTGGCCACTTCTTCATTGAAAAATCAATTTTTGAAATTAAGTAGGATCTTGGGGTGCAACCCAAAGTTGAATGAACCTTCCGTCTGTCTGGGTGCTGGGGCCAAAGTACATGAAAGTGTCCTTCTCCTGTGCTGGGTGATATGAATGTTATACTTGTGCTGTCTGACATGTCTCCTTTGTGTGGGTGCAGGGGCCAAAGTCACTGAAAGCGGCCTTCTCCTGTGGTGGCTGATATAAATGCCTGAATCTCTGCTGTGGGACCTCTCTCCTCTTTCTGGGTGCAGGGGTCAAAGAAACAAAAGGTGGCCTACTCCTGTGGTGGTTGATGTAAAACTGATGCTTGTGTTATCTGAGCTGTCTCCTCTGTGTTGGTGCTAAGGCCTAAGTCACTGAAAGCGGCCTTCTCCTGTGCTGGCTGATATAAATGCCTGAATCTCTGCTGTGGGACCTCTCTCCTCTTTCTGGGTGCAGGGGTCAAAGAAACAAAAGGTGGCCTACTCCTGTGGTGGTTGATGTAAAACTGATGCTTGTGCTATCTGACCTGTCTCCTCTGTGTCGGTGCTAAGGCCTAAGTCACTGAAAGCGGCCTTCTCCTGTGCTGGCTGATATAAATGCCTGAATCTCTGCTGTGGGACCTCTCTCTCTTTCTGGGTGCAGGGGTCAAAGAAACAAAAGGTGGCCTACTCCTGTGGTGGTTGATGTAAAACTGATGCTTGTGCTATCTGACCTGTCTCCTCTGTGTCGGTGCTAAGGCCTAAGTCACTGAAAGCGGCCTTCTCCTGTGCTGGCTGATATAAATGCCTGAATCTCTGCTGTGGGAACTCTCTCCTCTTTCTGGGAGTAGGGGTTAAAGTCTCTAAAAGTGCCCTTCTCCTGTGGTGGTTGATGTGAAACTGATGCTTGTGCTATCTGACCTGTCTCCTCTGTGTCGGTGCTAAGGCCAAAGTCACTGAAAGCGGCCTTCTCCTGTGCTGGATGATATAAATGCCTGAATCTCTGCTATGGGACCTCTCTCCTCTTTCTGGATGCAGGGGTCAAAGTCTCTCAAAGTCGCCTTCTCTTGTGCTGGATGATGTGAAACTGATGTTTGTGCCATCTGACATGGTTGCCGGGTCCCATTAAATGATGGCCTACTCCTGTGGTGGGTGATCTAAATGCCTGATTCTCTGTGGTGAAACCTCTCTCCTCCGTCTGGGTGCAGGGGTCAAAGTCTCTCAAAGTGGCCTTCTCTTGTGCTGGGTGATGTGAAACTGATGTTTGTGCCATCTGACATGGTTGCCGGGGTCCCATTAAATGATGGCCTACTCCTGTGGTGGGTGATCTAAATGCCTGATTCTCTGCTGTGAAACCTCTCTCCTCCGTCTGGGTGCAGGGGTCAAAGTCTCTCAAAGTGGCCTTCTCTTGTGCTGGGTGATGTGAAACTGATGTTTGTGCCATCTGACATGGTTGCCGGGGTCCCATTAAATGATGGCCTACTCCTGTGGTGGGTGATCTAAATGCCTGATTCTCTGCTGTGAAACCTCTCTCCTCCATCTGGGTGCAGGGGTCAAGGTCTCTCAAAGTGGCCTTCTCCTGTGCTGGGTGATGTGAAACTGATGTTTGTGCCATCTGACATGGTTGCCGGGGTCCCATTAAATGATGGCCTACTCCTGTGGTGGGTGATCTAAATGCCTGATTCTCTGTGATGAAACCTCTCTCCTCCGTCTGGGTGCAGGGTCAAAGTCTCTCAAAGTGGCCTTCTCTTGTGCTGGGTGATGTGAAACTGATGTTTGTGCCATCTGACATGGTTGCCGGGGTCCCATTAAATGATGGCCTACTCCTGTGGTGGGTGATCTAAATGCCTGATTCTCTGCTGTGAAACCTCTCTCCTCCGTCTGGGTGCAGGGGTCAAAGTCTCTCAAAGTGGCCTTCTCTTGTGCTGGGTGATGTGAAACTGATGTTTGTGCCATCTGACATGGTTGCCGGGGTCCCATTAAATGATGGCCTACTCCTGTGGTGGGTGATCTAAATGCCTGATTCTCTGCTGTGAAACCTCTCTCCTCCATCTGGGTGCAGGGGTCAAGGTCTCTCAAAGTGGCCTTCTCCTGTGATGGGTGATGTAAAACTGATGTTTGTGCCATCTGACATGGTTGCCGGGGTCCCATTAATTGATGGCTTACTCCTGTGGTGGGTGATCTAAATGCCTGATTCTCTGCTGTGAAACCTCTCTCCTCCGTCTGGGTGCAGGGGTCAAGGTCTCTCAAAGTGGCCTTCTCCTGTGCTGGGTGATGTGAAACTGATGTTTGTGCCATCTGACATGGTTGCCGGGGTCCCATTAAATAATGGCCTACTCCTGTGGTGGGTGATCTAAATGCCTGATTCTCTGCTGTAAAACCTCTCTCCTCCGTCTGGGTGCAGGGGTCAAAGTCTCTCAAAGTGGCCTTCTCTTGTGCTGGGTGATGTGAAAATGATGTTTGTGCCATCTTACATGGTCGCCGGGGTCCCATTAAATGATGGCCTACTCCTGTGGTGGGTGATCTAAATGCCTGATTCTCTGCTGTGAAACCTCTCTCCTCCGTCTGGGTGCAGGGGTCAAGGTCTCTCAAAGTGGCCTTCTCCTGTGCTGGGTGATGTGAAACTGATGTTTGTGCCATCTGACATGGTTGCCGGGGTCCCATTAAATGATGGCCTACTCCTGTGGTGGGTGATCTAAATGCCTGATTCTCTGCTGTGAAACCTCTCTCCTCCGTCTGGGTGCAGGGGTCAAGGTCTCTCAAAGTGGCCTTCTCCTGTGCTGGGTGACGTGAAACTGATGTTTGTGCCATCTGACATGGTTGCCGGGGTCCCATTAAATGATGGCCTACTCCTGTGGTGGGTGATCTAAATGCCTGATTCTCTGCTGTGAAAACCTCTCTCCTCTGTCTGGGTGCTGGTCCGAAATAAATGAGAGTGGCCTTCTCCGGTGGTGGTTGATATGACGCATGATTCCTTGATGTGGGACCTCTCTCCTCTGTCTGGGTGCTGGTCCAAAATACATGAGAGTGGCCTTCTCCGGTGGTGGTTGATATGAGGAATGATTCCTTGCTGTGGGACCTGTATCCTCTGTCTGGGTGCTGGTCCCAAATAAATGAGAGTGGCCTTCTCCGGTGGGGGTTGATATGACGCATGATTCCTTGATGTGGGACCTCTCTCCTCTGTCTGGGTGCTGGTCCAAAATAAATGAGAGTGGCCTTCTCCGGTGGTGGTTGATATGAGGCATGATTCCTTGCTGTGGGACCTGTATCCTCTGTCTGGGTGCTGGTCCAAAATAAATGAGAGTGGCCTTCTCCGGTGGTGGTTGATATGACGCATGATTCCTTGCTGTGGGACCTGTATCCTCTGTCTGGGTGCTGGTCCAAAATAAATGAGAGTGGCCTTTTCTCTGGTGGGGGTTGATATGACGCTGACGCATGATTCCTTGATGTGGGACCTCTCTCCTCTGTCTGGGTGCTGGTCCAAAATACATGAGAGTGGCCTTCTCCGGTGGTGGTTGATATGACGCATGATTCCTTGCTGTGGGACCTGTATCCTCTGTCTGGGTGCTGGTCCAACATAAATGAGAGTGGCGTTCTCCGGTGGGGGTTGATATGACGCATGATTCCTTGATGTGGGACCTCTCTCCTCTGTCTGGGTGCTGGTCCAAAATACATGAGAGTGGCCTTCTCCGGTGGTGGTTGATATGAGGCATGATTCCTTGCTTTGGGACCTGTATCCTCTGTCTGGGTGCTGGTCCAAAATAAATGAGAGTGGCCTTCTCCGGTGGTGGTTGATATGACGCATGATTCCTTGCTGTGGGACCTGTATCCTCTGTCTGGGTGCTGGTCCAAAATACATGAGAGTGGCCTTCTCCGGTGGTGGTTGATATGACGCATGATTCCTTGATGTGGGACCTCTCTCCTCTGTCTGGGTGCTGGTCCAAAATACATGAGTGGCCTTCTCCGGTGGTGGTTGATATGACGCATGATTCCTTGCTGTGGGACCTGTATCCTCTGTCTGAGTGCTGGTCCCAAAAAAATGAGAGTGGCCTTCTCCGGTTTGGGTTGATATGACGCATGATTCCTTGATGTGGGACCTGTATCCTCTGTCTGGGTGCTGGTCCAACATAAATGAGAGTGGCGTTCTCCGGTGGGGGTTGATATGACACATGATTCCTTGATGTGGGACCTCTCTCCTCTGTCTGGGTGCTGGTCCCAAATAAATGAGAGTGGCCTTCTCCGGTGGTGGTTGATATGAGGCATGATTCCTTGCTGTGGGACCTCTCTCCTCTGTCTGGGTGCTGGTCCAAAATACATGAGAGTGGCCTTCTCCGGTGGTGGTTGATATGACGCATAATTCCTTGCTGTGGGACCTCTCTCCTCTGTCTGGGTGCTGGTCCTAAATAAATTAGAGTGGCCTTCTCCGGTGGTGGTTGATATGACGCATGATTCCTTGCTGTGGGACCTCTCTCCTCTGTCTGGGTGCTGGTCCGAAATAAATGAGAGTGGCCTTCTCCAGTGGTGGGTGATATGACGCATGATTCCTTGCTGTGGGACCTCTCTCCTCTGTCTGGGTGCTGGTCCGAAATAAATGAGAGTGGCCTTCTCCAGTGGTGGGTGATATGACGCATGATTCCTTGCTGTGGGACCTCTCTCCAATTGATATTGGTAAATTTTTATTTATTTTATTTTATTTTAATTCATTTCCCTATCTACATTTGTTTGCAGGGATTTACCTACATTTTGCTGCCTTTTGCAGCCCTCTAGCCCTTTCCGGGAGTCTTTACAGCCTTTTAGTGCCCAAAAGTTCGGGTCCCCATTGACTTCTATGGGGTTCGGGTTCGGGATGAAGTTCGGGTTGAGTTCGGATCACGAACCCGGACATTTTCCGGAAGTTCGGCCGAACCTCTCGAACCCGAACATCCAGGTGTTCGCTCATCTCTAGCCACGTCCTCTCCCAGCACCAGAGGGTCCACTAACACCACCACGACCGCGTCCGCGTCCCTTACTAGATGTTTTCCTCATTCGTTCACCAAGCACCACAATAAAAAAAAATATTTGGCCCAATGTATTGATTTCAAATTCAGGCCTTTTTTTACAGGCACCTAACACTATCTGCCTATTTATTAATGTACTGTATTACACTAATCCAGGCACAGCATTAACCACTGATTTAGGGCAATATCAATTGTAGGCCTAGTATTTAGGCCCTGGATGAAAGGTATCCTTTTATGGACAGATTTACACTTGGAGATGCACAGTAGTGTGTGAAAAAATATGTAGGATTATGCCTTCAGCTATTGTATTTTAACACTTTGTGTAATATACCCTTTAACGAACAGAAATACACTAGGAGATGCACGGTAGCGTGTGAAGTTATTGAGGATGACCCTCTCAGCATTTGTATATAAACTTTGAGTGTAATATACCCTTTTACAGAGAGAAATACACTATGAGATGCACAATAGTGCGTGCAGATTTACAGGATTATGCTTTCAGCAATTGTTAAGTAACACTGTTTGTAATATACCCTTTTGCGGAAAGAAATATACTTGGAGATGCACGCTGAGTGTAATTTACCCTTTTATGGACAGATTAACAATTGGCCTGCAACAGCTTGAACACAAGATTCAGGGTATTGCTATATTGGCAAGTGAATTTCACCCCAGAACAAAATCTATCCTTTAACGGATACTATTAAACTTGTCCAGTCACAGCTGGAACACCAGATTTGCTGTATTTCTATTTTGGCAACTGAATTTCACTGCAAAAAATAACAAATCCTTTGATGGACACTATTAAACTTGGCCAGCCACTGCTGGGACACCAGATTTACGGTATTGCTATTTTGGCAATTGAAGTTCACTCCAGAACAAAATATTTCCTTTGCCAGACACTATTAAACTTGTCCAGCCACAGCTGGAACACAAGATTTACTGTATTTCGATTTTTGCCACTGACTTTCACCCCAGAAAATAATATATCATTTGACGGACACTAGGGAACGGACACTATTGTTGAGTCTCAGCTGGAACACCAGATTCAGGGTATTGCTATTTTGGCAATTAAATTTCACCCCAGAAAAAAATATACCCTTTTACGGACAGATTAAAACTAAGCCTACAACAACTGGAACAACAGATTTACTGTATTTCTATTTTTGCAACTGAATTTCACCGCAGAAAATAATAAATCCATTGACGGACACTATTGAACTTTGCCAGCCACTGCTGGGACACCAGAATTACGGTATTGCTATTTTGGCAATAGAATTTCACCCCAGAACAAAATATATCCTTTGCCGGACACTATTAAACTTTGCCAGCCACTGTTCGGACACTAGATTTAGGGGATTGCTATTTTGGCAATTGAATTTCACCACAGAAAAAAATCTATCCTTTGCCAGACAGCAGACAGTATATCACTTGGCTATCCACAGCTGGAACACAAGATTCAGGGTATTGCTATTTTGGCAAATAAATTTCACCCCAGAACAAAATCTATCCTTTGACGGATACTATTAAATTAGTCCAGTCACAGCTGGAACACCAGATTCACGGTATTGCTTTTTTGGAAATTAAATTTCGCCCCAGAAAAAAATATACCCTTTTACGGACAGCTTTAAACTAGGCCTGCAACAGCTGGAACACCAGATTCAGAGTATTGCTATTTTGGCAATTAAATTTCACCCTAGAAAAATATATAAACTTTTACGGACAGATTTAAACTAGGCCTGCAACAGCTGGATCACCAGATTCAGGGTATGGCTATTTTGGCAATTAAATTTCACCACAGAAAAAAATATACCCTTTTACAGACAGATTTAAACTAAGCCTACAACAGCTGGAACAAAAGATTTACTGTATTTCTATTTTGGCAATTGAATTTCACCCCAGAAAATAATAAATCCTTTGACAGACACTATTAAACTAGTCCAGTCACAGCTGAAACACCAGATTTATGGTATTTCTATTTTTGCAACCAAATTTCACCATAGAAAATAATGTATCCTATGACGGACAGTATTAAACTTTGCCAACCACTGCTGGGACACCAGATTTACGGTATTGATATTTTGGCTATTAAATTTCACCCCAGAACAAAATATATCCTTTGCCGGTCCGGACACTATTAAACTTGGCCAGCCACTTCTGGTACACCAGATTTACGGTATTGCTATTTTGGCAATTGAATTTCACCTCAGAAAAATTATATCCTTTGCGGGACACTATTAAACTTTGCCAGCCACTGCTGGGACACCAGATTTACGGTATTGATATTTTGGCTATTGAATTTCACCCCAGAACAAAATATATCCTTTGCCGGACACTATTAAATTTGGCCAGCCACTGCTGGGACAACAGATTTACGGTATTGCTATTTTGCTAATTGAATTTCACCCCAGAATAAAATATATCCTTTGCCGGACACTATTAAACTTTGCCAGCCACTGCTGGGACACAAGATTACTGGTATTGCTATTTTGGCAATAGAATTTCACCCCAGAAAATAATAAATCCTTTGCCGGACACTATTAAACTTGTCCAGTCACAGCTGGAACACCAGATTTACGGTATTGCTATTTTGGCAATTAAATTTCACCCCAGAAAATTATCTATCCTTTGCCGGACAATATTAAACTTTGCCAGCCACTGCTGGGACACTAGATTTAGGGGATTGCTTTTTGGCAATTGAATTTCACCACAGAAAAAAATCTATCCTTTGCCAGACAGCAGACAGTATTACACTTGGCTAGCCACAGCTGAAACACCAGATTTAGGGGATTGCTATTTTGGCAATTGAATTTAACCCCTTAATAAAATATAGAAATTTCTATCCTGAGTTTCTAAGGGTGACAATAAGCACAGCCAAGTCCCTGAAGTAGGATATAGCAAAAAAAAAAAAAAACTAGTATTGATGGATTGATGGACTTGGTGGCAGCTTGTGCTGGTGCACCACAAGACACAAAATGGCCGCCGATCAAAGTGACAGAAAAACGCTCTGTGCAGCCTAAAAACCAGTGAGCAATTAACTAGCAGAAGTTGAACGATTCACAGCTGTAGATCGATCACATCATTAGGTGTTTTTGCTGACTTTTCCCTGCCTAATCTCGCCCTCACAGAAGCTGCGTCCTCTCTCTACACTAATCACAGTAGAGTAACGTGCGGCGCTACGTGACTCCAGCTTAAATAGAGGCTGGGTCACATGCTGCACTTGGTCACTCACAGCCATGCCATTAGTAGGCATGGCTGTGATGGCTTCTTAGGGCAAGAATTAAAACGCTAGCTGATTGGCTGCTGTGCAGCCCTTCAGAAAGCGGGAAGAAATCGCTGAACAACAGACAACAACGTCCCGAACACCCCAAAATTCGGTACGAACACGAACTATGCTCAAACTGTTCGCTTAACACTACTGGTTATATTTCACTGTCAGAAATAACGTGCAGGCTGCAAATGTACTATCTATCACAAAAAGTGTGTTTTTTTTCTACCAAAAATGTAAATGCAGTATTTAACGGTTTTATTGGACTGTCAGAAATGCAGCGCAGTCCAAAAATGTACTTTCTAGCACAAAAAATGGGAATTTGTCAACCGACAATGTAACAGCAGTATTTACTGATTTTATATGACTGTCAGATATACAGTGCCAGTGTCAGAAAGAGAAAAAAAAAATTGCTTTAGGCTGCACAAATATGTCGCAGACTAATGTAATTGAAATATTTTCACTGCCAGGTATGCACTACAGGCCGCAGGGGTACTTGACCGCCAACAAAAAATTAATTTGTACCCCTTGAATCTAAAAAATAGATATAATGAATAGTTCCCTTACGTCCTACAGCAGCACAAGTGGGGATTTCTCCCCTGTGAACAAATAGGACAGCGGAATTTTTGCAGAGAAAAAAATCTCCTAGCAAGTAATAATTAATTAATTAATCAAACCCCCCCCCCCCTATAAAGGGCAGTCCGCCCTAGAGTCAGTGCTTTTTTACTCTGTCCTGTGGACAGTAGGACTGAGGACCTTGTCCTCTTTTTGCTGTTTTCTTTTCTCTTCCTAGCAGGAGTTTACTCTGCTGGGGGGCTTTGTCCCCCCTCCCCATCCCTTATGGGTTTGTCTGGGATCCCTTGCAATCCTGTTTCAGCCCTAGCTATGTTTAGCCGTACCTCGTTTTAATAGTGCGCTTTTCCTCTACATACTTCCCAGCCTGCCGTTACAGCTTATTAAGCTGCTTCTTTTATTGTGGAGGACGCGCTGCCTGGAAGGGGTAGGAGGAAGTGGCAGGGAGGGGTTTTGTTGGAGGTGGAGTTCCACCTATTTAAACCCCCTCCAGGCTCCCAGCAGGTCTCTTTCTTTCTGAAGAGCCGCTGGTGTCTGATCGCTTGATCTTGACTCCAATACTTTTTCCTAGAGTTAGCCTATGGCATCTCCTAACGAGCGTGGGAAATCTTCCCATAAGCAAAGGCATCTCACTTGTGCCTCTTGTGAGACACCCATGCCTGACTCCTATGAGTACAACCGATGTCCTCTCTGCCGCCCACCTCAAGTCCAGCCCACGATGTCGGACATGTTCGGCTGGATGAAGGACTTTATGGGCAACTCCATCCTGGAGATTAAGTCGGCCCTTGCTACCAAGCGACCACGTGAGGACTCTCCGGGACCCGTCCCGATGCTGGAGGAAGTCATCTCCCTCGACGACCAGTCGTCTTCATCCGCTGAAGAAAAGGCTGCAGGTCGTTTTTCTGCGGACAAGACACAACGTCTTTTGCGCTCCATCCGGTCAAGGGACCGTGACGTTGAGCAGGGGGAAGCTACTCCGTCCACCTCTAGGGGGCTTAGAGCCTTTAAAGTGGACGAAAATCTCAAGAAGATGATGCAGCTGGAATGGAAGCACCCGGAGAAAACTCCGGTCCTCAATAAGAGATTTAAATTAATGTTCCCGATCCAGGAGTCGGAAGCAGATCTTTGGTTTCCGCCGCCAAGGGTCGATATGGCCATCGCCAAGTTGTCCAAACGGACTCTTGTCCCGTCTGATGACGGCTCTAACTTGCAGGATCCTCTGGACTGCAAAGCTGAATGCACCCTGAGGAGGTGCTATACGGCGGCGGCGGCCTCTGCTTCCGTGTCTGTCGCTTCTTCAGAGGTCGCTGAATTCGTGCGGTCACGGATCCTCCACATCCAGTCTGATTTAGAATCTGGAGTCGCCAGGACTGAGGTCCTGGATCAATTTAAGACCCTTTTGCTAGGGTCAGATTTTCTCTGCGATGCCTCCACGCAGAATGTGAAGCTTGCGGCAAAGGGAATGGCCCTTTCCTCTGCGAGCCGTCGCCCCTTATGGCTGTGTCCCTGGGTTGCGGACAATGCCTCAAAATTTGATTTGTGCGGCCTCCCCTACGAGCCTGGTAGGCTCTTCGGCTCCGAGCTGGACAAAATTATGGAGTGCCTGGCGGACAAAAGGGGAAGCATCTCCCCAACAGTCTTTTCAGAGCCGCTCCGGGCCAGGAGATCGAGAACATCGGGTCCGTCGAGATCCCAAAGACGCCAGGAATTCTCCAGGCGTGGAAGAGGTCGTGGCCGGGGAAGGATCGCAAGCGGATCTTTGACTCTCCCGCTGGTCCCCCTCCTTGTCCTCCCATTTCATGCGATGCACTAAATTTAAGTTCTCCTCCAGTCGGAGGTCGTCTTCGGTTTTTGTCAAACCTGGGTTCAGGAGATTCCAGACCAGTGGATTCTCGACATAGTGACTTCCGGCTACAAAATAGATTTTATTTTTCCCCACGAGAGAAGTTCGTGTTGACCCATCTCCTGGCCCATCCCAAGCAGAAGATCCTGGAGGACTCCGTTCTCCAGTACTTACAGAAACAAGCCCTGGAAGAAGTCCCTCTCACGAGCAGGGGCAGGGAGTCTATTCCCCCATTTTTCTAGTCCCAAAGCCTTCCGGAGGTGATAATAGATCTGCGCTATCTAAATCGCTTCATAAGGAAGAAGCGTTTTCGTATGGAGACCATTCGCTCCTTAGTCGTTATTTTAAATCCCGGCGACCTTATGGTCACGATGGACTTGAAGGACACTTATCTCCACGTCCCAATTCATCCAGCGCATCGGAAAATTCCTAAGAGTTGCGGTCTCCATACAGGGTGTAGTAAAGCACTATCAGTTTGCTGTTCTACCCTTTGGCATCTCTACCGCGCCCCACACTTTTACCAAGGTTGTGGCTCCCGTCGTTGCCAAGCTCAGGTCGCTGCCGTCCACTACCAGAACCTTTCTGGGCTTCCTGGTCGATTCTCAGAAGATGTCTCTCTCTCTCTCTCCAGAGAGAAAGGACAGAGTCATAAGAGCCGCTCAGTTCTTTATGGCACCTCGCCGTGTGTCCATCAGAACTCTTATGAAGATGTTAGGACACATGTCAGCGTCCGCGGAGGCAGTTCCGTGGGCCCTTTGGCATCTTCGTCCACTTCAGGAGGAAGTGTTGACCGTCTGGAATCGCAACCCCAAGGGGTTAGACAAGACGCACTCCCTGTCTGCTCAAGTCCGGTCCTCCCTCAGATGGTGGAGAGACCTATCAGATGGGAGGTCCTTGATTCAACCTCGTTGGATCACGTTGACCACAGACGCCTCCCTTCTAGGTTGGGGAGCCCATCGGGAAGACAGTCCAGTACAAGGTATCTGGACTCCTCAGGAGAGACTTCTCTCATCCAACATAAGAGAATTGAGAGCAGTGCGTCTAGCACTCTCTCATTTTGCTACTCTCATACGCGGAAAGGCGGTGAGAGTCCGTTCCGACAATACGACAGTAGTCGCTTACATAAACAGACAGGGAGGCACGCGATCTCAACCTCTTTTTCAAGAAGCAGGTCTCATTCTCGCTTGGGCAGAGCACTGTCTATCTCACCTTTCCGCAGTTCACATCAGAGGAGATCTCAACATAGTTGCAGATCGTCTGAGTCGCGGTCTGCCAGTTCCAGGCGAATGGTCCTTGAACAAGGACATCTTCACCCAGATCACTCTCCGTTGGGGCATGCCAGAGATCGACTTGATGGCTACCTGGATGAACGCGAAGGTGGACAAGTTCTGCTCCCTTTACAAAGAGGACAGCCCTGTAGTGATAGACGCTCTGTCCATACCTTGGAGGTTCAGGCTGGCTTACATCTTTCCTCCACTTTCCATGATACCACAGGTATTGACGAAAATCAAGCAAGACCAGACCCTGGTCATCGCAATAATACCCTTCTGGCCGAAGAGGTCTTGGTTTACCCAGCTCATGAGGATGAGTCAGGGCAATTACTGGAAGCTTCCCCCAGTGCAGGACCTGGTGTATCAGGACACAGGTCCCTGCCTAGATCTGAGGAGAATCAGTCTGACAGCCTGGAGATTGACAGGACCCTACTAGAAGCTAGTGGGCTCTCTGCGGCGGTCTTGAGAACTATCTCCCACTCCCGGGCGGAGTCTACAAAGAAGGTCTACTCAAGGATTCAGAAGATATTTCTTCAGTGGTGTGCTGTCAAAGAGGTAGTTCCCTCAGATCCTCCTGTTTCAGCTATTCTACAGTTTCTGCAGGACGGCCTAGACAAGGGTCTAAGCCCGTCAACACTCAGAGTTCATACCAGTGCTCTTTCTGCCTTTTTAGGCAGACCGCTATCTCAAGACCCTCTACTCAGGAGGTTCCTTAAAGGAGCTGAAAGACTGAAACCTAGAATCCTGAGGCCGATCCCACAGTGGGATCTATCTGTTGTTCTTAAGGGGCTATCCTCTCCCCCCTTTGAACCCTTGGAATCGGTACACCTTAGGTACCTATCCCTAAAGGTCACGTTCCTACTAGCCATAACATCGGCTAAAAGGATTGGAGAGTTACAGGCGCTAGCAGCCGCCGAACCCTATACCCTATATATATATATATATATATATACCCTCTTTCTCCAGGACTGTGTCCTGTTGAGATTTTTGCCGTCCTTTACTCCTAAGGTCCCAACGTTTACTAACCGTAATCAGACCATCTCCTTGCCAGTACTGTGTCCCGTTCCATCATATATATATATTTTTTTGTTTATTTATTGAAGGAGTCTTTTCCTTCATACATAAGTGGGCTAGCGTTATATACTTTACCCTCCCAAAATTTGTTGGGCTACTCGCTAAGTCCCCACTTGTGCTGCTGTAGGACGTAAGGAAGCGTCAATTTTGACGTAAATTTGTTTTCCCTTAGTCCTATCAGCAGCACACAAATTTCCCCTTTTTATGTTGTATATGTTCTTGATATAAAGCACTGACTCTAGGGCGGACTGCCCTTCATAGGGGGGTTAATTAATTAATTATTACTTGCTAGGAGATTTTTCTCAGCAAAAATTCCGCTGTCCTATTTGTTCACAGGGAGAAATCCCCACTTGTGCTGCTGATAGGACTAAGGAAAACAAATTTACGTCAAAATTGACGCATTTTCCTGTCAGATATTCAGCACAGGGGTAGTTCACAGAAAAAAGTGGGAATATGGAGTATGGAGTTTCTGTTATGCATTTGCATTACAGAAAAATCGCTTTTTTACCAAAATGAAAACTTGAAATGAATAAAGAAGACCAGAGCTAGAAATAAGTTCTTTATTGAACATGGAAAAGGTAACAGCCTAAAATGATTACAGCAGGTGACAGATTCCCTTTAAATCACTGAACACCGAACTCAAACCCGAACTTTTACAGAAATGTTCAGGTCTGGGTACAAAATCCCTAAAGTTCGGTACGAACCTGAACTTTACGGCTCGGGTTCGCTCAACTCTAGCTAACAGCTCTTACACCCAAAGGTATTGGGTAAACATAAGCCCTCTACCAACATACATGTATTACAGGTAAAAGCTCCATGCATTGTTGGCACATATTCAATGGAGATAATGGTGCTCCATTTGTGTTAGCCAAGTGGGTTTGGTTAAGGGGCAGATTTATATTTTAGCCATACTCACGATGAAATGTGAATTTAGAAAGAAAAAAGAAAAACATCTCCGGAAAGATGGATTTTATCTAAATCTTCCCCAGAAATGAACTGTGTTTCCTAGCGTGGACATGTCCACCAGACACATGTTGAATAACAACATTAAAAAGATGCCAACCGATTTTATATAAAGTACCAATCTGAATGGCACCAAGGTATATATACCCTTAACAGAACTAAAATATTATTATATATCTGATTATAATATTAGTGTCTGATCATTTTAATAAATTTGGTCATGGACAGGCAGGAAGGTTCAGTAAATGAGACGGCTATGTGGACATACCATGGAAGATGTAATTTTAGGCTACATATCAGAATCCAGTTACATTTTTTTTCTACCTTATGTCTCTAAAATTATGTTTGCTTTGTGAATAGATACTTTATTAAAAAGATTATTTGCTCAAGATATGAGAATCATTTCCCATCTAAAGAAGTGATTGCTGGCTCACTTTTGTGAGTGGTTTGACCTTCATCTGACATTTAGTTTATTTTTAAAGTAGGTGGAGAATTTAAGAGCACAAATCACACTATGTGCTATTCTGATCATCTGGGATATCTCAAAAACAGCAGCTGTAGTACAGTATATGGGATACGCTACTTACCTGAGAGCCATACTTTGGAGCTATTTAAATAGGCATAATTATTGTTGCATTCAGGATTCTGACAAACTAGTCAATTTTTGTGACTGTTTTATTTGTTTTTCTGAACAAACAGATAGAGCAAGTGGCAAAGTAACTAAAGGCACATTACTCTCTATTGCTGTTCTAATACACTTAGGGATTCATTTATGAACAGATACATACCACTTTTGTGGCGTGACGTTTTGTGCAGATTCTATCGCATGTTGCGGCAGAATCTGCGACTTCTTCCGATTCACACCAGGTCTAAAAAAGTGGGCGTGGCACAGACGGGGAAGGAGACGGGCTGGTAGGCCTGTCTCATTCAGCATTTTCTACACCTGGTTTAGGCGTAGAAAAGGGTCTAAATGTAAGCCGGCTAGGAAGCTGTCTTACATTTAGAATCAGCAGTGGATGAGCCGAAGTTATGTAGAGGCCGGAGGCCTGGTGCCTCCACGTAACTCGGCAGAGTCACCGCCAGTGCAGGGGCTCCTTAACCACATCACCACATAACCACTCTCAAGTCAGATCTAATACAATCAATAGCCCTCACCTTTAAAAGACGAGGGTCACATGCATGGAGATTTTTAAAATGCCTTGCAATCGGTTTCAGTTCTTTGTTATTTCTTACTTCCCTTGCAGAGATAATGTCCTTGACATGCTCACGAACCCGGACTTTCAATTCCCGGGTCGTCAGCCCAACATATATCAGCGGGCAAGGACATGTAGCATAGTAGACCACCTTGGTGCTGGAGCAGGTGAGTGTATGTTGGATATTGAATTTCTTTTGTCCCAATGAGTCCACAAAATCAGTAGCTTGCTGCATGTTTGGACAGGCTACACATTTCCCACATGGTTTAAAGCCCAAAATTTGTTTGGGGAGGCTCAATGTCAATTGTGATGGTTCGGATCCATGTAGCTTCTAACCAAAGTATCCCGTAGCGACCTTGCTCATTTCGCCGTCATTGACGGGTAAGAGGGTAACAGCTTTTCCAACACTGTATCTGTTAATAAAACATTCCAGTGTTTATTTAGTATATTTTTCATTTCATCCCATCTTGAATGATAGGTAGTTACATACCTGGCTTTACCATCCAATATCCTTTCTTTTTTTCGATTTCAATAGGTCTATTTGTTTTTGGGTCTTGGCTCTCCAGTACGCCCTTTTAATAGTGCGATTGCTGTATCCTCTACTGGCAAAATGGGCTTTTAGGAGGGTGGCCTGTTTCTCAAAAGTTGCATCATCCGAACATATCCGGCAGTTTAATGGCAGTGTCTTTACGATATAAGTCCGTTTGTAGAAAACCTTCTTGATTCTTTCTGATATTTACATCCAGAAAGTTAATTTGATCACTATAAAAGGTATATGTCAATTTGATGTTGCGTATGTTCTGATTCAAAAAATCAAAAAGGTTTTTTAATTGTTGCTCTGTGCCCTGCCAGATCAGAATCAATGTACCGCGCCCAAAAAATGGCGCGGTCCATGATGACGTGTCTGTCTGACATAAAGAGGTCCCTCTCCCACAGCCCCAGGAACAGATTTGCATATAAGGGCGCACAAACCGCCCCATCGCAGCGCCCTGGAGCTGTAGGTAGAAGGACCCATTAAAAGTAAAAAAATTATGTGTCAGAACATAACGCAACAACTGTAACGTAAAATCAGACATATCCCGTGACATATTACTGGATTCAAGAAAGAATTAAGATGCCTGTAAACCATCCTCATGCCTTATACTAGTATACAGTGATTCAACATCACATGTAACAAGTATAGTATCTTTGTCAAGGCAAATTCCTGAACCTTCTGTAACAGATCTGACGTGTCCCTTATGTATGAGGGTAGATTTTCAACCAAAGATTTTACCTGAAGATCTATAAACTTGCAGATGTTATCTACAAGATTACCTCTCCCGAAATAATGGGCCTACCTGGGGTTTCACCGCATTCTTGTGGATCTTAGGCAACAAGTATAGAGTTGAAATTGTTGGTTCTTGAGTTGTTAAGGTTTTCATGAGTTTTTTGAGATTGTGTTCTGTTTGCATGCCCTGTCCAATATCTTATCCAGTTCACATCTATAGGATGACAATGGGTTAAAGGTGAGTTTCTTATAACACATTTTATCCCTCAATTGTCTGAGGGCTTCCGTAATATACATTTGTCTCGGCCATATTACAAGATTTCCACCTTTATCAGCCGGTTTATATATCACATCCGGTAGATTTGGGGAAATATCCAAGAGATTATCTCAAAAGTAGAGTAGATGGATCTGGACCCTTGGGACCATGCGTCCAAATGGTTTGAATGAGACTATGGGTTTCTCTGCATTTCTCTAATCCATCTGTGACCACCCTCTGTGGTCGTTTATTTTACTTTTTGTATTTTACTTATATATTTTTGTATTCATTTATTTTTATATTCCCGCTAGATCACCATGAAATACTCTCCAGCTAATTGATGTTATTGTTTGATAGCACATCCTTTCCTGACTCCGGACACCTATAGACCAACGAAAAGCATAGTTCTATGGACAATAATGACTGGGGCTCAAGATTGAATGCTGCGATATTGAGGAGATGGAGAAAAGGAGCACCACATGTATCTTATTTACACTGCATTTCAATATATATTTATTTCACTTTTTCCAATCATGTTTCACTTGTTCATATATATTATTCTTTTTTGTATTTATTTTTTAATCATGTTTCACTTTTACATGCATTTTAATTTATTTTATTAACCCTTTTCACATCATGCAATTAATTTGTGTATTTTTATTTTTATTATACATCCAGTAATATAGGATTTCTACTTTACCATGATATAAAAAAAAAAATTCACGTAGGTGCAAATGTTCAATATTATTCATGATTTATTCCACATCACATGTTTTTATGGATTGTTGCACAATTTTACATTCACCTCCTCCTCCATTCACCTTCCCACCACACTTCCCCCACATCCTTCACGTTCCGCACAGATTCACGCTCCCTACCCCTCTGTATCATTGTGCAGCAATTCAGAAATATTGATGTTTTTTAGGATTTCAACAATCCCGTTATTCAGTACGGGTCTATACCACCTCCAGTCATTCATGAATTGCTATTATTCATGGTACTTCAGTCCATGGGTTCTTTTGAAGTTTCATTCCTTTAATGTTGTGTTTGCTGATCAGTTCCGGTCATGTGACATATCACATGACCGGGCGTTTGTGCTGACGTCAATGGTGGGCGTTTATTCGGCGCTCTGCTGTTATGCAATTTTCGCGCCTATTTGATGCTCCGCCCCTCTGACGTCTTGTGATACGTTACAATGCTCTCCATCTGTGATTGGATAGTTGGTCTTTTTAAGCTACAGACCATAGAGATGGCGTTACCCCGGACGAAGGTTCGCCGAAACGCTCGTCGGGCTGACGCCATCCTGGTCCCTTATCTCTATTTACTTTTTGGTGAGTACCCTCTTGGGTTTTGTGTTAGCACTTACTGTTGCCTCATAATATCTGCATTGTAAATGTACAGAGACACTTGTATTTATTATGGCTTTATTTGCGGATACTTTGACAGGCCTTAGTAAGGCTTGATATACCATATTGATAATACAACAGTTAAGCGATAGGCTTTCTTGTAACATCTTTTCAGCGGTGCTAGATATGTGTTGTATATCTCTCTACAGGGTCCAGGGTAGCGTCTGTGTTCTCCTGTCACCTCCTTCTATGATTTGTAATTTTTATATGATCAATAACATTTTTAATAATTTTTCAATACTTTTGCATGTTGCTCTTTGTTTTTTATTTTTGCTATTGATACGGTTGTTGCAGAGTATATGCAGATATATATGTTGCAGGTATTTCAGCAATAGAGGCCCCACTATTGAGTGTACAATTTGTTGTTGGGCATGAGATACCTCCGGTGTCATTTTTCATTTTTTGTTTGGTTTACACACACATACAGCCTGCAACACACATACAGTCTGCTCCATACAGTTCTGCTACACACACATACAGCCTGCTACACCCATACGTCTGCTACACATACTTACAGCTCTGCTACACACATACCACACACACACGCTTTTAATCTTTAGTGAAAACTCATATTTCTTCCCTGCGCTAGTGCCAGCTGTATAGTCTTCCTGCTCTGTCTTCTTACAATAATGACATCATCAAAGGTCCTTAAACTGTACCTGAAGTTCTTGAAGTTCTCATTTCCTTCCTCCCCAAGCCCTGATCTGATGGCTCTCCTGCTCTAATGTCTGCTGGCTCTCTCACTTATGAGGCAAAATGCTGTATGTGGACTCTACCTGATCATGAAGGAAGCAGCCAGGGGGCCTGGCTATGCTGGATCTCTATGACTGCTGTTTATAAGATACAGGCATTTTTAGCAAGATTTTTCTTGTTAAAATGTGCATTTTATATAGCTAAACATATGGTAAGTCTCTGTACAGGGCTCTTTCAAATTGCTGTAAATTCCTGCAGCTTCATCTGTTAGTCACAGGCAGGTCTACTTTTAATGTGGCTACAGCTTCTCTTCCACTTGGGGTTGACCTCACTCACAACCCAAGATGGGCTGCGTAATGTGATCATACGCTTAAACATTACTTTGATCAGGTAAGCCCCTCCTACAGGAGCGATATGGTCATGTGACCAAGGGTCCTTAGACAGCAACAAAGCAGGGGGATCAATGATCAAAGGTTTTACACCACAAAAGTGGTGTGAAAATGCACAAATTATGGTGCATGCCATATTTGTGCCATAATTTTAGACTTTTAGAGGTTCTCAATACTTTGGGTATGGGTAAATTGTGGCCTGTTTAAAAATGGACTTTTACTCAGGATTGAGGTAGTGAAATACTTACACTACCTTCCTGGGCGGCTCCCTCTGAGGTCCAGGCAACGTTTTTCCGGTCCCCGTTAGTTTTATGTGGCTATTCTTTGTATGAGGCGGGGACTTGTTTTTGCCTGGGGAGTGGTTTTCCTCTCCTCGCTGTGAGCCGAAGCACTATGATTGGCTGCGCTCGCAGCCAGGGTGGGTGAAATCACAAAAATTTCGGATTCGTAAACATTACAATATTTTGGTAAATTTGTAACAAATGGCATAGAATCAATTTACTCATCTTTACTGCTGATCATCATTAGTATTATTAAAGGGTCAGTGACCTAGACAGAAAAAAAAAAGTCAAATATTTGAACAGTAAAAAAAAAAGTCAAATATTTGAACAGTAGAGCATACTGTATGGACATTAACAATGGAAAAAGGTAAATTTAGCATGTTTTGCTCTTACCCTAGGTACACACCTAAGCGTTTTACAGCGCGTTCAAATGCTCTGTAAAACACACAACATGTGAAAAGCCATGCTTCCCTATGGGCATGGTTCACATTTGGGCGTTTTACAGCGCGTTTGAACGCGCTGGAAAACGCCTAACGCTGTCGCTTCTACTTGAGCTTCTTTAGGGTGTTTTTGCGCGCGTTTCTGTCCATAGGATTGTATTAGAACGCGCAAAGATGAAGAAATGCGCGTTTTCTGTTCCAAAAACGTCGCTGGGTTGTTCTCCGACGACGCATCCGCAAGAGCAACACTCCACACACCATTGCTGCCACTTGCGTTTGTCTGCTAAACTCCATAGAAATCCACCAAATTAACCACACCAAACTCCAACAGTACAACACTCTCAAACACACCTAATCAATAAAAATCTCAATTTGGCAAACATTCAACACCTTTCATATAGGTAGGCCTGCATTTTTAGTGGATCTTGCACCTGTCAATCACAAAAACGCGCGAAAAACGTGCGTTCATTAATGACAAAAACGCGCATACAATCGCGCGTTTGTCGCGCGTAAAAACACTTGAAAAACCGCACGCCTGCAAAACGCTTAGGTGTGTTCCCAGCCTGAAGGAGATCGCTCCATGTAAATGCAGCGGTCTCCTTCACTGAGCAAGCAGCTAACGGTCAGGAAGGAATGATTCCATCCCGAGAATCAGCTATAGCATTGTGCTGTGTAAACCCACCTTTATTTTATGCATGGTCTTCACCAGGACCCCCTGACAGTGGGTTACCTTGTTGTGGCATCACTTTTAATTTTTCTTGCATTTTTTAGATGCTGACACAGTTAATAAGCAAGGTGGATCAGCGGCGGTACTGCAAGATGCTGAATAATTGTGTAGATAGAGGAGGAATCATAGCTGGCACTGCCCTCTGGCCAACGTCAGGAGCAACAAGCAGACAGAGAGAAACCTCATCTCTCCAGTAGCAGTTGGAGGAAAGCAAAAAGGCACTGGACAAGAAGTGAAGTTATATGAAGGAGCAAAAGAAGTGTCAGGTTCAGCAAGAGGAAGAAGGTAGAAGTGGGCAGAGAAGGTACATTAACGGACAAACTAGGACAGATTTAGAAGAAAGGATGGAGAGAAATAAGAGCCAAAATTGAGTAAAAGAAATTGTCCACAGGAGAAGGTAAGCAATGAGCATCCTTAATAGCTGAGGTGCCGACAAATGACTGGGCCAGTTCTACACTGGAGGCAGATGATCAGGCTGCATAGTAGAGAAAGGAATAGACTGGGGTGCAGCACAACAGAGTGTCATCACTAACATCAGAAGCAATAGGTACCACAAGGGGCAATATAAGTTGAATATAAGTGGAGCCTAAAGTGGGCAATATTACTGTGCAGAGCACAAGACAGTGTTTTAGTGTATGCTGCACCATTTAGGCACTATTGCTGCATGAGACACTACTTTTGTCTTGGGTAGACTTTTGGACACTTTCTGTTCATCCTTATTATTTTTGGGGACACTTATTTTTGGCTTACTATCTGTGTGGAACTGCCATTTATTTCTGAAGTACAGTAACAGTGCACCAGCAGACATAGCATTGAGGGCCGCAATAAGATGTAGAGTTTGTGCACAGAGTGGGGAATAGGTAAGCAGGGTGCTGGAAAAGCGGGAAGCCGAAGATGTCTAGGGCATAAACTCTGCAAAGAAGAGTTGTGGCCAGGAGAAGCTGTCATGGCGCTCTGAGGCAGATTGAGAAGAAAGGGGAAAGTGAAGAACTGTGATCAGACAGGACATCAATTGTGAGTCAATGATTCCCATGAATGTTTTAAGAATATCCCAAAATATTTTTTTTTTAGATCATAATTAAAGTAAAAATAAAATAAAATCAGACATCATCTAGTACATGGCATGGATCCAGAAATCTTGCCATTCGTTGCTCCAATTGTCCTGCTCTGTTTATTTCACCAGCTCAGGGGGGTTGGTGTCTCAGGGAGTATGTCCTTTCTGCTGTTGCATTTGCCCTGTAACTGCCACAGCTTTTAACAGAAGATATGGCTGGTGGCAATTGAAGATTTTAACTGAGAACGCGCGACCACCTCAGTGAGGTGGACAGAGAAATATGTAAAAGAACAAACAGCAGGTGGTGCTCTACACAGTGATGAGTGGCAGGGGCAATATTCAAATTTGTGATATTTCGCGAATATTTGGTAGAATATTCATCATCTTTTTGAGTAAAGAGAGCCATGCCGTACCTGTGAATGATGGACACTACCCCGACGTACGTTTCGCCGTTTGCTTCTTCCTGCTTCACCCCCAGGAAGAAGCAAATGGCGAAACATACGTCGGCGTAGTGTCCCTCATTCACAGGTACGGCATGGCTCTTTTTTCTCCCCCCTATTTATACAGATAGGAATGTTCAGGCTTTTTAATGATTAAATTTTCCACTATAGTGGATTATAATCCCTTAATATGTGTTGCCTGTTACCCATCTTATGTATATAGGGGAATGTGGGTGATAGGGATAGGTGAGTAAGCATTGTCACTGTTACGTTAATATTTGAATAGTGCTTTACTCCCGTGAGCCATTACGTATTTTGAGTCTGTGGGACTATTCATTCCACATCCTTATTGCGCTTACCATTGTACTCTTTTATTATGTGTTGTACGATCATGTTTTTATATGATATCTAATAAAATTCATAATTATTTGTATGTATGTGTGACTATTTTGGTGTTGTATGATGGATTATTACATGGCACAGTATTGAAAATTTGTAGTATTGGTATATTATTGATTTAAAAAAATCCAGAATATTCAAAATTATGAATACTTATCACTATATCCTAAATATTTGCAAATTCTCAAAGTGCCGATATTCGCGATTAATAATTGTGATTTGAATATTCGCGCCTAACACTAGCTATACAGATGTATTTTATTGAATAACTCACTGACTATACACATTTTTTACTATTATATGCAATTACAAAAGTGTTCAGATTTATAATATTGTTAGTGGCAAAACCCCTTTAATTGATTGTGTAGACATCATAGGATAAAAAAAAAAGAAAAAATTTATGGACCTGATTTCATGCATGGTGTTGTGTAGAGGTTGTGAAATATAAAGGGTATGTACTGTAATTGCATGGACCAAAACATTTTTTTTTAGTTTTTTTGCTGCCATTGCTGATAACTGCACAGGAAACCCACAAGACAAAAAATGCTAAGGATTCTTGGTAATTCTGGTTATGGTGTCTTTAAATTAATTTCAAGCTTCATAATATGAATATCATATTTTCTAAAGCTCTTGCAAATTACCCAATTTTACTAAAATATCAGTAATGCATAGTCTGAGAAAATGTCATCATTCTTACCTTCTAAAGTAATAGATCCTAATGTAGCACAGCACAAGAGAGTTCTTTATTTGGTGAAATGTGCCAGGATATCGCAGTGTACTAACTACAGTGTTCCATGTGGTGGCAGGTGAACCAACTGAGCTGGATGGCTTATAGGTACACTAAAGCTGAACTTAATCACTATTAGTGTTGAGTGAATCAAAGCATCCGAAGTGCAATTCGATCCGAAGTTTAGGAAAAATTAGATTCACCATGAATTCGAATTTCCTCGTGCTTCGTGGTAACAAATATGTTTTTTTCTAAATTGGTGGCTACACATGTTACAAAGTGAAAGTTAGAAGCCCGGGAAAGTGCGATCACCCATAATGCCAATCTGTAGATAGCCATCCCCTGTGATGTCACAGACCTATAAAAGCCTAATTCTGCACGGTCTCTGCAATTTCACTGTAAGCTGAGCTTAGGGAGATACGTTACAAGCGTGAAATTGCTAGAAACAGTGTTGCTACAAACAATAAAAAAAAAGAATATTGGAGACAAAGAGAACAGGGACAGTGCAGGAAAAATGTAGGGAGAGCATAGGGAGACTCCAGGTTGAGTGTAATCACCACGTTTATCTTGTTCAACTGCTGCTAAATTTACAGTTAATCTGTCATTTTACATATATACATATGCTATGTCAGACTGGGTATTAAACGGTGGACAGTGTAATATATTGCCACGTTTATCTTGTTCATCTGCTGCGATAGTCATAGTTAATTAATGATACAGTTACTGTACACTATGGCCAACAGACAGTTGCCTAGGCCCTCCAAAGGAACAGGCAGAGTCAAAAGTGTTTCTGTAGCCAACACAGGTAGCAGCAGAAGAAGGAAGGTTGGTAGCCGCTGCAGCAGCAGGTAGAGCTGCCACTGACCGTCATCTAGCGGTCGTGTTTTCACCAACAATCCAGCTGTACTGGATTGGTTGACTCGCTCTCCAATGTCATCACAAGTAACAACAAATACATACAGACAGGAATCGGTGGGTTCCTCTGACACCACGCTTAGTTGGCATGGGCCAGGAACTGCCTCTGTGCCCTCCCCTGTTATGAACCTGCCTCTTACTTTTACTGCTCCTTCTGCTAGTGAAGTAATGATAGCTGCTGGCTCTACTCCGGAGGAGCTTTGTGAGGACAGTCAGTTACCAGTCACAGGCTAGCATAGGCTTGGAAGAGAGGTCTGCTGGGGACTCCTGTAGGCATACAACTACCGATGATGACAGCTGGGTGGGAGTACATGTTGCAAGAGGTCAGGGATGTGCGCAAGAGACAGGTGAGGATGACATAAGTGACGACCAAACAAATGTAGATGATGACGGAGCCCATCGCACATGGAAGCCAGGCATCATCATCATCAGGGGGCAAGGGTGGCAGCATGCCTGTGAGACAGCAGGGTGGCAGTGTGCCCGTGAGACAGCAGGGTGGAAGCATGCCTGTGAGACAACAGGGTGGAAGCAGTGGGAGATCTGCAGCCTAATGTGGGGGGCATAGACTGTCTGCTACTCAGGAGACTACATATGGGGAACACACTACAAGTGCATGGGTTCGTAAAAGCATGCCTGTGAGACAGCAGGGTGGCAGTGTGCCCGTGAGACAGCAGGGTGGAAGCATGCCTGTGAGACAACAGGGTGGAAGCAGTGGGAGATCTGCAGCCTAATGTGGGGGCGTAGACTGTCTGCTACTCAGGAGACTACATATGGGAACACACTACAAGTGCATGGGTTCTTAAAAGCAGCGGCAGACATGCATCATGTAGTGGTGGATGGAAAATGCCATACTCGCCAGTGTGGGAATTTTTCTCCAAGTTGCTGGGGGGCGTTAACGTGGAGGTAAGCATTATATGTGGGCAGAAGGTGAGACCCGGCCAGGGTAATAATATTGGCACGATGGCCCTAGCGTCAACACATGGGGCATCACCATAAAGTGATGTAGTCTTACAACTTGATGCAGCAACTGCTGCACCTACCACCGGCCCTCACCCAGTCTCCAGCAGGCAGGGCTCAACAACGTCGACAACTGTAGTTCCTTCGCATTGACTTTAATATCGTCAATTGCTCTTGATGCTCCTCCTCCTACTTCTCGTCACTTATTTTGACAGCAGTTGATCACGGAGCTAATTGCAAAAAGATGACAGTATGCATGCACTCATGCAACAGCACAGAAGCTGAACGTGGGCCTCGCCAAAGTGCTGGTACTAGAGTCCCTCCCTTTCCATGTAGTTGATTCTGCACATTTCAGAGGACTAATGGCTTGTGCCCACCCAAGGTGAAGAGTCTAAAGCCGACATTACTTTTCCAAAAAACTGTACCCTGTACACGTATGTTGAGCAGAAGATGGGCCAGTCCTTGGGACTCTTGGCATCTGGTAGAGTTCACAAAGGCGCTGACATATGGAGTTGTAAATATAGTCAAGGAAAATATATGTCGTTCACGCCAACTGGGTAACTATGGTTCCGGACCAGGTACATCAGCAACTTGGCCAGGTGATGGCAATGCAACCTCCGCTTAGTAATGCTGGAAATTCTGCGTCAATGTTCTCCTCTGCCACCTCATCCTCCACCTTGTCCTCATTCTCTCCTCTAGGCACAGTTCACAGTGTTCCTGCATCATATCACCTATGCAAAGCTAGGTGTTGTCACATGGTTCTGCACTTGGTCAGCCTTGGTGAACGGAGTCACACCAGGGAGGAACTGTTCTGTGTCATCAGTAAGAAATCGAACACTGGCTTCTCATCGCCAACTGGAGATAGGAACCTTGGTTACTGATAACAGAAAGAACATGTTTCTGCTGCGTCAGGGAGGGCTGACCTATTTTCCTTGCTTGGCAAACATTCTCAATCTCGTCACCTGGTTCCTCAAGTCTACCACTGAACAGCATGAGCTGTTAAAAATGTCCAGGAAACTGTGCATGCACTTCAGCCACTCTTACCATGCAAAACATGCCCTCCTTGAGCTGCAAAGGCAAAATGCTGTTCCACAACATCACCTCATATGTGACATTTTCACCCATTGGAACTCCACGGTCCATATATTAGACCACCTGTACGAGCAGAGAAAGGCGGTCAACGATTACTTAATGCTTCAAATGGATAGGTCTACTCCCCGGTGTAACTTCCACATTTGCCAGTGGCAGCTCATGCGTGACATGTGCCGTTATCTGAGGCCACACTTTATTTTTCAGTTGGCAGACCTACAGGATGAATAATGTAATTACGTCCTGGATGGGATGCTGAGAAATCTGATTGGCGAGGGGACAGAAGATGTGGCACCTACATTTACTGGCCATCTGAGCCCTGAGGAGGATGGACTGGCAGAGGATCAGGATGAGGACATAAACACCCAGGAATTATATACACAACTAGGTGGTTTTTCTGCCCAAGCAACAATAGAGGAGCTGGAGGGCGACAACGAAGATGATGCAGGTGACTCCAACAGACCATGGTAGTATGCAGTGGAGATGAAGGCAGGAAGACCAAGGTTCTCACAATCCCAATATAATTCTGGTGTGATGCGCCTTTGGCCCGTGACCTAAGGAAGCAAGATAGCCGGAAATTGAGCAGAACGCAAGGAGGGATTCTGGATATGGAGAATTTCAGTTGGTGTTCGGAGTGAAATTACGAGTGACCTGAATAAGAGAACAGCGCGTTTGGAGCATGTGTTTATGGTGGATCCGTTACTGCGGACCTGACACCTGACTTTTGAATACTGTGACTTTGAAGGAGAAAGGACCTACTCCGTGTTTCAGGACTGCTGCATTGTCCGTAATTCACACTGTTCTAAGTTTCGATTTAATTCACTACAGTGTTCATATCTTCATATTTAAAAACAATTTAAAATATGAATCCTAGGTGGGTTTTGGTACTGGCTGGTACCTCAGTAACAAAGCCCACTTTGGATTCATATTTTAAATTGTTTTTAAATACGTTGAATTGAATACAGAAATAATTCACTGAAGTCTTGGCGAAATGAGCCAATGCATTTTAATGCTGTATGTAAACAGCATCAAAATCAAAGTATTTGAATGAATCGGCTTCGGATCTATGATCCAAAGGTCGATTTACTCAAGCATGCTTTCCTGCCCAGCTAGTAGTGTGGCATCATATTGGGTGTTCAGTGCGGCAGGAGGTATAGTTACTAGTGATGAGCGACCATGCTCGGCCGAATACCAGTTCGGCTTGAGCATCACTATGCTCGGCACAAGGCGGTACTCGGCCGAATACCACATGTGCTTGAGCGCAATGCTCGAGTCTTCTCCCAGCACGTTTGGCACCTTCTAAGCAGCCAATAAACGTGCAGGTAAGTAATGCCCTTAACTGTAATGCCGTAGCCATGTTAGCTACTGGCATTACAGTGATTGGCTGTCCGGAACGCGTCATCGGGTGCTATATAGCACTCGATGACACGTATTTGGATCAGTCATAGTCAGGGAGAGCAGAGCCTAGGAAGAGAAAGACAGTGTAGGGAGCGAAATTCACAGTTCTTATTCTAAGAAAGCTTTTCAACGACTGCGTGTGTGTGAGTTTGAGAGCAGCAATATACTTTTACCAGCGCTAAATTGATCAGTCTCAGGGACATCAGTGCTGAGGAAGGGAAAAATTGCTGTTTTTACTACCAAAAGCTTTTCAAAGACCCCAAAGTCTTTCACAGCAGCAAGATATTTTTCTTTAATACCTATTAGTGACATATACTGTACATCAGCCGCAGACTGTGTCTTTTTGCGTAAATTTTAATAATCAGCGCCACATTTATTGTCTATAGTGTGTGCGTTTAATACACATCCGTGACATATACAGTACTCCAACCGAAAACTAATAATTAAAATAATTATCCTCCAATACGTTGCCTGAATATTGCAGAGAGTCCAAAGTTGAAGTGGGGTATTCACACGTAGCGATTTTTCATATATCAACTGACCGCGCACTACAGATCCAAAATAGTCAGTTGCATGCGGGAATCTTCAGTTTTACACACAGGTTAGGTGAAGGTTCCCCAGGTAGATCCTCTCTCAGGTAACTCCTGTGGGACAGCCAAAATAGCACCAATAGTGAAGTATTTCAGCACCTCTATGTATTAGCGCACACAGATAATACTCACACAGGGCTGGGACAAGGTCCACCACCAACAGAGGCTGAGTTGCCCAAGTGCGCCCCCTTCCAACTTGAGGATGACACTGCTATGGGGGATCTGTGATGGATGACACTGTTATTGGGGAATCGGTGGGGGTGTAGTAGAAAACAGTCACTGCACGGGCCCTGCTGTCATTATGAAATAGCATATGTGACCCCACCTCTTTTATTGGTGGTCATTCAGTAAATTAACCCTGTTTTGGGGGAGGGGGTGTCTGTGGGACAAATATTTGTCATCCACAGATTCTCCCCATAACAGGGTTCATTTAGTGAATGACCACCCAAATTGTGGTGACCCAATACATGGGAGTTGCATCTACAGAGCTTTTGTATAATGCCCCCCACACTGTAGTGTCCCCCACACAGTAATGTCCGCCACACTGCCCCCCACACAGTAATGTCCGCCACACTGCCCCCACACAGTAATGTCCGCCACACTGCCCCTCACACAGTAATGTCCGCCACACTGCCCCCACACAGTAATGTCCGCCACACTGCCCCCACACAGTAATGTCCGCCACACTGCCCCCACACAGTAATGTCCGCCACACTGCCCCCACACAGTAATGTCCGCCACACTGCCCCCACACAGTAATGTCCGCCACACTGCCCCTCACACAGTAATGTCCGCCACACTGCCCCCCACACAGTAATGTCCGCCACACTGCCCCCACACAGTAATGTCCGCCACACTGCCCCCACACAGTAATGTCCGCCACACTGCCCCCACACAGTAATGTCCGCCACACTGCCCCCACACAGTAATGTCCGCCACACCCCCACAACCACACAGCAGTGCCCCACATAGTAATTTGTCATGCTCTCCCCTCTTGTCATTCTCCCCCTCTTGTCATAATCCCCTCTTCTTGTCATGCTTTTTCTGCCCCCCATGTTGTCATGCTCTTTATTCTCTCTCCCCCTCATGTTGTAACTTCTCCCCTCCTCTCCTCCTACCTCTGCTGTAGCGTGGCCGAGCTCTGCATAGTCTGCACCTCCGCAGACTACAGTCCACACCAGGGCAGATGGACAGGCTGCCTGAGCTGAGGGAGAACTTGGAGAAGGCAGCAGGCGCGGGAGTCGGGAGAAGAACTCAGTCAGTGGGCGGGCTCTGCCTGGCGCAGCGTGACGCATCATGGTCGCTCACGCTCTGGGCCCGCCCACCGTTCTCCCGGCCGCTGCCAGCTCCCTCCTGGGTCCTGTCTTTTAACTGCAGTCCGCACTCCGCACTCACTCGCACAACTCAAGCGGCAGCCGGCTGCGCCTGCAGCAGCTAGCAGCAAGCGCTCGCCGGCTCGCCACTAGTCTGGCCTGGGGACTTATAAATTAAAGTGCAGTGAATGGATGCCGCAAGGAATGGAGAGCACTATGTGCTCTCCGCATCAGCATTTGCGGAGCCTTGGCCGCGAACTTCCAGGTTTTGGCCTCCAATCATCCGGCCGCGGCTCCGCAAAAGATAGAGCATGTCCTATTTTTGTCCGCAGCCGCAGACAAGAATAGGCATCTCTATGGGGGTGCCGGCTGGGTGTATTGCGGATCCGCAATACACTACGGTTGTGTGAATGTAGCCTAAGACGTATATTTTTTTCTATAGATGGCATGCATAACGGAAGAATAAACACCATACCAGCTGGTATGGTATTCTGATATGATTGTAATGTGATATATTGGGCTGCTAATGGACTGATATAACACAAGAGTATATACCGGTACTTACTTTTGTGCTATACACTGACACATTGTTACAAACCCACAGCTCTGTCACCAGGGTGTGTTTTCAGCCTCTGTACATATGCATTTATTCACTTTGTGTTACTACCTCACTATTTTCAAACTCTCTGCTTGCAGTCAGCCACTAGGACACTGAAATCCAGCTTAAGCTTGTACTTATTACAGCTGAGGTTCCATTGCAATGTATCAGTGTAGCTAAATCATGGCATTTACTACTGGATTGCAGGTTTTGAATTTAAGCATGAGCATCTGCATTCACTGACAGCAAGCAGACATATTCAATTTGAGGCAGTGTGGCAAGAGGACAGTGGGGGTGAGGGGGTCCATTTTGAAGATAAAGGTTTGTCTGTACTGGTCAGTGTCAGAATACACAGTTGAGGCCACTACAAGCACGTCCCTTTATAAGAATCTGTAACTTTACACTCACCCAGCACATAACATGGCCGGTTCCCTTCTCAGGATCTATGTACACGCTGGCAGGGACAACACACAGAGAGTGTTGTTTGTGCAGTAGTGAATATGCTTGAAGAGGTGGCGACTGCAGGAGCGATGGCTGAGAAGCAAGAAACTGCTTGAAGTGGGAGCACAAGATGCAGGGACCCAAGCCCCGCCCACCCTACATGCCGATAGTGTGAGGAGGGGAGGAGGGAGGATCTTCACACAGCAGCGCGTGTCTGACTCTGCTGGGTGATATTTCTTAAAGAGGCAGAGCAGTGGAGGGTCTGGGAGCAAATTGGCAACCATTTTAGTCGCCATCTGGAGCGCTGAAGTGTTTGACTCCGGTCTCTGGCCCCTGCTGCGCCCTGAGGCTGGAGCGCCCTGAGGCTGGAGCCTACCCAGCCTCTGTGTCGGCCCGGCCCTGTACTCACAAGATTTAACTTGTTAACCGGGCATGTCTTAAAAGCAGAAGCAGTTCACACACTCTCCAGATCCACCCGAATTTCTTGCTGTGGCTACAATCAAAGTGCTCCAATAGTGAGGTATCACTTATACCTTATAAAAGTTTTTTTATTTTTAAACTTACAAACATATGTATAAAAGCGCATATCATAAAACAAAGTTGTCCAGCCCGACCCGGGTTTCGCATCGTGATGCTTCGTCAGGGGCGTCTCACCCTAATACACCTGAAGCTCCTTAAATAGTTACCGCTTCCTCTATTCACTCCCAAGTAACCCCTTCATTACTACTATCTTAATACAGCGCCAATACAACGTTACAGAAAATACATATATTTCCCTTTGTAGGGTATTTTCAATCCATTAACCCATCATTAGAGATGTCCTGAACTATCCCGGCGAACATCGCATGTTTGCGTTCGCCGTGGCGGGTGAGCATATGCGATGTTTGGTTCGCCCCTATACACCATCATTGAGCAAACTTTGACCCTGTACCTCACAGTCAACAGACACATTCCAGCCAATCAGCATACCCTCCCTCCCAGACCCTCCCACCTCCTATCAAAAAGCAAGGACAACATCCATCTTAGATTCATTCTGAAGCTGCAGTGTTAAGTCCCATTCACACGTCCGCAATTTTTCCGCATCCATTCCGCAATTCTGCGGAATGGATGCGGACCCATTCATTGTGAATTGGGCCGGACGTGATGCGGAGAGCACATTATGTGCTTTCTGTAATTGAGGGACAAAAACTGAGTTTATTTTTAGGAAGGCCCCAAATTTGGGCACACATCTGGTCCATAGTGCTATCCCCACACATAAGGAAAAAGGATGCCAAAGCAAATTTTCATGGTGTGGGTTCTGCATCCCATGCAAAAATAGAGAAAAATGATAGACAGAGCATGAGGAACACCATTTGCTCAAAGAGAAAGGGAAAGGAATTTAAGGTGAGGGTGTATTGTCCTGTGAAAGCTCGGGGGTGGTTTACGTGTTGGAATGTCCGTGTGGACTCTAGTACGTGGGCCGGATCATGAGAGAATTGAAGATGAGAGTGCAGGAGCACATACGAAACATAAAAAGGGTTTGGAGACACATGGAGTGTCCCTGCACTTTAAAATTGCCCACCAACAGAATCCTAAGGGTTTAAAATGTATGGGAGTCGAATTGGTGACATCTTGGCAAAGATCAACAAACAGGAGGTGCGGTGGATTTAGGAACTCCACACATTGCAACCGTATGGTATGAATGTGGAATATGACCTTAAACCTTGCTTGGTTTGAAATTGTAGCTCCTGCACTAATCCTAATGTGGAGGTTGCAAGAATATGATGAATGGAAGGAAGGAGGGAGGGATTTGAGGCTGTAGTAAGCCATCATTGGCCAGTATATGCCACGGGATCGGAGTATTCAAGATGACGTTACACACAGTATTTATGAATGGAATAGTACCTGGGTCAGCTGTATCATTGTAAAGCTGGTTAAAAAGTGAGTGAAGTTTGAATGAAATAGTGTATGATGGGCTGATGGATTGAAAAAACCTACAGAGGGAAATATATGTGTTTTCTGTAACGTTGTATTGGCGCTGTATTAAGATAGTAGTAATGAAGTGGTTACTTGGGAGTGAATAGAGGAAGTGGTACAATTAAGGAATTCAAGAGGGGACTGGATGTATTTTTGGAGTGTAATAATGTTACAGGAAATAGCTACTAGAGATGGGTCGTTGATCCAGGGAGTTATTCTGATTGCCTGATTGGAGTCGGGAATGGATTTTTTTTCCCTTAAGTGGGGAAAATTGGCTTCTGCCTCACAGGTTTTTTTGGCCTTCCTCTGGATCAACTTGTAGGAAACAGGCCGAACTGGATGGACAAATGTCTTTTTTGGTCTTATATACTATGTTACTATGTGACTATTTAAGGAGCTTTAGGTGTATTAGGGTGAGATGCCCCTGACGAAGCATCACGTTGCGAAACCCGGGTCGGGCTGGACAACTTTGTTTTATGATATACGCTTTTTATACATATGTTTGTAAGTATAAAAATAAAAAAACTTTTATAAGGTATAAGCGATACCTCACTATTGGAGCACTTTGATTGTAGCCGCAGCAAGAAATTCGGGTGGATCTGTGGATCGGGTGGAGAGTGTGTGAACTATCTCTGCTTTTAAGACATGCCCGGTTAACAAGTTAAATCTTGTGAGTATTATCTGTGTGCGCTAATACATAGAGGTGCTGCAATACTTCACTTCTGGTGCTATTTTGGCTGTCCCATAGGAGTTACCTGAGAGAGGATCTACCTGGGGGAAACTTTAACTAACCTGTGTGGAAATCGGAAGATTCCCGCATGCAACTGACTATTTTGCTCCATCCGAAAACTGTTTTTTTATCGTAAAATAAAAATAATCAGGGGCCAGCCCTCATCGTCTACTGTCTCTGTGGTGTGTGCGTGTAATACACATCCGTAGACTTTGAAAAAAACCACAGCACTCTCGATCTTTAGTCCACTTGTGAGTTTATCTTCACCAAAAAAGTAGCAATGTTTCGACTGCAATGAGTCTTTTTCAAGCTTATTGTAACCAGACAAGTGATACATTTGATACATATACACCCTGTTTAATCAGGATTGGTTCTGGGGTTGTCCAAAGAGGTCGACTTCTACCCCTATTTAGTAACCTAATACCACTGTGTTAAACATCATTATATACATGGTGCACCTACATCAGCTTAACTATTCACATAGCCAAACCCCTGTGTATACTAATAAATAACTTACATCAAAGCCAAGAGGAAGACATAGGCAGACGGGTGGAATGGAGCGTGCAGCGTCCCATGTGCGCCATTGCGCATGCGTAACTTCCATTCATTATCTCCGGTTCAGAGGAAAGGCTAGAATCCTCTGCGGCCGCGTGATCGGCGCTTGGTGGTCACATGATTGTAACTAGGTGCCGTGGCTAAGAAGCTGAAGACATTGGTAGGCACGTAATCAGTCCTATTATATGGAGCGTCCCAGTCACGTGATCGGAACTAGCTGCCGGTACCCAAAAACTGGAGACACTAGTGGGCACGCGTTCAGTCATATATTAAAGCGCGTCCCGGTATCCTATCAACCTGGGCATATCACTGTGTCTCCGAAACTGGTATGTGACAGCAAACAATAGTAAAAGCCATTAATGCCGTTAATCCATATTATATGTATGGGATGCACTGCTCCACCAACCCGTATACATCATCAACAACAGCGTGCACAGACAAAAAGTATACGGTCAAGGACCTGCTAGGCCATTTATGTCAAAATCACAACTAGGAATAAATAAAGCAATAAATATGTAGAGGTTGTATTGACTAATCGGAATATTCAGCTGGGGGTATTCACTATTAGAAACAATAGCTAGACCTAGTGTAGGTCAGTCCCATCCCCTCACGGACCCGTAGGCAGCAAAAGTGTCTATTTAAAGGAGATAATAAGCTTTGGGTGTATAACTCCTCTGGGGTTACGAGAGGCTTGGAGAACCAAACACTGTATACTGTATACCAAGTGCGTATCAACGCATAGAGATGTCGCGAACATAAAATTTTCTGTTCGCGAACAACGAACCCGAACTTACTCAAATGCTCGCGAACAGGCAAACAGCAATAGACTTCTATTGGCAGGCGAATATTAAAACCCACAGAGACCTGTTCTAGCTACAATAGTGATAGAAAAGTTGTTTTAAGTTGACTAACTAAAGGGCATAAATCAACTAATATTTTTAAATAGTTTAAAATAACCTATTTTATGACATCTAAATCTACTCTAACATTTTATTTTCTAACCTACTTTTAAATGCTAATTTAATTATTTAACATACTTTTATTACTTGTAAAATAAATAAAAAATCACTCGACACCATGTCAAAAGCCAGGTATGTGCAGGCAGGCAGGCAGGCAGGCAGGCTATCTATCTATCTATCTATCTATCTATCTATCAGGGTGTCAGCATACCTTACAATGACAGGTTTGACCAATTTAGACAAACAAACAAACATAAGTTCTCAATCCAAAGCGAGAGAAATTGGTTAACCTTGGTTGGCTATCTAGAGGGGCCTGGACCCTAGACCATTATCATTAGGGCGACAAAAATTGTAATTTTATATGCCAGCCTAACTCCTCTCTCACTGCCTAAGAGAGCTGCATAAACATTTCCCAACATTTAAAACTCATTTGCATACACATGGCCAAGAAATGCTAATGAGCAATATAGCAGTATCTGCCTTGTTTGTAAACTGAAACACAATTTGCATGGCTTTCCCATAGTCCCATGTTATGCAAATGAGTTTATATGACAAAACAGAATAGAAAGATTATAAAGTTAGTCTTTAAAAAATTGCAAAATCAAAAAAAAACTATGCAGCCTTCCTAATCATTGAGATGAGAGCTAGGTGGCATATTAAAAAAAAAAAAAATGTTGTCACCCTACATATACCTGGTGCTTGGCAGCCATAGGGGAGAACTGTTCTGTGTTGTTAATTGGATGTTTTATAAAGGACAAAAATTTGGGCTTCATTGTCTATTGTACCATGTGTTTGATTATTACATCTTAAAGGGATACTGAATACCTGGTGGCGGGCTTAGTTTTGTTTGATTGAAGGGTATAATTCTGCTGCGCATGCGCCTAGGAAGTTTATTCTTCACTAGGAATAAGTCAACATAGTGCATGCACATTCAGGACAGCACATGGTACAGACAGGAGAAAATGAGTCGAGCACGGCCAGCGGAATCCCTGACAGAGGAAAATTATGAATAAAAACGTTTTATAGACATCATGCAAAGACAGTGTTTGATGATAATAGCGTAGTTTTTCTGAGATCAAGGATCCTAATACAGGAAAATATATATATTTCTATAGGGTAAAACAGCCTGTCCCTTTAAGGTGTATTACTCAATCAAACATACAGTAAGGTAGCTGACTAAAAAAAACTAATCTTTATATTTTATAAAACAGACTTACAGACATATACCCTAGCCTGCCTATCATAAAATTTTATTATTACATAAAACATTCAACAGACAACACAGAACAGTTCTCCCCTATGGCCGCCAAGCACCAGGTATATGCAGGACCAACAATCCATCAGACATACAGATCATCAGCATACCTTAGCAAGGCAGCCTGGGTTTTAACCAGTTTTTCCAAAAGAAAAATTGTCTGTTTAGGGTTAGGTATCTAGGGGACCTGTGCACATAGATGATTATCATTAGGGTGACAACATTTTTATTTTTTTATTTTTTTTTTAATATGCCACCTAGCTCTCATCTCAATGATTAGGAAGGCTGCATAGTTTTTTTTTTGATTTTGCAATTTTTTAAAGACTAACTTTATAATCTTTCTATTCTGTTTTGTCATATAAACTCATTTGCATAACATGGGACTATGGGAAAGCCATGCAAATCGTGTTTCAGTTTACAAACAAGGCAGATACTGCTATATTGCTCATTAGCATTTCTTGGCCATGTGTATGCAAATTAGTTTTAAATGTTGGGAAATGTTTATGCAGCTCTCTTAGGCAGTGAGAGAGGAGTTAGGCTGGCATATAAAATTACAATTTTTGTCGCCCTAATGATAATGGTCTAGGGTCCAGGCCCCAATTTCTCTCCTTTTGGTTTGAGAGCTTATGTTTGAAAACTCACGATTGTCATTGTAAGGTATGCTGATGCCCTGTCTGATGGATAGATAGTCAGCCTGCACATACCTGGCTTTTGGCATGAACTGAGTGGTTTAAGTTAAATGTGATAGAAAATGATCATTAATGATATATCATTTTTAGAAAGGATTTTTCTTGGTTTGAGGGTTGGGGTGAACAGGGGACACTAGTTAATACTCTCCCTGCTCTAACACTTCAGCTTTAAATTGAATTCACTATGCCTGGCTTTGGTAGGAAGGTAAGCTGAATGTAAGAATGCAGGGTGAATCAAACATAGCATAATGTTTGGTCGGGACATCTCTATCAACGCATGCCCTTACATCCGCCGGTGAGCTACCATCAGAGAAATGTACCATTCATACACAGGCATCCAATAACATGGGTACCCCAACCCCTGACGTGGGGAGGATAGGTACTCCTGTTCGGACTGGGCTTGAGTCGAACTCCCTTTGTAGAGAGGACCCCGCCAATGACTCTCACACCAATTATTACAGGCGGATAATCTAATGCCATCCCAATTCCAACCCGAGTTCCACCCGGTATATCCCCAGTTTTGTCTTTCACCAAACAACTAAACCAGGTCAAGAGAAGGGGGGACCAGCCTACATGTGAATAGGTCATATAATACTAGTTCATGACAAACCCCTGTTGCCTAAGTCCAGTGGTCAATCCTCAAAGTTGATTCTGAATGCAAGCTCCTTGGCTGTATAAATCGGTGTTGCGCATTATTCCCTCAGCTTCGATGTGTGCAATTTTAGATGATCTGTGAAAAAAGTAAAAGAAAGCATTGTTCAATTCATATAAACACAACAAGGCGTCGGGTAATCTAACTTAAGTTACTCTAAAAACAACCCTACCTATCATCCATGATAGCTCTGAAAACTTTAAATTCACGGCTCAAGCCCTTGGGTTCAAATGTATCAAGCTCAAAGATCCACTTAAGTTCCAAACGTTTCAGGAGTTGTTCTCGGTCTCCCCCTCTATTCAATGGGGGAATCCCGTCAATGATCCTAAACCTCAGTTGTGCAACATTATGTCTACATCTGTAGAAATGCTCTGGGACTGGAAGTTCCCCTTCTAAAACGCCGGACTGAGTCTGCCTTTTCGTAAGCATTTTTTAGATGGAATACCGATGGTGATTTATCCTTAGTTTACAGGCCTGTGTAGTCTCACCTACATATAACAAACCACATGGGCACTGCAACATGTAGATGACAAAATCCGAGGAACAGGTGTAGAAGCCCCTGATTTTGCACTGTTTGCCAGTGCGGGGATGGGAAAAGGTGCACCCCTTCAACATACTATTGCAATTGCAACAGCTGAGGCAGGGGTAGCAGCAACCCTTCCTACTCGTTTGTACAGTTTTTGGACTATTCAGATTGGAATGCGTCAGAGCGTCCCCACATTTTTTGACCTACTATAAGACATCAGAGGTGGCGACTGAAATTCCTCTATGTTTAGAAAAGACTGTGCCAAAATCTGCCAGTTACGCTTGAGGGCTCCTGCCACAAGCTTGCTCATTCTGAAATTTAAATAATCTGGGCCTAATCTAGTGTCCATAGTGTGTGGCTTTCTGTGACAAATACTGTACTCCATCCGAAAACTGTTGCTTGAGCAGAAATTTTAATTATCTGGGCCTAATATATTGTCCATAGTGTGTGGCTTTCAGTGACATATAAAGTACTCCATCTGAAAACTGTTTCTTTAGCGCAAATTTAAATCATCTGGGCCTAATCTAGTGTCCATAGTGTGTGGCTTTTTGTGACAATTACTGTACTACATCCGAAAACAGTGTCTGTAGCGCAAATTTATATAATTTGTCCCACATCTAGTGTCCATAGTGTGTGGCTTTCTGTGAAAAATACTGTACTACATCCGAAAACAGAGTCTGTAGCGCACATTTAAATCATCTGGGCCTTATCTAGTGTCCATAGTGTGTGGCTTTCTGTGACATATACTGTACTCCATCCAAAAACAGTGTCTGTAGCGCAAATTTAAATAATCTGGGTCTAAACTAGTGTCCCTAGTATGTGGCTTTCTGTGACAAATACTGTACTACATCTGAAAACAGTGTTTGTAGCGCAAATTTAAATAATCTGGGCCTAATCTAGTGTCCATAGTGTGTGGCTTTCTGTGACATATACTCTACTACATCTGAAAACTGTGTCTGTAGCGCAAATGTAAATAATCTGGGCCTAATCTAGTGTTCATAGTTTGTAGCTTTCTGTGACAAATACTGTATTACATCTGAAAACAGTGTCTGTAGCGCAAATTTAAATAATATGGGCCTAATCTAGTGTCCATAGTGTGTGGCTTTCTGTGACATATACTGTACTACATCCGAAAACAGTGTCTGTAGCACAAATTAAAATAATCTGTGTGTTATCTAGTGTCCATAGTGTGTGGCTTTCTGTGACATACTGTATACTGTACTATATCTGAAAACATTGTCTGTAGCGCAATTTTAAATAATCTGGGCCTAATCTAGAGTCCATAGTGTTTGGCTTTCTGTGACATATTGTCACCGCCGGTTCTGGGAGACGGTCGGTCAGAGGTTCCTCCCTGTCTTGTAGACGTTCTTTGTTTTGGTTTCACTTTGCTCAGTTCCTTTCTCTCCCTCAGATGCCTCTTATCCTGATTAATTGGTTTCCTTTATATTCCCTCCCTTACTGCTCCTCCGTGCGGTTTATATTACCTCTCTGGATGAAGTGTGTGCTGCTGGAGGCTGCAGTTGTTTTGCTCTAAGATAAGTGCATTCCGTTTACTTTGTGTTTTGTTTGCTGGCTTGAGTCTAGGTGACCCTGACTCCCTCCGTATTCTGTGCAGGGAGCCGGTGGCCGTTACCCTCACTACTATAGGGAATTCAGGTGTCACTCAGTTATATGTACGAGGGCATGTATTTGTCTACCACCGGGACTTGTACATGTGCACAGTAGTTTGGGAGAGTTCTTAGGGATTTAGAGGGCCCTCCTATATTTTCCTTAGTTTGGGATCAAGCCAGTCTGTCGTTATTTATCAGTTCCTGCTAACTGTACTCCATCCAAAAACTGTTTCTTGAGCGCAACTTTTTATTATCTGGGCCTAATCTAGTGTCCATAGTGTGTGGCTTTTTGTGACATATACAGTACTCCATCTGAAAACTGTTTCTTGCTCTCAAATTTAAATAATCTGGGCCTAATCTAGTGTTCATAGTGTGTGGCTTTCTGTGACATATACTGTACTACATCTGAAAACAGTGTCTGTAGCGCAAATGTAAATAATCTGGGCCTAATCTAGTGTCCATAGTTTGTAGCTTTCTGTGACAAATACTGTATTGCATCTGAAAACAGTGTCTGTAGCGCAAATTTAAATAATATGGGCCTAATCTAGTGTCCATAGTGTGTGGCTTTCTGTGATATATACTGTACTACATCCGAAAACAGTGTCTGTAACGCAAATTTAAATAATCTGGGCCTTATCTAGTGTCCATAGTGTGTGGCTTTCTGTGACATATACAGTACTCCATCTAAAAACTGTTTCTTGAGCGCAAATTTAAATAATCTGGGCCTAATCTAGTGTCCATAGTGTGTGGCTTTTAAGCATATATAACATTTAATATTAAGAAGGCGGTCAGTAAGGGCCGTGGAAATGGCCATGATGCTGATGATGCACACAGAGGCCGTAGCCCTGGGCGTGATGAAACTGAGTGAAAGAATGTAGCTGAGGGCCTCCAGGTGTGCCAACCCTCAAAAACATTTTTTGGAAGGGCCTTCTGGTCAGCTGACCCTCTACAACATCATTTGCAAGTGCCTTCAGGTCAGCTGACCCCTCGTAAAGTGGCAGTTTGTGCCACGTGTTCAGCTTGGACACCCAATAGTTGTAAGGCACAGAGGGATCACTGAGGACACTGACACGGTCTGCTATGTACTCCTTCACCATCTACCAAAATTTTTACCCGCCTTGTGACACTAGGCCGCGCATCAGGGTGAGGGTGCTGGCGGGGTGTCATGAAACTGTTCTAGGCCTTGGAGAGTGTTGTCCTGCCTCTGTTGGAACTGCAGTGTGTTCATCTCCCCTCCTAGGTTGCATAAGGAACTATGTACTCTGCCGCCAGTGTTGTCAGCTGTAAATTTATCAGCAATTACATTCTGTTCTATTATTATTATGGTTTGTGGTTGTATTATTGTTGTTATTATTATTGTTATTATGGTTTATGGTTGTAAAGTATGTTATGGTTATTTGGTTATTTATGAGTTAATTAACAGGCTATGCCATTGGTTTACCTCCACTCTCGTGTGTTATGTTTTTAGTTATATTAATGTATAAGTTTGGGATGTTTGTTGTGCATGGGACATTTATGCTGTATGATTGCAATGTGTGTTAGCTTGCCAAGCTCCAAAGCTGCCAACAAGTTATGGCCATTATCAGACACAACAACCAACCATACCTGGTTGTAGATTGAGTGGCGAGAGCCACAGCTCAGTCTGGTCTCTTATACCCTCCATAGCTCTGCAGCGGTGTTGCCGCTTCCACACTGCCGTGCTACACTACTGACTTCCAGCTACTGACTGATGGCTGACTGGTGCTGCAAGATGAGAATTCAGAGGTGGAAGTGGAGTAGGAGAAGGGGGGGGTTTCTGCAACTAATGTAGGTGGTGGGGAAAATCCTGATAGAATGGGGGCCCGCAATCCTTGGTTCACCCAGTGTGCTGTCACGGAAATGTAGCGTCCTTGGCCAAAAGCACTTGTCTGTGTGTCAGTCGTTAAGTGGACCTTCCCAATAACTGTATTGGTCAGGGCACTGGTGATGTTACGGGACACAATTGCTGCTGTAATGCCTGGATGGCACACAGAGAAAAATAGTGGCGGCTGGGGACTGAGTAACAAGGAAAGTCTGCCACCATGAGGCTGAGGAAAGCCTCAGTGTCCACAGGCCTAAATGGCAACATTTTCAGGGCCAGCAATTTTTAAAGGCGTGCATTTAGTGCTATGGCCTGTGGGTGGGTGGCTGAGTATTTGTGCTTACGTTCAAAGGCCTGGGTTAAGGACTTCTGTACGCGGGCCTATTTGGTGTGGCCATCCCACAGCCTCTTCCAGCCTGTTGCAGTGTTGTGGATCCCTCCTCGCTTGGCTTGCCACCTTCCCAGGTTGGGTCAGTGAGGTCATCGTACACCACCTCCTCTTCCACTTCCTCACTCAGGTCATCCTCCTGACATGTGTTGTTAAACTAATAAGACCCTTAATTATTGACAACTGTGTCTAATCCGCAGCATCCACTTCATGAAACACTAATTGCCATTCCACACTGTCATCTTCTTCTGACTGTGGATGCTGAAGAGTTTGGGAATCAATGCACAATATCTCCTCATGTCCCTCTTCAGGGAGGGTCAGCTCACCTGCAGGACCTCACCTACAATATTTTAGAGGGTCAGCTCACCTGCAGGCCCTCACCTACAATATTTGAGAAGGTCAGCTCACATGCAGGCCCTCCCCTACAATATTTGAGAGGATCAGCTCATCTACAATATTTTACAGGGTCAGCACACCTGCAGGCCCTCACCTACAATATTTTAGAGGGTCAGTTCACCTTCAGGCCCTCACCTACAATATTTTAGAGGGTCAGCTCACCTGCATGCCCTCACGTAAAAATATTTTAGAGGGTCAGCTCACCTGCAGGCCCTCAACTACAATATTTTACAGGGTCAGCTCACCTGCAGGTCCTCACCTATTTGAGAGGGTCAGCTCACCTGCAGGCCCTCACCTACAATATTTGAGAGGGTCAGCTCACCTGCAGGCCCTCACCTACAATATTTAAGAGGGTCAACTCACCTTCAGGCCCTCACCTACAACATTTTAGAGGGTCAGCCCACCTGCAGGGCCTCAACTACAATATTTCACAGGGTCAGCTCAGCAGAAGGCCCTCACGTAAAATATTTTACAGGGTCAGCTCAGCAGCAGGCACTTGCCCATCAATTTTTCAATGGTCAGCTAAGCAGCAGGCACTCCTCAATCATTTCTTGCAATGCTCAGCAGCAGGCCCTCTCCCCTAATGTTTTAGAGGGTCAACAGCAGGACCTTGCTCCTAATGATTTGGAGGGTCACCAGCAGGCCATCAATGATAATTTTTCAAAGGTGTGTATGATGCCCTTCTTTATGTGTAAAAGAAGGGTGTATTGCAATGCCAGTTCCTTGTAATTTTCGGCAGCCCTTTCTCTTATTGCATGGGCTTTATGAGTGTAGTAGTCCCACTACTTGATATACAGACCGTTTCGGAGTGCCTCTTGCTTGTACTTTTTGGTAGCACTTGCACTTTATATACAATTGAATATACAGGAAAGAATATTTCCTAACAATTTTTCCTGTAAAATTGATTCCCTTATGTCCTACCAGCAGCACAGATGGGGTTAACTACCCCCCGTGGCCTGGTAGGACCGGCGGAATATTTGATGAGCCCAAGTAACCAATAAACAATTTTGAATCCCTACAAAAGAAAGGATCACCCCCAACCCACTGTGTTTTTTTCTGTCCTCTGGACAGGTGGACTACTGGTGATTCCCCCCCCCCTCCCCCCTTTCTGGGGGGAATCTCTTTATTTAAGCTTTTCAAGGAATTTTTTCCCTTTTTCTTGATGTCATCTCCTATGTTCGCTGCTTATGTGCGGCAGCGCTCTTTTCCCTTCCCTCCCTCCTCCCCTTGCCTTTGGCTTCCGCGGCGTCCTCGCTCTGGTCTCCGGGCCGATGGGCACCGCCATCTCCCGGAGGTCCCGGAGGCCCTGTCTGACATCACTTCTGGTCTCTCCTCCGGCTTCGACTGAGGTTTGCTAGGTTTTTTTTGGGCAGGTGGTCGGTCCCCGCCCTCTTCCTGCCCCTAATTGAGGTCCCCTTGAGGGGGGGGGAGGGTTATATATGGGGAAAAAAAAGTAGTCAGGGTAGGGTTAAGGAGATAGGTAGGAGGGGTAACTCTTGGGCGGAGCTTCCTTCGAAGGCACGCCGAAACGCGCGTCGGGGTAGCGCCATCCTGGTATAGCTTTATCTCCTTATGTGAGTATGTTTTTCCACACTGTTGGATATCTAATGTGCAGCTGCAATTTCTGTGTCACTTGACTGTTGTTACGCAGCCGCACTCCCTGTGTCACTTGACTGTATTTCTAACATTGCTCTTTCTTTACATCATGTTATATTGATACGGTTGTCCGGACTGTGTTAACTTTGTATATTTGTTTACGGTCATTTCTGTATATAAGCGTATACCAGGATGGTGTTTTTCCTGTTACCCTCTACCTTTTGTGGTCTATATACACATTTTTAATGTATTTATATAATAAAGTGATTTATATATTTTTGGACTTTTTGGCTCCAGTATCGTTAATTTTTGTGTTTATATACCCATACTGGGTGAGAGAAATATCTCTGTAAATTGACAACTTTGAATAAAAAAATGTAAAAAGTGGTCGTTTACAGCGATATTTCTCACACGCAGCATGGGTATATGTAAAAATACACCCCAAAACACATTGCCCTACTTCTCCTGAGTACGGCGATACCACATGAGTGACACTTTTTTGCAGCCAAGATGCGCAAAGGGGCCCTAAAACCAATGAGTACCTTTAGGATTTCACAGGGCATTTTTATGCATTTGGATTCTCACACTTTAGGGGCCCCTAAAATGCCAGGTGAGTATAAATACCCCACATGTGACCCCATTTTGGAAAGAAGACACCCCAAGGTATTCCGTGAGGGGCATGGTGAGTCCACAGAATTTTTATTTTTTGCCACAAGTCAGCGGAAATAGTTTATTTTTATTTTTTTTATTTTTTTTTTTTTTTACAAAGTCTCATATTCCACTAACTTGTGACAAAAATAAAATTTTACATGAACTCACCATACCCCTCACAGAATACCTTGGGGTGTCTTCTTTCCAAAATGGGGTCACATGTGGGGTATTTATACTGTCCTGGCATTTTAGGGGCCCCTAAAGCGTGAGAAGAAGTCTGGAATCCAAATGCGTAAAAATGGCCTCAGAAATTCTAAAGGCACTCATTGGTTTAGGGCTCTTGCATTCAGGCTGCAAAGTAGCACATGTAGTATCGCCGTACTCAGGAGAAGTAGGGCAATGTGTTTGGGGTGTATTTTTATATATACCTATACTGTGTGTGAAAAATATCTCTGTAAACGACAACTTTTAAAAAATTTTATACAAAGTTGTCAGTTTACAGAGATATTTCTCTCACCCAACATGGGTATATGTAAAAATACACCCCAAAACACATTGCCCTACTTCTCCTGAGTACGGCGATACCACATGTGTGACACTTTTTTGCAGCCTGGGTGCGCAAAGGGGCCCAAATTCCAACGAGTACCTTTAGATTTTACATGGCGGCTCACAATTTAGCCCCGCCCAAAATGCCAGAACAGTAAACACACCCCACAAAGTGATTTTTTATTTATTTTACAAATAATGAAAGAATGTTAAATAATTAAATTAGCATTTAAAAGTAGGTTAGAAAATAAAATGTTAGAGTAGATTTAGATGTCATAAAATAGGTTATTTTAAACCATTTAAAAATATTAGGTGATTTATGCCCTTTAGTTAGTCAACTTAAAACAACTTTTCTATCACTATTGTAGCTAGAAAGAGTCACTGTGGGTTTTAATATTCGCCTGCCAATAGAAGTCTATTGCGGCTGTTCGCGAACAGAAAATTTTATGTTCGCGACATCTCTACCCCTCACACTTTTACCAAGGCGGTAGTTTCTGTGGTGGCGGCTTTAAGACTTCAAGGACTGACCATAATTCCTTATCTGAACAATTGGCTTTTGAAAGCCTCTTCTCTTGTGGCCCTAACCCGCCATATTCATGTGGCAATCTCCTTTCTGTTCCACTTAGGTTGGATCATCAACTGGCAGAAGTCGAACGTGAGCCCGTTGACTTCAGTAAGATATCTAGGCTTCATAATCGACTCTGTTGGGATGTCCCTCCATTTGACTCCAGAAAGAAGATCCCGGATTCAGGACATGGCAGGGTTCCTATCCGTTCCTCGACGAATCCCAATTCGGACTCTCATGAAGATGTTGGGGCTCATGTCAGCAGCTGTGGAAGCAGTCCCTTGGGCTTTATGGCACCTCCGCCCTCTTCAGTCGGAGGTGCTTTCCAAATGGAATTGCAGCCCTGCTGGGCTAGATTCCCTGTGCTCCCTGTCTTGGCAAACCCAGAATTCCCTAAGATGGTGGCACCATCTCTTAGACGGGAAGTCTATATAGACTCATATTGACAACGGATGCGTCCCGAGTAGGCTGGGGTGCTCACCTAGGGGACTCTCCGGTCCACGGGACCTGGTCTTCTCAGGAGCGGCTTCTCTCCTCCAATCTCTGTGAGATTTGAGCTATCCGGCTAGCCCTCCTTCACTTCGCCCCTCAGATCCAGGGCAAAGCTGTGAAAGTCCAATCAGACAATATGACTGCAGTACTTTATATCAACAAGCAGGGAGGCACGAGATCTCTTCCCCTCCTATCAGAGATCGGGGTGATTCTGGATTGGGCAGAGTCGAACCTTTCCCACTTATCTGCTACCCACATTCAGGGCTCCCTCAATATGATAGCGGAACAGCAGCACAGAAACTTCCCACCCTAGTGATTTAGTTTTGCTTGTTATAAATACAGTGGGTTGGGGGTGATCCCTCTTTTGTAGGGATTCTAAATTGTTTGGTTACTTGGGCTCATCAAATATTCCGCCAGTCCCACCAGTCCACAGGAAGTAGTTAACCCCATCTGTGCTGCTGTTAGGACTAAGGGAAAACAAATTATCGTTAGAAATTAACGTGTTTTGTTTTGGGAGGGGGGGTTGTGTGTATTTTTGTCAGCTTGTAAAAGTGGCGTACAACTCGGACAACATGGTTCCCACCAGCGACCTGGGAGTCCAAGATGCGTCCAGACATCGTCCCCATGCTGTTCCCGATCCATTTTGGTGGTATTTCGGCCACTTTCTGACCTTTTCCAATGTAACAGGCACCCTCCCCTCTTCAGAGCAGGGGGTGCCTGGTTGTCTTCCATTGACCTCCATTATACTCGTCTTGCCTCCTAAAATGTTGAGAGACTTTCATAAAGATGAATCTGGGATGGATCACCTAGGATTTCAATTTTGAGCATCAATGAGGCATCTTTCACATGGTCATTATTTGTATGTCAAAAGCAGGAGTGGGTCACAGAAGAGATGCAAATATTTCCATTATATTTTATCTCTATTTTGGACCCACTCCTAATTTTTCGCTTACAAATACTGATCAAATACTGATGCAAAATACTGACCAAATACTGACCGTGCTAAAGAGGCATGCAGGACTTTTTAACTTGTTAAAAAAAACAGATTTCAGATGAAAATGGCCAAAATGGACGCTCAAAATACATGCTTTTTTGTATTTTGTTCTTCTGACAGATCAGAAAAACTGAAAAATAAAAGTGATGTGAACACATTCTTACTGCAACTGCTGCTGCCACTATTGTCTCTGTTACTGCCACTGCTGCCACCCTCCCCACTCTGTTATGGGGCCACTATTGTCACTGTTACTGCCTCTGCTGCTGCCACCCTACCCACTGTGACATGGGGCCACTACTTGAATCTTGGGGCACTACATGGTTAAGTCCGCTACTGTCACTGTACTGCCACTGCTGCCACCCTGCCCACTCTGTCATGGGGCCACTATTGTCACTGTTACTGCCAGTTCTGCTGCCACCATCCCACTCTGTCTTGAGGCCAGTACTTGAATCTTGGGGCAATGTACGATAAGGTCCACAGCGATAAATTAGACCTGACGCTAACATTGACCTGTAATACTGACCACAGTAAATCTACAGTTAACAGAAGGAATTAAAAAGCATATGTTTGTACTGCGACAACATGCATAAAAATAGGATTTTTTTTCTCCATACTTTATTGGTGCTGCCTCCATTTCTTTATTTTGTTCCACTAAGGAGCCATATGGACACAACTGCAGGGGCTCATTAGTGTTGAGCGCGAATATTCGAAAAGCGAATTTTTTTAGCGAATATCGGCACTTCGCTAATTCGCGAATATTTCGAATATAGCGCTATAAATTCGCTATTTCGAATATTCGTTTTTTTTTTTTTTTTTTTTTAGTTATATTTTTTTCTTTCCTACTTCCCAAAAGTAGTTCTTACCTGTCCTGAGGATTCCTGGCTTCCTGGCTGCTCTAGTCAGTGCCCGTTGCCGCTTCTGCCGACTTCCGTGCTCATGTGGAGCGTCCCCATCCATGGGAGAATCTCCATATACTAAAATGTACTGTCGGATTTGAGGAATTACGTTGAAATCGCAATGCGATTAATTCAAGTTATATTAATCGCATTGCGATTACAACTTAGCACTGCTATCTTACATAGGCTAGAATTAACGAATATGGAGTATAGCTAATGCTATGCACTAGCAGTGCTAAGTTGAAATCGCAATGCGAATACTTTAAGTTAAATTAATCGCATTGCGAATTCAACTTAGCAGTGCTGCTATATTCCATATTCGTTAACTTCGTTAATTCTAGCAAGCTGACCCATTATAAACCCAGCTCTAAGTTGAAATCGCAATGTGATTAATATAACTTGAATTAATCGCATTGCGATTTCAACGTAATTCCTCAAATCCGACAGTACATTTTAGTATATGGAGACGTTCCCATGGTGATGGGGACGCTCCATGAGCACAGAAGTTATGGTTGGCTTGGTAGAATTAGCGAATAGCTTAATATGACGAATGTATTCGTCATATTCCTCAAAACGAAGATAACGAGTATTCTACATCTTCGCTTTAGCTACCTATTCGTCTCGTCATCGTCAACTTCGCTATTCGCTAATTCTAGCAATCAAATAGGAAGGTTGACTTACCAGACAGCTGTGTTAAATTCGCTATGCGATTTTTTTTTTTAATACAATAATTATATTACTTGATAAAATTATTATAAGTATTCTATTAAAAAAAAAAAAATCGCATAGCGAATTTAACACAGCTGTCTCACTCTCTATAGTCAACCTTCCTATTTGATTGCTAGAATTAGCGAAGTTGACGAATAGGTAGCTAAAACGAAGATGTAGAATACTTCGTTATCTTCGTTTTGAGGAATAGACGAATACATTCGTCATATTCGTCATCCTCGCTAATTCTAGATATGAAACCAATAGGAAAGTAGCCTTAAGTACAAATCGCAATATGCGATTATTTAAATCGCATGTTAATCGCGATAACTAGAAAAAATGACGAATATTCGATTTCGACGAATATGAAACGAATATTCATTCGAATATTCGCGAATTTCGTCGAAATCGAATATGGCACCTGCCGCTCATCACTAGGGCTCATAAGGGTTTTTGGCTTTACTGAACGGTGCTGTATGCATTTCTTTACATCACTGCACAGTGATGTAGACAGCGATAAATTACACCTGTAATATTGATGGCACAGTAACTATAGAACTATGAATGTGGGTGCACTAGAACATAATGCACATGGAGATACACTCTCCCTACAGTTTAAGTTCCAAGCCTTCACACTGTGATTGGGCCACCAAGTGGGATGAATATGATTAGGCAGAGTGGCCTGGGTATACCAGATTTATCGCAATTCATGACGAATTAATTCAAATTGAATTGAACTTCTTGTTGAAGTTCTGCGAATCAGCCAAGTCGAATATTTCAAAACTTCTCTTATCTACCCACTATGCTTTAGATAAAATGTTTGTCACATGTAAACATCCCTTTACTCAAAAAGAATATAAATGTATACTGTAATATACCTAAAAGCTTTTGTTGTATGTCATTTTTGCATCTTTGATACATCTGCATACATTAGGGGTCATTTATTATGCCGAAATCTGCCTATCTGTGACTTCCCTGCTCATGCCAGGTTTAAAATTGCGAATGGGGAAGGGAACAGGCCGGTAGGCCCGTCTTATTTAACATTTTCTGTTTTAGACATAGAAAATAGTCTAAATGTAAGACATCTTAGGAGGTGTCTTACATTTAGAACTGGCGCTGGATGCGCCGAAGTTATAAAGAGGCCTGCACCTCTTCATAACTTCAGCAGATCCACCACCAGCTATGGGCCTTTATTAAGACTGGCGTCTAAAATGCCTTAATAAATGTGCCCTATTTTTACAGGTACTGAAAAGAGCAGATTGCTAAACTCTTTGAAACACAATAAGATGGGTGTAGGTGTTAATGTTTTTGTTTTTATATACTGTAGTTGCAGATTAATTCAATCATATAGACTACAGACATCCAAACCTGCGAAAACTCATTTCAGGGAGGTTTTCTTTTTTTTTCTTCTCATGAACTTTTTATTACATTTTCCAAACATATGCACAACAAAACATATAACAAGGTTACTGTGCTGATGCAGTATAAAGGCAAGTATAACATGAACAAAACATATATGGGAACATAGTGAAACATTATATAATGTATGACCAAAAAGAACTTTCTACTATGCCTGTGTGATGGCGCAATTAGGCGAATCGAGGCTTCTGACAGTGGCATGTGATGGGGCGCAGCCGCAGTGGCAGTAGTTCGAGTAAGGCTGGCGCATGCGCAGTAGCTGCAGGTGGGCTAAAGCTCCGACTGGCAAGTCACAGGACGTGACGTCACCAGTCGGAGTTCTCGAGGAGTCAGAGGACCGGCCGAGAAGGGGACACTGCTACAGGTTGCCGGAAAGGTTTACTGCGAGTAAACCTTTCCGGGATATGTTGTTTCACATGCGGGCATCAGGGAGTCGCTATTTAATAGTGATGAGCCGCAGGTGCCATATTCGATTTCGACGAAATTCGCGAATATTCGAAAGAATATTCGTTTTATATTCGTCGAAATCGAATATTCGTCATTATTCTAGTTATCGAGATTAATATGCGATTTAAATAATCGCGTATTGCGATTTTAACTTAAGGCTACTTTCCTATTGGTTTAATGGTTTCATATCTAGAATTATAGAGAAGATGACGGATATGACGAATGTATTCGTCATATTCCTCAAAACGAAGATAACGAAGTATTCTACATCTTCGTTTTAGCAACCTATTCGTCAACTTCGCTAATTCTAGCAATCAAATAGGAAGGTTGACTATAGAGACAGCTGTGTTAAATTCGCTATGCGATTATATATATATATATTTTTTCTAAATAAAATAATTATAATAATTATATCAAGTAATATAATTATTCTATTAAAAAAAAATATATAAATATATATCTTCGTTTTGAGGAATATGACGAATACATTCGTCATATTCGCTATTCGCTAATTCTACCAAGCCAACCATAAGCTTGTTCGCGTTCGCCTCTGCCGGGCGAACATATGCGATGTTCAGTCCGCCCCCTATACATCATCATTGAGCAAACTTTGACCCTGTACCTCACAGTCAGCAGACACATTCCAGCCAATCAGCAGCATACCCTCCCTCCCAGACCCTCCCACCTCCTGCACAGCATCCATTTTAGATTCATTTGGAATTTGCAGTCTTAGTGAGAGGAGGGAGAGTGTAATTGCTGCTGATTTAATAGGGAAATTGATAGCTAGGCTAGTGAATTCAGTGTCCACTCCAGTCCTGAAAGACTCATCTGATCTCTGCTGTAAGGACAGCGTCCTGACAGCACCCCAAAAAGCCCTTTTTAGGGCTGCAACATTAGTCTGCTTTTTTTCCCTTTATATGCATATTGCAGTTGCATGGCCTGCCTGTGTGTGAGGAGCTGCAGGCCCACAGACTGTAGTGTGCCCACTGCCAGTGCCCACCCCTGTCATCCCGTGTGGTACAGGACTTTGCATCAAAAAAAGGCATTTCATTTTTACACTTTAATCTAAGGTTAGTTGCCTGCCAGTGTGTGTCAGGCTGACTTCCAGTGACTGTAGTGTGCCCACTGCCAGTGCCTACCACTCATACCGGCTGGCAGAGGACTTTGCATCAAAATAGGCATTTAATTTTTACACTTTAGTGTAATTTCAGCTGCTTGCCTGCTGCTAGTGTGTGTCAGGCCGACTTCCACTGACTGTAGTGTGCCCACTGCCAGTGCCCACCCCTGTCATCCCATGTGGCACAGGACTTTGCATCAAAAAAAGTCATTTAATTTTAACACTTTAATCTAAGTTTAGTTGCCTGCCAGTGTGTGTCAGACTGACTTCCACTGCCAGTGCCCACTACTCATACCGGCTGGCACAGGACTTTGCATAAAAAAAGGCATTTAATTTTTACACATTAGTCTAATTTCAGTTGCTTGCCTGCTGCCAGTGCGTGTCAGGCCCATTTCCACTGACTGTAGTGTGCCCACTGCCAGTGCCAACCACTGATACCGGGTGGCACAGTAGCTTGCCGATAAATAAGGCATTTCATTTTTACACATTAGTCTAATTTCAGTTGCTTGCCTCCTGCCAGTGTGTGTCAGGCCCACCTCCACAGACTGTAGTGTGCCCACTGCCAGTGCCAACCACTGATACCGGGTGGCACAGTAGCTTGACGATAAATAAGGCATTTCATTTTTACACATTAGTCTAATTTCAGTTGCTTGCCTGCTACCAGTGTGTGTCAGGCCCACTTCCACTGACTGTAGTGTGCCCACTGCCAGTGCCCACCACTGATACAGGGTGGCTCAGTACCACTTATCGAAAAAAAAATGACAGGCAGAGGCAGGCCACCCCTCAGGGGCCGTCGTGGTCGTGGTGCTGTGATTTCCACTGTCCCTGGAATAATGCCCAGTGTTCAGAGGCCATGTACCCTGAACCCGAAAAATTCTGAGGACGTAGTTGACTGGCTTAGACAGGACACCCAATCTTCAACAGCTTCCGCTAAGAACCTTGACGCACCATCTTCCTCCAGCTCAGCTTTGGTCACCTGCTCTCAAGTTACCATGCACCCGCCCGCCGCTGATAGGAATTGTACTAGTTAAGACACCACTCATATAGGGTGTCACAGCACATTGCTCTGTGCACGCGCAGTGCCCCAATTTGGGAGTATGAGAACCGACCAAGCTGCTTTTTCCATCTCCCGGATCCTGAAATCAATTCAGTTTGGTGTATGAGAGTTTGGTCTGTCATTGTGAAGGCAGTCGAAGGTACCAGGCCTAAATTTTTTTTCACAAAAGGCAATCCCTGATATGGGATGTAACAGGGATTAAACTGATAAGAATAGTACTACAGAAAATACCACTCATATCGGGTGTGACAGTAAATTGCACGGCGCAGACGCAGTCACCGTGGTTTAAAACAGAGTGGAGGGAGCCAGCGTATTTTTTAACCATCTCCCCGTTCGAAAAATCTATTCAATAAATGGCCCCCAGATTGGGGACGTTAGAGGGATTAAACTGATGAGAATAGTACTACAGAAAATACCACTCATATCGGGTGTGACAGTAAATTGCACGGCGCAGACGCAGTGACTGTGGATTAAAACAGAGTGGAGGGAGCCAGCGTTTTTTTAACCATCTCCCCGTTCGAAAAATCAATTCAATTGACCTTTCGGGGACCCTTGTTGTTGTACGTGGCTGGGTGGAGGAAGAAACCTTCAATGACATCACCGGGACGTGGCTAGCTTGGTATCCAACCTTGTGCAAATGGGGAGTTTGCGGTTGTGCAAATGGACTGTTTGCGGTGCATTAAAAGAGGAGTTTGGTATGTCAATGTCTGAGAATCGGGCGTAACCCTTACACTACCTGATCGATACAACATCATACCTGATCGTATACACACACTGGATGTTTTAAAGCATGTTATTCCAAACAATTTAGGAATGTTAGTTGATTTATGCCCTTTATGGATTAAAACCCGACTCTGCGTCCACTACGTAATTTTCCATGGGAGTTTTGCCATGGATCCCCCTCCGGCATGCCACAGTCCAGGTGTTAGTCCCCTTGAAACAACTTTTCCATCACTATTGTGGCCAGAAAGAGTCCCTTTGGTTTTTAAAATTCGCCTGTCTATTGAAGTCTATGGCGTTTCGCCCGTTTCGCCTGTTCGCGAACATTTGCGGAAGTTCGCGTTCGCTGTTCGCGAACTGAAAATTTTATGTTTGCGACATCACTATTGTTAAGTTGCACAGGTGGAGGTGAGAGGTGGATACAATTGACTCCTAACTGTAGCTACTATTCTCACTCCGATTGTTGTAATAGCAATTTATCCCTAGTGAGACCTCTCTGCAAGGCCTGTGTAAGCAGATATAATCACTGCGGACAATCCTTATCAGATAGCTTGAACTCACTAACACCGTGTTTATCCATGTAAGTTGCTTTAGTTTGTAAGTCAGAAAACAGGGTACAGCAAAACAGATGGATTCCGGTATTGTGCAGTCAAAAGATGATGCTTTCATTAGCGTACATAAGAATACATGTGTCCCTGTACATGTGACTGAAGTAGCATGGAAGATACAGGAAGTGAAGTGCACAGAAGAAGGGTGGAGCATTAACAGGAAATGAGTCATAGATGTAAAAGAAGAGCACATAGAAAAAACAAGTGCATTACCAAAAACGGCAACTAGATGGAAGCATATAACCAACTATAGAAATATTGCATAGGAATGGGTCAATGATTCACTATATAAATTCCATTTGAATTTTAACTGTGTAACATCACACTCCCCATCTGTCATTGAAAATGTCACTATTAGAGTTGAGTGGACAACTGGAAGTTTGGGTTCAACGGGTTCGGCCAACTTCACAAAAGAGTTTTGGTTCGGGATCCGAACTTAACCCAAAATAGACCCCGAACCCGAACACCATTGAAGTCAATGGGGACCCGAACTTTTGGGCACTAAAATGGCTGCAAAAAGTCCTGGAAAGGGCTAGAGGGCTGAAAAAGGCAGCAACACATGTGGATAGGGAAATTACTTAAAATAAAATAAATAAAAATTAAAAATCAAAATCTTAATCTAGGAGGAGGAAATGGATGTGGAGTAGGAGGTTGAGGAGGCATCAGGTGGGAACAGGGGCGGACTGAGAACCCTCAGGACCCCGGGCAAAATAAATCAAGGGCCCCCTTCCAGACCCCACCCATGCCCTACCTCGAGCCACGCCCATGTTATACCTCCAGCCACACCTATATCCCGCCTCCACTACCTGGTCACACCGCCATCATTATGCCTCTGATCCCATCACTACAGAAATACAGGGCACTTACCTATTACTTCCAGTGACGTCTCCTTTGATGTAGATGTTTTCTGTCCTCGTCTTCTCATTTTAGACCTTCAGACCAGACCGCCATGTTGTCGCCATTTTCCATCTCTGCAGCTTAACAAAAAAAAAATCTTAGTTTACTACTTTTCCATCATTCTGGACAAATCATCCTACTGCCCCCAATACTGTGCCGCTGTGCTCCCCAATACTACACTGCAGAAACAGATAATACCCCTGGTAATACTAGTACCACACAGAGCCCCCCATATAAAATACCCATTCTTTGTGGCCTCAGTAGAAGCCCCCATAGTGCCCCATAATAATGTGCCAGTAACACGTGCCTCTCCATGCCACCACATGTGCCAGTAATAAGTGCCTCTCTTGTGCCTCTCCCCGATGTGCCAGCAATAAGTGCCTCTCTTGTGCTTCCCCCCATGTGCCAGTAGCCCTCCATATGTGCCAGTAGTCCCCCCTTATGTGCCAGTAGCCGTCCCCCATTATGTGCCAGTAGCCGTCCCTCCTTATGTGCCAGTAGCCGTCCCTCCTTATGTGCCAGTAGCCGTCACTGCTTATGTGCCAGTAGCCTCCCCCCTTATGTGCCAGTAGTCCCCGCTTTTGTGCCACTAGCCGTCCCCCCTTATGTGCTAGTAGCCCCCCTTACGTGCCAGTAGTCCCCCTTACGTGCCAGTAGTCCACTTATGTGCCAGTAGCCCCCCTTATATGCCATTAGTCCCCCCTTATGTGCCAGTAGCCACCCCCCCTTATGTGCAAGTAGCCGCCCCCCCCTTATGTGCCAGTAGCCCCCCTTATGTGCCACTAGTACCCCCTTATGTGCCAGTAGCCCCCCTTATGTGCCATTAGTTACCCCTTATGTGCCAGTAGTCCCCTTATGTGCCAGTAGCCTGTCCCCCTTATGTGCCAGTAGCAGCCCCCTTAAGTGCCAGTATTCCCTCCTTATGTGCCAGTAGTCCCCCCTTATGTGCCAGAAGTCCCCCCTTATGTGCCATTAGGCCCCCCTCATGTGCCATTAGGCACCCCTCATGTGCCATTAGTCCCCCCTCATGTGCCATTAGTCCCCCCTCATGTGCCATTAGTCCCCCTTATGTGCCAGTAGCCCCTCTTATGTGACATTAGTCCCCCCTTATGTGCCATTAGTCCCCCCTTATGTGCCAGTAGTCCCCTTATGTGCCAGTAGCCGTCCCCCCTTATGTGCCAGTAGCTGTCCCCCTTATGTGAAAAAAAAGAATACTTATACTTACCTCCAGCGATGCGATGCAGGCCTCTTCCGGCCTGTGTCTTAAGCTGTACCGCTCCGGCGGTGCGATGACGTCATCGCGCTGCCTGCACTGGCCTCTGATAGGCTGCCGGCCTAGTGCTGGCAGCCTATCAGAGGAACAGGGAGAGGACACGCCTCTCCCTCCTCTGCCGCTGCACAATACAGATGACTATGGAGATGAGCGCAATGGAAGCGCTCATCTCCTGATGTCCCCTGCCGCCGCGTCTGCCCTGGGGGCGGGCCCCCTACTGGCCATGGGCCCTCGGTCCATGCCCGAGTGCCCTAATGGTCAGTCCGCCCCTAGGTGGGAATGCCATCAGCAGCGCGTCTACCAGTGTGCGTTTGTAGTCAATCATCTTTTGATCATTAACAGACGTTTTACCAAATTTGGTTCCCTGTCAGCAATGCACAGCAGGGGTTTTTTATCGGCAAAATGGGGATCATTTCATCCACCAATGGAACAGACGATTTTAAAAAATTTAGGCTCCTGGCACCCAGGGAGGAGGGGTTAATTCACAGCAAAACGGGGTTCATGTCACTCACCAATGGAACAGACGCTTTTTAAGAATGTAGGCCCCTGGCATCCAGGCAGGTCAGGGGTTTTTCGACGGCAAAACTGGGTTGACGTCACCCACCAATGGAACAGACGATTTTTAAAAATGTAGGCCCCTGGCATCCAGGCAGAGTAGGGGTTTATTTATAGCAAAACGGGGTTCATGTCACCCACCAATGGAACAGGCGATTTTTAGAAATGTAGCCCCCTGGCACCCAGGCAGAGGAGGGGTTAATTCATGGCAAAACGGGGTTAATGTCACCCACCAATAGAACAGGCTATTTTTAGAAATTTAGGTCCCTGTCACCTACGCAGAGCAGGGGTTTATTCATGGCAAAACGGGGTTTATGTCACCCACCAATGAAACAGGCGATTTTTTGAAATGTAGGCCCCTGGCACCCAGGCAGAGGAGGGGTTAATTTACGGCAAAACGGGGTTAATGTCACCCACCAATGGAACAATAGATTTTTAGAAATTTAGGTCCCTGTCACCTATGCAGAGCAGGGGTTTATTCACGGCAAAACGGGGTTCATGTCACCCACCAATGTAACAGGTGATTTTTAGAAATGTAGGCCTCTGGCACCCAGGCAGAGGAGGGGTTAATTAACGGCAAAATGGGGTTAATGTCACCCACCAATAGAACAGACGATTTTTTAAATTGTAGGCCCCTGGCACCCAGGCAGAGGATGGGTTTATTCACGGCAAAACGGGGTTCATGTCACCCACCAATGAAACAGGCGATTTTTCTAAATGTAGGCCCCTGGCACCCAGGCAGAGGAGAAGTTAATTCACGGCAAAAAGGGGTTAATGTCATCCACCAATGGAACAAGCGATTTTTAGAAATTTAGGTCCCTGTCACCTATGCAGAGCAGGGGTTTATTCACGGCAAAACGGGGTTAATGTCACCCACTAATGGAACAGACGATTTTTAAAAATGTAGGCCCCTGGCACCCAGGCAGAGGAGGGGTTTATTCATGGCAAAAATGGTAATATTGCACCCAACAATTTAAAAGAAGATTTTTCAAATTTCGGTCCCTGTCACCTATACATAGCAAGGGTTTGTACCCGGCAAAAATTGTAATATTTCACCCAATCATTTAAATGAAGATTTTCCGCATTTTGGGTCACTGTTATCTATGAAGAGCAGGGGTTTGTACCCAACAAAAATGGCAATATTTCACCCAGCAATTTAGAAGAAGATTTTTGAAATTTCCGGTCCCTGACACCTATGCAGTGCAGGGTTATTTGATAGCAAAAAATTGTATATGTCAACCCCTGAACTCCCAGACGGATTAACTATATTATTGTCCCCGACACATATGAAGCGCAGACTGCAAAGGTAATTCCTGGACTTAAAAAATATGATTTTTCCACCACCCATGTATAGAATTGATTTAAGTGGTATATTTTGGGGTGTAGGACCTCATCATTCTCAACATTATCTTCCACCCATTCTTCACCCCTGCCCTCTTTGTCGGTCTGCACACTACAGAAAGCCACAGCAGTTTGCACCTGTGTTTCATCATCATCAGAGATGTGCTGTGGTGGTCTTCCCATGTACTCATCCTCAAACCTAAGTGGTTGGGCATCCGTGCACTCAATCTCTTCCACTTCTGGGGCAGGGCTATGGTTATGGCCCTGGGAAAACCTGCCATCAGAGTCATCAAAAAGCATAAGAGACTGCTGCATGACTTGGGGCTCAGATTGCTTGGCTGATTTGCAAGGGGGTGAGGTGAAAGACTGATGGGCATGGGCTGCAGGTGCCAACTCTGAGCTTTCAGCAGTGGGAAACAATGTTAAGGTACTGGAGGCACTGTCAGCCACCCAATCTACTAGAGCCTGTACTTGTTCTGGCCTCACCATTCGTAGAGCGACATTCGGGCCTACCAAATAACGCTGCAGGTTCTGTCGCCTACTCACACCTGAGGAAGGTGTTTCACTTGGACCTGTAGTGGGCGGCGGGCGCTGAATGGCCACGTCCTCTCCCAGCAACAGGAGCTCCACCAACACCATGACGACCATGCCCACGTCCCTTATTTGATATTCTCCTCATTATTTGCGTTCACCGACCAAACTAACAGATGGTTTATCTCCGGTGTGATTTTAACTCCCAATAGTCAACTATTAAGTTCACTAACAGTAAGGCAGTGCCCGTGTCATAAACAGAATACATTTCTTTAGGTCACACAACAGTGTAACAGAGCAATTTAATACAATTACTTCACTATCACTAAAAATGTAATTTTTCAAACCAACAATGTAAAAGCAGAAGTTAATGGTTTCATTTGACTGTCAGAAATGCAGCATACACCGCTAATGTGCTATCTACCACAAAACCTGTGTGTTTGCAACCAACTATGTAAATGCACAGTTCAAAAGGTTACTTAAAATGACTGAAATACAGGGTAGGCCTCAGATCTGCTATGTAGCACAAAACCAGTGTTTATTGCAACAAACTACAGAAATGCAGTATGTCACTGCTAAATTTAAAAAAAGGTTTTTGTGCGTTTTATGCTAAACAGCTCTGTGGAACAACAATATGGGTTTATTTCCCCCAAATACAGGAATGCAGTATGTCACTGCTAAATTTTAAAGTACCGTATTTTTCGCCCTTTAATACACACTTTTCCCCCCCAAAAGTGTGTGTGTGTGGGGGGGGGGGGGGGGCTGGCAGTGCGTGTTATGGTGCGAATGCTGCAATTTACACTGATACATTGCTGGCCGCGATGCTGCAAAGCACGGCAGGGGGGTGTATCAGCGGGGAGGGAGGAGGGGCTGGGGGCCAGCATCTGGTTTTGTAATGGCAGCGAAGCCTGGTGCAGTCACTGTCTTGTATTACACTGGGCCCCACTCACTGTAGTAATCATATCTAACGTGTAGGCAATGTTAAACTAGAGAATATCATCTGCAATACATCCTGTAGTACTTACTACTAACTTCTGTAGCAGGCAGGAGGCCGGGTGGGCTGCAGCGTAACTCACTTGCGCCTGCTCTTCACACTTCGTGAATGAAGCAGGCGGCGCAGGCGCGTTACGTAGTGAGTTACGCTGCTGCCCACCCGGCCTCCTGCCTGCTACGGAAGTTAGTAGTAAGTACTACAGGATGTAGTCTCTAGTTTAACAGATGATATTCTCTAGTTTAACATTGCCTACACGTTAGATATCATCAATACAGTGAGCGGGGCTCGGTGTAACATTGGGATGTCTTAAAGCATGATAAAGTTATTGGAGACAAAATCCTCGCATATCCTACCTTCATATTTAGGAGAACATCTAATTTATCCAATTTAATAGCCCCCTCAATAAAACCAATTAAAAATAAAATGACCACCATGAATATGTGTAAAAAAGGTTTTTTTCCATGTAAAATGTGTGCAAATTGTCGGCTAATCAGACCAAAAATTAAAGGACAGAGTTTTTTTTGTCCTTTACGGTTTCCCTACCAAGGGCTGTTACATCACAAGCTGAAGCTCCGTAGGAACATACCTGTGAGCTCCCTCGCGCAAACGTTTGCTGCTGGCCGGAGCGACGCTGCGCTTGAAGGATGAGAGTGAAAACAATCAATAAACCGGGTCTCCAGAAAAGCAGAACAGGAGAGGAGGACCATTAATATACAGTTCACCCCTTCTTTCACCATTGAACAGGTAAACGAGATATCCTGATATTAACTTTTTACTAGGGAAGATGAAAGACTAAACATCATTCACTTAACTTATAAATATTCAACTAGTGTGGGTATTTATTCTCTGTTTTTTCAATCAGGTTTGATATATGCACCTCTTTAAATAAGTCCCACCGTAGGCCTAGACTTCTCTGTACAGGTGGCATGTCCATTCCCAGATTTAAGTCTTTAAACCCTGTGGCATGATTGCCAGGTTGAAAGGCTTTCATAACAGCTACACTGTTGGAGGCAATCTTGTGTAGTCTGAGATTAGCCTCAGAAAGCATACCTTGTGTCCTTCGGAGCAGGTCTATGGCTTCTTCATCTATAGGTAATGACCATCGTCAACATAAAAGTCTCTCTCAATGAAGTTTCGAGCATCCGTGCCATGCTCCTTTTCTTCATCAAGGGCAGTCCTTCGTAAACCGTATGTTGCAACAGTGAGGGTGAGGGACTATTACCAAAAACATGCACCTTCATGCGGTATTCTCATTGTCCATGTTGTTGTTATGGTGCCACAGAAACCTTAGGAAGTTCCTATGATCTTCGCGTACAATGAAGCAATGAAACATTTGCTCAATATCAGCAGTTATGGCAACTGGTTATCTTCTAAATCTCATAAGTATGCCTACAAGGTTGTTCGTGAGATTCGGGCCAGTGAGAAGAACATCGTTTAGGGATACCACTTGATGCTTGGCACTGCAGTCCAATACCATCCTGATTTGTTTTGGCTTATGTGGATGATACACTCCGCAGAAAGGCAGATACCAGCACTCATTGTGTCTTTGAAGTGGTGGCGCTGGTTCAGCGTGATCATTTTCAAAGATCCTTTTCATAAAGGTAATAAAATGGTCCTTCATCTTAGGTCTTTTCTTTAGTGTTCGTTGAAGTAAGTTGAATTTGGATAGAGCCTGTTCACGATTGTTTGGGAGTTTGGCCTTTGCAGCTCGAAGAGGTAATAGTGCAACCCAGTTGTTATACTCATCCTGAAAGAATTCCTTGTCCATTATTTTAATTAATTCTCTGTCTTCAACTGACAAGGCTATTTTGTTGTCCTCACTTGTAGTACAAAACACTGTGGTACATAGGTTGTCATGACAAAGAACAGGAGTAACATCAGGTACTTGGATGATGTCAAGAAGCTTCTCCTTTACTTCATTATGGTGAGGGCACTGTTTGAAGTGGGATGCACGTCCATTTCCCAACACGTAAGTCTTAAAGGAGTGGATCTCAGATGACATACACATCCTGTCCAAGCATACATCACCCACAATTACCCAGCCTAGGTCAAGTCTTTGTGAATAAGGGGCATCACCAGGCCCATCGCACTGGTCGCATACTTTATGTACTCTGAGATCCCTTCCTATCAGGACTAAGTTTTCAGCACTCTTGTCCATTGCAAGAATCTCATCAACAAGGTGCCCTAAATGAGGATGTTGATACGCAGCATCTGGAGTGGGAATCTCTTCCCTTTCACCTGGTATCTGGTCGCACTCGACTAACGTTGGTAGGGGTATGCCCTCTCCCTCGTTGATATGAGAGACCATGAACCCATCAACCCTTCTGCCGAAGGTCTCTACATGACCAAAACAGGTTCTGAGAGTATATGGTGTGGCTTGACCCTCTATGCCAAAGATCTCAAAGAATTTAGGCTTAACCAGGGATCTGTTGCTCTGTTCATCTATTATGGCATACATCCTAGCAGCTTTCTCAGGATGACTCTCGGGGTATATCTTGACTAGGTATATCATGGCACAGCATTTGTGGTCATTGCCTTCTCCACAGACTTCTGTGCAAGAAGAAGGGACATTGTCTTTGGTTGGAGCATGACCTTGTTGCTCCCCGCCATGATTTGAGATGGGAGTAGAAGTATGTAGCTGCTCTTGGTAGTCTGGAAGGGGAGTAGGATGCATGGCTGTAACATGTCTGTCACTACCGCAGTCTGAGCACTTGATGACAACTTTACAGTCTTTATGTCATGCTCTGCTTTGGTTATGGGCGGAGGTCTTTCTGGTTGGCAGCACGTGTGTAGTTTTTTGTTTGTTTTGAACTTGGAGTTGAGCTGCATCCGTGCACCGAGTGGGGTCGTTTGGGTGAGTTTAAATCACGCCCCTTCCCAGTGTCCTGTGCGGGTTATAGCTTCTATCTTGCTCTGTGGAAAGGTGGATTCGCTGTTTCTGCTCTGCTACAAGATAAGTTGGTCTTGGTTTCCTTTTGTGTACTGTCTTGGCTGTTAGAGAGACATCTGCCTCCTCCAGGATTAGAGGAAGTAGGCTGCCTCTTTCCCCCTTTTCCACCATCTCAGGGACTTTAGGGAATCTACACGGGGGCACGTTGATTCCCACCTTTAGGGTCTGAACATGTGCACAGTAGTCTAGGGTCAGTTGGTAGGATATTGCTAGGAGGTGACCTTTATCCCCAGCTTCTGGCCTAGATGCTTGTTTTGAGGTCTTCTGTGTGTTTACTGTATCTTGTATCTTTCCTGCTGTGACACTTTAGCAAAATGGCTATAAGAAGCACAGCACTTGAAGCATATTCCAAGTTTCTGGAGAATCTCTCTGCGCTCTTGTAAAGTCTTTGCCCTAAGCCCACGACATTTCTTAAGAGGGTGAGGCTTCTTGTGAATAGGACACTGATGATTGGGGTCTTTATCTCTGTCATCCACAATGCCCTGATCAGTCTGTCCTTTTAACAAATATTGCTCTATTAAAGTCTCTACGTTTAACTGCTGTGTTATCATACCTTGATGATGGTGAGAATGAAGCAGGCAGGTTGGGTTCACTGAAGCTGAAGCTGGGATCGTTTCTCATCCAGGATTGATCACTAATGAGCCTGCAGAAGTATGAGAATTGAGAAAGGGATAAGTTATAGTCTCTTTTGTATCTTGAGCCCTGTTGTGCCAATTTCTCTTGTAGGCCATATGGCAGTTTAGACACCATTGGGTTGACACCATGAGCGGTGTCCAGGAAGCTTAGTCCAGTTAGACGTGGGTCAGTCTTTGCCAACTCTAGCTTCATGAGTGGGTCACTTAGATCTTGAAGCTTGCGATAGTCTTTGCTCCCTATTTTTGGGAAGTTTTGCAGTCTCTTGAATAGAGCACTTTCTATGGCTTCAGAGCTACCATAGGCTTGCTCAAGTTTTCCCCATGCAGCAACAAGACCTGCATCTGGGTGGTCAACATGTACTGTTCTGTCTTTTAACACGACCTGCAGATTCTGGTCCCAGTCACTTTATGAGCAAATCAAGTTCTTCCTTAGTAGTAAGGTTGAGATCAGCAATAGTAGCCTTGAAGGTTGATTTCCAAGCCCTGTAGCTCTCTGGACAGTCATCAAACCTTGAGAGGCTGGTGTTAATGAGCTCATGATGTATGTATCTGGCAAAGTCATTCATGTCTGGTCTCTCACTCCTTGGGACTAAGTAACTTGTGGAACCCTTTGGGTGTGAAAGTTCTCTGATGATGTAGGGTGAGGTTTACCAGGGTAAAATGATGTTGTATGAGCATTTAACAGTGATGTCTCCAAGGCTTGTGCTGGCTGTGGCTTGAGCTGTGGCTTATCACTGGAAGTCACTTTGTTGTTGGCATGAGTTGATGTGGTTTGCTCCATGGATGTACTTGTGTTGTAGGCTTGAAGAGGCTTAGGAATATTAGCTGAGATGTCTCTGTGTTGAGTGTCAGAACAGTGTTGTTAGTAGGAGGTAAAGGAGATGACTCTGTATCTTTTCAGATGTTATGCTTTAGAACATATTCACTGGTGCATTCAGCTGGATCTTCCAGTTGTGCTGGGATAAGTCAGTCTGAATTAGTACTTTGTCCCATTGCTTGTTCAAGCACTTTCAGCCTTTCTAGGGAAGCTGCTTCCTCCCCTTCCATTTACAGAATCTTTATTTGTGAATCTGCCTCTGCTTGTTGAGCAGCAATTTGTGCTTGGAGAGCTAACTAGCGTGCTTCTACCTCTGCTTGTTGAGCAGCCATCTCGGCTTGATGAGTTGCCATCTCAGCATAGCGAGCCGCCTTGTGTGCCTCTACCTCTGCATCCTTTCTGATAAAAGAGCTTTGCGCCTTTTTTTACTCGGCATCAGCACGGGCCTCTATTAGCTTGTCACTTAATGTTGACCTTCTAGAGCGAGAGGATCTAGAAGAAAGTGCAGTGCCCTTAGTGGAGGTGGATCTGTGAGATCTGGTCTCCTGCAGTTGGGTAGTTCTGCCTTAAACTTAGCATTTTGCACTGCGAGATTCCTTTGTTGGTTCAGTGCATCAGTTCTGTTCAGTTCTGCTGAAGAATCCAGTATATTAGAGTCCTCTAGTGGCTTCATAGTTTTCTGAGTTTCTGTGTTGGTTTTATTGTACGTTTGGGTTTTACACTCGGTTCGGTAATATCTGCAGAATCTGATCCCTGTACACCTGCCGGTTCAGAGGCATGATGTATCTGCGTTGGTTCAGAGCCTTGTCTAGATGGTTTTTACGGTTTTGCGAAAAATGGTACTTTCTCTTTAAGAAGATGAACAGCAGCTTAGACAGGTGGGATAACACAGTTCAATGTAGAGAAACAGCTTTAAACATTCACTTGAAGTGCAGTAAGCTTGTGCGACAATGTGATTTCACAAGATGGTGGCTGGAACTGAGCTTGACTAAAAATTAGGCACACACATATACACAGCAGACTGTAGGAATTCTATGCATCTTTTGACTATTCTGACTCCGATTGTTGCAATAGCAATTTATCCCTAGTGAGACCTCTATGCCTGGCCTGTATAAGCAGATATAATCACTGCGGACAATCCTTATCAGATAGCTTGAACTCACCAACACCGTGTTTATCCGTGTAAGTTGCTTTATTCTGTAAGTCAGAAAACAGGGTGCGGCAAAACAGATGGATTCTGGTATTGTGTGGTCAAAATATGATGCTTTCATTAGCGTACATGAGAATACATGTGTCCCTGTACATGTGACTGAAGCAGCATGGAAGATACAGGAAGTGAAGTACACAGGAGAAGGGTACAGCATTGACAGGAAATGAGTCATAGATCTAAAAGAAGAGCACATAGAAAAAACAAGTGCATTACAAAAAACGGCCACTAGAGGGGAGCATATAACTAACTATACAAATACTGCATAGGAATGGGTCAATGATTCACTATATAAATTCCATATAAATTTTAATTGTGTAGCAACACAGCTACCTTTAGTAAAATAGCACAATACTGTTTGTACAGTTTGGACCTGTCACTGTAATATGCTGCCCTTTAGACTAGTTTAATACAAGCATAATACGGGTACCTGTATTACAGCTGCATATCTTGGCAGACCTTTACTCTAATGACCCAGAATTATGAGACCCTAGGGCCCTATATTGATAGTTTGAGCCATTAGACCCAGGCCAGGATGTGTGGCCATAGAAAGGTTGAAAGAATTGGCTCATATTACACTCATGCCAAACTGCCCAAACTTCTAGCCGATCCATATTAAAGACTGCAATATTTTGTTTAGTTAAATATTTATTTTGTTGGCTTATTATTTAATTTTTGTTGGGTTGCTACGTAACTACTAGTAATGAGCGAACCCGAACTGTATAGTACGGGTTCATACTGAAATTTGGGGTGTTCGGGACCCAGACCCGAACATTTTCAAAAAAGTTTGGGTTCATTGTTCGGCGATTTCTTCCCGCTTTCTGAAGGGCTGCACAGCAGCCAATCAGCTAGCATTTTACTTCTTGCCCTAAGAAGCCATCACAGTCATGCATACTAATGGCATGGCTGTGATTGGCCAAGTGCAGCATGTGACCCAGCCTCTATTTAAGCTGGAGTCACGTAGCGCCGCACGTCACTCTGCTCTGATTAGTGTATGGATAGGACGCAGCTGCTGTGAGGGCAAGATTAGGCAGGGAGAACTCAGCAAAAACACCTAATGAAGTGTTCGATCTACAGCTGTGAATCATTCAATTTCTGCTAGTTAATTGCTCACTGGTTTTTAAGCTGCACGAGCGTTTTTCTGTCACTTTTTTCTGGGGTGATTGGCGGCCATTTTGTGTCTTGTGGTGCACCAGCACAAGCTGCCACCAAGTCCATCAATCCATCAATACTAGGGCTTGGCTGTGCTTATTGTCACCCCTAGAAACTCAGGATAGAAATTTCGATATTTTATTGAGGGGTTAAATACAATTGCCAAAATAGCAATCCCCTAAATCTGGTGTTCCAGCTGTGACTGGACAAGTTTAATAGTGTCCGGCAAAGGATATATTTTGTTCTGGGATTAAATTCAATTGCCAAAATAGCAATACCGTAAATCTGGTGTCCCAGCAGTGGCTGGCCAAGTTTAATAGTGTTCGTCAAAGGATATATTATTTTCTGGGGTGAAATTCAGTTGCCAAAATAGAAATACAGTAAATCTGGTGTTCCAGCTGTGACTGGACAAGTTTCATAGTGTCCGTCATAGGATATATTATTTTCTGGGGTTAAATTCAGTTGCACAAATAGAAATACCGTAAATCTGGTGTTACAGCTGTGACTGGACAAGTTTAATAGTGTCCGGCAAAGGATATATTTTTTTCTGGGGTGAAATGCGATTGCCAAAATAGCAATTCCATAAATCAGTAGTTTCAGCTGTGGCTGGCTAAGTTTTTTAGTGTCCGGCAAAGGATATATTTTGTTCTGGGGGGAAATTCAATTGCCAAAATATCAATACCGTAAATCTGGTCTCCCAGGAGTCGCTGGCCAAGTTTAATAGTGTCCGGCAAAGGATTTATTATTTTCTGGGGTGAAATTCAGTTGCCAAAATAGAAATACCGTAAATCTGGTGTTCCAGCTGTGGCTGGACAAGTTTAATAGTGTCCGGCAAAGGATATATTTTGATGTGGGGTTAAATTCAATTGCCAAAATAGCAATACCCAAAATCTGGTGTTCCAGCTGTTGCAGGCCAAGTGTAAATCTGTCCTTAAAACGTTATATTACACTCAGCATGCATCTCCAAGTGAATTTCTTTCCGTTAAAGGGTATATTACAGTAAGTGTTAAAATACAGCATAATCCTCTACATTTGCACACACTGTTTTGCATCTCTAAGTGTATTTCTTTCCGATAAAGGGTATATTACACAAAGTGTTAAAATACAAGTGCTGAAAGCATAATCCTATACATTTTTTCACACGTTACTGTGCATCTCAAAGTGTAAATCTGTCCGTAAAAGGATACCTTTCATCCAGGGCCTAAATACTAGGCCTACGATTGATATTCCACTAAATCTGTGGTTACTGCTGTGCCTGGATTAGTGTAATACGGTACATAAATAGATATTCAGATAGCGTTAGGTGCCTGTAAAAAAAGTCCTGAATTTGAATTCAATACATTGGGCCAAATAATTTTTTTCTTATTGTGGTGAACGGTAATAATGAGAAAAACATCTAGCAAGCGACGCGGAAGCGGACATGGTCGTGGTGTTGTTAGTGGACCCTCTATATATTAGGGAAACTGTCTGAGCCTCAAGTTATGCAGCAGTCTCTTATGCTGTTTGAAGACTCTGCTGGCAGGGTTTCCCTAGGGAATCCACCTAGCCCTTCCCCAGTGGTGGAAGACATAGAATGCACTGATGCACAACCATTGATGTTTCCTGATGATGAGGACATGGGAATACCACCTCATCGGAGTCCGCACATCTCTGATGATGATGAAACACAGGTACCAACTGCTGCGTCTTTTTGCAGTGTGCAGACCGAACAGGAGGTCAGGGAGGAAGACTGTGTGGAAGATGATGCAGGGGACGATGAGGTCCTAGACCTTACATGGAATGAAGGTCGTGCCACTGACTTTCATAGTTCAGAGGAAGAGGCAGTGGTGAGACCGAGCCAACAGCGTAGCAAAAGAGGGAGCAGGGGGCAAAAACAGAACAGCCACCGCCAAGATAGTTCGCCTGCTACTGGCCACCGCCACCAGGGACCAAGCACCCCAAAGGCAGCTTCAAGGAGTTCCCTGGCATGGCACTTCTTTAAACAATGTGCTGACGACAAGACCCAAGTGGTTTGCACGCTGTGCCATCAGAGCATGAAGCGAGTCATTAACGTTCTGAACCTTAGCACAACCTGCATGGCCAGGCATCTACATGCAAAGCATGAACTGCAGTGGAGTAAACACCTTATAAACAAGGAACTCACTCAGGCTCCCCCTGCTCCCTCTTCTGCTGTTGCCTCGGCCTCTTCCTCTGCCTCGGGAGGAATGTTGGCACCTGCTGCCCACCAAACAGAGGATGTGCCACCAACACCACCCCCTCCGTCACCAAGCATCTCCACCATGTCACAAGGCAGCGTTCAGCTCTCCATCTCACAAACCTTGGAGAGAAAGCGTAAATTCCCACCTAGCTACCCTCGAGCCCTGGGCCTGAATGCCAGCATTTCTAAACTACTGGCCTTTGAAATGCTGTCATTCAGGCTGGTGGACACAGACAGCTTCAAACAGCTGATGGCGATGGCTGTCCCACAGTATGTTGTTCCCAGCCGCCATTACTTCTCCAAGGGAGTCGTGCCTTCCCTGCACAACCAAGCATCCGATAAAAGCAAGTGTGCACTGTGCAACACCATCTGTGGCAAGGTCCACCTAACCACAGATACGTTGACCAGTAAGCACCGCCAGGGACGCCATATCTCCCTAACTGCACACTGGGTAAATGTAGTGGCGGCTGGGCCCCAGGTGGAGAGTTCTTTGGCGCACGTCCTTCCACCGCCAAGGATCACAGGGCATCATTATTCGCCTCCTGTAGCCTCCTCCTCCTACTCAGCTTCCTCCTTCTCTTCTACCTGCTCATCCAGTCAGCCACACGCCTTCACAACCAACTTCAGCACAGCCCAGTGTAAACGTCAGCAGGCCGTTTTGAAATGTATATGTTTGGGGGACAGGCCCCACACCGCGCAGGAGTTGTGGCGGGGTATTGAGCAACAGACTGACGAGTGGTTTCTGCCGGTGGGCCTCAAGCCCGGCCTGGTGGTGTGCGATAATGGGCAAAATCTCGTTGCATCTCTGGGACTATCCGGTTTGACGCACATCCCTTGCCTGGCGCATGTGCTGAGTTTGGTGGTGCAGAAGTTCCTTCACAACTACCCCACAGACACAGACTTGCCCACATTTTATCGTGTGCGGACTACTGGGTTGCCACCCTGCTGGATCCCCGGTACAAAGACAATGTGCCCACCTTACTTCCTGCACTGGAGCGTGATAGGAAGATGCGCGAGTACAAGCGCACGCTGGTAGACGCGCTACTGAGAGCATTCCCAAATGTCACAGGGGAACAAGTGGAATTCCATGGTGAAGGCAGAGGAGGAGCAAGAGGTCGCCAACGCAGCTGTGTCACGGCCAGCTCCTCTGAGGGCAGGGTTAGCATGGCAGAAATGTGGAAAAGTTTTGTCTCCACGCCACAGCTAACCGCACCACCACCTGATTCAGAACGTGTTAGCAGGAGGCAGCATTTCACTAACATGGTTGAACAGTACATCTGCACACCCCTCCACGTACTGACTGATGGTTCGGCCCCATTCAACTTTTGGGTCTTCAAATTGTCCACGTGGCCAGAGCTAGCCTTTTATGCCTTGGAGGTGCTGGCCTGCCCGGCGGCCAGCGTTTTGTCTGAACGTGTATTCAGCACGGCAGGTGGCCTCATTACTGACAAACGCAGCCGCCTGTCCACAGCCAACGTGGAAAAGCTGACGTTCATAAAAATGAACCAGGCATGGATCCCACATTACTTGTCCATCCCATGTGCAGAATAGACATTTATAACTTAACCCCTTAACCCCTTAACCATACATTCTTGTACTCCAGGGCACTTCTTTATTGAATCCTCTTTTTTTATTTTGCCATTATTTTGCGGGGCAGCCCAGAGTTGAATGAACCTCTCCTCCGTCTGGGTGCCATGGCCCTGGGTCTGTGAATAATGCCTGTGGCACTGCAGGCAGACATAAATCCTTTTTAGCTGTGATGAGAACATCAACTCCCATAGCATTCCCACCTGATGCCACCCCAACCTCCTATTCCACCTCCTCCTCCTCCAAGTTGCCAATTGATATTGGTTAATTTTTATTTATTTTATGTTATTTTAAGTCATTTCCCTATCCACATTTGTTTGCAGGGGGTTTACCTACATTTTGCTGCCTTTTGCAGCCCTCTAGCCTTTTCCTGGGCTATTTTACAGCCGTTTTAGAGCCCAAAAATTTGGGTCCCCATTGACTTCAATGGGGTTCGGGTTCAGGGTGAAGTTCGGGTCGAGTTCGGATCCTGAACGCGAACATTTTTGGGAAGTTCGGCCGAACTTCTCGAACCTGAACATCCAGGTGTTCGCTCAACTCTACTAACTACTATAATCTCCTGGTGAATGGGGTCTTTTACAGTTTTATTTGTTGTAGACCCCTGGTGAATGGAAAAAAATGAGCGTAAGGGCCCGTTGTGCCATTGTAAGGTTTGTATTAAGCATCAAATAATTTTATATGTGCTATGTTTAATTGTTGCTCTGAGTATACAATACTTGTATCTTCACTTGCACTTTATTTTGGCTATTACTATATGAAATAACTATTGTGGGTACAGTGGTTATATTTCCATGTGGTTGGTTACAGCTTTCTAATGTGTTTTAACCATGAATGTTTAATAAAGATGACATTATAAATGGAAGTGGTGTCAGTCCTGGTAGTGGTGTCAGTCTAACTTACTAGGTATGTATTGTGACTATTTAGGTCTATTTATGTTGGTGTGCATATTTGTAGTATGTAAAACCTAGAGTCCAAAAGAAGCACAGACTCCCTGGATAGGGTCATAATACTGCTACTTTATAAAGCTTTGGTGCAGATTCATCTGGAATATGGAGTTCAGTTCTGGGCACCAGTTCATCAAATGATGCCCAGCAGCTCCCAAAAGTATAAAGAAGAGCAACTACACAGATAAGACATAGAGGGCCTTAGTTACATAGTAACATATGGGGTCATTTACTAATCTGAAATATACCTAAATTAGGCGTATTTCAGGTGCAGATGGCGCTGCAATGGTTAGTTGCGCTGCTATCTGCAACTTTTTCCCACTCACGCTACGTTAATTTGTGGATGGGGAAGGGCTGACAGACCATCTCATTTACCATTTTCTATGCCTGTTTTAGGCGTAGAAAAAGGTCTTAATGTATGACAGCAAGGAAGCTGTCTAACATTTAGAACTGTCACTGGATGGCCTGCACCTCTTCCTAACTTCAGCAGATCCACCGCCAGCTATGGGCCTTTATTAAGACCGGCGTCTAAAATGCCAGTCTTAATAAATGTGCCCCATAGTTTGTAAGGCTAAAAAAAGACATATGTCTATCCAGTTCAGCCTGTTATCCTGCAAGTTGATCCAGAGGAAGGCAAACAAAACCATGAGGTAGAAGCTAATTTTCCTTATTTTAGGGAAAGAAACTGGTTCCCTACTCCATTCAGGGAATCAGAATAACTCTTTGGATCAACAACACTTCTCCAGAAATCTAGTATCTATAACTTGTAATGCCACCCAAGCAGATGCAAATATTATAGTGCAACAAAAAAAGTACACCCCAGCATACCACAGTACCCCACAAAAAAACTGCCCCAAGGGAACCAAATACAATGGTGCAGCACAAAATACCTGCACAGAAGCTGCTCCACTGTGGTAGCCAGTGCCATATGCCCTCCTCCTCTAGTTGTCACTAATTAAAAGGTGAGTGGCTGAAGAGGTGACACCTGGGCCACAGCACTGAGTCAGCCCTACCTTCAGCTGCTGCCTGGTCACTCAGGAAAATACAACAGTACATAATTCACTACATATATTCTTATATTCTGTGACATCTTGTAGACATTCGCTTTACTCTTATTCTTTATTTGGAACATACCACCATGATGACTTCCCAACCTTCTCAACACAACTCCAGAAATCCTGGTGGCCCAACAGTGTCATCCTAGTGTCACTCCAACAGTGTGCCCACTGTGCTCTCTAATGCCTACAAATACCAAACTACAGAAAAAACCCAGTGACCTCCGTATTAATAAAGCCCCTTTATAGTAATCCCTAAAATGCCCCCAGTAATAATAATGGTCCCTATAATGCACTAAGTAATAATAATGCCCCTATAGTGACCAAAGTACTATACCCTATACCATGTCCAGCAATAATGATGCCCCTTATTGTTCCCCCGGTAATAAAAATGTCCCCATAGTGTCCCTAGTAATAAAAATGGCTCAATAGCGCCTCTAGCAATAATATTGCCCCCTGTTGTGCTACAGTAATCAAATAAAATTCCACCAGTACACCCAGTATTATAATGTCACCAGTATTAATAATGCCCCCTAGAGTGTCACCTGGGTCCCACTCCCTGACACTGTCTGGGGAGCAGTTCACAGGCTTCCTATGCTCTCACGGCCTGCAGCCTGAAATGCCTGTGCCCTGGTACAGAAAGATGAGATGGTTCCATGCCTGTTTTTGGTCCAGGCAGTCATGATGTAATCACTTTGCAATGGCCTACAATGTTGTATGGTCTCAAAGGCTTCAGGCTTTGTAGCCTGTCATTTTATCAGAATGTTATATAGTCAGCTACTGGTCTATGATGCTACAGAGTCTATGAGGAATCCACCCTCATTATCAGTTAAAAATAATGCTAATGAACATCTAACCCTACCTGGTATATGTAATAGGTTATTTATTTCTGAAGAGGAAAGATATCACTGATGAATAAATGTAAAATCGCATGACTATGCGAACAGAAAATATATACATGAATTAAAGAAATAAATGAAAAGAAATGTAGAAAAAGCTGAATTGGTGGAGTGTTTACTCTGTTAAATTACATGGTCTTATGTAGAATAAATGAGTGATTCCGAGAACCAATGTAAAACCCAGCATGAGCAGCAAATCAGTTGAATTTGTGACTCACATCAAAACATCTTCCAATGTCTTAGAAATCTCAGAATGCAGAGGGTAAGCTTCCCGTAACTATCTGATTCATCATTATCTCTAGTTCACGTGATAGCAGAATAATAAAATAACAGGGTGAAAAAAATCACATTATCTTGCATCTTAAAATAACCATTTACACACAGCTTTTGAAATCGAGCATTCACAAAAACAGCATGAAAGAGAGAAGCAAACGACTGCAGATAAAGATTATAAATGTAAAAAAGAAAGAAATCAAAAGAGCCGGTGTTAGATGTCAGAGCCGATATCTCAAGAGGCTGCTCAGTAAAGAGCTAGATTCAGCTTTGAGTCAGCATTGACCCTCCAGCTAACAGATCAATTGTAGAGTGAGACAGCAGAATTAATGGAGAGATTTAGCATAGACTTCTGTGCATCAGCCTAGCTATATTGATACACTCTCTCTATACTTCAGTCTTACTGAAATCATTTCCCAATTATGTATTATGGACATTTAACCCTTAGATTGCACTAGGACTGGTGACAGATGCCAGTGATTAGAGATAATCAAATTTCTTCAAGATTTGATTTGGACGGTTCATCTGAAAAGATTTGATTCAATACGAATTTATTAGTGGCGAATCACATTAAAAACAGCTATTTCCTGGCTGCAGAGAGCCTGTATAGTAGTGTAGAACACTGTGCCTTGCAGTTACATGCATAGGGAGTCTGCTGTGGTAGTGAAACAATACTGTGAGTCAGTATGACATGCAGATGACAGGCATCGCTCTTAGAATCACTGCACACTTCACTAATTTGGGCAGTTACGGGTCCAAAACAGACCAAATAACTCAAGTGTGGACTCAGTAAAGGAAAAAATACTAAATCACCAGTCCGCAAGAATCAGCTGCAGGTCCGAAGAGTGTTGTGGGATCAATCACACTTTCAAGAAAATGTACATATAAGGTTCGGACCGCGCGTGTATAAATAGGTGATATAAAACAGTTTTTTTTTCCTTCCTTCAGAAAAGTTTTGAGGTCTGCAGATGTCCTATTCGTGGATATCCTGCAAATTGGTGGAATAATGCAATAGTGTAAATCCGTATGATTATGCCGCCCCGTAGTGCACAGATTGTACTTACATGGCACTTTACTGACAACAGGCGTATCAGAGGAGTCCTCCGCAGTTTGTTGGATTCCTCGTGGTCCACGTTCACACGCCGGCACACAGGGCTCAACGGCGGACTTAACTGCACAGGACGTGTCATTCAAAACGCCTCCTATTTTATCCTCTATCCTCTATCCTTAATTTGGACTAGAGATCTGCGGCTTCTCATTAAAGAGATACAAGTGTAGGGTGAAGTAAGGGGATAAAATAGGAGGTGTTTTGAATGACACGTCAGGTGCTTGATTGGTGCTAACCTGATGAATAAAAGAGAAGGGGGAGGGAGAGATGACGTATGCCCCTGACGAAGCTCAAGGAGCGAAACCTGGGTCGGGCAAAGAAAAAGACACTGGGATTTTACATTGCGATTCTAAAGTGCATGTTTGTAAGTATGTACTGAATATAATTTTAAACAGTTATCGGAGCTTCACTACGGTGGGAGCCACTTGTATCCACAGGAATTATTTGAATGAAAAGAAGTTGGGAACACTAGCAGACCCACCGGGTGTTGGTTGCTGTTAAGTCCGCCGTTGAGCCCTGTGTGCCGGCGTGTGAACGTGGACCTACGCCACGAGGAATCCAACAAACTGCGGAGGACTCCTCTGATACGCCTGTTGTCAGTAAAGTGCCGTGTAAGTACAATCTGTGCACTACGGGGCGGCATAATCATACGGATTTACACTATTGCATTCTTCCACCAATTTGCAGGATATCCACGAATAGGACATCTGCAGACCTCAAAACTTTTCTGAAGGAAGGGAAAAAAAAATCAAGTGTTGTCAGCTGATTCTACATAGATTTGTACAGAACTTTTTCTATTAAACGCTTATGCAAGTAAGCAGAGTCCCCCTGACAGATTGGAGAGGGTGTCAGCAGTAAGTTTGTGTTGATGTCACTGATTATTTTGCCCTTCCTCTGATCCGTCAGAACAATAACCCCCCCAAAAAACGTATCCTGTCTGTTGAGCTGCCGCCTTCACTCAGTCAGCATTTGGTCAGTAATCCACCAGTATTGCTAAAGCCAAAAATAAAACAGGAGTGGATCCAAAACAGAGATGACATGTGTATGGAATATTTGCATGTCATCTGTGTTTTGTACAAACTCCTGCTTTTGGCTACCAAATCATAAGCCAATTCTGATGCAAAATAGGGACCATTTCATACAGGCCCTACCGCTGCTACACAGACAGGATCCGTTGTGCATCTCATTTTTCTTTTCTTCTGACAGATCAGAAGAAGGGTCATATAAATGATGATGTCAACCAGGTCATAAAGGCAAAATAGTGGCCCAGTCATGAGGGGGTAGAGGGTGGGAAAAGCATGAGAAACCCAGAGAGTGGCCCAATGATATAGTGGTGAGATGGCAGCAGCATGAGGAGACCACAGAGTGGCCCAGTGACATATTAGTGAGGTGACAGCAGCCTGAGAAGGCTACAGAGTGGTCCAGTGACAGTGGGGAGGTGGCAGCAGCATTAGGAGACCACAGAGTAGTGATGAGATGGCAGCAGCATGAAAAGAGCACAGAATGGCCCAGTAACAGAATAGGAAGGTGACAGCAGCGTGAGGAGACCACAGAGTAGTGATGAGATGGCAGCAGCATGAAAACACCACAGAATGGCCCAGTAACAGAGTGGGAAGGTGACAGCAGCGTGAGGAGACCACAGAGTAGTGATGTGGCAGCAGCATAAGGAGACCACAGAGTGGCCCAGTACATAGTGTTGAGATGGCAGTAGCATGAGGAAACCACAGAGCAGTGATGTGGCAGCAGCATGAGGAGACCACAGAGTGGCCCATTGACATAATGTTGAGGTAGAAGCAGCAGGAGGAGACCATAGAGTGGTGAGGTGGCAGCAGCATGAGGAAACCAAAGAGTGGCCCAGTGACATAGTGTTTAGGTAGCAGCAGCATTAGGAGACCACAGTGTGGCCCAGTGACATAGTGTTGAGGTAGCAGCAGCATGAGGAGACCACAGAGTAGTATTGTAACAGCAGCATGAGGAGACCACAGAGTGGTGAAATGGCAGCAGCATGAGACCATAGAGTAGCCCAGAGAAATAGTGTTGAGGTGGCAGCAGCATGAAGAGACCACAGAGTGGACCAGTGACATAGTGTTGAGGTGGCAGCAGCATGAGGAGACCACAGAGTGGCCCATTGACATAATGTTGAGGTAGAAGCAGCATGAGGAGACCATAGAGTGGTGAGGTGGCAGCAGCATGAGGAGACCAAAGAGTGGCCCAGTGACATAGTGTTGAGGTAAGAGCAGCATAAGGAGACCACAGAGTGGCCCAGTGGCATAGTGTTGAGGTAGCAGCAGCATGAGGAGACCATAGAGTAGTGATGTGGCAGCAGCATGAGGAGACCACAGAGTAGTGATGTGGCAGCTTCATGAGGAGACCACAGAGTTGTGAAGTGGCAGCAGCATGAGGAGACAACAGAGTAGTGATGTAGCAGCAGCATGAGGAGACCACAGAGTGGTGAAATGGCAGCAGCATGAGGAGACCATAGAGTAGCCCAGAGAAATAGTGTTGAGGTGGCAGCAGCATGAGAGGACCACTGAGTGGCCCAGTGACATAGTGTTGAGGTGGCAGCAGCATGAGGAGACCACAGAGTGGCCTATTGACATACGTAGTGTTGAGGTAGAAGCAGCATAAGGAGACCACACAGTGTTGAGGTGGCAGCAGCATGAGGAGACCACAGAGTGGGGAGGTGGGGGGGCAATACCAGTACCAGCTAAAGATGGTGGCTGGCAGTAGGAGCACCTGGCATCAGGTGTGGCATCACGCTGGTGGAAACATCATAATGGTAGCTGAAGAAGGTGGCCAGAAAGAAACAAGCCTCTTTTGTCACTGTGTAGGTGTGGCACCATGGATGATCTAGGCTGATGCATCAGGAACTGGTGTTTGAAAATCCTGGCTGATCCAAGCTTGATTCATCTTCACAAAGGTCAGTTTCTCCACATTTTGGATGGACAGGCGAGTTCTCTTTGGGATAACTATGGCCCCGGCGCATTAAGCACTCGCTCTGATGCCACACTGCTGGCTGGGCAGGAAAGCCTGTCCAGGGAAAATTCGGTCAGTTCCAGCCACAAATCGAGTTTGGCTGCCCAGTAGTCCAGGGGATCTTCGATGTGGGGTGGCAGGGTGCACTCCAAGTATGCCACAACCTGCTGGTTCAGCTTCTACTCTATGTCTAGCTGCTGCTGCTGGTGAGTAGTTTCTTCAGTAGGCGGGTGAAGAAAACTGCTCATCAGCGAGTCTAGACTTAAGTTGCTGCTGATGGAGCTGGTACTACTACTGCCCTCCCCTCAGCAGCCATGGCAGTGGAACGTGAGCGAAGAGGGCACCACCGGGCAGACCTGCGTGAGGATGGGCGATGGCGCACATAGGCAGTGGCTAACTGACTACATAGGATGTCTCGATAGTAGTTTAGCTTGTCCTCCCTGTGTAAAAAAGGCCCCCATTTTGGACCAATAGCGAGATTCTAACATGGTGGAGAGCCAGTAGTCATTCCGCTGGTGAATTGTGACAAATTGGCTGTCACTACGCAAGCAAGTGAGCGTGCATCGGGCCATTGGCGACTCAGTGATTTAGAGGGACTCCCTGCCTCCATCTCTACTGCATACTGTCACGGTGTGTCTGGGTCCTCTGCCTTGTATTCCTCATAACCCTGTAGCTCCTTTGGCTTGTCCTGCTCCTCCTCTCCTGTCACCTGTGTAGAAAACCACCCATTTCTCTACACATTGTTTGTGCTTGAATGTCCTCCTACTCCTCCTTCTTCTCTAGTTCAGCCCCCACAGGGCCGTGAGATGTAGTCGCCACATCTCCTGTCCCCTGGCCAGCCAGAGTAAGCTGCATCTGTTCATGACATGAATCAGTGGAATGACATTGTTCATCCTGTAGTCCTGGCGACTGACAAATAAAGTGGCCTCCTGAATGGGCCCGAGCAAACGTCAGGTGTCACGCATGAACTGCCACTGGCTAACATCAAAGTTACAAAGGGGAATACCTCTGTCCGCCTGTATAATCAAGAAATCGTTTATGGCCTTTCTCTGTTCGTATAGTTGGTCCAACATATGGAGGGTGGAATTCCAACAAGTGGAAAGGTCACATATCAGCCTATGTTGGGGACGCCATTCTGCCACTGTAGTTCAAGGAGGGGGTGCTTGGCAGTGTACGAGTGGCTGAAGTGCATGCAAAGTTTCCTGGACATTTTAGGATGTCTTGCAGATGGGTGGAAGACTTTAGGAACCGCTTGACACCATGTTCTTCCCGTTGTCGGTCACCATGGTTCCGATTTTGAGTTGTCGAGAAGGACATGGAGCAATTCCTCCCCTGTGTGACTCCGTTCGCCCAGGCAAACTAGGTGAAGAACAGCATGACACCGCCATGCCTTGCACATGTGGTATGCTGGTGGGGCACTGTGAATTGTCCCTGCAGTGGAGGCTGAGGACACGATGGAGGATGAGGAGGCAGAGGGAGACATTGTCGCAGGACCAACCGCATGAGAACGTGGAGGCAGAAGCAGCGTCACCTGGCCAAGTTGCTGGTTTGGCTGGGCAGGAACCACATTTACCCAGTGGGCCGTAAAGGACATATATTGTCCTTGACCGTAGTGCACTTTGGCAGAAACCGACAGGCTCAAGGACTGGCCCACCTTCGGCTCTACATATCTGTGCAGCGCTGGTACAGCCTTTCTGGCAAAGAAGTTATGGCTCGGGACTCTCCACCTCAGCTTGGCACAAGCCATTAGTTCTCTGAAAGGTGCAGAGTCCACCACTTGGAAAGGGAGGGATTGCAGCATCAGCAACTTAGCTAGGAGCACGTTACGTTTCTGAGCCGTTAGATGAGTGCACACATACTGTTGTCTCTTGGCAATCGCTTCAGTGATCGATTGCTGACGGAATGACTGACGAGGGGTAGGAGGAGCAGGAGCATCAAGACCAGCAGATGATGAGAATCACAGACAGCTCTCTTCAGCTGAGGTGGTGGAGCCTTGACTTCATGAAATTAGGTGTATGCCACTGGGTGATGCAGCGGTTGTTGCGGCAGGCTGGACCACCACATCGGAGCCACAGTCCTTCTAGGCCACTTTATGGTGATGCTGCATGTGTCGACCAAGGGGGCGGTGGTGCCAACATTGGCACCCTGCCCATGCTTCACCTTATGCCCACAAATTCAGCAAATGGCTATGTTCACCTCCTCCTGCGGCCTAACAAAAAATTGCCAAACCTCCGAGTATGGCATTTTCCCCCCAACACTCCATGCTGACTGCCTGTCACTGCAGCCTCTGTGAACCCCTGCACCGCTACTTCCCTGGCAGGTAGTCTCTTGCAAAGTGGGCGGTCTACCCCGGGCACGTTTGGCTCCCGACCTCCCACTGCTGCCACCCTGCTGACTCCCGGCCACGCTACCACCTTGCTGGCTCAGCCGCTGCCTCACATGCAAGCTGCCACCCTCTTCTCCTGATGATGAAGCCCCTTCTTCGCCTGGCTCCCAAGTGCGATTGGCTTCATCATCATCCACTACTGTCTGCACGTCACTGATGTCCCCCTCAATGGTCTTAGGGCCAGGATCCACTCGCAATATCCGCTCCCACGCAACTCTTATCATCACTAGGATGCGGCGGATGTTTCCTCCAGATCTTGGCTGGGCAGTAGCTGTTGACTGTACTCTAGTAGCTTGTCCTCGCTGAAAAGTGGAGCGGAACCTACGGCAAATAACACTTCTCTAGCAGAGGGAACAGAAAAGGACAAAGGCAGGTTGAGGACAGGTAAGGGCACCGGGCCTGCTCCCGGGCCATGCCAACTAAGCGTTGTGTCTGAAGAGCCCACCGACTCTTGGCTGGGGGTGTCTGATGTCACTAGCGACGAATTAGAAGACCGAGTCAACCATTCAAGCATCGCTGGGTTGCTGGTCAAGACACGATTACACCGGGAGCTCAGGTCTCTTGCTGCGAATCCTGCTGCCACCCTCCCTTCTTCTGCTGCCTGTGACAGAAACATTTTGGCCACTGCCCTTTCCCTTTGAAGGGCCTGTCACTTGTCTGTCTGACATACTGTTGTATAAAATAATTAAATTAAAAGGTAATGAATACACTCCAAAAAAACTCTAAAACAATGTAACTTGACCTCAGATCGGCAAATTAAGCGAACTTATTCTTTCCACTAATACACCCCAAAAAAGGCTGTAGTGCAATGTAACTGCACCTCAGAACGGCAAATAAGACACACTTTTTATACTATTACAACACCCCCAAAAAAGACTGTAGTACAAGGTATCTGCACCGTCAAATGGCAAATAAGACGTACTTTTTTATACACTTATACACCCCAAAAAAGGCTGTAGTACAAAGTAACTGCACCGTAGAACGGCAAATAAGATGTACTTTTTTACACTTATACCCCAAAAAAGGCTGTAGTACAAAGTAACTGCACCGCAGAATGGCAAATAAGACGTACTTTTTTTTACACTTATACACCCCAAAAAAGGCTGTGGTACAAAGTAACTGCACCACTGAACGACAAATAAGACACACTTTTTTTACACTTATACACCCCTAAAAATTCTGCAGTACAAAGTAACTGCACCGCAGAACGGCAAATAAGACATACTTTTTTTTACACTTATACACCCCTAAAAAGGCTGTAGTACAAAGTAACTGCACCGCAAAGCGGCAAATAATACGTACTTTTTTTTACACTTATACAACCAAATAAAAGCTGTAGTACAAAGTAACTGCACCGCTGAATGAAAAATAAGATGTCCTTTTTTTTACACTTGTACACCCCAAAAAAGGCTGTAATACAAAGTAACTGCACCCTAGAAGGGCAAATAAGATGTACATTTTTTACACTTATACATCCCAAAAAAGGCTGTAGTATAAAGTAACTGCAACACAGAACGGCAAATAAGATGTACTTTTTTTTACACTTATACACCCCAGAAAAGGCTGCAGTACAAAGTAACTGCCCTGCAGAATGGCAAATAAGACATACTTTTTTTACACTTATACACCCCAAAAAAAGCTGTAGAACAATATAACTGCACCGCAGAATGCCAAATAAGATGTACTTTTTGGACTATTAAAACACCCCAAAGTGTGTAGTACAGTGTTACTGCACTGCAGAACAGCAAATAAGATGTCCCCTTTTTTACACTAATACACCCTAAAAGAAACTGTAGAACAATCTAAATGCACTGCAGAATGGTTAATATGACGCACGTATATTTCCTACAAATACACCCTGCAACACAGCACTTGCTCCCCAAGGTTTGCTGGAATTACAGAGTTATTGTCACGACTGTGACTGATCCAGATAGGTCTGGGAAGAGAAGGTCGCAGCGACTTGCTACTCGCGATAGCTTGTGAGTTTGCTCCGTGGTTCAGGGTATGTCATCCGGGTTTTGCCTTGTGAACCTTTTTGTCCTGACTGGGAGTTTGTAGGCATTCTTCTCAGGTGAGTGCTGTCTGCCACTCCCAGCTACTATATTAGTTTCAGTTTCACTTGCAGTCATTGCCAGATATAGTCCTTACTTCCAGTGCTATTCTGACCTTTGAAGGAGATCGTTTGACGGTATTGCTATGGAGCTCTTTTCTGGCGTGGACTGTCGTTATTGGGATCATCTTCTCTGCTCGTGACTGGATAAGTCTATCTCTGCTGGAGATTGTTTGTTTGTTGCTGTCTTCCCCTGTTGTTCTCCTAGACATGAGTGATGGTGACTAGTGCTCCCATCTGCCTTTCCCCAGTCTAGTCTTCTGAGGGTGACTCAGGGTTTAGGCATCCTGCTCGCCGCACGGGTTCACACCCCGTCTAGGGTATCAGGGCAGACAGGTGCCAGCTTAGGGTTTGTCAGGGGTGGCCGTTCTATTTCCCATCCGTAGATAAGGGTCCCCCTTCCCCTCCGTCTGGTGCGACACGACCGCTGCTGGGATAGCGGTCGTGACAGTTATCATCAAGTGCAAACCTAAAAGCAGCAGTATAATGGCAATTTGGATCCCCAGAGTTCTTTGCTCCATGTCCTAACATGTGCAGCAGCCATTTTAGGAAAAAATTTGATTCGTTACCACGAATCGTGAGTGAAATCGTATTCAGTGTAAATTGACTTTTTCCTGAAATTCGGATACAATTCCACTTCATCAACTTCGATACGCTCATCTCTACCAGTGATATTTTAACTAAATTATGAACTGATCAATCCTAGTAGTATTGCTATCATGTAATAGTTAAGCATATTCTCTTAGAAAACAGTCATAAACAGGAGTTACTGTAAACTACATTCACATGACCCTATGTGTTTTGCGGTCTGCAAAACATGTATACTGACCACGTGCGTTCTGTATTTTGTGGCTGGCGCAACAGGATATGTTCTATCTTTTTTACAGGGCTGCGGAACGGAACTACTAATGCAGACAGCACACTTAAACAAAATTAACAAGCCAATTATATGTTAAAGGGAACCTGTCGTCAACTTTATGCTGAGGGCAGTATAAGATAGTGACAGAAATGCTGATTTCAGCGGTGTGTCACTCATGAGCTAAAAATAAGTGGTTGCCGAGAACCAGCATCATAGTCATTGCAGCCCAGGCCTTGAAAAGAGTAAAATCTACTTGAGAAGAGTCATGGTTATTCATAATCTCCTGCTCTCCTTGATGACCTGCTGATGATTGCCAGTTCTCTCCTTGAGAGAAAGGGAGAAAAATAGGAAGAAGACTGTCAGTCATCGGCAGGTGGGCAGGGAGAGCAGGAATTCATGAATAACCATGAAAGTAGATTTGACTCTTTTCAAGGCATGTGCTGCATTTAATATGATGCCGGTTCTCAGCAACCACTTACATTTAGCTCATGAGTAACACACCGCTGAAATCAGTATTTCTGTCACTACTTTATACTGCCCTTGGTACGGTCAGCATAAAGTTGATGAAAGATTCCCTTTAAGAATTATTTGTGGCATAGATTTTAGTGTCTGGGACACGGACTTCTAGAGATGTGGAAAAATATTAAGTGGCGTGCATCTCTTATCAGGTTTGTTGCATCTTATGCCAGCAGACTTTGTACTAAGACCAGCGTATGAAGTGCCGGTCTTGGTAAATTATCCCCAATGACTCAAATCCCCCCTATCTTGGCCCTTAATGTGTCCAGGTATGCTGGGAGAATGCAGTCCTTCACCAGTGTTGATCTGGGAAAAGATAACCGTATTCTTTGGGGTCACTCTGAATGTTTCCAAGCACGCAAGCACCGTGGTTCTACGACACAGCCTTATGTAAGCTTGACCGCCTTTCTTTCATGACTGCAAATAAACTGCCGTGCAAACTTCTGTTAACAATCTATAGTAATGACTTTATAGATAGATGATGTCATGCATGAGTTTGATTATATATCTTGTATATAGTTCTTATTTTCTCAGTAAATTAGAGGAGTGCAGCCTAATCCTGAGCATTCTGACTTGTAATATAATGCTTATTAGGAAAGTAGCCATGTCCTTTTAACTCACAGTTGATGGTACGATCCTACGCTGTACTATTTATCAAGGTGGCGTAAGCATCATGTCACATAACTGGTGCTCCTCATTGGTCCTCCGAGCCTGACCATCTCTCAGCAGTTCTTTTCCTGAGATAAAGCGCTCCACTTATGAGCTGATCTACATGAATACATTAGCAAGTTGAGGTCTCCATTGCATTAAGCTGCATCCTGTAATCATTTCAGTATCGATCCACTGCTCACAATGGTGAAACTGCAGGAATATTCCTAATACAGCTCCTTCACTCCCGGGGCCTTTAAAATAGCTCTTCGTTGTAATGAACAGAACATATGATAATGACTAATCATATCTCAGTTCATACATTACATTTATCAGGCCTCTGCAATTACATAAAAGCAAGTTGGAAAAATTAGAAAGGCAGCCATTTTAAATTCCCTTGAGAGACAGTGCTTCTAATTAACAGCATAAACTATGTTAACATGCCATGTTATGCCGTATTATGCTCATGAGTAAGGAGCAAGACCAGTAAACTGTGTCCCCATTTCCAGTTCTTTATGTTAAAGATAAATTAAAAATATTATTTTTCATGTGCTGTCATTTTACTATTTATTCACAGACTTTTAAAAAAGCATGTTTTTGCCAGTTAGGTTCTGAAGTGTTTGACCGTGACATGATTATGTAAGGAACAGAGAATAACATAACACAACATGCTATGATATCATTATTAGAAGCCTTTATGATTAAAGGGGTTGTTCATCATTTTGATATTGATGGCCTACCCTCAGATAGACCATCAATATCTGATCAGCAGGACACCGACACTCCCAGGGGCGTAACGATCGCGGTCGCAGAGCGTGCTACCAGCCTCGCCACAATAATTTAATAATGGGCAGCAGTGGCGGCAGGACACAGGGAGATGAGTGCTTCCATTGTGGAAGCGCTCATCTTCATAGTCATCTGTATCGCCGTCCTCAGGACAGATACAGATGGATGCTGCAGCAGGGCAGGGAGAGAGAGGTGTCTCCCTTCCCTGTTCCTCTGATAGGCTGCAGGCACTAGGCCCGCATCCTATCAGAGGCCGGTGCAGGCGGCGCAATGATGTCATTGCGTCGCCTGAGCCGTACAGCGCGGGACACAGGCCGGAAGAAGCCTGCATCACATAGCTGCCATGGAGGTAAGTATAAGTGTTTATTTTTTTTTATATGGTACAATACTTGTTACTGGCACTTGATTTGGGGGGGGGGGCAGGCACTTGTTACTGGTACATGATTGGGGAGGAGGCACTTGTTACTGGCACATGCTTTGGGGGGGCACTTGTTACTGGCACATGATTAGGAGGGGGCACTTGTTACTGGCACACGATTGAGGGGAGGAGAGGCGCGTGTTACTGGTACATGATTGGGGGGAGGAGAGGCGCGTGTTACTAGTACATGATGGCGGGGAGGAGAGGCGCATGTTACTGGTACATGATTGGGGGAGGAGCACTTGTTACTAGCACATGATTGCTGGGGGCACTTGTTACTGGCACATGATTGGGGGGTAGAGGCACTTGTTACTGGCACATAATATGGGGGGAGAGGCACTTGTTACTGGCACATGATTGGGGGGAGGCACTTGTTACTGGCACATGATTGGGGAGGGGCACTTGTTACTGGCACATGATTGGGGGGAGAGGCAATTGTTACTGGCACATGATTGGGGGGAGAGGCAATTGTTACTGGCACATGATTGGGGGGGCATCTATGGGGGCACTTTTTACTGCCACATTAATGGGGGACACAATGGGGGCACTTTTTACTGGCACATTATTGAGTAACACTATGGGGGCATCTCTGGGGACACTTCTTACTGGCACATGATTGGGGGGCATCTATGGGGGCACTTCTTACTGGCACATAATTGGGGGAGCATCTATGGGGGCACTTCTTATTGGCACATGATTGGGGGGGCATCTATGGGGGCACCTTTTTACTGGCACATTATTGGGGGACACGATGGGGACACTTTTTACTGGCACATTATTGAGTAGCCATATGTGGGCATCTATGGGGGGACTTCTTACTGGCACATTATTGGGGAGCACTATGGGGGCATCTACTGAGGTCACAAAGAAAGGGTATTTTATATTGGGGGAGAGGAACACTATGGGGGCTTCTACTGAGGCCACAAAGAAGGGGCATTTTATATGGGGGGTAGTGATGCTGCAAACATAGAATTTTCCGTTTGCGAACTCGAACTTCCAAAAATGTTCGCGAACGGGCGAACCGGGCGAACCGCCATAGACTTCAATAGGCAGGTGAATTTTAAAACCCACAGGGACTCTTTCTGGCCACAGTAGTAATGGAAAAGTTGTTTCAAGGGGATCAACACCTGGACTGTGGCATGTCGGAGGGGGATCCATGGCAGAACTTCCATGGAAAATTACGTAGTGGACGCAGAGTCGGGTTTTAATCCATAAAGGGCATAAATCACCTAACATTCCTAAATTGTTTGAAATACTGTGCTTTAAAACATCCAGTGTGTGTACAGTATATGATCAGGTATGATGTTGAATCGATCAGGTAGTGTAAGGGTTACGCCCGCTTCACAGTGACAGACCTAACTGTGACAGACCAAACTCCCCTTTTAACGCACCGCAAACAACCGCAAACAGTCCATTTGCACAACCGCAAACTCCCCATTTGCACAAGGTTGGATACCATGCTAGCCATGTCCCGTTCCTTGTCCTCACTGACGTCATTGAAGGTCTCTTCCTCGCGCAATGTACTGTGCCACCCTATATGAGTGGTGTGTTCAGTAATCAGTAGTACTATTTTTATCAGTTTAATCCCTGCTACGTCCCCTATCAGGGGACATGAATCGAATAGATTTTAGGAACCGGGAGATGGAAAAAGAAGCTTGGTCGGTCCTCTTACTTCCAATTTGGAGCACTGCGCATGCGCCGTGCAATGTACTGTGCAACCCTATATGAGTGGTGTGTTAGTTAGTACTATTCTTATCAATTTAATCCCTGTTACATCCCCTATCAGCACTGGCAGTGGGCACACTACAGTTAGTGGAAGTGGGCCTGACACACACTGGCAGGCAACTGACCTTAGATTAAAGGGTAAAAATCAAATGCCTTTTTTTGATGCAAAGTCCTGTGCCACACGGTATGAGTGGTGGGCACTGGCAGTGGGCACACTACAGTCAGTGGAAGTGGGCCTGACATACACTGGCAGCAGGCAGGCAACTGAAGTTAGATTAAAATGTAAAAATGAAATGCCTTACTTATCGGCAAGCTACTGTGCCACACGGTATGAGTGGTGGGCACTGGCAGTGGGCACACTACAGTCAGTGGAAGTGGGCCTAACACACACTGGCAGGCAAATAACCTTAGATTAAAGGGTAAAAATTAAATGCCTTTTTTTGATGCAAAGTCCTGTGCCACACAGTATGAGTGGTGGGCACTGGCAGTGGGCACACTACAGTCAGTGGAAGTGGACCTGACACACACTGGCAGGCAACTAACCTTCGAATAAAGTGTAAGAATTAAATGCCTTTTTTTGATGCAAAGTCCTGTGCCACACGGTATGAGTGGTGGGCACTGGCAATGGGCACACTACAGTCAGTGGAAGTGGGCCTGACACACACTGGCAGGCAACTAACCTTAGATTAAAGGGTAAAAATGAAAAGCCTTTTTTATGCAAAGTCCTGTGCCACACGGTATGAGTGGTGGGCACTGGCAGTGGGCACACTAAAGTCAGTAGAAGTCGGCCTGACACACACTGGCAGCAACTAACCTTACAGTAGATTAAAGGGTAAAAATGAAATGCCTTTTTTTGATGCAAAGTCCTGTGCCACACGGTATGAGTGGTGGGCACTGGCAGTGGGCACACTACAGTCTGTGGGCCTGCAGCTCCTCACACATGGGAAGGCCAGGCAACTGCAATATAGATATGGAGAGAGAAAAAATAAAAGCAGACTAATGTAGCAGCCCTAAAAAGGGCTTTTTGGGGTGCTGTGACGCTGTCCTTACAGCAGATGAGTCTGTGGACACAGAACACTGGCCTAGCTAACGCTTTCGCTATGAATTCAGAATCATCAGCACAGCAGCAGCTGCAGTCTCCCTGCTCTCACTAACATGCAGCTTGAGACTGAATCTAAAATGTCTGCCTTTTTTATAGGAGGTAGTAAGGTGTGGGAGGAAGGGTTCTGATTGGCTGGAATGTGTCTGCTGACTGTGAGGTACAGGGTCAAAGTTTGCTCAGTGATGATGTATAGGGGGCGGACCAAACATCACATGCTATGTTCGCCGGGAACCGTTCGCCAGCAAATAGTTCGGGACATCTCTAATGGGGGGCTCTGTGTGGTACTAGTATTATCAGAGGCTTTATCTGTTTCTGCAGTATAGTATTGGGGAGCACAGCGGCACAATGTTGGGGGTAGTAGGATGATTTCTCAAGAAGATGGGAGGATGATGGAAAAGTAGTAAAATAAGATTATTATTTTTTTTTTTTGCCAAACTGCAGGGATGAAAAATGGCTGAAAAATGGTGGTCTGGTCTGAAGGTCTGTAAGGAGGAGATGGGGAAAGAAAACATCTACATCAGGCATGTCCAAACTCCGGCCCTCCAGATGTTGCAAAACTACAACTCCCATCATTCCTGGACAACCTACAGCTATCAACCTACAGAAGAGCATGATGGGAGTTGTAGTTCTGCAACACCTGGAGGGCCAGAGTTTGGACATGCCTGAGCTACATCAAAGGAGACGTCACTGGATGTAAGAGGTATGATGCGCTGCATTACCCTGTATTTCTGTAGTGATGGGAGCAGGGGCATGGTGCCATATTCAACAATGCTTAACCATAATAAAGTAAAACTCACAAACCATTGTGGGTGAAAAGGCCGCGGTCTTTATTAAAAATTCTGGGGGTTAACAATCTTCAATTAAAAATAAAACTTCACTTAGAATTAATAAATATTCAAATCTTAAAAACCAAACCTCATTCTATTAAAAATAAGTCCACCCCATTTCAGGGCGACTAACCCCACCCAGAATCTAAAAGACCGCGACAAATTGTAGGGAGGGCGGGAGGGACGATCTTCTTCTTGTCTTGACACGCCGTACTGACATCCCACAGGTGAGTGCAGGTCCATAAATAGAGCAAATTCTTCCCGCCACAGAGCACAGGAGCCAATCCTATATCAAGTTAAAAATAGAAATAGCCCCAGCAACTAGCCAGCAACTGCTTGACCAATAGCCAAAACAGTCCTGTCACAGCCTTGACCAATCAAAACGCTGGGATCCAACAGCTTGACTTAGTAAAACCTGAGGAGAAATGTAGATAAGAGAAAAAAGGGGGGGGGGTAGAGAAAGCCAAAAACCAAGCCATGTTTCAATGGCACCATGAGGGGCAAAGCCCATTCAGGCCCAGCCCCTATCATACCGATCGCGGTCACAGAGGGTGCCACCGCGACCAGGGGGTGGGGGGGAGTATTTGGGGGTTGGGCCCAGAGGGGGGCCCAATTCAAAGTTTGCACCCTCCCAATCACTCAAATGTTCTGCATGAGCTCCGGCATAGGAACTACTATTGTCTATTGCGTGGTGGACAGATCTAGAAACTGCTACATTGCTCACATTTAAGTAAATGGGAGCAGCACTGCAGTAACCAGTGCCATCGACACAATGAATGGAGCTGAGTAGTTCCAGTGACTACTTCTGTAGCTACAAGGATACTTTCTTTTTAAAGTGAATCTGTGATAGTCTTATTAGAAGCATCTCCCCCTGGTATTGTGGTTCCACTCAGGATGCCATTTATAAGTCAGCCTGCATGCAGACTGTTGTGGTGGAAGGGCTTAGGCAAGGGGCATGGTTTAGCATGAGGTATACTTGTGAACAAAGGATCAGGCATGTTTAAATCCAACAAGTCCCATCTGTCGGAGGCTGAAACACATGAAATCATTGGAGGGTTAGGATGCCTTTTTTTCTCATATGTAAACTCAGCTTTAAGTCAGAACAAGTTTAGAACTATGGGGGAGATTTATCATCTCCTGGTGCCAGAAAAGTAGCTTTAAAAAGTCACAAGCTGTGTTTTTGTCACTTTTTGAAATGCGGCAGAAAAAAAAGTTGCAAGTGCCTCTTTTTAAGCCGTCCTCGCCACTTTTACAAAAGGTGGCATTGCAAGAGTGGGAAAGGGGTGTGGCAAACAGCCAAGACAATGTTATCCTCATTTACACCAGTTTTCTGGTGCAAATGAAGCCAGAAATCTACGGTGGCTCGTCATAGATTTCTGTTTAGGTGCACAGACTGGAAGAGGAACCCCCTAATTTATGATGTGGCCTGCATCTCATCATAAGTGAGGCACATCCTCCAGCAGTGCAGTGGATATCAAGACTGGTGCTAAAAGCATAATAAAGCATGATAAATCTCCCCCAATATTCCTGACAAATTTTGGCCCAGAACAACTGCAGTATCTCAGTACAGGGGGAATCTGCTAAGGGGTTGTTCATGGTATGGTCATCCGGCAGACCCTGCCTGTTATGGCAGGGACTGGATTAAACAACCTTTTCGCCCCTTCTTGGCAGGAGTGCACTTGTCCTGCCTCTTGTCTAGAGGGAGTGGTTCTATTCCAGTGAGGGAGGAGGCCGGAACCAAGTCCATGTGTTCCTATTCCTTAGGCCTTAGGATCCAGAGACTAACTGATCTCTGTGAAAGCTTCTGCTACAGAAACAAAGGGAGAAAGAAAGGCAAAAACTTGGAATCCGCATGGCTAAAGCATAGGAATTAACAAGGTAACCTGCAACTATACCTAACCAGACTTTGCTGTTTGCGAGGGATTACAGTTAAGACACCCTTCACACTTAACCACGTTCTGTCCAGATGTGTCTCTAAAAGCCTGTATCTTGCAGTAGACACTACAGCCATAAATGCCAAGTTACAGTTGTTATCCAGAGATTCTACAGAAATAGACTTTGGACTAAAACCCTTATTGTGCACTCAAGTAAAAAGAGATGTTTATTCTTCTTCCTCTGGCCTGGTTTCCTGACTCCTACACACCACAAGTTGGTCAGTGCACTGCTACACCTCCTGCCAGGTACATATACAACTACCAAACTCAAGGACACCCCAAGCTATCAGGGTGCACCCTCCTTGCGTTGCAATGGCCTTGGAGAGCGGCGGCTTTAAGGAGACCATTATGAAACATCTTACAGTCAGAGCTACTACCACTCTCATCCTCTGCTCTATCTCCTAAGGGGCTTGCTGCACAACCAAAAAGTAATGGTCCCTCGCATGACAGATGTCAGAAGATCAAAGAGACTGGCTACACGTGATGGGGTCTAACCTTACCCTTCTAGCTATGTGGTTGATAGCTTCATTTGGTTTTGGAAGAGCTGGTGTGTTGTCCTCTCTGGAGTTACGGCTTGTCCATCTCACTACAGAAGTTAAGTGTCTCGTTCTTTTGTGTTTTGTTGTCCCTCCCCGTGTCTGTTGTTACTAGGCCTCGGGGAGACTCTGATTCGTTCATCTGGAAAGGAACGGGTCGTCTCAAGCCCTGCCAATTCCCATAGGGCTCTTTAGGGTCTCCAGTTTCTCCAGGTTATGGTGTATGGGTATTCCTACCTTCAAGGTGTTCCCATACGGATAGGAGTCAAGGCAAGGAGTAGGGTTCTATAGGAGGTGACCCTTTCCCTTTCCCTAGCATTGAGGCCTAGTGGCTTTTCCCTTTCCTCCTGTTGTCCTCCTGCTATGACTGCACTGTTCGGACAGCTGCAGGTTCTGTCTTTGGAGGTAGCTGACCTCCACGCGACCATCTTGCAGATCCAGAGACCACAGGCGGCTAGTTCTGTTGGTGGGTACCAGGCCTTCCCTGAACCTAAGGTTGTCCTCCCGGAAAGATTTTCCGGGGGTAGTGACAATTTATTTCGGTTTAGGGAGTCGTGTAAATTGTACTTTAACCTCTTAAGGACACAGGACGTACATGTACGTCCTGTGTCCGGTCTTTAAAGATGGCGCCCGCTCCTGCTCCATGTGGGCGCCTTAGCCGCGGGTGTCTGCATGGTTCCTGTAGCAGACGTCCGCGACCGGCAGCGAGGCCGATCGTGGACATTTAACCCCTCAGATGCTGTGGTCAATCCTGACCACAGCATCTGAGTGCGCACAAACCGAAAGTTTTACTTTCGGTTTGCGCTCCCACTCTCCCGTGTGGCGATCGGAGGAGCCGGAGCGCTCCTGTAGTAGCCTGGGTCTCTATGAATGAAACCCAGGCTGCTCTGTAGTATTTCCTATGGAGCCTTGCCTGTAATAGGCTTCATAGGAAATATGCGATTTTTTCATATTTTCCAATGCTATTGCATTGGAATGTATGAAAATCGCAATCAGATGATTGTAAGTTATAGTTCCCTATGGGAACTATATAAAAGTGTAAAAAAAAAAAAAAAGTTAAAAAATAAAATAAAATAAAAAACATAAAAGTTCAAATCACTCCCCTTTTACTAAAATAAAAATTAAAAAATTAAAAAATTACACATCATGGGTGTCACAATGTGCGAAAACGCCCATAGTATAAAAATATTAAAAAACATTTCCCATACGTCAAACAGCAAAACGGAAAAAAGCGCCCAAATGGCAGATTCGCCATTTTTGGTCACTTCATTTTCCACAAAAAATTACATAAAAGGTGATCAAAAAGTCATACACACCCCAAAATGGTATCAATAAAAATATAAGACTATGGCGCATAAAATAACCCCCCATACAGCTCTATACATATAAATACAAAAAAGTTATAGGGGTCAGAACATGGTGAAAAAAAGTAAAACTGATTTTTTCCCACTTTTGAATTTTTTTTTCACTATTAAAACGCAAGAAAACCTATACATATAGGGTATCGTCGGATTCTTACTGACCTGTAGAGTAAAATTAACCAGTCAGTTTTATCGCACATCGAACGTCGGAATTTAAAAAGCCGCAAAACTGTGGTGGAATTGCTTTTTTTTTTGCAATTTCACCCTATTTGGAATTTTTTCCCCGCTTCCCACTACATCATATGCAATATTAAATGGTGGTGTTGGAAAGTACAACTTGTCCCGCAAAAAACAAGCCCTCATATTACTATGTGAACCGAAAAATTAAAAAGCTATGGCTATGGGAATGCAGGGAGCGCAAAACAAAAACTCAAAAAGTAAAAAATCTCCGGTCCTTAAAGGGTTAAGCTGAGTCCATACTCTTCTGGGGATCAGAGTCAACGTGTGGGTATAATAATTTAATTGCTTAAAGGTGACACCTAGTCTTGGGATTTTTCTCTGCCGATCACAGGTAGTGATGAGCGGCAGGTGCCATATTCGATTTCGACGAAATTCGCGAATATTCGAATGAATATTCGTTTCATATTCGTCGAAATCGAATATTCGTCATTTTTTCTAGTTATCGCGATTAACATGCGATTTAAATAATCGCATATTGCGATTTGTACTTAAGGCTACTTTGCTATTGGTTTCATATCTAGAATTAGCGAGGATGACGAATATGACGAATGTATTCGTCTATTCCTCAAAACGAAGATAACGAAGTATTCTACATCTTCGTTTTAGCTACCTATTCGTCAACTCGCTAATTCTAGCAATCAAATAGGAAGGTTGACTATAGAGACAGCTGTGTTAAATTCGCTATGCGATTTTTTTTTTAATAAATAGAATACTTATAATAATTTTATCAAGTAATATAATTATTGTATTAAAAAAAAATAATAATCGCATAGCGAATTTAACACAGCTGTCTGGTAAGTCAACCTTCCTATTTGATTGCTAGAATTAGCGAATAGCGAAGTTGACGATGACGAGACGAATAGGTAGCTAAAACGAAGATGTAGAATACTTCGTTATCTTCGTTTTGAGGAATATGACGAATACATTCGTCATATTCGCTATTCGCTAATTCTACCAAGCCAACCATAACTTCTGTGCTCATGGAGCGTCCCCATCACCATGGGAACGTCTCCATATACTAAAATGTACTGTCGGATTTGAGGAATTAAGTTGAAATCGCAATGCGATTAATTCAAGTTATATTAATCGCATTGCGATTTCAACTTAGAGCTGGGTTTATAATGGGTCAGCTTGCTAGAATTAACGAAGTTAACGAATATGAAATATAGCAGCAGTGCTAAGTTGAAATCGCAATGCGATTAATTTAACTTAAAGTATTCGCATTGCGATTTCAACTTAGCACTGCTAGTGCATAGCATTAGCTATACTCCATATTCGTTAATTCTAGCCTATGTAAGATAGCAGTGCTAAGTTGTAATCGCAATGCGATTAATTTAACTTAAAGTATTCGCATTGCGATTTCAACTTAGCACTGCTAGTGCATAGCTATTAGCTATACTCCATATTCAGTTAATTCTAGCCTATGTAAGATAGCAGTGCTAAGTTGTAATCGCAATGCGATTAATATAACTTGAATTAATCGCATTGCGATTTCAAAGTAATTCCTCAAATCCGACAGTACATTTTAGTATATGGAGATTCTCCCATGGATGGGGACGCTCCACATGAGCACGGAAGTCGGCAGAAGCGGCAACGGGCACTGACTAGAGCAGCCAGGAAGCCAGGAATCCTCAGGACAGGTAAGAACTACTTTTGGGAAGTAGGAAAGAAAAAAATATAACTAAAAAAAAAAAAAAAAAAACGAATATTCGAAATAGCGAATTTATAGCGCTATATTCAAAATATTCGCGAATTAGCGAAGTGCCGATATTCGCTAAAAAAATTCGCTTTTCGAATATTCGCGCTCAACACTAATCACAGGTCCTCCAGTCGGTAGATTCGTTTTTTAGAGTCTTGGGTCTTATTTACGATGACCCGGATCTGATCTCTCAGGCTGAGGCCAGGTTACGTGGTTTATGGCAGGGAGAATGCTCCACGGAGTTCTATTACTCTGAATTTAGGAGATGTGCTACGGATATGGAGTAGAATTATCCTGCTCTCAGTAGACAATTCTGTCAGGGTCTATCTGAGAGGCTGAAGGGCGCATTGGCCTTTTATGAAAATCCTGAGTCATCGGAAGCAGCTTTGTCCCTTAGAGCCTATATCTGCTTTGACTAAGTGGTCATGGAGATTTCTTGGGCGTCTTGTGCATGGAATAACAGGCGACTGAAATTCCTAAGTTTTAGGATAAGATCTGGTTAATATATTCCAATGATGTTTAATGATGTTGGTTACTTTATAAGAGTGAGGGTGAAAGGTATGTACAAAAGGTATTCTCTTGCCTGGATTGTGTTGTTTATTGGTGGTGGGGGAGAGACATTTTTGGATGTGGGATGTTGGATGTGCATTTTTGGATTTTTGTATTCTTTTACTTCTTATCTTTTCGTTAGTAATAAGGTTGAGCGAAACCGAACTTTGCGAGTTCGGGTTTAGTGTTGGGGTGATTTTATTATTTTCCTTTATAACATGGTTATAATGGAAAATAATAGCATTCTTAAGATAGAATGCAAAATAAAATGGCTATTGAGGGGTTGAAAATAATAAAAAAAACTCACCTCATCCCCTTGATCGGTGTCCTCTTCTTTCTTCAGGACCTGCAAAAGGACTTGCGATGTCGTCACCACGCAGGACCTGAGATTACGTCACTGCGTCATAATGCTATTATTTTTCTTTAAATTTATTATAATGCTATTATAATAAAGTCAAGTTCAGGTCCCCATTGACTTTAATGGGGTTTGGTGTTCGGGTCAAGTTCGGATCCTGAAGCCGAACTTTGACCTGAAGTTCGGCCCGAACCCGGCGAACCCGAACTTCACCGGGTTCGCTCATACCTAGTTAGTAACAATTCTATTAACGCATGTAAATTGAGATCTTGGAAGTGAGTTTTTGGTGGAGATGGAGTGACAGTTGTCGTAATGTAAAAGATTGTTACGATCAGTGGGTTTACGGTATGCCATCCTCGGAAACCACAAGATTCAATTTTGTCGCTGCTGGGTGCACAAATAACTGGGTAGACTGCCAGTACCCCCTATAATATGAATATATATAAATAGTTCACAAATGTGAACCTGTGCTGACTAATTGAGTATCAAACAATACTATATTAATATAAGGCACACCAAAATGCACATGCCTTTCAAGCTGTAGGGTAAGTCTTTTTTCTTCAAAATGATATAGAAACTGATCCAAAAGGATCAATGGATTATGGATTTTTGGTAAAATGTAAAAAACTGGAGAAACCACCAGCACGACCCATAGTGGCATCCACTGACTCCATTCTATCTCCTCTTTCTATCCTCTTAGAAAATGTCCTAACTCCACTCAATAAAAACACCAAGTCATTTCTATTAGACACCACATCATTTCTCAAATTGATAGAAAAAGTAGGCCCACTATCAGAAGAAACCTATCTTGTCACTTGGGATGTTAGCAGTCTCTAAACGTCCATACAACATGATAAACTTCTGTTACAAGAGACCAATATACCCAAAACACATATAGAATTCTATCTTGATCTCCTTACCTTGGTATTTAAAGAATCTACTTTATGTTTGAGGATATATTTTTTCTTCAAAAACAAGGGACTGCAATGGGCTCACACATAGCGCCACCTTATGAAAACACATCTATGACACGTGTAGAGACTGGACATAACTACCCCAATTCACTCTTCATACAATGTGCAAAGAATTGGAAGAGATACATAGATGACATATTCTGCATTTGGGATGGTTCCCTAGAAACCTTGAACACATTTCATCAGTTTATCAAAAACATATATCCAGAACTCTAGTTTACAATACACTGTGACCAACACTCAATCAGTTTTTTTGGACACCTCAGTTCTCAAAAATCCTAACGGCATGCTGACCACAGACCTATACTGTAAATAGACTGATCGTAACAATCTTTTACATTACAACAGCTGTCACTCCATCTCCACCAAAAACTCCCTTCCAAGATCTCAATTTACAGAATTTAATAGAATTGTTACTAACAAAAAGATTAAAAAGTGAAAGAATACAAGAAATGGCAGGATAGTTTAGGGAAACAGGCTTCACACCCACCATCATCCAAAAATGTCTCTCCCCCACCACTAATAAACAACACAATCAGGACAAGAGAATACCTTTCGTACATACCTTTCACCCTTACTCTTATAAAGTAACCAACATCATTAAACATCATTGGAATATATTAACCAGATCTTATCCTAAAATAAGAAATTTTCAGTCACCATTTCTTCCATGCACAAGATGCCCAAGAAATCGCCATGAGCACTTAGTCCAAGCAGAGATAAGCTCTAACATTAAGAAGTCTAGAAAACAATTCCTAAGAACCACAAAGAAAGGTACTTCCCCTGTCTACATTGCGCACAATGCTCCAATGTTTAGAAGGGAGATAGGATAAGACATCCACACACAGGTAGAGAATATCCCATCAAAGGTTACTTCACTTGGGATACTAACTACATGGTATACATCCTAAAATGCCCATGTGGTCTACTATATGTGGGAGAGACAAGACAAAATGTTCGCGACAGAGTTTGTCAACATAAATCCACCATACGTTGTTAAAACCTACTTCTCCCAGTTCCAGCTCATTTTCATAAAGACAAACACAACATATCACAGTTACATTTTCAGATTATTGAACATATTAAAGCTCCAAGAGGAGGTGGCGATAGACAAAAAAAGTTAAAAGAAAGAGAGGCATTTTGGATTCACACACTACAAACTATGGAACCAAGGGGTCTTCACAGAATTATTATCCTCTATCTGAATCTGTTCAATGTCACGTCTATATCATATCAATGTAAATAATCATGTATCTCTGTCTTCCAGGTACACTAACTACAATACCGGATCCCCATCACTACTGCCATTCCTTTATATACTTTTTACTTCTCATCTCTTTATTTGTCTATTACACTACATTTCCTCCCCCCCTCCCTTCCCATTCTTTTTGCCTAATATTTTGTCTATTATCTTTCTCTCATCAGCTCCCATCTCTGACTTTTTTTCTGTATCTCCTCTGTCCCTTTTCTCTGTATTTTCTCTGTATCTCCTCTGTACCTTTTCTCTGTATCTCCTCTGTACCTTGTCTCTGTATCCCCTCTGTACCTTTTCTCTGTATCTCCTCTGTACCTTTTCTCTGTATCTCCTCTGTACCTTTTCTCTGTATCTCCTCTGTACCTTTTCTCTGTATCTCCTCTGTACCTTTTCTCTGTATCTCCTCTGTACCTTTTCTCTGTATCTCCTCTGTACCTTTTCTCTGTATCTCCTCTGTATTTTCTCTGTATTTTCTCTGCATTTTTTCTGTATTCCCCCCTACATATAGAAGATACAATGTCCACCTTACTTTATTCTAATTAATCTTTTCTACTTGCTAGCGTAGTGGATCATGTAGGGAACACATAATCATTATTCCCCTCTTGGCTTCGATGCGTTCCGCTTTGGAAGGCATCAACACTCCCTCCTTCTGAACTCCGGTGCGTTCCACAGTGGAACACATCGGCACTTACTATATTCTGTTCCCAATGCGTTCCTCCGTGGAGGAATCCTCAATTAGGCCACAGGCACCGCACTTGACCACATAACTGCAGAGGTGAACTTAGTATATATTTTTCTTTTTCCACAGATCTAAACCACTAAAGGCTTTTCAATATAGCACTTGCACCCCAAGAACCAATTGCTGGAATGACAGAGCTGTATAATGGCTACTTGGATCCCCAAATTATCTTTCCCTGCACTTGTAAATTGCTTTACTAGCACTGTCCCTAGCGCCTTCTGAAGTCTCTCCCTGCACTAAGATGCTGTGAAATGATTCCGCCCTATCCTTTCCCTGCACTTATAAATCGTTTTTTATTTTTTTTTCACAATGAGGTTTTTCCAGTTGCTGTCCCTAGAGCCTTCTCACATCTGTCCCTGCACTCAGAATGCTGGAAAATGTCTGATTCTAAGATGGCCACCGTATTTATAGGGCTGTGACATCACAGGGCTGGCTGGCTGCTGATTGGCTGCATCATGCATGTCAGTCCGGGTGATCCCGCCTTCTTATACTTCGTTTCTCCATGTCTTTACACATGCAGCAGCCATTTTAGGAAAAATGTGATTCGTTACCACGAAGCACGAGGAAATTTGCATTTGTTTTGCGAAACACATTTTTTCTGAAATTCGTATAGAATTACACTTCATCAGCTTCGATTCAATCATCTTTAGTAATGTTGGGCACGAATATTTGAATCGCAAATTTTAATCATGAATATCGCAACTTCGAGAATTTGCGAATATTTAGAAGATAGTGATATATATTCATATTTTTGAATATTCTAGAAAAAAAATCAGCAGTAACCTCCCTTTTTGCTTGTGGGCCAATGAGAAGGCTGCAATGTATTTTTCTGAGCTTAGCAACATCCCTAGCAACCAATAGGAAAGTTGCCTACCCCTTTAGTATATAAGTATATAAGAACCTCCCCACAGCCATTTAATACAGTTTATTACAATTCTGAGAGAGACAGCAGTGCCATTGCTGTGCTCTCTGCTTTCCTGTGTCACATTACATTAGATAGTTAGCTTATATATATAATACAGATAGTCAGTGTAGTTTAGATTGTGATATAGTGTAGCTGTGCAGGGTGTTAGGTAGTGTGATAGGTTCTGCTGTCCACAAATACATGCTATATACATAGTGCTGTATGTACGTATGTATGCTACATACAGGCTCGGACTGGCCCACAGGGGTACAGGGGAATCCCCCGGTGGGCCCCAGGGCAAAGTGGGCCCCTAGTCTCCCACCCCTTGCACAAGTGGCACATAACACATTAAACTTACTGCACTACATACATATATACAGTGTACAGCACCTCCACCGGCCTATGTTCATATAAAAAACTTGTTCGATTATTTATTATATTTGAATGTATCCGTACGGTGGGCCCCCAAAATAAATTTTACTGATCGGCCCTAGGTACCCCAGTCCGACACTGGCTACATACATACATAGTGCTGTGATGTCACAAGGTCACAACAAGTGCACTAATCACTAATATGTAGTCAGACCTGTTAAAATGTGAAGTTGCACGTATTGCGCAAAAATATGCACATCATTAATTGCCGATTTACGCAATCGTGAATATAATATCGGAGCACTTTATCTGCATATAAAGCTATTGTAAAGTTATGCCGTGCCAACCATTTTATCCAGTCTCAGGAAACTTCTGGCAGCTTAAAAAATGTAGCTATAGTGACCGACGCCTGTATTGCGCGCGCATTACGCGCATATTACATTGCCGATTTCCGCAATCAAGAAAATAACCACAAATTTGCGAATTTGTATTAAGTATTAACAATAATAAAGCACACTACATACACGGATACTGTATACACACATTTTTACCATTTTTTCATTCATAATTTTTTTTTATATATATATATATATATATATATATATATTGTGACACAGTGAAAGGTTTGGTGGTAAAAAACTGGTATTTTCCTCTCAGCCTGTGCTGCTGGGTTGATTGCAGCCAGGTGAGGGCAAATACTGGACCGGATTTTAGGTGCCGGTCCGGGTTTTTGGGGTTAATACCTAGCTGCCTTTAAAAGACAGCTAGGTTTATGCAAAGCTCTCTCTGTGTTTGGGATCTGAGCCCTGTGCTGGGCTGAAAAGCTGAGACCTGTGTGTCAGGAGAACAGGCCATGTAAAGACGGTCAGTGGACTTTTTGTGTTGCCGAGCATTCAGCCAGGTGTGAACTGACACCTAGGATTTGAGGTGATTTAACCTGGAAACTGCTGGTGTTCCGTGGAGCTCTCAGGGCTGGAAGCAAGAGCTTGCAAAGAGGCGTGCAGTCTGCCTGGAAGCCTGAGGTTTGACTTTCCTGCGGCTGGGCTGACAGCCAGGTGCGAACACGCACCTAAACCACACAGGTGAATTTGATTCCGTCTTGGACTTTTGTTTTGCCTCAAGTTTTTGCTATGTGTGTGAAGTAACACTAAGTGACTGTTTTGAGTTTTGTTTGTGCAAGTGTGAAGTAAAACGCTGTTTGCTGCACTACCTGGACTCCCTTTGCCTCTGTACTGCACCCGCACCACTGTCTACCAGAGCAACTCCTGACAATGTGTATATATATATATATATATATATATATAAATAACAAAGAGAAACACAGCAGCACTCAAAAAAAATAAAAGCGGGTGCAATCCTTCCAAATCAGCGGGCTCAGCTGTCTACCAGGTATATAAATCCAAAAATTGAAGCAGCACTCCAGGATGCAAAACAAGTGGATCGACCTTTATTCCCCTGCAACGTTTCAACTGCTCAATGCAGTCTTTCTCAAGCATACAAAAAGGTGTTCACAAGGGGTATATATACCCATAGTGCATAGCAGTGTAATTAAACATGATTAAGTGTAATAAATAAATCAAGTCATATCATATACATACAACATAATAAAAAAGTGTCACAAATACAACCATGTGCTCATAAAATACATCGTAATGAATTGCATATATTATGTGTATCATAATCAATACAGAAAAGTATAAAGTGCATAAGTGCTAATTAGGACAATAATAGTCACCATATGTGCATATCCATCAAGGCATGTCCAGGCCCATGGAAAATTATACAACACCTGTGTGAATTTAAAAATTAATAAAACAAACTCACTGCGGTGAGGAGACACGCCATCCCTGCTTAGCATCATCCATCAACTAATGCGCATGCTCCAGGAATTAGACGGCTCATGACGTGAATCGCGTCATACAGTCGTCTTCCAATCACGCGATGATAATTTTCCATGGGGCTGGACATGCCTTGATGGATATGCACATATGGTGACTATTATTGTCCTAATTAACACTTATGCACTTTATACTTTTCTGTATTGATTATGATACACATAATATATGCAATTCATTACGATGTATTTTATGAGCACATGGTTGTATTTGTGACACTTTTTTATTATGTTTTATGTATATGATATGACTTGATTTATTTATTACACTTAATCATGTTTAATTACACTGCTATGCACTATGGGTATATATACCCCTTGTGAACACCTTTTTGTATGCTTGAGAAAGACTGCATTGAGCAGTTGAAACGTTGCAGGGGAATAAAGGTCGATCCACTTGTTTTGCATCCTGGTCAGTGCTGCTTCAATTTTTGGATATATATATATATATATATATATATATATATATTAGCTTTAGCAATAGCATAGCAGACTGTATGTGTGTAAAATATACTAACATAAGCACATTTTTTTCTTGTTTGATTTCTTAAAATACATACAGTAAAAAATCAAAGGAAGCTGTCTTACATTTAGAACTGGTGCTGGATGCGCAGAAGTCGTGAAGAGGCAGGCGCCTCTTCATATCTTTGTTGAAACCACCGTCCGGCTGAGAACTTTATTTAGATCGGCGTCTAAAATGCATCAGACTTCCAAACTTTATCAGACCAGAGATCAAGTCCCCCAATCATACTACAATCTGTATCAAACCTCGGATCAGAACCCCAATTTTCATCATAGCTCAGATTAGACATAAAATAAATAACAATCTTACCTCTCCTACCCCAGACCACACACTTTTCCTGCACTCACTGCTGCCTGGTCTTCTTCCATGTCCTGCACTGCTACTGCTACCTGATCACACTCAGTGTCAGGTCATAGTGCACATTTACATGCACTACGTCTTGACGTTATGCGCAGTCGGGACACAGTGAAGCACGGAGCCTGGAAGAAGACCAGGAAGCGGTGATTACAGCCAGTGCTAGCAAAGCTACAGTCACCGTTCCCCACGCCTATAACAGAAGCACTCATTAGTATTCGTTTTATAAGATGCACTGCCATTTATTCCCCCTAGTTTTATAAAGTGAAAAATAGGTTAATTTTTACATCGTTTTCTCGGTGATAAGTCATTTTTATTTTGCTATTTTTGGGTATTTTTAATACTTGAGAAAATTTATATAAAGAGGACAATCATCAATTTTTTTCAGGTTTTTTCATTTTCTTTTTTAATAGCACAAAGTGCAACTAAATATCTTTTAACCCACTTCATTAGTGGAGTGTTTACCCCTCTTCCTTACCAGGCCAATTTTTCTGTTGTAGCAATAGGCAGTTGTAATTTTTTAATATTTTTTGGTGGGTTCAATTTAATTAAACCAGCATACAGTGTACAGTAGGTGATCAGTACACCAATGCACAGGGTAGGGCAACAACTAAACTGTAAGTGTTAATGTGACAGTAAGCATCAGGCCTCAAACATCTGTTTCCGTTTATTGTATTTCCACATGGTTGAAATTAAATCTTTTTTTGTAACTTGTTCAATTTAATGAAACCAGTATGTAGGTGATCAGTACACCAATAGACAGTGTAGGGCAACAATTTACCTGTGAGTTTTAACATAAAATTAAGCGTCAGGCCTCAATTATCTGTTTCTGTTTATTGTATTTCAACACGGTCTGAATTTAATTTTCTTTTGGTGGGTTCAATTTAATTAAACCAGTATATAGGTGATCACACAGGGTAGGGAAACAATTTACCTGTGAGTGTTAATGTGAAAATAAGTGCCAAGCCTCAATCGTCCGTTTCTGTTTATTGTATTTCCACATGGTTAGAATTAATAAATGTTTGGGGGACTTGTTCAATTTAGTTAAACCAGCAAAGAGGTGATCAGTACACAGGTTAGGACAACAATTTACCTGTGAGCGATAACGTGATATGAAAGTTCAGGCCTGACCCTCAGTCATCCATTTTCGTTTATTCTATATCCAGATTCCACGCGGATGTTATTTAATTTGAAGGGGGTTCAATTTCATTTAACCAGCATATAGGTGATCACTACACCAATACACAGGGTAGCACACAGTATTATCTGAGAGGCCCAAAAATGTCAGGGCTTCAGAAGGGTTCCAAATATCCAGAGCCAGAATGTGGATAGTAGTAGCACCAGCTATCTGGCCAGAAATAGTAGTAGTAGGCCGCAGTTGGCCCAGCTGGCTTTGGAAAGGTTTTGTTGAGAAGAAAGAGGATGAGATTGTGGATTGGATGGCTCACACCTCCTCTCAGTCGCAGCAGGATGATATGGAGGTGACTTCAGAGTCTGACACTGTGCCGTGGAGCCAGCGGTCACAGCGTTACTCCTGCTCCTCCTCATTGCAGACCAAAAGAGGGTTTTTCAGTGGAGTTCTCTCAGTCTTCACTGCCCCTTCCTTGTGGGACACCTTCCTTTTTCTTAAGTGGCAAAAAAAAACAAAAAAAAACACCACACCCTATGTCAGTCGGGCAGAGCAGGTAAAGGAGGACCAAAGAACACACCATTTTCCACAGTATGATGGAAGTGAAAGGAAGGGTGAGGACTCTGATGACAAATGTGTTCTCATCAGGACCTAGGAGCCAGATCGGGGGGCTGAGGAGAAGGGTGATGGCGGCAGCAATAAACAGCAGAGGCTACATACCTTAAAAGAACAGCCAGGGCCACATCTGCTTCGGGATCTGGTGATGTTGCTGATGCTATTGATGGGTTAGGCCCAAAACATGCCAGAGCTAAGCTAAGCTCAGTTGCCTCTACCGCTGTCTCCAGTTTGGAATTTTTTCTCCATGTTCCCAGAAGACAAAAGCATTGCCTTGTGCAAGCTTTAAACACCAAAAAAATAGTGACACACTGGTCACCACCTGCGTGAATAACATCACACACCTATCAACAAGACACAACACAGGTAATATAAACAAATACCTTTATTAATTCATCAATATGTTAAAAACATGATCCACAATATCAACTACAATGAAAGTTCATAGGCACGAACAGAGATGGAGAGAAAAAGCTCCCTAAAAGTGTATGGTCAGCAGTGTCACAATGATATTAAATAGGCTTGGGAGGCAGAGTAAGCCACAGTAATATACAAAATAAAGTGCAAAGTGCAATAGCTACAAAGATAACAACAGCATGTGCTTGCCTCCTCCCCATAAGTAAACATGTATACCGACCACAAAATGCCCGACGATCGTTTCGCCAGCTGCTTCTTCAAGGGCGTCTGAAGAAGCAGCTGGCGAAACGATCGTCGGGCATGCGCTTCGTGACAAAGTAATTTGTCATGAAGGAGTTTTTTTTGTAAAATTCAGAAAGGCAGCAAAATCTAATTTTTCTATACATCGTTCATCACTAGTTGCCACGCCATATTGGAGCTGATCGGCTTGGGTAAGAGTAGCCACATTAGTGAGGAGTTGCTCAAATACATCAAGCAGCAAACATCCCACCGGCTGTCACCTTGCTGACTCCAACTGGGCAAGGTGATCAGCGACAATGGTGAAAAACATCCTGGCTGCCCTGAACATGGGCGAAATAACACATGCTTCCTTCACGGTGCAAGTCATCAACCTAGTGGTGCAACACTTAACTAAATAAGTACACTGGCTTGCGCAAGGTGCTGGCAAATTCCAGGAGGGTTTAAAAGCACTTCAGCCATTCTTAAATGGCGAGGAACACTCTCATGGACTTGCAGCTACAGAACAGCCTGCCACTATATCACTTAATCTGTGATGTGCCAACTTGCAGGAATTCAACATTGCACATGCTCCAGCGTCTGTATAGGTAGCGGACATCCATGAATGATTTTGTCATGCACCAGACAGCAGGGAGCATGTTTTACTTCGAGGTCAGGCAGTGGCAGCTCATCCGAGACGCCTGTCGAGTGCTGAAGTCCTTTGAAGATACCACAAACTTTGTCATCAGGGACAACTGCGCCATGAATGATGTCATCCATCTCATACTGTATTTATCTTAGAACAGATGCGAACGCTCATGCAACAGGGGACAACAATGGCGGAAGAACAGCTAATGCATCTTGCTGTCCACCCTATAGCTATTGGGAAAACATGAATGGAATCTGCCATGGAGGAGGAGGATGAGGCACTGCCATTACAAGAGGAAGAGGAGTTGGAGGAGCAAGAGGATGATGATAATGGCACTGGCCAGGACACCCAATCATCTTATTGGGGGACAGAAAGAACTGGCTCCCCAGGCATGCTGGCCAGAATGGCCTCCTGAATGCTTGCTTATGCAGTGACAGGTGTATCATTGACATCAAACAGTCTGATGTTTACTAGATAGCCATGCTTTTAGACCCTTGCCATCATGGCAAAATGGGAGGAATGTTTTCCTCTCACAGAAAGGGAGGCCAAAGTACTGTATGTTATTACCAGGTAACACTATGTACACAGTTTGCTGCAGCTTACAGCAAGCAGATGTCTGCAAGTCTGGAAAGGGAGGCCCCTCTCCAACCCCCATAAAAAAAAACTTTCCGCTGCCATGTGCAGCAGAAGCCATAGCAGCAGTAGCACCAGCCAGTTCAGTTTCCTCAACATGAAGGAGCAGTTTTTCCACGTGCTGTGCCAGGCTGACTCTACTCCCAGGTTCAGGTCTACCTAAACTCTGGCCAGCCTCTAGCACATATCCTGTTCCCTGACCCAATAGATTTCTGGGCAGGCCGACTGGAACAGTAGCCCGAACTAGCACAGCACGCTCTCTCTCCTTTTTCTTGCCCAGCCTCCAGTGTTATCTCAGAGAGAGTTTTCAGTGCTGCTGGGGGCATGCTGACATCCAAACAGACCAAGTTGTCCTCCACCAGTGTCCAGCACATCACTTTTGTCAAAATGAGCCAGGCTGCTGCTGCCTCCATCATGCCACCACCACCATAATGCCACTGCTGCATTCTGCCGACCACCATGTTTTTTTATGGCTTCTTCTGCTATTGCCTCCATCATGCTACCACCCTCATCATGCCACTGCCACCATCACGCCACTGCTGCGACCTTCAACCATCATGTTTTTTTTTTATAATTTATATTTTTTATTGATTTTAAAAAGTAGGAATATACAGACCATTAATTATCATGAAAGATAAGGATTGGGCTTGCAGGCCTGTAAAGGCAATTGTTAGCATAACATGGAACTAAACAATGATAGGTGCATAAAATCCAAGTAAATATATCCAAATACAGTAAATCCAAGTAAATCCAATATATGCTATTCTAGAGAGAAGGGACCATGAGCTAATGTTACAATCACTGAAAGTACCTATACATTCGCCAAGGTTGCCATATGGAGAGGAAGGTGCCTTTTGTGCGAAGCTCCAAGGGGGATAACTCCTCAAACCTGCACAGTTTGTCAACTTTACCAACCCAATGATGTAGAGAGGCAATCTCTTCAGCCAACCAGTAGAGAGGAATCAGTAGGCGAGCTGCTATTATTAGAAAAGAGAGCCATATCAGGTGAGTAGGGGAATGACACAAATCTTATTGCTTTCTTCAAAAATGTCCCTCCACCAGACCTGTTTTACTGCAGGACCACCATGGGAGTGACCTCTCCAACTTAGGTTTGACATATTTGGAGCAAATAGAGCTATTTTGCAGTTTTTTTTTTTTTTTACCACCGGGTTAGTACCTTGTATCCATTCTCCTGAATATCTACACATCTAGATGATTTGTGGGGAGCAGATCGGCGCAGGCGCGGTGAGCAGAGGACAGCAGGCACCAGCGTCCTCTGCTCACCGCGCCTGCGCCGAATACAGAGCGGCCGTGCAGGCGCTGGATTTCACAAGGAGACAGTGCCGGAGGATCGCTGCCCGGCACTGTCACTCAAAGTAAGAAGGGGCGTGCCAGCAGGTTGCCGCACGGAGCTTCTAGGAGCAGGGCAACGCCCCCCTGCTCCTAGAGGCTAATTTACATATTATAAAAGTACGTTTTTTAGCCCGAATATAAATCGGATTTTTATAAAAGACATTATCAAGCTGCTCTGACATTAGCACATAGCTAATGTCAGAGAGCTTATAATGTCAAAACGTGATGACAGAAGCCCTTTAAGTAGGTGAAAATTGTCTTCCCAGATCCTGCTCCAACAAACCCACAGCTGCTGGTTTCACATAGTGTTGAGCGAACCCGAACTGTAAAGTACCGGACTTTAGGGTTTTTTGTACCTGGACCCGAACCTTTCCGTAAGGGCAGCCAATCAACAAGTGTTTAAGATGTGTGCCCTTAGAAGCAATCACAGCCATGCCTATTAACCACTTCAGCCCCCCTAGCTTAAACACCCTTAATGACCAGGCCACTTTTTACAATTCTGCACTACACTATTTTCACCATTTATTGCTCCGTCATACAACTTACCACCCAAATGAATTTTACCTCCTTTTCTTCTCACTAATAGAGCTTTCATTTGGTGGTATTTCATTGCTGCTGACATTTTTACTTTTTTTGCTATTAATCAAAAATGACCGAAATTTTTGCAAAAAATGAAATTTTTCACTTTCTGTTGTAAAATTTTTCAAAAAAACTACATTTCTATATAAATTTTTCTCTAAAATTTATTGTTCTACATGTCTTTGATAAAAAAAAAAAGCCCAATAAGTGTATATTTATTGGTTTGGGTAAAAGTTATAGCGTTTACAAACTATGGTGCAAAAAAGTGAATTTCGGCATTTTGAAGCAGCTCTGACTTTCTGAGCACCTGTCATGTTTCTTCAGGTGCTAGAATGTCAGGATAGTATAAATACCCCCAAATGACACCATTTTAGAAAGAAGACACCCCAAAGTATTCGCGGAGGGGCATGGTGAGTTCATGTATCATTTCATTTTTTTTCACAAGTTAGCGGAAAATGACACTTTTTTTGTTTTGGGCGGGGCTAAATTGTGAGCCGCCATGTAAAACCTAAAGGTACTCGTTGGAATTTGGGCCCTTTAGCACCCAGGCTGCAAAAAGTGTCACTTATGTGGTATCACCGTACTCAGGAGAAGTAGGGCAATGTGTTTTGGGGTGTATTTTTACATATACCCATGTTGGGTGAGAGAAATATCTCTGTAAATTGTCAACTTTGTATAAAATTTTTAAAAAGTTGTCGTTTACAGAGATATTTTTCACACACAGTATAGGTATATATAAAAATACACCACAAAACACATTGCCCTACTTCTCCTGAGTACGGCGATACCACATGTGTGCCACTTTTGCAGCCTGGGAGCGCAAAGGGCCCTAAAACCAATGAGTACCTTTAGGATTTCACAGGGCATTTTTACGCATTTGGATTCCAGACTTCTTCTCACGCTTTAGGGGCCCCTAAAATGCCAGGACAGTATAAATACCCCACATGTGACCCCATTTTGGAAAGAAGACACCCCAAGGTATTCCGTGAGGGGTATGGTGAGTTCATGTAAAATTTTATTTTTGTCACAAGTTAGTGGAATATGAGACTTTGTAAAAAATAAAATAAAAAAATAAATAAAAATATCAATTTCCGCTAACTTGTGCCAAAAATAAAAATTCTGTGAACTCGCCATGCCCCTCACGGAATACCTTGGGTGTCTTCTTTCCAAAATGGGGTCACATGTGGGGTATTTATACTGTCCTGGCATTTTAGGGGCCCCTAAAGCGTGAGAATCCAAATGCGTAAAAATGCCCTGTGAAATCCTAAAGGTACTCATTGGTTTTAGGGCCCCTTGCACCCAGGCTGCAAAAGTGTCACTCATGTGGTATCGCCGAACTCAGGAGAGTAGGGCAATGTGTTTTGGGGTGTATTTTACATATACCCATGCTGCGTGTGAGAAATATCGCTGTAAATGACAACTTTTTACATTTTTTATTCAAAGTTGTCAATTTACAGAGATATTTCTTTCACCCAACATGGGTATATGTAAAATACACCCCAAAACACATTGCCCTACTTCTCCTGAGTACGACGATACCACATGAGTGACACTTTTTTGCAGCCAAGATGCGCAAAGGGGCCCTAAAGTCAATGAGTACCTTTTAGGAGGGCATTTTTACGCAATTTTCTTCTCACGCTTTAGGGCCCCTAAATTGCCAGGGCAGTATAAATACCCCACATGTGACCCCATTTTGGAAAGAAGACACCCCAAGGTATTCTGTGAGGGGCATGGCGAGTTCATAGAAGATTTTTTTTTGGCACAAGTTAGCGGAAATTGATTTTTTATTGTTTTTTTTTCATAAAGTCTCCCTTTCTGCTAACTTTTGACAAAAAGTTAAGTTTTTCATGGACTCACTATGCCCCTCAGCGAATACCTTGGGGTGTCTACTTTCCAAAATGGGGTCATTTGTGGGGTGTGTTTACTGTTCTGGCATTTTGGGCGGGGCTAAATTGTGAGCCGCCATGTAAAACCTAAAGGTACTCGTTGGAATTTGGGCCCTTTGCGCACCAGGCTGCAAAAGTCTCACTCATGTGGTATCGCCGTACTCATGAAGTAGGGCAATGTGTTTTGGGGTGTATTTTTACATATACCCATACTTTGTGTGAGAAATATCTCTGTAAATTGACAACTTTGAATAAAAATTTTTAAAAAGTTGTCGTTTACAGTGATATTTCTCACACACAGTATGGGTATATGTAAAAATACACCCCAAAACACATTGCCCTACTTCTCCTGAGTTCGGCGATACCACATGAGTGACACTTTTTTGCAGCCAAGATGCGCATAGGGGCCCTAGAACCATTGAGTACCTTTAGGATTTCACAGGCCATTTTTACGCATTTGGATTCTCACGCTTTAGGACCCCTAAAATGCCAGGGCAGTATAAACACCCCACAAGTGACCCCATTGTGGAAAGAAGACACCCCAAGGTATTCTGTGAGGGGTATTGCGAGTTCACAGAAAAAAAAACATTTGGCGCAAGTTAGCGGAAATTGATTATTTTTTTTTTTTTACAGTCTCATATTCCACTAACTTGTGACAAAAAATAAAATTTTGCATTAACTCACCATACCCCTCACGGAATACCTTGGGGTGTCTTCTTTCTAAAATGGGGTCACATGTGAGGTGTTTGTACTGTTCTGGCATTTTAGGGTCTCTGCAATCATTACACGTATGGCCAGCATTAGGAGTTTCTGCGATTCTCCTTATATTGGGCATACAGGTAATGAGATTTTTTTTCCCGTTCAGCCTCTGGGCTGAAAAGAAAAAAAATGAACGGTACAGATTTCTTCATTCGCATCGATCAATGTGGATGAAAAAATCTCTGCCCAAAAATGTGCAAAAAAAAAAAAAAACGGCACAGATTTCCTCATTCGCATCGATCAATGTCTGTGTGGTGATTTGGTGCACTTATAAAAGTTTCCTTTGGTGGTCCCAAGCAAAAGGGACCACCAAAGGAACGATCAGCAAGCATATCAGACGCTGTTAACAAAACAGCGTCTGATATGCCATTTTTTTAACTTCTACAGCCTGCCAGCGCACGATCAGCGCTGGCAGGCTGTAGTTTACCTTGTCCCCGACGTGATCCTGTGAACGCGCGCACGTTCACAGGAAATCTCGCCTCTCGCGAGATGACGCGCCCGCGCGTCAAAGAGGAATAGACCGACCGCCTGCAGGACGCAATCCTGCGTTAGGCGGTCGGTAAGCGGTTAATGGCATGGCTGTGATTGGCCAGTGCAGCATGTGACCCAGCCTCTATATTAGGCCTCATGCACACGACAGTATTTTGTTTTCTTGTCCGTTCCATTTTTTTTGCGGATAAGATGCGGACCCATTCATTTCAATGGGTCCGCAAAAAATGCGGACAGCAAGCCATGTGCTGTCTGCATCAGTATGTCCGTTCCGTAGCCCCGCTAAAAAAATAGAGCATGACCAATTTTTTTCTAGTTTGCGGACAAAGATAGGCATTATTACAACGGATCCGCAATACCATACGGAACGTCGTCCGTTTTTTGGCGGATCCACAATTTGCAAACCACAAAACACATATGGTCGTGTGCATGAGGCCTAATCTGGAGTCACGTAGTGCCGCAACGTCACGTCAGCTCTTACTAGTGTAGGGATAGGATGCTGCTGCTGTGAGGGAGATCTGATATCAGAGCTTGGTGTTAAGTCTGCGATCTACAGCAATTTTTTTTTTTTTTTTTTTTGTGTGGGTGCAGTGCAACATTTTTGTAACCTGCCCTGAGCCCAGTGACACATAAAATTAAGACATTTTGTGTAAGTGAAGTGCACTTGCACCTGCGTATGTACCAGGGACAATAATTTAATCCTGTTCTTGTAGTTCAGTGGGTGACAGATACCCATTTTTTAAGTGCACCTGCACTGCATATGTGCCAGGGGAAGGGAAAATAATATAGGTAATCCGTCTGTGAGTTCAGGGACCCAGGGGGTGACAGTCACATTTTTTTTCTGTAAAGTACCCCTGTGCTGCATATGTGACAGTGTAAGCAATTCAGTAAATCCATCTGTTAGATTCTGGGGGGACAAATATTTTTTATTTTTCTAAAAAGTACGTTTGCAGCCTGCAATGAATTTCTGAGAGTGAAATATAATCAGTAAATACAACTGGGACATTGTGGGTTAAAAAAATCTATTTTTTTTTTGCCATAAAGTACATTTGCGACCCGCGCCATTTCTAGGAGTGTAATATAATCAGTTAATCCAGCTCTTAGATTGTACTTTCAAAATAATCCTTTAGCCGGGTGAATAGAATAGATGACCGGGACGCTCCATGGCCCCTTTTTTCTTTCAAACTACCCCTGCCCTGCATACGTGACTGGGAAATATATTCTGTAAATTCAGCGGAGTTTAGATTGTGGGTAATCTGTACCCCAAATGAAACACCTCCCTGAGGTGCGCGTAGGCGACAGAACGTTCAGCGTTATTTTGTAGGCCCGAATGCCGCTCTACAAATGGTGAGGCCAGAACAAGTACAGGTGATAGATTACGTGGCTGACAGTGCCTCCAGTTCCTTCACATTGTCACCCACCAGGTCCCCTGCTGAAAGCCTAGAGTTGGCACCTGCAGCCCATGGGCATCTGTCTTTTACCTCACCCCCTTGCAAAGCAGCCAAGCAGTCTGAGCCATGCAGCAGTCTCTTATGCTTTTTGATGACTCTGCTGGCAGGTTTTCCATGGGCCATCCACATAGCCCTGCCCCAGAAGTGAAAGAGATTGACTGCACCGATGCCCAACCACTTATGTTTCAGGATGTGGATATGGGAGGACCACTGCAGCACGTCTCTGATGATGACGAAATACAGGTGCCAACTGCTGCGCCTTTCTGCAGTGTGCAGACCGACAAGGAGGGCAGGGGTGAAGAGACCCCACATGGAATCAAGGTCATGCGAGTGACATGTGCAGTTCGCAGGAAGAGGTGTTGGTCGCACAGGGCCACCAGCACAACAAAAGAGGGAGCAGGGTGCAAAAGCAGAGCGGCCGTCCCCTAGACAGTACGCCTGCTACTGCCCACTGCACCCAGGGACCGAGCACACCAAAGCCAACTCCAAGGAGTTCCCTGGCGTGGCAGTTCTTCAGACAATGTGCTGATGACAAGACATGAGTGGTTCAGCACGCTGTGCAATCAGAACCTGAGGCAAGGTATAAATGTTCTAAACCTGAGCACAACCTGCATGACCAGTCATCTAAATGCACAGCACGAGCTGCAGTGGTGTAAACACCTCAAAAACCAAGAAAGGTCTCAGGCTCCTCCTGATCCCTCTTCTGCTGCAGTCTCGGCCTCTTCCTCCCCCTCTGGAGTGACAGTGGCAACTGCCACCCAGCAAACAGAGGATGTGGCAGCAACGCCACCACGTCCATCACCGTCACTAAGCATCTCCACAATGTCCCATGGAAGCGTTCAGTTGTCCATCTCCCAAACACTGGAGAGAAAGAGGGTGTGCCCCCCTATCCCCCCTCGATCCCTGGCCCGGAATGCCAGCATTTCAAAATTCCTGGCCTTTGAAATGCTGTCATTCTGTCTGGTGGAGACGGACACTTTTAAAGACCTTATGGCGGTGGCTGTCCCACAGTACTTGGTTCCCAGCTGCCACTATTTTTCCAGGTGAGCCATCCCTTCCCTGCACAACCAAGTGGCAGACAAAATCAGGTGTGCACTGTGCAATGCCATCTGTGGCAAGGTCCACATAACCACCGATACCTGGACCAGTAATCACGGGCAGGGGCATTATATCTCCCTAACAGCACACTGGGTAAATACAGTGGCGGCTGGTCCTGAGAGGGATAGCAGTTTGCTGCATGTTCTTACGCCACCGAAGATTGCAAGGCATTTCTCTTGCCTCCTCATCCACTTAGCGTAACACCTTCACCTCCAACTTCAGCATAGCCAGGGGGAAACGACAGCAGGCTGTTTTGAAACTCATCTGTTTGGGGGAAAAACCCCACACCGTGCAGGAGCTGTCGACGGACATGAAACAACAGACCGATGAGTGGGTGGTGCCACTGAGCCTCAAGCCTGGCCTAGTGGTGTGCAATTATGGGCGAAATCGCGTAGCAGCTCTGGGACTAGCCGGTTTGACGCACATCTGTTGCCTGGCGCATGTACTGAATTTGGTGGTGCAGAAGTTCCTGAAAAACTACCCCGATATGTCAGAGCTGCTGTAGAAAGTGCGGTCAGTCTGTGCGCGCTTTCGGCGTTCTCACACTGCTGCTGCTCGCCTGTCTGCGCTGCAGCGTAACTTTGGCCTTCCCGCTCACCACCTCATATGCGATGTGCCCACATGGTGGAACTCCACCTTGAATATGCTGGAGAGACTGTGTGCGCATCAGCAGGCAATAGTGGAGTTTTAGCTGCAGCACTTATGGGTAAGTCACTCTGTGGAACAGCACCACTTCACCACCAATGAGTGGGCCTCCATGCGAGACCTGTGTGCCATTTTGCGCTGTTTCGAGTACTCCACCAACATGGCCAGTGCCGATGACGCCGTGATCACTGTTACTATCCCACTTCTAAGTCTCCTTGAAAAAACTCTTCGGGCGATGATGGAAGAGGATGTGACACAGGAGAAAGAGAAGGAAGAAGAGGGTACACAATTGTCCAGCCAGGGCACAGTTCTGGAGAATGAGGAGGAGGGGGAGGAGGAACTGTGTTCACAGCAGGGTGGCACCCAAAGCAGCTCAGGGCCATCACGGCAGCATGGCTGGGGGAATAGGGAGAACACAGACCATACACCTCCCACAGAGGACAGCTTGTCATTGCCTCTGGGCAGCCTGGCACACATGAGTGACTACATGCTGCAGTGCCTGCGCAATAACCGCCGAGTTCTAACCAGTGCTGATTTCTGGGTGGCCACCCTGCTGGATCCCCATTACAAGGACAACGTGTTGTCCAGGGGCGTACATAGAAATCACTGGGCCCCATAGCAAGAATTTGAATTGGGCCCCTAACTCCGCCCACTACCCACACCTGGCCCATCCCACCTGACCTGGCTCCGCCCCCAACACACCCCCATTTGCCACACAAAAATAAAGTATACATACGTTCAAACCTATTCGTACTGACCCAGAGAATAAAGGGCATGGGTTAGTTTCGAGTTTTCAGTCCAATGTAAAACCACAGATAACACTAGTACAGATCACGTGGTAGTGTTACCTGCAGTCCTATGTAAAACCACAGATAACACTAGTGTAGATCACGTGCTAGTGTTACCTGCAGTCCTATGTAAAACCACAGATAACACTAGTGTAGATCATGTGGTAGTGTTACCTGCAGTCCTATGTAAAACCACAGATAACATTAGTGTAGATCACGTGGTAGTGTTACCTGCAGTCCTATGTAAAACCACAGATGACACTAGTGTAGATCATGTGGTAGTGTTACCTACATCCTTAGTGTGCCTCCCTGTGTCTCTCCCACGGACTCCATGCTGGCGGCGCTGCCTCCTCTTCCATCTTCTTCTTCCCCCGCACAGAATGTCCTGATACAGCTGCGTCAAGACATAGGAACACTGTGGGTATGGTGATGGTGACACGCAGGGAGAGAAACACACACCCATACACAATAAATTTGATCACATCACCGCTCCTGCCTGTCTGTTATGGGCTATGTCAGGCTTTAGCAGAGTGGGCACAGGACAGTGGACACAGGGCACAATATATATGCGAGCACAGCTGGACGAGCGCCCGGCAGGAGCACGCATACACATTGCTCCTCCTGCCTGTGTCCTCTGTGCTAAAGCCGGACGTAGGCCATCCTCCACATCCTAACCCCTTTGCTACTAGAGCCATTTTGTCATCACTTCTCTTACCCAAAATAGTTGCAGTACAACTGTACGCCACTGCCCAAAACCCTTTAACTCCTTGCTGTTGATGCTGAGTGGCTATGTACACCCTCAGCATCAGCGCAAGGAGTTAACGGGGTTATCCTAGGAGGAGGAGGAAACCACACTGTCCTTTATGAGCCCCCTCAAAATGTTCAGGACAGTGTGCTTGCCTCCTTCTCTTCCCCTCTGGGCATTTTGGTGGGCACTTGGAGGACTCTCATAGAGGACTCAGGGGGGAAGGCTCATAGAGGACAGGTTGCTTTCCTCCTACTCCACCCCCCCCCCCTTGGGCATTTTGGGGGCATATTACGGGTTGGGGGATTCAAGGTGGGGAGGCTCATAGAGGACTGGTAGCTTTCCTCCTACTCCTCCCATGTGTATTTTGAGGGCATTACGGGTTTGTGCGGGGGAGGGGGGACTCAAGGATGGGGGGAGTATCATAGAAGACAGTGTGCTTTCTTCCTACTCCCCCCTTCTCCTGGGCATTTTAGGGGACATTAGGGGTTAGAACTTGGAGGGGTTCATAGAGGACTCGGGGGGGGGGGGCTAATAGAGGACAGTGTGCTCACCCCCCTGGGCATTTTGGAGGCTCATAGAGGACTCAGGGCAGGGGTTGGCTCATAGAGCAGTGTTTCCCAACCAGTGTGCCTCCAGCTGTTGCAAAACTACAACTCCCAGCATGCCTGCACAGCAAAAGGCTGTCCGGGCATGCTGGGAGTTGTAGTTTTGCAACAGGTAAAGGCACACTGGTTGGGAAACACTGTTATAGAGGACAAAGTAAGAGGAAAGCACACTGTCCTCTATGGGTCCTCTTGACTTGCAGGCAGATCCCACTCACTGTGCTCACTGTCTGGCTGCTGGGCTGGATTACAGGTCTGCACTGCCACTCTGCCGTCCATGAAGGATTCCTGGGGCCGGATGCAGCATGTGACACACAGACTAATACACCCTGGCCAATCAGCAGCTGCCTCTTTTTGCTGATTTGCACTGATTGGCCAGTGAGAAGAACTCCTAAGCAACTGAAGCACCCGGCAGGCAGCTGGATCAATATGGTCAGTGAGAGCAAACAAGGAGGAGGGGGAGGGGGGCGGAGGGAGGGCTGCGAGTAGAAGAACTTAACTATTTATAGGCACTCAGTGACTCACTGCTGGCTGACTGCTCGCACAGTAGATGGAGAGGGGGTGGGGCCAGGCAGAGGGGGTGGGGCTTCCCCTGCGCTCCGGGCCCCTCTGTGCTGCGGGCCCCATAGCAGTGGCGTGGTCTGCCTATATGGGCGGTACGCCACTGGTGTTGTCCTTAATTATCTCACTTGAGCGTGGTAGACACGCTACTGATGGCATACCCACCTGACACCGGAGGAGGAAGAAGTCTCCAATAAAGCTGGGGCACCGCCAGCACCTCAGAAGGCAGGGTTAGCATGGCAGAAATGTGGAAAAGCTTTGTCAGCATGCCACAAGAACCAGCACCTCCAGCTGATATGGAATGTCCTAGCAGGAGGCAGCATTTCAGCAACATGGTAGAACAGTATGTGTGCACACGCCTACAGGTACTGACTGATGGGTCTGCCCCATTCAACTTCTGGGTCTCCAATTTGGGCACATGGCCTGAGCTTGCCATTTACGCCTTGGAGATGCTGGCCTGCCCTGCATCCAGTGTATTGCCTGACGTGTGTTTAGCACAGCAGGGGGCGTTATCACAGACAAGCGCAGCCGCCTGTCCACAGCCAATGTGGACAAGCTTACGTTCATTAAAATGAACCAGGACTTGTCCATACCTTGTGCAGAATAGACATGTATACCGGCCTCAACTAGCCTTTGTTATACTCCAGCGCACATTCTCATAGTAACACATAGTAACATAGTATATAAGGCCGAAAAAAGACATTTGTCCATCCAGTTCGACCTGTTTCCTGCAAGTTGATCCAGAGGAAGGCAAAAAACCCCTGTGAGGTAGAGCCAATTTTCCCCACTTAAGGGGAAAAAATTCCTTCCCGACTCCAATCAGGCAGTCAGAATAACTCCCTGGATCAACGACCCCTCTCTAGTAGCTATAGCCTGAAATATTATTACGCTCCAGAAATACATCCAGGCCCCTCTTGAATTCCTTTATTGTACTTCCTTTATTGTACTTCTCTTTGTTATATTTTCTATATTTTCCAATGTTTTGGGGCGTACCCAATTTTTATTTTTTTTTAAATAATGAAAAAGTGAAAAAAAAACAAAAACTGTGTTGTTGGTGACTACCTCCCCCACCACCGCTTCCACCTACACCGCCTCCTCAACCTCCTACTCTATATGGACCTCCTCCTCCTAGTTCAAGTTTATTATTTTAAATTTTTATTTATTTTATTTTATGTTAAGTCATTTCCCTATCTACACGTTCGTAGTGCACTTGTCATGCTCTTACCCACATTGTGCTGCCTTTTACAGCCCTCTAGCCCTTTCCATGACTCTTTTAGAGCCATTTTAGTGCCCCAAAGCTCGGGTCCCCATTGACTTCAATGGGGTTCGGGTTTGGGTCAAATTCGAGTGTGAACCCACCCTAATCTGTATCCTTTCCACATCCACATTGCTATGCTGCTGCTCCCAATTAAAAGGGAGACTTTTTTTAGGCTTGTTCGCAACAAGCTACTTTTTCTTCTGATAATCAACACTTGTGTGTGTCATACGAGCAGGCAACAGGGACTGTCAAGACATCATTTTTGGACGCTTGGTCCCCCAAGCCACTTTTTTTTTTTTTTTGCACTTTGTGTGTTTAACCATCATCTGTCTCCAATAAGGGACCATTTTTGGAAGCTTTGGAATATGAAAAAGCATAACACGTGCCGATGTGGTGTGTTTTTAAACATGTTGTCTGTTAACGCTGTGAAAAGTGTATTTACCCATAGCTATGTATGTAATTGTCACTGATGCATGATTTACTATGGCTGTGAATGCCTTTGAGGGAGGGGAAAATTCATTAACAATAAACAAAAAGAGACAACTAATTTTCCTAAAAATTCTCGGAGACTAGATGGTGTTATACCAATGTTCAGCGCTACTGAAGCAACTTAGTTTTGGCCCAAACTGATTCGGCTCTGAACTGAACTTTTTTTTAAATTCAACGAACCTGAACCAAACCGAATCTCATGGAGTTCACTCATATCTAGAGATGAGCGAACTTTAAAAAAAAGTTCGGCGTTCGGGTTGTGGTAACTCGCGCATCCCGTTATGGATTCAGCTATCGCGGCATATGGAATCCATACGGGGCAGCCTGCGGACAAGAATAGGCATCTCTATGGGGAGTGCCGGCATGGTATGTTGCGGATCTGCATTTTGCGGATCCACAACACAATACAGACGTCTGAATGAGCAATTTACAGTGAGCTGATCTGCAATACTTCTATTTATTTTTGTTTTTTAAGCAGAAGATGTGTCTGGGTTGCCTACACAGCAGTAATATGTCTAAAAGTGTGATTATGTCAGCAGAAACTAGACTGTACACAATACCATGGTGTGATAGAAAGTTAGCAAAAATGCATAACTAACAGACTCAAGAAGTCACAAACTCATACAGTGTTTATGTCAGACTCCCATCATGAGAGAAAAAAAAAAAAAAACACCTGGCATGCGTGCTTACCCCCGAGGGGTCTTTCTAGGGACTCAAAAGATCCGGGGCCCAAGACCCAATGAATATGGCCCAGTTCTCTAAGTCGACCCTCCCCTTGCACCCCGCATTTGACTGTACTTGCTATAGAGCAGCACATACCTCTCACATCCAGGGCCTCCCAGGTGACGTCTCCTCTGGTGTAGATCGTCTCTGTCATCATCTTCTCCATCCGCTCCAGACATCTTAGCTTCCTCACTTTTCTATCATCATCCCCCAACCTCGAGTCCCAACAGTGTTATTCTGCTGTTCCCCAATGTCCCAATAGCTGTGCTCCCCAATAGCCCCCAAATACTCTCCTGATGAAATAAAAGCATCCCTCTCCCATATAAGTAGCACTTCTCTCCATTCAGCCCCTCCAATATACAGTCCCATGTAAATAACATCACTCCTCCAAAGCTGCCTTCAATATATACCTCCATGTAAATAATATCACCCCTCCCCAGCCACCTCCAACATGCAGTCCCATGTAAACATCACCCCCTCGGCATTCAGTCCCATGTAAATAACAGTACTCCCTCCCACATACGCTATCAACATACAGTCCAATGTAAATATCATAACGCCTTCCCATAGCCGCCATCAACACACAGTCCCATTTAAATAACATCATCCCCTCCCCAGCCACCTCCAACCAGGGCCGGTGCCACCTGTAAGGTGACCTAGGCAACCGACTATGGCTCAATTTAGCAGGGGGCGCCGGAACCCAAACCTGTTGGAAGGGAACTTACACTGGCGGCCGGCGCGGCGCCCCGCTCTCATGCTGCGGCACCTGAGCGCTCTAAGAATCCCGCCCGGCGGCTGGCTGTTGTGCTTGGGTGTGTGCATGTGCACCGGCCAGTGGCCGCTCACTGACCCAGCAACACGGCCGGACCCGAACGGTCACATGATGGGCTCAGGGCGGCTCGGGCCTGGGGGCGTGACTGCACAGCGGCGGGAACTGGGAAGAGCAGCGGCAGCTAGCCTAGAGCGCCTGAGGCAATGCAATCTCACTCTCTGAAACTCACCAGCAGTCAGCCAGAGAGAGAAGAAGTAGAAGCTAGTAGCCGCCCAGCAGCAACTCAGGACAAGACAACTGGTAGGATTGGAACTACTTAGTTGTTCAACTAGAGTCTGTCTGATGGATAATTATACATCTAAAGAGCCTAAAGAGTTGCAAAGCTATAACCCTCAACATGCCCTGACAGGCTCAGCAAAAGATTATAAGGGAATGCTGATGATTGTAGTATCACAGGGATATAGGAGCAGTAGATGGAGCAGTCACAGATCTTATATGATATATAATGGAGAGTGAATCTGGATCGCACATCCTCAGCACTATGCTTTTGATGTAATGACTGTCTCAGCATGATTACGTGGCGTATCCGCCAAATATGTAATACATAGTATGCTGTGCATAAGAGGCATTAGTATACAGTTTGATCAAAGAGCATAGGCCCACTTTTCACGACAAGGAAGCCTCTGCAAGTGGGAAACTACTCTAACCTATAAATGGCGCAGCCGTGCGCGGCGACCACCGGCGCCCCAGCACCGCACCAGCAGCAGACAGCGGGACCCAGGAGCCACACAGCAACCCCACTGTGCAGCAAAGCCTCCTTGGCTCTGGGACCCACCGCCCCGCCAGCATAGCACTGAGGCAGCAATGGCAGACACGCAGTACTGCACCATGTGAACGAGTGCAAAGAGCTCACCCAGTTACGACCCTCAGGAAATGCATCTGAGAGATAGTAGGAGTTTATAAACCCCTTGTAGCTAAGGCTAATTAAAAACACCTAGTCCAAATGGGGAGGAGTGCTGATACCAGAGGGGGGGAAATAGAAAACAAATAATTACAATATATAATGGATAGTGAATCTGGATCGCACATCCTCAGCACTATGCTTTTGATGTAATGACTGTCTCAGCATGATTACGTGGCGTATCCGCAAAAAATGTAATACATAGTATGCTGTGCATAAGAGGCATTAGTATACAGTTTGATCAAAGAGCATAGGCCCACTTTCCACGACAAGGAAGCCTCTGCAAGTGGGAAAGACATGACCTGCGTATTGTCGATTCGCCTTACCTCACTTCACCCTCTATCAGCCATCCCACCCCCACCTTTAATAAGGACACGACCACCAGGATGGATTTAATTGGCCACAGCAGCCATTTATTATTAACATAAATAACATAAATAATCAATAAATTAACCTCCTACCCCCAGACCTTCCCACCTGAAGGCCTGCCTGAAACCACGGGGAGGGTCCTTGGAGCTCACCACAACTGGCGGGTAGCTGCCCCACCCCCTCATAAATTACCTCTAGCCGTTAAAACGCCAGCTCAGAGGCAGAACCTGTAACTATAGGCAACAACTAGGGCAGGTACCCGCCATCGACCACACTCCAAACCAATCCCAGGGGAGTCCAGAGCCTCCTTTTGGCTCCCCCCCCTCCACGCCAGAGCCATCATAACCCCGAACTCCAAGGACCCCCCACTGCCCACGACCCAAGGGGGGGGGGACACCTCACCCCCTTGCGTCCCACAAACACTCGTAAAGCTACTTCAATCCCATCCTGCAGCCCTGAGCACCACAAATCAATGCCCACAGCGTTCAAGTGTACTCCGTCTGCCCTCCAGAACGCCCCTTCACCAGATTCCAACTCCCTATGCCGCACCACAACACCACCGTTCCACGACACAAAACGACCCACCGCCCTGTTAACCTTAATCCTAGCCTTATTCAACCTTTCAACCGACCTGGCCTCCCTCCAACACTTCCGTGGCACCATATCGGACCAAACAGTGACCATGCCAGGAAACTGCGCCCACAACCGAAAGAGATCAAATTTGATGTCCTTCGTGAGTTCCCGACAAGGACGCACCCCCAAGTCGTTGCCCCCCACATGTAACACCAAAACCCCCGGGGGAGCATCCAATCGCGCAAACCTGTGGAATTCCGGGAGCACCCGACTCCACAGCATGCCCCTCGACCCCAACCACCGGATCGTCGCCACCTCCCTGGGAAAACCCAGCTGCCTACCGTCTGGCCTGACATCCGCCCTCAACGCCCCCCAAAACACATATGAGTGGCCCAGAATCCACACCAGACAAGCCGCACCTCCTGCAAAACACAAAAACAAAAATCAATAAACAGGCCCTCTGTTTACACCGGTCCCCGCATTACTCATCCCCTGTCCTCATAACAACGCCGGCCTAACGTAAGCCCGGAACCGAATAGACTCCCATCTCCCACTCCGACGAATAACATCGTCCCCCAAACCCATACGAGCTGCCTCGGTAGCCGCCCCAATCCTAAATGAGTGACCCCCGTACACTGAGGGGTCCCTCCCCAGCCTCAACAAACACTCCCTGAACACCGCTAGAAACTGATAACGCGACAAAAACGTCCCGTCCTCATGAACCAACAACGGTCCAGAAACCCCAACCCCACGCCCCCCGAATTCCTCAAAACACCGGACCGGGCAAGCCCCCGAACCGTCCACCGTCCCCTTTCCCAATTGATCAGTCTTTGACCTCCGAACCCAAAACTCGACCCTGTCCTGAAACAGCACCACATCCTCCCGTCTTAACCCCCCGGCTCGGCATTTACTCGGGCTAACCAACTCACCGATACGCAAAGCCCCAAAGAACGCCAATGAAAAAGCCAAACGAAAAAGCCTCACCTCCCCCACAGACCTGCAAACAGACCCCAGCTGCCCGATCATATCACCCAACAACTCAAAAGAGACCGGCCTCCGACGATCGCCCTCCTTGGACGAACACCTCCTCCAACCTTTCAAGGCCTGAACCACCCAAAAGGATTTAGTCACATCCTGCACCCCCCTACTCCTACAACCAAATGCCAACCCCACCAGAAACTTACCCATCCTAGACACTGACCAACACTTCTCCCTACAGTGCCCCACAAACAACAACAACACAACCCCATCTTCCAACCCGTACCCCTGAAACCGCGCCCCCACGAAACCCACAGCTCCCACGCCTTCGTATATGCCGCCCAGGTCCCATCCGCTAAGGACCCCCTCACCAACTCCTCTACCGACCAAACGGCAGATTCCATAACTCCAGAGGGAAGCTCGCTCCATCATCATCCGCTTCCGGTGCCAGGGTGCGAAAACGGTCCCACTGAAAACGAGACAAAGCATCCGCAATTGAGTTTTCCACCCCCGGAACATGAGAAGCCACCACCCAAGTGTTCAACGATAAGCAAACCAACCAACCGCTGCAGTAAACGCACCACCGGCCGATGAGGCCGAAAGGTGATTAATAGACTCCACCACCCCCAAATTGTCGCATCTGGAATCTAACTTTTTTGTTCCGGAAAAACTCCCCCCAAATCGACACCGCCACCACAATAGGGAAAAGCTCAAGCAAAACCAAATTCCGAACCCATCCCTTCTCCCTCCAAGACTGCGGCCATTCCCCAACACACCACCGACCTTGCAAATAAGCCCCGAACCCAAACCCCCCAGCCGCATCTGTAAATAAATCAACGTCCGCCGCTGCCACCACATCAGCCAACCAAAACGAGCGCCCATTATAGGTCTCCAAAAAGGACGCCCACACCCCCAAATCATCCCGCAGCTCCCGATGAAGCCGCACAAAATGATGAGGGGACTGGACTCCCGCAGTTGCCTTAGCCAGCCGTCGGCAAAAAATCCGGCCCATAGGCAAGACTCGGCAAGCGAAATTGAGCTTACCCAATAACGACTGAAGCTCCCGGAGCCGCAACTTCTTCCGCCCCCGCGCCTCGGCCACCCCCCGTCGCAAATCCTCCAACTTGTCCTCGGGCAACCTACACTCCATAGCAACCGTGTCAATAACAATCCCCAGGAAACTCAACGCGGTGGTGGGACCTTCCGTTTTTCCTGCCGCCAACGGGACCCCGAACCGATTCGCCATAGCCACAAAAGAGTGCAACATAACCGCGCAACCCGACGAGGCTGGCAGCCCAATAAACAAAAAATCATCCAAATAATGGATGATAGAATCCCAACCGGACCACTCCCGTGCTACCCACTCCAGAAACGTACTAAAAAACTCAAAATAGGCACACGAGACAGAACAGCCCATGGGCAGGCATTTATCCACATAAAACCCCCCATCCCAAAAACAACCCAACAGATGCTGACAGTCCGGGTGGACCGGCAACAGCCGGAATGCCGCCTCAATGTCAACCTTGGCCAACAAGGCCCCCTGCCCATACTCCCGAACCCAACGCACCGCCTCATCAAACGAAGTATAAACAACAGAACACAATTCCGGTGCAATCCCATCATTAACCGAACAGCCCCCCCTCGGGAAAGAAAGGTGATGAATAAGTCGGAACTTGTTAGGTTCCTTCTTAAGCACCACCCCAAGTGGCGACACCCGCAATTCCTGCATCGGCGGGCCCTGAAATGGGCCCGCCATGCGTCCCAACTCAACCTCCTTCCGCAGCTTCTCGGACACCACCCCAGGATAATCCCCCGCCGACTTAAGATTCCTCCCACCCCGCAACACTGCCCCTTCCACGAACGGGATCCGAAAACCATCCCAAAACCCCGTCAACAGGAACTCAGCCGCCGCCCCATTCGGGTACCTACTTAGAAACGGCTCCATCACGTCCACCTGAATTGGCGTCCGCCCCTTTTCCAGCCGCATCCCCCCAACTCTTGCCCTTTCGCCCCTTAAAGCACCGCTGTGCTCCATGATTTCCCCCACACGAGGAACACTCGTGCTTAAACTTACACTTGTCCCCAAATTTGCAGCCCCCCTCATTAAACAGGAAACAGAGGCCTTTCTGAGACGCCGCCGAGCGCTCCGTATGTACGGAACCCCCGGCTCCCCCCTGAAAGGACTGTCCCGCTCTCACCGGAGCCATAACTGGCATCCACAAGCCGATATCCTTGTGGTCCCAGCGCATGCTCGCCCGAACCGCCTTCCGCTGCCTGAACTGCTTGTCATAACGCAACCATCCCTGACCCCCATAGACCCGATACGCCTCCCCGATCGCGTCCAGGTAACAAAACAGAGCAGAGCAGTTTTCCGGCGCCTTCTCCCCAATCACGCTAGCCAGTATCACTAAAGCCTGCATCCAATTTGAAAACGTTCTCGGGATCAACCGATACCGCCGCTTCTCCCCCTCCTCCTCCTTCTTATCCAAATTAAACCTCTCCAACGGAAGTAGCGAAAACACATCCACGTACTCCCCCCTCCAAATCTTGTCCCTCACTTCCTGCTTCAAATGCTCCCCCAAAGGCCCCTCAAAGCAGACATACACCTCACCCTTCGCAGCGTCATCCAGCCGCGGCTCACCCTTATCCTTACTTCCGTCCCCCGAACCTTGCCCAGCCACTGACGCACCACTAGCCGCAACCCCCCGCTGGCCCCGGCGCCCCCGCAGACTGCCCAGCCCCTACCAGCCCCTTAACCAAATCCCGCAAACCCGCCAGCAACTCACCCAGACCGCCTACCCTATCCGCCCCAGTACCCCCGCCCCCAATCGCCTGCCCCCCACCTAACCCCGGAACCACCAAACGCACGTCCCCAAGTGCCTCACCTAGCTGCGTGGAAGCTGTGTTTCCACCAGCCGCGATGTGATGCAGTGGACCATGACTGGCGCAGATCTCACTTCCGGACGTCCTCCTGGCTTCAGCACTCCCGGTGCCCTCTGCAGCTCCCGCAGTCCTCCAAGCCTGCAGTACCGCAGCTCCTCCACTAGTGGCTGCCACCGTCGGGGCTGAAGACGTCCCAGAGCCAGCCGACAGCTGCCCGTCACTCTCCCCCTCTTTGGTGCCGCCATCTTGACCTCGCCACTCACCCTGGGCACTCCGCTGGGCCGTCCCCCGCCGGGCACGATCCCCCAGGCCTGGGGGACCTGCCGAACCCGATCCAGAATCCCCGCCGCCCGCAGCAACAGAGGAGGCGTCCGGCCCTCCTCTTCCCGGGTCCCGCCCACGATGCGGATTTCTCCCGGCACGCAACCACCGGGCCACCGCACTCCTGCCCGCAGTGCGTGCCGGAGGGTCCCTAGAGGGGCTCCTGATTCGGCGCCGGACCCGCGGGGTCACCTCAGGGCTTAGGCGCGCCGGAGGCCTAGTCCTCCGCGGCCGGCAAGGGGGGGAAGCAGAGGCAGCCGCCTCCCCCGACCCCGGCAGCATCCCCTGTACCGATTGCTGCAGCCACTCCGCACCTCGCGTCACCGCCGCAGCCCTGAGCTGCGCCAACAGCACCTCCACTTCGGAAAGCCTGCCGGGGGCCGCCATCCTTATCCAGGTGAGCCGACGTCCGTGGGGCTGCTAACGTTCTTCCCCTGCAGTAGCAAAATGGCCCCTTTTCCCGCTCATCCCTAACTTTTAACCCCCCCGACTCCTCCTCTAACGCCGCCCCCCTTTCCTCACCTTAACCCTTTCCTCTGCTCCCTCCAAACCCGGTCATGCCAGGCCTCCCCTAGGCTTGCTAAGCCCCTGTCCGGCCCTCGCTTGATTACACACACCGGTAATCTCTTTTCCATAAGCCCATGACAGCACCCTTGAGAGACCGCCTCCATCCAGGACAGGAAACAGGAACTTTCGTGGAGAGTACAAAAGGCCAGCCCAGACCTCATCACCTCAGTTAGTAGCAAGAACATGTCCTGAAAAACATATTAAACTGATTCTCTCTTTTTTTTTTTGGGGGGGGGGGGAATAAATGAAGGGTGCTGTCATGGGCTTATGGAAAAGAGATTACCGGTGAGTGTAATCATGTCTTTCCCTATCGCCCATGACAGCACCCTTGAGAGATGATTAGGCAAGTAATCCTTTTAGGGAGGGACCACCGCCTGGAGAACCTTTCTGCCAAAGATAAATTGATCTTTTGCACTCAGGTCTAATTTATAGTGTTTGAAAAAGGTACATGGGGTTTGCCAGGTTGCTGCTCTACATATCTGTTCTAAGGATGCATCAGCTTTCTCTGCCCAGGATGTTGACATTGCCCTGGTAGAATGAGCTTTCAGACTCGCCGGTGGAGATTTCCCTGTAGTTGAATAAGCTAGGTTAATGGCTTGAACAATCCATCTAGCAAGTGTCTTAGAAGAAACTGCATGACCCTTGTTCTTTCCACCATATTGAACGAATAGTCTGTTGCTTTTCCTCCAACCTTCTGTGGCTTTGACATAATATAAGAGACATCTCCTGACATCTAATGTATGCCATTTTCTTTCTTTATCCGTCTGCGGGTTTTGGCATAGGGATGGTAAAATTACTTCTTGTGATCTATGGAACATGGTTACTACTTTAGGCAAAAATGACGGATCAGGCTTGATCACCCCTCTGTCCTCTGTAAAGATAGTATAAGGAGGCGAGATTGAAAACGCACAAATCTCTCCTACTCGTCTCGCTGAAGTAATTGCTACCAGGAAAGCAGCCTTTAGCGACAGAAACCTTAGGGAAAGATCGTTCATAGGTTCAAAAGGGGGTTCTGTTAAGCTGTTCAGGACTAGATTTAAATCCCAATGTGGTAAAAGGGACCTAGGCAAGGGACTGAGACGATTAATAGCTTTGAAAAATCTCCTTATCCATGGGTGATTGGCAATATGGCAGTCGAAAAAAGCACTTAGAGCTGAGACCTGAACTTTCAATGTACTGGTCCTTAGCTTCTTCTCAAAGACTCTTTGTAGAAAATCTAATATTAATGGTAACGGAGGAGGATCCAATACATTTATTGGCACCTTGCAGAAGGATAGAAAAGTCTTCCAGATCCTCAGGTATATCAGTGACGTTACTTCCTTCCTGGCTGATAGCAGAGTAGAAACTACCTCTTTAGAGAGACCTCTCTGTTCTAAGATTTCCCTTTCAGGAACCACGCAGTCAGCCGTAACTGCTGTGCATCTGGGTGGTATATAGGACCCTGAAAAAGAAGATCTTCCCGGTCCGGCAGAATCCATGGGTCTGCTATCGAAAGTTTCCTGAGCCAACTGAACCATGTTCTGCGAGGCCAAAAGGGAGCTATCAGAATTAGCCTGGTTCTGTGATGCCTTAACTTCTGTAGAACTTGGGGTATCATCCTTAATGGCGGAAAAGCATAGAGTAGTTCGTCTGGCCAAGGAAGGGATAGTGCATCTACTCCTGTTGGCCGGTCCCTGCTGTTCAGGGAAAAGAAACGCCTGCATTTTCTGTTTTTTTTCTTGTGGCGAACAGATCCAGTACGGGATAACCCCATAGGTGAGTAATCTGTAGAAATACTTCCTGGTTCAGGCACCACTCTGTTTCTCTCAAGGTCTGCCTGCTTAGGAAATCTGCCTGACTGTTCTCTGTGCCTTTTAGATGAACCGCTTTCAGACCAGAGGCATGGGGCATGATTAAATGAAAAATCTCCCTTGTCAGATTCATTAGACTCACTGACCTGGTGCCACCTTGTTTGTTTAGGTACGACACTACAGTAATGTTGTCTGAGAAGATTTTTAGTTCTCTTCCTCTTATTTCTGGCAGAAATTCTTTTATAGCTAAGAGAACTGCCCTGAGCTCCCTCATGTTTTGAGACTCTATTCTTTCTCCTAGCTGCCAGGTTCCTTGTCGAGACACCCCCTGACATATTGCTCCCCATCCATAAGGACTTGCGTCGGTGGTAATTATTAGAGACCTTGATGATTCCCACTGGAGACCCTGTGAGAGATTTTGTGGATCTAACCACCATTGAAGGGATTGTATTACCTGAATTGGCAGAAAAAGAGGAGCTTCCAGAAGAGATGTTGTCTGTATTTCTTTCAGAATCTGCCATTGTAAAGGTCTTGACCTGAATTGACTCCACCTGACCGCTGGTATGGTTGCCGTCATTCTCCCTAGAACTGCCATACCTTGTCTGATAGTCCTCTTTGAAAATATCAATGCAGTGACTTCCTCCCTTCTCTTGTCTATCTTGGACTGAGGAAGAAAACAAGACATCTTTACTGAGTCCAGAATCATGCCCAGAAAAACACACCTTTGAGACGGTTGTAAATTTGATTTTTTGTGATTTATTAACCACCCTAGATTTTCTAGAATCTCTAGGATCTCTGTGATCTCTCTTTGTAGATTGTCTCTTGATTCTGCTACTATTAATAGATCGTCCAAATATGGGATGACTAACAGATTTTTCTTTCTCATATAGGCCATGATCTCCGCCATTATTTTTGTGAATAACCTTGGTGCCTGAGCTATTCCAAACGGAAGAGCTGCATACTGTAGGTGCAAAGTGCCTTCTTTTGTGGCGACTGCCACTCGTAGATATTTTTGGTGTTCTGGATGAATGGGTATATGGTAATAGGCATCTTTTATGTCTATAGTGCCCATAAAGCATCTTTTGTACAAATGTTTCATCGCAGACTGTATTGACTCCATTCTGAATTTTTGTATTGGAGATATTGGTTTAAATCCTTTAGATTTATAATTACTCTGAGTGTTCCATCTGGCTTGGGTACTAAAAAGAGATTTGAATAAAAACCTCTTCCTCTTTCCGGAACCGGAATCAATACTTTTTTGTTTACTAAAGACAATACCTCTTGTCTTAATGTCATACCCTTTAGGGAATCTCCTGAGCCGTCCGTGACTTTTTGTCTGTCTGGTGGGCGACAAGAAAACTCTAAACGAAAACCGTCTCTTATAACTCCCAGAATCCAAGGACAAGGGCCCATTTTCTCCCAATTTGTCAGAAAAAGAGACAGCCTGCCGCCCACTGGAGGGACACCGTCATTGTGGACCTGACTTAGCACTTGAAGTTGATTTTTGCTGAAAGAGGAACCCTTTATCTTTCCTAGGCTGGTTCTTGAAGTTTTGGGTCTTATTCTTATTAAATCCTTTTTTGTTCCTCTGAAAAAACTGCCTCCTACCAAATTTATTTGGCCTAGTTTTAGCATCAGGAAAACCTTTCTTACTATCTGCAGCCTTTTCAAGAAGGTCGTCAAGGACCGCCCCAAATAAATAGTCTCCCTGACAGGGAATGGCACATAATTTATTTTTGGATCCGGTATCGGCTGACCAACCTTTAAGCCAGATCGCCCTTCTTGCTGAATTTGATAATGCAGCAGCACGAGCGCTTAACTTCAAGGCATCCACCGAGGCATCTGAAATAAAACCAACTGCTTTGAAGATAGTTGGAAAAACAGAAAGTAGTTGATCTCTGAGTTTTATCCTGAATATGAGTCTCCAGTTCTTGGAGCCATAACTTGACTGACCTAGCTGTGGATGTTGTCGCTATATTAGGTTTTAGCGCCTGAGAAGAGACTTCCCATGCTTGTTTAAGGAAAGTATCTGCACGTCTATCCATCGGGTCCTTTAGGGAACCTAGGTCGTCAAAAGGCAAGGCTGTATTTTTAGAAATTTTTTGAGGGCTCTATCCCAACTAGTGGTGTCTGCCTCCTCAAAGGGGTATTTACGCTTCATAGATTTAGAAATAAATAATTTTTTATCTGGTTTTTTCCATTCTTTTTGAATTAAATATTTTATGTTCTCATTAAGGGGAAATACTTGTGATTTTTTTCGTCCTAAGTCACCAAACATTATGTCTTGTACTGATCTTTGCTCTTTCGTGTCATCTAACTTCATTGTGCCTCTAATTGCTTTAAGTAAACCGTCTGTATCTTCAAGAGAAAAGAGTGATCTGCCCAAATTTTCGTCGTCAGAGGACGAGTCTGAGGTATCAGAAATTTCTCCCGCATCACTTTTAGCCTACATGCACACGACAGTGTTTTTTCTCGGCTTCCGTTCCGTTTTTTTTGCGGATCCCATTCATTTCTATGGATCCGCAAAAAAAACTGATGCCTCTTCCGTTTCCTGTCCGCGTCCGTATTCCGCATTTCACGTCCGCAAAAAAAATATGGCATGTCCTATTCTTGTCCGCAAAAAACGGTTTGCGGACCCATAGAAGTCAATGGGTCCGCAAAAAAAACGGAAGCCACACTGAAGCCTTCCGTTTTTCCATCCGCATCCGTTTTTTTTGCGGATGGTTGCTTGCAAATCAGGGCACTTGTGCAGGTACTTTAAGAAACTGTTTCAAGCCTTCCGTTTTTTTTGCGGATCCGCAAAAAAAACGGAAGACACACGGAAACACAACCTACAAAATTTGCGGACACAAGGAAAGGATGTGGATGTAAAAAAAAAAGGGAGACGGATCCGCGATTTGCGGACAGCAAAAAACAACTGTCGTGTGCATGTAGCCTTAACTGAAGATCCAGAGTCAGACATTTCATTTGTTCCAGATTGTTTAGAAGAAGTTGGAAGATGCTTTTTAAAAAGCTTCATGGAATCAGAAACATCAGATTTGACTATCTCTTTTATATTTTGAAGGAGGGAAGGCGACTCTTGTTTCACTATCCTATCCGTACATTGCTAACATAATTTCTTTTGCCAAGTCGGGGCCAATCTCCTTTTACAAACTGCGCATTCTTTGCCTTTCGTTTTTGCAGTGGCTTTCTTAGGGCCTTCTCTGATAGTCTAAAAAAAAGACAAACAAAAGAAGGCCCTATTAAAAAAGAAGCGTAAATAGAAATAGATTGGGGTATAACCCCCTTACCCCACCAGGAGTACCGGTCTGGTGTCGTGACCCTCCTGTACATCAGCGCGCTGTGTGCTCTCCTCCTCCATTTCCTATGGACAGTGCCGAGGTCGGGATCCTCTCTTGGGTGTAGGCTGGCTGGGTAAGTTAAGGCTGCGCTGAAAAGCCGGGTCCTTGCTGGCGCTCCCTAGCAGCTCCGTTTAAAGAACTGTGCTTCCGGCTTAAAAATCCGCCCGGAAGCACACCAAATCTCGCCTGCTAACGCGGGATTTCCTCCGCCCTCCCGGGCTGTGGCTCCGGCCAGCGTTCCAAACGCCGGAAATACCGCGTGAGACTTCCGGTCCAAGTCTCGCGGTACTGCGCCCGTACCCCGCTCTGCAGGGAGAAGAGCTCCGGACCCGCCGACACACGCCAGAGGGTTCCGGCATGCTGGAAACACCTCACAGTGCCCCAGGATGGCCAGTGGAACGACCAGCCCGCATAAAAGCAGGACCAGAACCGCATGCCCAGGCTTACATCGGCGGCTCCAAGAGGAGACTTATGCCTCCACAGGGAGCCCCCAATAAGGTATGAATGACCGGGGTACATGCAGCCTAGATTTAATATACTCTCCACGGATCGTCCTATCCACAGGACAGGAAACAGGAACTGAGGTGATGAGGTCTGGCCTGGCCTTTTGTACTCTCCACGAAAGTTCCTGTTTCCTGTCCTGTATAGAGGAGGTCTCTCAAGGGTGCTGTCATGGGCGATAGGGAAACTACTCTAACCTACAAATGGCGCAGCCGTGCGCGGCGACCACCGGCGCCCCAGCACCGCACCAGCAGCAGACAGCGGGACCTAGGAGCCACACAGCAACCCACTGCTCTTTGATCAAACTGTGTGCTAATGCCTCTTATGCACAGCATACTATGTATTACATATTTGGCGGATGCGCCACGTAATCATGCTGAGACAGTCATTACATCAAAAGCATAGTGTTGAGGATGTGCGATCCAGATTCACTCTCCAGTATATATTGTAATTATTTGTTTTCTTTTTCCCCCTCTGGTATCAGCACTCCTCCCCATTTGGACTAGGTGTTTTTAATTAGCCTTAGCTACAAGGGGTTTATAAACTCCTACTATCTCTCAGATGCATTTCCTGAGGGTCGTGACTGGGTGAGCTCTTTGCACTCGTTCACATGGTGCAGTACTGCGTGTCTGCCATTGCTGCCTCGGTGCTGTGCTGGCGGGGCGGTGGGTCCCAGAGCCAAGGAGGCTTTGCTGCACAGTGGGGTTGCTGTGTGGCTCCTGGGTCCCGCTGTCTGCTGCTGGTGCGATGCTGGGGCGCCGGTGGTCGCCGCGCACGGCTGCGCCATTTATAGGTTAGAGTAGTTTCCCACTTGCAGAGGCTTCCTTGTCGTGGAAAGTGGGCCTATGTTCTTTGATCAAACTGTGTGCTAATGCCTCTTATGCACAGCATACTATGTATTACATATTTGGCGGATACGCCACGTAATCATGCTGAGACAGTCATTACATCAAAAGCATAGTGTTGAGGATGTGCGATCCAGATTCATTCTCCAGTATATACAGATCTTATATGAGGTCATTCTGGCCATTTGGGGCCACTGGGCAGGCTATATCCCTGTGATACTACAATTCTCAGCATTCTCTTATAATCTGTTGCTGTCAGGGCATGCTGAGGGTTAGGCTGCAGATGCACACGGCCGTCAGCGGTCCGTGGTATCCCGGCCTGGAATCCTGCAGAGAGCAGGAGCGCACAGCGTCATTGGTTGCTATTGGTCGCTACAGTACTGTAATACACTGGTATGATCTATACTATTGTATTACAGTACTGTAGCGGCGGCACGAAGCGCACGGCGCAAATCGTGTGATTTACGAGTAAGCGAACAAGCTAATACACAGGCTTGTTTCTTTAGCTATGGCTTAAGTTATGGTAGTTATTCTCCACCATTCTTAATAGGGGGCTTTATTGCAACATATAACTCTCTTTTAATTTAAATACTGAGAAAGGGGTGGAACATATGTAATGTCATGATATGGGCAGATCATCTGATAAGGTGTGGAGGGGGTGGTGGCAATTTTTATCTTGCCTAGGGCAGCAAAAATCCTTGCACCGGCCCTGCCTCCAACACACAGTCCCATATAAATAACATCACCCTGCCCCAGCCACCTCCAACAAGCAGTCCCAAGTAAATAACATCACCCTGCCCCAGCCACCTCAAACATGCAGTCCCATGTAAGTAACATCCCTCCCTTCAGCCCTAACATACAGTCCCAGTTAAATAATCAAAACTCCCAGCATTACTCACACGAAGAATCTATCCCTTCACTTACCTCTCCTCATGTAGTAGACCTCACCATAGCTTCTTCCCCAAGACTTCTCCTCTTCACTGCTGAGCACTATTCCTCTCCTGTACTGGTCACATGATGGTGACATCATTGCAGGTCCTCAACCGCTGCCTTTTGCACTGATCACATGGACTGTGATGTCATCACAGGTCTTTCGGCTCTTTCAGTGCATTAGATTCAATTGTATTTCCATCCTGAGGATAGGTTTGTGGATAGGTCTGTTGGTGCTTAAATCACTGAAAAAAAGTGCACCACAATGATAAGCAACTGACAACACGGGCTAAACCCTCAAGCTGATGTTAAATGCTGAGACTTTCGCCAATATCTTCCAGTCAGGAACATATTGGAGCCCCTTCATGCAACAAGTCAAGGTCTCTTAGCATGGCATGGGTCCTACCGCTAGACTACCTATGGTGTGTTAACAGGGTCTGAGAGGTGCTGAGATCAGGCTCATAGCCCAAATCCCACTTACCTGCATTGTAGGACCACTAATGCAATGGGAGACAAATGAGACTGCAAGCCACACCTATAGCATACCATGTGACACAGGCTACCATGTGCAGCAGAATGTTTTCAGCCATAGGCAATGGGACATTCAATACATATAAAACAAAAATCACTGAAATAAAAGTGGCCTAAATGGGTGGACCCCATGCCATGCTGAGAGACCTTGACGTGGTGCATGAAAGGGCTCTGATATGTTCCTGACTGGAAGATATTGGCAAAAGTCTCAGCTTTTAACATCAACTCAAGGGTTTAGCCAGTGTTGTTAGTTGCTTATCATTGTGGTGCACTTTTTTCAGTGATTTATGTGTTTATATATTTTCATCCGCACATTGTTTCATTTTGTGTAGGATGTTTTTGTGGTGCATGTGGCTCGCGACAGCATCCTCCATTGTATTCAATTTTTGCTGGGGATGGTTGCCAACTGCGTACCATATGCAGAGGAGCTGCTCCCCCAGTTAGAAACACGCAACAGTGTTAGGGGTTTGAGCAGTTTCTCCCATTTAGGCAACGTTTATTTCAGTGATTTTTGTTTTATATGTATTGAATGTCCCATTGCCTATGGCTGAAAACATTCTGCTGCACCTAGTAGCCTGTGTCACATGGTCTATTATAGGTGTGGCTTGTAGTCTTATTTGTCTCTCATTGCATTAGTGGTCCTACAATGCAGGTAAGTGGGAATTGGGCTTTGAGCTGGACCTCAGCACCTCTCAGACCCTGTTCACACACCATAGGTAGTCTAGTGGTAGGACCCCATGCCATGCTAAGAGACCTTGACATGGTGCATGAAGGGGTTCCGATATGTTCCTGACTGGAAGACTTTAGCGAAAGTCTCAGCTTTTAACATCAGCTGGAGGGTTTTGCCAGTGTAGTTAGTTGCTTATCGTTGTGGCGCACTTTTTTCAGTGATTTAAGCACCAACAGACCTATCCATGACACCGTGCGCTCCTGCTCTAAGCAGGAATCTGGCCCAGGTTACCACGGACAGTTCATGTCGGACGTGTGAAGCCAGACTAAATTGGAGAGGGTAAAGTCTGGTGAGGGGAAGACCAATTATTAATGAGTTATAGTAATCGAGATGGGAATGGATCAGGATAACAGAGAAAGTTTTTGTTGTTTCCACAGTAAGAAAGGGCGCATTCTAGAGATGTTTTTGAGGTGCTGCATGAGCAGGCAAGTGATTGAATATAAGGGTAAAGGAAAGATCAGTGTCAAAAATAATACAGAGACAGCAGGCTGCTGCTTAGGCATTATGATGGTAGTGTACTATATTGGGGGATAGGAGAAAAAACTAAAATGCGCCTCCATGGATCCTAAAATAAACTTAAATTTTGGCACATTTTTTGAGTAAAACTAAGCCAAAAAGAAAAAAAATATTGCTTTGGAACTTGCTTTGTTCACACATAAACACTTTAATATTTTTCAGTATTTATTGAAAAATGTTTATTTTTCATACAATACGTAGAACAAGTACTTCAGATGCGTTTCGTGCTATCCAGAGTATTAATCATAGAATAGAACTTACATCGGTTTAAAAAAGGCATTAATTAGGAGATTCTATTTATAAATAGAAAAGTACCATATTAAATTTTGTTCAAAGTATGGTGCAGGCATAATACAGCTTAGTTCACACCTGGATGTTCGGGTTTGAGAAGTTCGGCCGAACCCGAAGTCAATGGGGACCCGAACTTTTGAGCACTTAAATGGCTGTAAAATAGCCCTGGAAAGGCAAAAGGCAGCAAAATGTAGGTAAATGCCCTGCAAACATATGTGAATAGGGAAATGATTTTAAATAAAATAAAGAAAAATAATAAATAAACATTCTAAACTTGAGCCCATGTGAGTGACAGTGGCACCTGTCACCCAGCAAACAGAGGATGTGGCAGAAACGCCACCACATCTGTCATTGTCACCAAGCATCTCCACCCAAATCCATGGAAGTGTTCAGCTATCAGCTATCCATCTCCCAAACACTGGAGAGAAAAAGAAATAGAAAGAGGAAGTACCCCCCTACCCATGGCTCTGAATGCCTTATTTCAAACTTTCTGGTCCTTTGAAATGCTGTCATTCTGTCTGGTGGACAGTAGAGATGGCCCGAACTATCCGCCGGCGAACAGTTCCCGGCAAACATAGCTTGTTCGCGTTCGCCGCAGCGGGCGAACACATGCGATGTTCGGTCCGCCCCTATACATCATCATTGAGCAAACTTTGACCCTGTACCTCACAGTCAGCAGACACCATCCAGCCAATCAGCAGCATACCCTCCCTCCCAGACCCTCCCATCTCCTGAACAGCATCCGTTTTAGATTAAATAGCTGATTTAATAGGGAAATCGAAAGCTAGACTAGTGAATTCAGTGTCCACTCCAGTCCTGAAAGACTCATCTGATCTCTGCTGTAAGGACAGCGTCCTGACAACACCCCAAAAAGCCCTTTTTAGGGCTGCAACATTAGTCTGCTTTTTTTTTCTCCATATACATATTGCAGTTGCCTGGCCTGCCTGTGTGTGAGGAGCTGCAGGCCCACAGACTGTAGTGTGCCCACTGCCAGTGCCCACCCCTGTCATCCCATGTGGCACAGGACTTTGCATCAAAAAAATGCATTTAATTTTTACACTTTAATCTAAGGTTAGTTGCCTGCCAGTGTGTGTCAGGCTGACTTCCACTGACTGTAGTGTGCCCACTGCCAGTGCCCACCACTCATACCGGCTGGCACAGGACTTTGCATAAAAAAAAGGCATTTCTTTTTTACACTTTAGTGTAATTTCAGCTGCTTGCCTGCTGCTAGTGTGTGTCAGGCCGACTTCCAGTGATTGTAGTGTGCCCACTGCCAGTGCCCACCCCTGTCATCCCGTGTGGCACAGGACTTTGCATCAAAAAAAGGCATTTCATTTTTACACTTTAGTGTAATTTCAGTTGCTTACCTGCTGCTAGTGTGTGTCAGGCCGACTTCCACTGACTGTAGTGTGCCCACTGCCAGTGCCAACCACTGATACCGGGTGGCACAGTAGCTTGCCGATAAATAAGGCATTTAATTTTTACACTTTAGTGTAATTTCAGTTGCTTGCCTACTGCCAGTGTGTGTCAGGCCGACTTTCACTGACTGTAGTGTGCCCACTGCCAGTGCCAACCACTGATACCGTGTGGCACAGTAGCTTGCCGATAAATAAGGCATTTAATTTTTAGACAGTAGTCTAAATTCAGTTGCTTGCCTGCTGCCAGTGTGTGTCAGGCCCACTTCCACTGACTGTAGTGTGCCCACTGCCAGTGCCAACCACTGATAACGGGTGGCACAGTAGCTTGCCGGTAAATAAGGCATTTAATTTTTAGACAGTAGTCTAAATTCAGTTGCTTGCCTGCTGCCAGTGTGTGTCAGGCCCACTTCCACTGACTGTAGTGTGCCCACTGCCAGTGCCAACCACTGATACCGGGTGGCACAGTAGCTTGCCGATAAGGCATTTAATTTTTAGACAGTAGTCTAAATTCAGTTGCTTGCCTGCTGCCAGTGTGTGTCAGGCCCACTTCCACTGACTGTAGTGTGCCCACTGCCAGTGCCAACCACTGATACCGGGTGGCACAGTAGCTTGCCGATAAATAAGGCATTTAATTTTTACACATTAGTCTAATTTCAGTTGCTTGCCTGCTGCCAGTGTGTGTCAGGCCCACTTCCACTGACTGTAGTGTGCCCACTGCCAGTGCCAACCACTGATACTGGGTGGCACAGTATTTTGCCGATAAATAAGGCATTTAATTTTTACACATTAGTCTAATTTCAGTTGCTTGCCTGCTGCGAGTGTGTCAGTGGTGTATCTTGGTTTTGTGCTGCCCTAGGCGAGACTAAACTCGGGCACCCCCTAATATAAATTTGACCCGCCCCTTCCTGTCAAGGCCAAACCCATTTCTCTGTAAACCCCGCCCTTCCTTTTAGGCTCCATCCTTTCCTGTATTCCTGTATTTAAAAGTGAATAACGACAGCCACACCTCACACCCCTCCCTTGATCCCACTAAGTGTCATCCACAGATCCCCCCCCTTAAGTGTCATCCACAGATCCCCCCCTTAAGTGCCATCCACAGATTCCCCCCCTCTTTAGTGTCATCCACATATTCCCCCCCCCCCTTAGTGTCATCCACAGATTCCCCCCCTCAGTGTCATCCACAGATTCTCCCCCTCAGTGTCATCCAGATTCCCCCCCCCTCTTTAGTGTCATCCACATATTCCCCCCCCCCTTAGTGTCATCCACAGATTCCCCCCCTCAGTGTCATCCACAGATTCTCCCCCCCCCCCAGTGTCATCCGATTCCAAAGATTTCCTACCTGCCCAGCGCCGTTGTAGGTAATTTATTCACTCCACTTGCCTGAGAAGAGAGCGCCGGAAGACTCACAGGCGCACTGGCAGGCGCATGCGCACTTCAATGCCTCTGCCAGTGCGCCTGTGTGAGTCTTCCGGCGCTTCTCTCAGGCAAGTGGAGTGAATAAATTACCTACAACGGCGCTGGGCGGGGAGGAGCGGCGCCGGCGCACCCCCAGCAGGCTGCCCGGACAAAAAAAAAAATCTATCACTGAGGCAAACAAGGCATCTTGCCGCCCCATTGGAAGTGCCGCCCTAGGCAAATGCCTTGTTTGCCTCGTGATAGATACGCCACTGGAGTGTGTGTCAGGCCCACTTCCACAGACTCTAGTGACCCCACTGCCAGTGCCCACCACTGATACCGGGTGGCACAGTACCTAGCACTCGTAGTACCACTTATCTAAAAAAAAATGACAGGCAGAGGCAGGCCACCCCGCAGGGGCCGTCGTGGTCATGTTGCTGTGATTTCCACTGGCCCTGGAATAATGCCTACTGTTCAGAGGCCACGTACCCTAAACCCGAAAAATTCTGAAGACATAGTTGACTGGCTTAGACAGGAAACCCAATCTTCAACAGCTTCCGCTAAGAACCTTGACGCACCATCCTCCTCCAGCTCAGCTTCGGTCACCTGCTCTCAAGTTACCACGCACCCGCCCGCCGCCACCACCACCACTACCACCACAGCCACCACAGCCGCTTCACTTGATCCGTCAGAGGAGTTATTTACACATCAGTTGGATGCAATTAGTGATGCGCAACTATTATTGCCAGATGATGTAGATTAAAGGGATATGTCTCAGTCAGGCAGGATTACACACATGGACGTACAGTGTGATGATGATGATGATGATGTTGTACCCGCTGCTGCTTCCTTTGCAGAGGTGTCAGATACAAGTGAAGAGGTTGATAATGACGTTGTGTCCACGGATGCCACGTGGGTGCCTGCTCGAAGAGAAGAAGAGGGGGAAAGTTCAGAAGGGGAGACAGAGAGAATGAGGAGACTAGTGATGTCGCGAACATAAAATTTTCAGTTTGCGAACGGCGAACGCGAACTTCCGCAAATGTTCGCAAACGGGCGAACCGGGCGAACCGCCATAGACTTCAATAGACAGGTGAATTTTAAAAACCACAGGGACTCTTTCTGGCCACAATAGTGATGGAAAAGTTGTTTCAAGGGGTCTAACACCTGGACTGTGGCATGCCGGAGGGGGATCTATGGCAAAACTCCCATGGAAAATTACATAGTGGACACAGAATCGGGTTTTAATCCATAAAGGGCATAAATCACGTAACATTCCTAAATTGTTTGGAATAACATGCTTTAAAACATCCAGTGTGTGTATACGATCAGGTATGATGTATCGATCAGGTAGTGTAAGGGTTACGCCCGCTTCACTGACATTGACAGACCAAACTCCCCTTTTAATGCACCGCAAACAACTGCAAACAGTCCATTTGCACAACCGCAAACTCCCCATTTGCACAAGGTTGGATACCAAGCTAGCCACGTCCCGGTGATGTCATTGAAGGTTTCTTTCTCCACCCAGCCACGTAAAACACCAAGGGTCCCCGAAAGGTCAATTGAATTGATTCTTCGAACGGGGAGATGGTTAAAAAAACGCTGGCTCCCTCCCCTTTGTTTTTATCCACGGTCACTGCGTCTGCGCCGTGCAATTTACTGTCACACCCGATATGAGTGGTATTTTCTGTAGTACTATTCTCATCAGTTTAATCCCTCTAACGTCCCCAATCTGGGGTCTATCTATTGAATTGATTTTTCGAACGGGGAAATGGTTTAAAAAACGCTGGCTCCCTCCCTTTTGTTTTAATCCACGGTCACTGCGTCTGCACCGTGCAATTTACTGTCACACCCGATATGAGTGGTGGTTGGCACTGGCAGTGGGCACACTACAATCTGTGGAAGTCAGCCTGACACACACTGGCAGCAGGCAACAGGGCTGTGGAGTCGGAGTCGGAGTCGGAGTCGAGGAGTCGGAGTCGGAGGCAATTTTGGGTACCTGGAGTCGGAGTCGGAGTCGGCAAAAAATGGACCGACTCCGACTCCGACTCCTACTAGATTTAAATTGGAATAAAAAAAAATTGGAATAAAAAAAAAGCAAGTTTAAATGTCCCAATTCAGATAAAGTTATAATTAATTACTTCTCTACTGTAAAAATAAAGGCCAGTGCATGCAGTGCGTCACGTTACCGCTAAACACAGACGTTAAGTGACCGTGAAGAAGCATGCTTTTCATATGCTTTACTATGCAGTTGAAGGGACACTGACAGGCTGATATATCTGCTGGTATTCATCAGGATTAGGAATACAACTAGACGACTGTTACCCCCAGTTGAGGTTTACTTGTGTTTAAAAACGTTTTAATCAATATGCAAATTCTCTACCTTTGTGCCCAAGGGGCAGGCGCACATGTAGAGTACTGGCAGCACTAGACAGGACTAGGTAGCGAGGAGGAAGAGAGAAAGCTGGCACAGCCTCAGCATAGCCAGACGAGGCTGCTGCCAGCACTCTACACGTGCGCCTGCGCAGGAATTCAGCGTTCGGCTAGCCTGAAAAAAAAGGTCAGTGCAGTGAATAATAAACGAGGGGAACAGCGCTGGGAAGCTGTACTCGGCGCGGCTGGGCACAAAGCCGCAGGAGACGCTGCCCCATTGGGCACAAAGATAGTGAATTTGCATACAGATTAAAATGTTTTTTAAACACAAGTACAGCTTAACTGGGGGTGACATAGTATAGTTTTATTCCTAATTCTCTGATGAATGCCAGTATATTTATATCTTTAGCTGGAAAATCAGCCTGTCAGTGTCCCTTTAAGGAGCTGCAATACTTACACTTTCCATTGTCTTGTGGTCTGCTGTTACAGGGAACCCATGGTTATCCTCGCCTCTCACTGATAACTGATTAAGGACTGGAGACACTTGTATAAGTGAAGGGAATGGATAGTCAATAGTTCAAGACTGAAGCTGTAAACCATTTGAAAAACTGCTATCATTCAGCTAAGGCTATAAAACATGTAAACTCAGATTGTTAGCTTAAATTTTAAACATGACTATGGGATTCTACTAGGAAAATCATGTTTTAAAATAAATGCCCCTTTCCCTGCCCCTTCCTGGATCCTCCCACTGCTCTATCTTCAGCAGAAGATCAGCACACAAAGGAGAAGGCAGCAGCTTCTGCTCAACTACCTCTCTGTGCTAGAGGAGATTAGAAGAACTTGGTGGAACAGCTTCGTATTTGCATATTAAATACAGAGGAGTCGGAGTCGAGGAGTCGGAGTCGGAGTCGGAGTCGGAGGTTTCAAAATCTGAGGAGTCGGAGTCGGAGTCGGAGTCGGACAATTTATCTACCGACTCCACAGCCCTGGCAGGCAAGCAACTGAAATTAGACTAAAGTGTAAAAATTAAATGCCTGTGCCACACGGTATGAGTGGTGGTGGGCACTGGCAGTGGGCACACTACAGTCTGTGGAAGTCGCCTGACACACACTGGCAGCAGGCAAGCAACTGAAATTAGACTAAAGTGTAAAAATTAAATGCCTGTGCCACACGGTATAAGTGGTGGTGGGCACTGGCAGTGGGCACACTACAGTCAGTAGAAGTCGGCCTGACACACACTCGCAGGCAACTAACCTTAGATTAACAGGTAAAAATGAAATGCCTTTGTTTGATGCAAAGTCCTGTGCCACACGGTGTGAGTGGTGGGCACTGGCAGTGGGCACACTACAGTCTGTGGGCCTGCAGCTCCTCACACACGGGCAGGCCAGGCAACTGCAATATATATATGGAGAAAAAAAAAATCAGACTAATGTAGCAGCCCTAAAAAGGGCTTTTTGGGGTGCTATCAGGACGCTGTCCTTACAGCAGAGATCAGATGAGTCTTTCAGGACTGGAGTGGACACTGAATACACTAGCCTAGCTATCGATTTCCCTATTAAATCAGCAGCAACTACACTCTCCCTCCTCTCACTAAACACCTTCCATCGCAGAATTACCAAAAATAATGAGGAATATACAATTAGCAAAACCCCAATAAATCACCACATTATATAAATAATAAAAAACCAAATTTTATTTCATAATGTTAAAAATACACAAATAACAGACCAATATATCTAAAATGGATCCTCATAGAAAAGGTGGACAATAATCACACTCCACAGAGGTTTGTACCCATTAACCCTATTCACAATGTACTAGTAACCAATGTAATATGACTACAACCATATGTCCGACCAGTGAATATCTAAATAGATAAATAGAGAAAGTGAATACAATCTATCCACAATATATCAACATAGGAAAGGAACACGTGTTCCAATATTCAAAAGGTCGGTTTACAAAAATACAAAGGGTAAAGATACAGACCGGTGTGGAGGTAGTGCTTCCTCAACCCCAACGTACGTTTCGCTTCCCGCTTCTTGTAGTCATATTACATTGGTTACTAGTACATTGTGAATAGGGTTAATGGGTACAAACCTCTGTGGAGTGTGATTATTGTCCACCTTTTCTATGAGGATCCATTTTAGATATATTGGTCTGTTATTTGTGTATTTTTAACATTATGAAATAAAATTAGGTTTTTTATTATTTATATAATGTGGTGATTTACTGGGGTTCTCCTCTCACTAAGGCTACATTCACACGACCGTATAGGTTTTGCGGTCCGCAAATTGCGGACCCGCAAAACACAGATACCGGCCGTGTGAATGTAGCCGGCCCCATGATAGAAATGCCTATACTTGTCCGCGATCGCGGACAAGTATAGGACATGCTTTATCTTTTTTGCGGGGCCGCGGATCGGATCTACGGATGCGGACAGCACACTGTGTGCTGTCCGCATCTTTTGCGGCCCCATTGAAATGAATGGGTCCGCACCCGTTCCGCAAAATTGCGGAACGTATGCGGAACCATTTATACGGTCGTGTGAATGTAGCCTAAGACTGCAGCTTCAGAATGAATCTAAAATGGATGCTGTGCAGGAGGTGGGAGGGTCTGGGAGGGAGGGTATGCTGCTGATTGGCTGGAATGTGTCTGCTGACTGTGAGGTACAGGGTCAAAGTTTGCTCAATGATGATGTATAGGGGGCGGACCGAACATCGCATATGTTCGCCCGCTGAGGCGAACGCGAACAAGCTATGTTCCCCGGGAACTGTTCGCCGGCGAATAGTTCGGGCCATCTCTAGAGGAGACGAGTTGGAAGCAGTGGGAGGTCGTCGCAAGTAGAGATGAGCGAACACCTGGATGTTCGGGTTTGAGAAGTTCGGCCGAACTTCCAGAAAATTTTCGGGTTCGGGATCCGAACTCGACCAGAACTTTATCCCGAACCCGAACCCCATTGAAGTCAATGGGGACCCGAACTTTTAGGCACTAAAAAGGCTGTAAAATAGTCCAGGAACGGGCTAGAGGGCTGCCAAAGGCAGCAAAATGTAGGTAAATCCCCTGCAAACAAATGTGGATAGGGAAATGAATTAAAATAAAATAAAATAAATTAAATTTAACCAATATCAATTGGAGAGAGGTCCCACTGCAAGGAATCATGCGTCATATCACTCAACACTGAAGAAGGCCACTTTCAGTTATTTCGGCCCAGCACCCAGACAGAGGAGAGAGGTCCCACAGCAAGGAATCATGCGTCATATCAACCACCACCGGAGAAGGCCACTCTCCGTTATTTCGGCCCAGCACCCAGACAGAGGAGAGAGGTCCCACAGCAAGGAATAAGGCGTCATATCACCCACCACTGGAGAAGGCCACTCTCGGTTATTTCGGCCCAGCACCCAGACAGAGGAGAGAGGTCCCACAGCAAGGAATTATGCGTCATATCAACCACCACCGGAGAAGGCCACTCTCAGTTATTTCGGCCCAGCACCCAGACAGAGGAGAGAGGTCCCACAGCAAGGAATCATGCGTCATATCACCCACCACTGGAGAAGGCCACTCTCAGTTATTTCGGCCCAGCACCCAGACAGAAGAGAGAGGTCCCACAGCAAGGAATCATGCGTCATATCAACCACCACCGGAGAAGGCCACTCTCAGTTATTTTGGCCCAGCACCCAGACAGAGGAGAGAGGTCCCACAGCAATGTATTATGCGTCATATCAACCACCACCGGAGAAGGCCACTCTCAGTTATTTCGGCCCAGCACCCAGACAGAGGAGAGAGGTCCCACAGCAAGGAATAAGGCGTCATATCACCCACCACTGGAGAAGGCCACTCTCAGTTATTTCGGCCCAGCACCCAGACAGAGGAGAGAGGTCCCACAGCAAGAAATCATGCGTCATATCAACCACCACCGGAGAAGGCCACTCTTAGTTATTTTGGCCCCACCACCCAGAGGATAGAGGTCCCACAGCAAGGAATCATGCGTCATATCAACCTCCACCGGAGAAGGCCACTCTCAGTTATTTCGGCCCAGCACCCAGACAGAGGAGAGAGGTCACACAGCAAGGAATCATGCGTCATATCAACCACCACCGGAGAAGGCCACTCTCAGTTATTTCGGCTCAGCACCCAGACAGAGGAGAGAGGTCCCACAGCAAGGAATAAGGCGTCATATCACCCACCACTGGAGAAGGCCACTCTCTCAGTTATTTCGGCCCAGCACCCAGACAGAGGAGAGAAGTCCCACAGCAAGGAATCATACGTCATATCAACCACCACCGGAGAAGTGCCACTCTCAGTTATTTCGGCCCCAGCACCTAGACAGAGGAGAGAGGTCCCACATCAAGGAATCATGCGTCATATCAACCACCAACGGAGAAGGCCACTCTCAGTTATTTCGGCCCAGCACCCAGACAGAGGAGAGAGGTCCCACAGCAAGGAATAAGGCGTCATATCGCCCACCACTGGAGAAGGCCACTCTCAGTTATTTCGGCCCAGCACCCAGACAGAGGAGAGAGGTCCCACAGCAAGGAATCATGCGTCATATCAACCACCACCGGAGAAGGCCACTCTCAGTTATTTTGGCCCCACCACCCAGAGGAGAGAGGTCCCACAGCAAGGAATAATGCGTCATATCAACCACCACCGGAGAAAGCCACTCTCAGTTATTTCGGCCCAGCACCCAGACAGAGGAGAGGTTCATTCAACTTTGGGTTGCACCGCAAGATCATGGTAAAGTTAAAAAAATGAGGATTCAATAAAGAAGTGCCCCGGAGTACAAGAATACATGGTTGAGGGGGAGGCAGTTATAAATGTCTATTCTGCGCAAGGGAGGCACAAGTCCTGTGGGATCCATGCCTGGTTCATTATAATGAACGTCAGCTTGTCCACGTTGGCTGTGGACAGGCGGCTGCGTTTGTCAGTAATGACGCCCCCTGCTGTGCTGATTACACGTTCAGACAAAACGCTGGCCGCCGGGCAGGCCAGCACCTCCAAGGCATAAAATGCTAACTCTGGCCACGTGGACAATTTGGAGACCCAGAAGTTGAATGGGGCCAAACCATCAGTCAGTACGTGGAGGGGTGTGCAGACGTACTGTTCAACCATGTTAGTGAAATGCTGCCTCCTGCTAACACATTCCGTATCAGGTGCTGGTGCAGTTAGCTGTGGCATGGAGACAAAACTTTTCCACATTTCTGCCATGCTAACCCTGCCCTCAGAGGAGCTGGCCGTGACACAGCTGCGTTGGCGACCTCTTGCTCCTCCTCTGCCTTCGCCTTGGGCTTCCACCTGTTCCCCTGTGACATTTGGGAATGCTCTCAGGAGCGCCTCTACCAGCGTGCGCTTGTACTCGGGAATCTTCCTATCACGCTCCAGTGCAGGAAGTAAGGTGGGCACATTGTCTTTGTACCGGGGATCCAGCAGGGTGGCAACCCAGTAGTCCGCACACATTAAAATGTGGGCAACTCTGCTGTCGTTGCGCAGGCACTGCAGCATGTAGTCGCTCATGTGTGCCAGGCTCCCCAGAGGTAAGGACAAGCTGTCCTCCGTATCCCCCCAGCCACGCACCAGTGATGGGCCTGAGCTGTGTCGGGTGCCACCCCGCTGTGAACCTGCTTCATCCTCATCCTCCTCCACCTCCTCCTCATCCTCCTCGTTCTCCAGTAGTGGGCCCTGGCTGGCCACATTTGTACCTGGCCTCTGCTGTTGCAATAAACCTCCCTCTGAGCCACTTCTAACAGACTGGCCAGAAAGTGCTAAAAATGACCCCTCTTCCTAATCCTCCTCCTCCTGGGCCACCTCTTCTTCCATCATCGCCCTAAGCGTTTTCGCAAGGAGACATAGAAGTGGTATTGTAACTCTGATAACTGCAGCTGAAACGTTACTATGGCCTGCTGCTTTCACATGCTGGAGAGACTGTGCGAAGTGGAGTTCCACCTGGTGGGCACGTCGCACATGAGGCGGTGAGCGGGAAGGCCGAAGTTCCGCAGTAGCGCAGACAGGCGAGCAGCAGCAGGATGTGAACGCTGGAAGCGCGCACAGACGGCCCTCACTTTATGCAGCAGCTCTGACATGTCGGGGTAGTTGTGAAAGAACTTCTGCACCACCAAATTCAGCACATGTGCCAGGCAAGGGATGTGCGTCAGAGCTGTGACGAGATTTCGCCCATTATCGCACACCACCAGGCCGGGCTTGAGGCCCACCGGCAGAAACCACTCGTCGGTCTGTTGTTCAATACCCCGCCACAACTCCTGCGCAGTGTGGGGCCTGTCCCCCAAACATATGAGTTTCAGAATGGCCTGCTGACGTTTACCCCGGGCTGTGCTGAAGTTGGTGGTGAAGGTGTGTGGCTGACTGGATGAGCTAGTGGAAGCAGAGGAGGAGGAAGCGGAGTAGGAGGAGGAGGCTACAGGAGGCAAAGAATGATGCCCTGCGATCCTTGGCGGCGGAAGGACGTGCGCCAAGGAACTCTCCGCCTGCGGCCCAGCCGCCACTACATTTACCCAGTGTGCAGTTAGGGAGATATAGCGTCCCTGGCCGTGCTTACTGGTCCACGTATCTGTGGTTAGGTCCTTGCCACAGATGGCGTTGCGCAGTGCACACTTGATTTTATCGGATACTTGTTGTGTAGGTTGTGCAGGGAAGGCACGGCTGTCTTGGAGAAGTAGTGGCGGCTGGGAACAACATACTGTGGGACAGCCATGGACATCAGCTGTTTTAAGCTGTCTGTGTCCATCAGCCTGAATGACAGCATTTCAAAGGCCAGTAGTTTAGAAATGCTGGAATTCAGGCCCAGGGCTCGAGGGTGGCTAGGTGGCAATTTACACTTTCTCTCCAAGGTTTGTGAGATGGAGAGCTGAACGCTGCCGTGTGACATGGTGGAGATGCTTGGTGACGCAGGTGGTGGTGTCGGTGGCACATCCTCTGTTTGGTGGGCTGCAGGTGCCAACGTTCCTCCCGAGGTGGAGGAAGAGGCCGAGGCAGCAGCAGAAGAGGGAGCAGGGGGAGCCAGAGTGAGTTCCTTGCTTTTAAGGTGTTTACTCCACTGCAGTTCAAGCTTTGCATGTAGATGCCTGGTCATGCAGGTTGTGCTAAGGTTCAGAACGTTAATGCCTCGCTTCAGGATCTGATGGCACAGTGTGCAAACCACTTGGGTCTTGTCGTCAGCACATTGTTTAAAGAAGTGCCATGCCAGGGAACTCCTTGAAGCTGCCTTTGGGGTGCTCGGTCCCTGGTGGCGGTGGCCAGTAGCAGGCGAACTCTCTTGGCGGCGGCTGGTCTGCTTTTGCCCCCTGCTCCCTCTTTTGCTACGCTGTTGGCTCGGTCTCACCACTGCCTCTTCCTCTGAACTATGAAAGTCAGTGGCACGACCTTCATTCCATGTGGGTTCTAGGACCTCATCGTCCCCTGCATCGTCTTTCACACATTCTTCCTCCCTGACCTCCTATTCGGTCTGCACACTGCAGAAAGACGCAGTAGTTGGCACCTGTGTTTCGTCATCATCAGAGACGTGCGGACTCCGATGAGGTGGTATTCCCATGTCCTCATCAAATCCAGCGTATTACTATATTTGCGATAAATAGGGACAATATTATAGTATACATAATCCAGCAAAAAAGAAAATCCCTTTAAAATATACCTTTTATTAAATCCTATTAAAAATCATGGACACCCGGTCCTAATGAGACCAAAAACACCCTCAACAGTAAGATAATATAACAAAATGCTCATTTGACACGGATACTCAGCACCACATGTTTGATACAATGACGTACATTAATCAAATAAATATACGTACTACTATTCCCTGATGTCACCCTAGGTTTGTCCTCAGCCCAGGGACCTCCCCTTATGGTGGGGATTCCCTGTCCCCGAACCTAACCTGTATAGCCCTAGTTAGCACCCTAATCTAAATATATATCCTGAGTATCCGTGTCAACTCAGACCCCCCGAGAGGAGGTAAGTCAATAGTACAACTCAAAAGCAGCAGCAGGCTATAGATGTATTCTTTCTGGTTCCTGCGCATACATAAACCTCTGAGCCCAGATTGAATTCACCTCAGAGGATTCAAAATCCTCAACGCATTTCCCCCTTTTTTAAAAAAAATTAGATATGTAGGGTTCATCAGGAGGAAGATAAATCAATTTTAACAGAGCTGTAACATGAAGACAACTCCAAATTATGAGTCTCCTAGCAATAATAGGTAGAGAATCGATAGATTGATGATACCACATAAAAAAAATGGATCACAGGAGGCACTCCATTTATCCAATGACGCAGTATCCGGAACTACCAGGCCGTATATGTATGATATATGTGCTGCTATTCGATATGCCTGTGCATCCTCCAGCCCTTTAAATTCAATAGCTCCCTGCGTCCACTAGTGCCGACCTCTCCATGTCCTCATCATCAGGAAATATCATTGGTTGTGCATCAGTGCATTCTATGTCTTCCACTCCTGGGGAAGGGCTAGGTGGATTCCCTTGGGAAACCCTGCCAGCAGAGTCTTCAAACAGCATAAGAGACTGCTGCATAACTTGAGGCTCTGACAGTTTCCCTGATATGCATGGCGGTGATGTGACAGACTGATGGGCTTGGTTTTCAGGTGCCACCTGTGCGCTTTCTGCAGAAGACTGGGTGGGAGATAATGTTGTGAACATGCTGGATCCACTGTCGGCCACCCAATTGACTAGCGCCTGTACCTGCTCAGGCCATACCATCCTTAGAACGGCATTGGGCCCCACCAAATATCGCTGTGAATTCTGGCAGGTACTGGAACCTGAGGTAGTTGGTTCACTAGGAATTGTGGCTGTGGCAGAATGGCCACATCCTCTCCCAACACCAGAGGGTACACTAACACCACCACGACCGCGTCCGCGTCCCTTACTAGATGTTTTCCTCATTGTTACCGTTCACCAAGCAACACAATAAGGAAAAAAATATTTGGCCCAATGTATTGATTTCAAATTCACGCCTTTTTTTACAGGCACTTAACACTATCTGCCTATTTGTTTGTGTAGCGTATTACACTAATCCGGGCACAGCAGTAAACTAACCACTGATTTAGGGGAATATCTCTTTTAGGGCTAGCATTTAGGCCCTGGATGAAAGGTATCCTTTTATGGACAGATTTACACTTGGCCTGCAACAGCTGGGACACCAGATTCAGGGTATTGCTATTTTGGCAAGTGAATTACACCCTAGAAAAAAATATATGTTTTGGCGGACACTATGAAACCTGGCCTGCAACAGCTGGGACACCAGATTCAGGGTATTGCTATTTTGGCAGATTCATTTCACACTAGAACAAAATATATATTTTGGCGGACACTATGAAACCTGGCCTGCAACAGCTGGGACACCAGATTCAGGGTATTGCTATTTTGGCAAATTAATTACACCCCAAAACAAAATATATGTTTTGGCGGACACTATGAAACCTGGCCTGCAACAGCTGGGACACCAGATTCAGGGTATTGCTATTTTGGCAAATTAATTTCACCCCAGAACAAAATATATGTTTTGGCGGACACTATGAAACCTGGCCTGCACAAGCTGGGAAACCATATTCAGGGTATTGCTATTTTGGCAAGTGAAGTACACCCCAGAAAAAAATATATGTTTTGCGCAAACTATGAAACCTGGCCTGCAACAGCTGGGACACCAGATTCAGGGTATTGCTATTTTGGCAAATTAATTTCACCCCAGAACAAAATATATGTTTTGGCGGACACTATGAAACCTGGCCTGCAACAGCTGGGACACCAGATTCAGGGTATTGCTATTTTGGCAAATTAATTTAACCCCAGAACAAAATATATGTTTTGGCGGACACTATGAAACCTAACCTGCAACAGCTGGGACACCAGATTCAGGGTATTGCTATTTTAGCAAATTAATTTAACCCCAGAACAAAATATATGTTTTGACGGACAATATGAAACCTGGCCTGCAACAGCTGGGACACCAGATTCAGGGTATTGCTATTTTGGCAAGTGAATTACACCCCAGAACAAAATATATGTTTTGGCGGACACTATGAAACCTGGCCTGCAACAGCTGGGACACCAGATTCAGGGTATTGCTATTTTGCCAGATTAATTTCACCCCAGAACAAAATATATGTTTTGGCGGACACTATGAAACCTGGCCTGCAACAGCTGGGACACCAGATTCCAGGAATTGCTATTTTGGCAAGTGAATTACACCCCAAAACAAAATATATGTTTTGGCGGACACTATGAAACCTGGCCTGCAACAGCTGGGACACCATATTCAGGGTATTGCTATTTTGGCAAGTGAAGTACACCCCAGAACAAAATATATGTTTTGGCGGAAACTATGAAACCTGGCCTGCAACAGCTGGGACACCAGATTCAGGGTATTGCTATTTTGGAAAATTAATTTAACCCCGGAACAAAATATATGTTTTGGCGGACACTATAAAACCTGGCCTGCAACAGCTGGGACACCAGATTCAGGGTATTGCTATTTTGGCAAATTAATTTAACCCCAGAACAAAATATATGTTTTGGCGGACACTATGAAACCTGGCCTGCAACAGCTGGGACACCAGATTCAGGGTATTGCTATTTTGGCAAGTGAATTACACCCCAGAACAAAATATATGTTTTGGCGGACACTATGAAACATGGCCTGCAACAGCTGGGACACCAGATTCAGGGTATTGCTATTTTGCCAGATTAATTTCACCCCAGAACAAAATATATGTTTTGGCGGACACTATGAAACCTGGCCTGCAACAGCTGGGACACCAGATTCAGGATATTGCTATTTTGGCAAGTGAATTACACCCCAGAACAAAATATATGTTTTGGCGGACACTATGAAACCTGGCCTGCAACAGCTGGGACACCATATTCAGGGTATTGCTATTTTGGCAAGTGAATTACACCCCAGAACAAAATATATGTTTTGGCGGACACTATGAAACCTGGCCTGCAACAGCTGGGACACCAGATTCAGGGTATTGCTATTTTGGCAAATTAATTTACACCCCAGAACAAAATATATGTTTTGGCGGACACTATAAAACCTGGCCTGCAACAGCTGGGACACCAGATTCAGGGTATTGCTATTTTGGCAAATTAATTTCACCCCAGAACAAAATATATGTTTTGGCGGACACTATGAAACCTGGCCTGCAACAGCTGGGACACCAGATTCAGGGTATTGCTATTTTGGCAAGTGAATTACACCCCAGAACAAAATATATGTTTTGGCGGACACTATGAAACCTGGCCTGCAACAGCTGGGACACCAGATTCAGGGTATTGCTATTTTGGCAGATTAATTTCACCCCAGAACAAAATATATGTTTTGGCGGACACTATGAAACCTGGCCTGCAACAGCTGGGACACCAGATTCAGGGTATTGCTATTTTGGCAAGTGAATTACACCCCAGAACAAAATATATGTTTTGGCGGACACTATGAAACCTGGCCTGCAACAGCTGGGACACCATATTCAGGGTATTGCTATTTTGGCAAATTAATTTCACCCCAGAACAAAATATATGTTTTGGCGGACACTATGAAACCTGGCCTGCAACAGCTGGGACACCAGATTCAGGGTATTGCTATTTTGGCAAGTGAATTACACCCCAGAACAAAATATATGTTTTGGCGGACACTATGAAACCTGGCCTGCAACAGCTGGGACACCATATTCAGGGTATTGCTATTTTGGCAAATTAATTTCACCCCAGAACAAAATATATGTTTTGGCGGACACTATGAAACCTGGCCTGCAACAGCTGGGACACCAGATTCAGGGTATTGCTATTTTGGCAAGTGAATTACACCCCAGAACAAAATATATGTTTTGGCGGACACTATGAAACCTGGCCTGCAACAGCTGGGACACCAGATTCAGGGTATTGCTATTTTGGCAGATTAATTTCACCCCAGAACAAAATATATGTTTTGGCGGACACTATGAAACCTGGCCTGCAACAGCTGGGACACCAGATTCAGGGTATTGCTATTTTGGCAAGTGAATTACACCCCAGAACAAAATATATGTTTTGGCGGACACTATGAAACCTGGCCTGCAACAGCTGGGACACCAGATTCAGGGTATTGCTATTTTGGCAGATTAATTTCACCCCAGAACAAAATATATGTTTTGGCGGACACTATGAAACCTGGCCTGCAACAGCTGGGACACCAGATTCAGGGTATTGCTATTTTGGCAAGTTAATTTCACCCCAGAACAAAATATATGTTTTGGCGGACACTATGAAACCTGGCCTGCAACAGCTGGGACACCAGATTCAGGGTATTGCTATTTTGGCAAGTTAATTACACCCCAGAACAAAATATATGTTTTGGCGGACACTATGAAACCTGGCCTGCAACAGCTGGGACACCAGATTCAGGGTATTGCTATTTTGGAAAATTAATTTCACCCCAGAACAAAATATATGTTTTGGCGGACACTATGAAACCTGGCCTGCAACAGCTGGGACACCAGATTCAGGGTATTGCTATTTTGGCAAATTAATTTAACCCCAGAACAAAATATATGTTTTGGCGGACACTATGAAACCTGGCCTGCAACAGCTGGGACACCAGATTCAGGGTATTGCTATTTTGGCAAGTGAATTACACCCCAGAACAAAATATATGTTTTGGCGGACACTATGAAACCTGGCCTGCAACAGCTGGGACACCAGATTCAGGGTATTGCTATTTTGCCAGATTAATTTCACCCCAGAACAAAATATATGTTTTGGCGGACACTATGAAACCTGGCCTGCAACAGCTGGGACACCAGATTCAGGATATTGCTATTTTGGCAGAGTTAATTTCACCCCAGAACAAAATATATGTTTTGGCGGACACTATGAAACCTGGCCTGCAACAGCTGGGACACCAGATTCAGGGTATTGCTATTTTGGCAAGTGAATTACACCCCAGAACAAAATATATGTTTTGGCGGACACTATGAAACCTGGCCTGCAACAGCTGGGACACCAGATTCAGGGTATTGCTATTTTGGCAAAATTAATTTCACCCCAGAACAAAATATATGTTTTGGCGGACACTATGAAACCTGGCCTGCAACAGCTGGGACACCAGATTCAGGGTATTGCTATTTTGGCAAATTAATTTCACCCCAGAACAAAATATATGTTTTGGCGGACACTATGAAACCTGGCCTGCAACAGCTGGGACACCAGATTCAGGGTATTGCTATTTTGGCAAGTGAATTACACCCCAGAACAAAATATATGTTTTGGCGGACACTATGAAACATGGCCTGCAACAGCTGGGACACCAGATTCAGGGTATTGCTATTTTGGCAGATTAATTTCACCCCAGAACAAAATATATGTTTTGGCGGACACTATGAAACCTGGCCTGCAACAGCTGGGACACCAGATTCAGGGTATTGCTATTTTGGCAAGTGAATTACACCCCAGAACAAAATATATGTTTTGGCGGACACTATGAAACCTGGCCTGCAACAGCTGGGACACCAGATTCAGGGTATTGCTATTTTGGCAAATTAATTTCACCCCAGAACAAAATATATGTTTTGGCGGACACTATGAAACCTGGCCTGCAACAGCTGGGACACCAGATTCAGGGTATTGCTATTTTGGCAAGTGAATTACACCCCAGAACAAAATATATGTTTTGGCGGACACTATGAAACCTGGCCTGCAACAGCTGGGACACCATATTCAGGGTATTGCTATTTTGGCAAATTAATTTCACCCCAGAACAAAATATATGTTTTGGCGGACACTATGAAACCTGGCCTGCAACAGCTGGGACACCAGATTCAGGGTATTGCTATTTTGGCAAGTGAATTACACCCCAGAACAAAATATATGTTTTGGCGGACACTATGAAACCTGGCCTGCAACAGCTGGGACACCAGATTCAGGGTATTGCTATTTTGGCAGATTAATTTCACCCCAGAACAAAATATATGTTTTGGCGGACACTATGAAACCTGGCCTGCAACAGCTGGGACACCAAATTCAGGGTATTGCTATTTTGGCAAGTGAATTACACCCCAGAACAAAATATATGTTTTGGCGGACACTATGAAACCTGGCCTGCAACAGCTGGGACACCAGATTCAGGGTATTGCTATTTTGGCAGATTAATTTCACCCCAGAACAAAATATATGTTTTGGCGGACACTATGAAACCTGGCCTGCAACAGCTGGGACACCAGATTCCAGGAATTGCTATTTTGGCAAGTGAATTACACCCCAAAACAAAATATATGTTTTGGCGGACACTATGAAACCTGGCCTGCAACAGCTGGGACACCATATTCAGGGTATTGCTATTTTGGCAAGTGAAGTACACCCCAGAACAAAATATATGTTTTGGCGGACAATATGAAACCTGGCCTGCAACAGCTGGGACACCAGATTCAGGGTATTGCTATTTTGGAAAATTAATTTAACCCCGGAACAAAATATATGTTTTGGCGGACACTATGAAACCTGGCCTGCAACAGCTGGGACACCAGATTCAGGGTATTGCTATTTTGGCAAATTAATTTAACCCCAGAACAAAATATATGTTTTGGCGGACACTATGAAACCTGGCCTGCAACAGCTGGGACACCAGATTCAGGGTATTGCTATTTTGGCAAGTGAATTACACCCCAGAACAAAATATATGTTTTGGCGGACACTATGAAACATGGCCTGCAACAGCTGGGACACCAGATTCAGGGTATTGCTATTTTGCCAGATTAATTTCACCCCAGAACAAAATATATGTTTTGGCGGACACTATGAAACCTGGCCTGCAACAGCTGGGACAACAGATTCAGGGTATTGCTATTTTGGCAGATTAATTTCACCCCAGAACAAAATTTATGTTTTGGCGGACACTATGAAACCTGGCCTGCAACAACTGAGACACCAGATTCAGGGTATTGCTATTTTGGAAAGTGAATTACACCCCAGAACAAAATATATGTTTTGGCAGACACTATGAAACCTGGCCTGCAACAGCTGGGACACCAGATTCAGGGTATTGCTATTTTGGCAAATTAATTTCACCCCAGAACAAAATATATGTTTTGGCGGACACTATGAAACGTGACCTGCAACAGCTGGGACACCAGATTCAGGGTATTGCTATTTTGGCAAATTAATTTCACCCCAGAACAAAATATATGTTTTGGCGGACACTATGAAACCTGGCCTGCAACAGCTGGGACACCAGATTCAGGGTATTGCTATTTGGGAAAATTAATTTCACCCCAGAACAAAATATATGTTTTGGCGGACACTATGAAACCTGGCCTGCAACAGCTGGGACACCAGATTCAGGGTATTGCTATTTTGGCAGATTAATTTCACACCAGAACAAAATATATGTTTTGGCGAACACTATGAAACCTGGCCTGCAACAGCTGGGAAACCAGATTCCAGGAATTGCTATTTTGGCAAGTGAATTACACCCCAGAACAAAATATATGTTTTGGCGGACACTATGAAACCTGGCCTGCAACAGCTGGGACACCAGATTCAGGGTATTGCTATTTTGGCAAGTGAATTACACCCCAGAACAAAATATATGTTTTGGCGGACACTATGAAACATGGCCTGCAACAGCTGGGACACCAGATTCAGGGTATTGCTATTTTGCCAGATTAATTTCACCCCAGAACAAAATATATGTTTTGGCGGACACTATGAAACCTGGCCTGCAACAACTGAGACACCAGATTCAGGGTATTGCTATTTTGGCAAGTGAATTACACCCCAGAACAAAATATATGTTTTGGAGGACACTATGAAACCTGGCCTGCAACAGCTTGCACACCATATTCAGGGTATTGCTATTTTGGCAAATTAATTTCACCCCAGAACAAAATATATGTTTTGGCGGACACTATGAAACCTGGCCTGCAACAGCTGGGACACCAGATTCAGGGTATTGCTATTTTGGCAAGTGAATTACACCCCAGAACAAAATATATGTTTTGGAGGACACTATGAAACCTGGCCTGCAACAGCTTGCACACCATATTCAGGGTATTGCTATTTTGGCAAATTAATTTCACCCCAGAACAAAATATATGTTTTGGCGGACACTATGAAACCTGGCCTGCAACAGCTGGGACACCAGATTCAGGGTATTGCTATTTTGGCAAGTGAATTACACCCCAGAACAAAATATATGTTTTGGAGGACACTATGAAACCTGGCCTGCAACAGCTGGGACACCAGATTCAGGGTATTGCTATTTTGGCAAGTGAATTACACCCCAGAACAAAATATATGTTTTGGCGGACACTATGAAACCTGGCCTGCAACAGCTGGGACACCAGATTCAGGGTATTGCTATTTTGGCAAGTGAATTACACCCCAGAACAAAATATATGTTTTGGCAGACACTATGAAACCTGGCCTGCAACAGCTGGGACACCAGATTCAGGGTATTGCTATTTTGGCAGATTAATTTCACCCCAGAACAAAATATATGTTTTGGCGGACACTATGAAACCTGGCCTGCAACAGCTGGGACACCAGATTCAGGGTATTGCTATTTTGGCAAGTGAATTACACCCCAGAACAAAATATATGTTTTGGCAGACACTATGAAACCTGGCCTGCAACAGCTGGGACACCAGATTCAGGGTATTGCTATTTTGGCAAATGAATTACACCCCAGAACAAAATATATGTTTTGGCGGACACTATGAAACCTGGCCTGCAACAGCTGGGACACCAGATTCAGGGTATTGCTATTTTGGCAAATTAATTTCACCCCAGAACAAAATATATGTTTTGGCGGACACTATGAAACCTGGCCTGCAACAGCTGGGACACCAGATTCAGGGTATTGCTATTTTGGCAAGTGAATTACACCCCAGAACAAAATATATGTTTTGGCGGACACTATGAAACGTGGCCTGCAACAGCTGGGACACCAGATTCAGGGTATTGCTATTTTGGCAAATTAATTTCACCCCAGAACAAAATATATGTTTTGGCGGACACTATCAAACGTGGCCTGCAACAGCTGGGACACCAGATTCAGGGTATTGCTATTTTGGCAAATTAATTTCACCCCAGAACAAAATATATGTTTTGGCGGACACTATGAAACTTGGCCTGCAACAGCTGGGACACCAGATTCAGGGTATTGCTATTTTGGCAGATTAATTTCACCCCAGAACAAAATATATGTTTTGGCGGACACTATGAAACCTGGCCTGCAACAGCTGGGACACCAGATTCAGGGTATTGCTATTTTGGCAAGTGAATTACACCCCAGAACAAAATATATGTTTTGGCGGACACTATGAAACATGGCCTGCAACAGCTAGGACACCAGATTCAGGGTATTGCTATTTTGGCAGATTATTTTCACCCCAGAACAAAATATATCTTTTGGCGGACACTATGAAACCAGGCCTGCAACAGCTGGGACACCAGATTTAGTGTATTGCTATTTTGGCAAATTAATTTCACCCCAGATCAAAATATATGTTTTGGCGGACACTATGAAACTTTGCCTGCAACAGCTGGGACACCAGATTCAGGGTATTGCTATTTTGGCAATTGAATTTCACCACAGAAAATAATCTATCCTTTGCCAGACAGCAGATAGTATTATACTTGGCTAGCCAAAGCTGGAACACCAGATTTAGGGGATTGGTATTTGGGCAATTGTATTTAACCCCTTAATTAAATATAGAAATTGCTATCCTGAGTTTCTAGGGGTGACAATTAGCACAGCCAAGCCCCTGATGTAGGATATAGCAAAAAAAACTAGTATTGACGGATTGATGGACTTGGTGGCAGCTTGTTCTGGTGCACCACAAGTCACAAAATGTCCGCCGATCAACCCAGAAAATAAGTGACAGAAAAACGCTCTGTGCAGCCTAAAAACCAGTGAGCAAGTAACTAGCAGAAGTTCAATCATTCACAGCTGTAGATCGATCCGTTCATTAGGTGCTGTTGCTGACTTTACCCTGCCTATTCTCGCCCTGACAGTAGCTGCGTCCTCTCCCTACACTAATCAGAGCAGTGTGACGTGTGGCGCTATGTGACTCCAGCTTAAATAGAGGCTGGGTCACATGCTGCACTTGGCCAATCACAGCCATGCCATTAGTAGGCATGGCTGTGATGGGCTCTTAGGGCAAGAAGTAAAACGCTAGCTGATTGGCTGCTGTGCAGCCCTTCAGAAAGTGGGAAGTAATCGACGAACAACGAACCCGAACCCGAACTTTTTTGAAAATGTCCGGGTTCGGGTCCGTGTCCCGGACACCCCAAAATTCGGTACGAACGATGCTCGAACTGTTCGATCAACACTATTCGCAAGGAGTTAGTGGCACAGTCAGACAGCATGTATTGGCACCTGGGGTCAGCCAGACAGCACGCCAGTTAACGGATGCTGTTGCCACCACCAGAATGCCGTCATTGCAAAGCTCAGCAGTGTGGCATTTTTTTTGTGTGTCTGCCTCTGATAACAGCAATGCCATTTGCAACCTGTGCCAAAAGAAACTGAGTCGTGGGAAGTCCAACACCCACCTTGGTACAACTGCTTTGCGAAGGCACATGATCTCACAGCACAAACGCCTATGGGATCAACACATGAGTACAAGCAGCACACAAACTCAAAGCCACCATGCTCCTCCTGGTCCAGCATCTTCAGCCACGTCAACCACTGCTGTCCTCCCTGCCCCCTCTCAACCAACCGCCACTCCATCTCTCACCTTCAGCAGTTCCTGCTCATCTGCCCACAGTCAATGTCACAGAATCACCCCCTTGCCCCGCGACTGACAGCTGGCTTGACGGAACTCTTAGCCCGCCAGCTTTTACCATACCAGCTGGTGGAGTCTGAGGCCTTCAAAATATTTGTCGCTATTGGGACACCACAGTGGAAGGTACCCGGACGAATTTTTTTTTCAAAAAAGGCAATCCCAAACCTCTACCATGTCATTGAAAAGGAAGTCATGGCATCTCTGGCATACAGTGTTGGGGCAAGGGTCCATCTGACCACTGATAGCTGGTCTGCAAAGCACGGTCAGGGCAGGTATATCACGTACACTGCGCATTGGGTCAACCTGCTGACGGCTGACAAGCATGCAATGCGTGGCTCCGCAGCGGAGTTGGTGACACCACCACGACTTGCAGGCAGACCAAATGCCACCTCCTCTACTTCTACTCCATCCTCTTCGATATCCTCCTCGGCTGAGTCCTCTTCTGCTGCGGCATCCGGCTGCACATTAACTGAATCCCCTCAGCTCCCCAGGGGTTATTCCACATCCCGGATACGACAGTCACGCTGTCTTGGGGTTGACTTGCCTGAAAGCAGAGAGCCACACAGGACCAGCACTCCTGTCCGCCCTGAACGCACAGGTGGATCAGTGGCTGACCCCGCACCAACTGGAGATCGGCAAAGTGGTGTGTGACAATCGAACAAATTTGTTGTCGGCATTGAATTAGGGCAAGTTGTCACATGTGCCGTGCATGGCACATGTGTTGAATCTCATCGTACAACGTTTTGTGTCTAAGGACCCAGGCTTACAGGACGTCCTCAAGCAGGCCAGGAAGGTGTGTGGCCATTTCAGGCATTCCAACACGGCCATGGCGCACTTTTCTGATATTCAGCGGCGAAACAACATGCCAGTGAGGCGCTTGATATGCGACAGCCCGACACATTGGAATTCAACACTTCTAATGTTCGACCGCCTGCTCCAACAAGAAAAAGCCGTCAACGAGTATTTGTATGACCGGAGTGCTAGGACAGCCTCTGAGGAGCTGGGAATTTTTTTGCCACGTTACTGGACACTCATGCGCAATGCCTTTAGGCTCATGCGTCCTTTTGAGGAGGTGACAAACCTAGTCAGTCGCACCGAAGGCACCATCAGCGACCTCATCCCATTTGTTTTCTTCCTGGAGCGTGCCCTGCGAAGAGTGCTGGATCAGGCTGTAGATGAGCGTGAAGAGGAAGAGTTGTGGTCACCATCACCACCAGAAACAGCCTTGTCATCATCTCTTGCCGGACCTGCGGCAACGCTGGATGAGGAGTATGAGGAAGAGGAGTCAGAGGAGGAATGTGGCGGCTTTGAGGAGGAGGAAGACCAACCACAGCAGGCACCCCAGGGTGCTCGTTGTTGTCACCTATCTGGGACCCATGGTGTTGTACGTGGCTGGGGGGAAGAACAGACCGTCAATCACATCAGTGAGAACGAGGAACGGGAAATGAGTAGCTCTGCATCCAACCTTGTTCAAATGGGGTCTTTCATGCTGTCATGTCTGTTGAGGGACCCACGTATAAAAAGGATGAAGGAGAACTATCTGTACTGGGTGGCCACACTACTAGACCCCCGGTATAAGCAGAAAGTGGCAGAAATGTTACCAAATTACAGAAAGTCGGAAAGGATGCAGCAGTTCAAAGCCAAACTAAAAAATATGCTTTACACAGCTTATAAGGGGGATGTCACAGCACAACGGGAATCTAACAGGGGAAGAGGTGAGTGTAATTCTCCTCCTACCATGGCGGCAAGGACTGGACGATTTACAGATGTGCTTTACAGCCCTTCAGGATCCAGCCTTAGAGAACGACTCGACCGACAGGTAGCAGACTACCTCGCCTTAACAGCAGATATCGACACTCTGAGGAGCAATGAACCCCTTCACTACTGGGTGTGCAGTCTTTGACCTGTGGCCTGAGCAATCCCAGTTCGCGATAGAACTTCTGGCCTGCCCCGCTTCAAGTGTTCTGTCAGAAAGGACCTTCAGTGCAGCAGGAGGCATTGTCACTGACAAGAGAAGTCGCCTCGGTCAAAAAAGTGTTGATTACCTCACCTTTATAAAAATGAATGAGGCATGGATCCCGAAGGGACTTAAAGCGGGGGATACGTTTGACTAACAAAAGGCCTGATTACATGCCTTGGCCTCAAAATGGTCCCCACGCTGCTGTATTTAATGTCTGCATATCGGATGACTTTCGTGAATTCTCCACCACCAACTAGGGTTCAAGCCGCAATGTTTTAGTCACTTTTCTGCCTGGAAAACATAAATTTTTCCGGCCGCTGCTACAATAGCGGCTGCAACAATGCCATTATTTTTCAGGCATGTGTACATGCCTAATTTTTCTGTCCTATGGTGCAGCACTGTGGCTGCAAAAACAAACCAAAAAAAAAGGCACATACAAGTGTCAATTCCCCTTCGTGATCGTTACCTTGTTGTGGTGAAGGGGCTTGCGTATCACAATGAAGCAATCATCACCTCTATGAGTGTGTTGGCAATGTTGCCACACCCCAGATGATGAGGCCGTTGCTTCTTTATGGACAGACCGAAAGCGATCGGACGGCTGGATAATATTTCATAGAAAAAAACATTAATTTACCTTTTTTTTTATATGTTGTATGGGTTTTTAATACATAAAATAAAAAATCATAATAAAGTCTCTTAATAGTTTATTAGAAATGATGCAGACAATTAAAAAAATTCCCATCAATTCCAATACAAAGCAAGTACAGAGCTCAGAACAAAATTATTTCATGATGTCGTAATGGTTCGCTAATTCGACAATGGTTAATCAATTCGACCGGATAGGGTACGTAACAGGGATTAAACTTATAGGAATAGTACTAGTTAAGACACCACTCATATACCCTGGGAACACACTTCGCGTGTTCCCAGGGCGCACATATGACGCGCGCTTCTGCCGCGAAGTGGCTGTTTTATGGAAGCGCGCATCATATGCGTGCTCCCATAATAGAATATGCGTTGGATCGCGCAGGCTGCCGCATGATAGTCACGGCAGCCGACGCGATCGCGTAGGGCGTTTTACAGCGCAGTCGTCCGCGCTGTAAAACGCCGACATGTGAACCATGCACATAGGGATGCATGGCTTTTCACATGTTGAGCGTTTTTCAGCGCGTATGAACGCGCTGAAAAACGCTCAGGTGTGTTCCCAGGGATAGGGTGTCACAGCACATTGCTCTGTGCACGCGCAGTGCCCCAATTTGGGAGTATGAGGACCGACCAAGCTGCTTTTTCCATCTCCCGGTTCCTGAAATCAATTCAGTTTGGTGTATGAGAGTTTGGTCTGTCACTGTGAAGGCAGTCGAAGGTACCCGCCCTAAATTTTTTTTCACAAAAGGCAATCCCTGATATGGGATGTAACAGGCATTAAACTGATGAGAATAGTACTACAGAAAATACCACTCATATCGGGTGTGACAGTAAATTACACGGCGTAGACGCAGTGACCGTGGATTAAAACAGAGTGGAGGGAGCCAGCGTTTTTTTAACCATCTCCCCGTTCGAAAAATCTATTCAATAAATGGCCCCCAGATTGGGGACGTTAGAGGGATTAAACTGATGAGAATAGTACTACAGAAAATACCACTCATATCGGGTGTGACAGTAAATTGCACGGCGCAGACGCAGTGACCGTGGATAAAAACAAAGGGGAGGGAGCCAGCGTTTTTTTAACCATCTCCCCGTTCGAAAAATCTATTCAATAAATGGCCCCCAGATTGGGGACATTAGAGGGATTATACTGATGAGAATAGTACTACAGAAAATACCACTCATATCGGGTGTGACAGTAAATTGCACGGCGCAGACGCAGTGACCGTGGATAAAAACAAAGGGGAGGGAGCCAGCGTTTTTTTAACCATCACGCCATTCGAAAAATCAATTCAATTGACCTTTGGGGGACCCTTGGTGTTGTACGTGGCTGGGTGGAGGAAGAAACCTTCAATGACATCACCGGGACGTGGCTAGCTTGGTATCCAACCTTGTGCAAATGGGGAGTTTGCGGTTGTGCAAATGAACTGTTTGCGGTTGTTTGCGGTGCATTAAAAGGGGAGTTTGGTCTGTCAACGTCTGTAAAGTGGGCGTAACCCGTACACTACCTGATCGATACAACATCATACCTGATCGTATACACACACTGGATGTTTTAAAGCATGTTATTCCAAACAATTTAGGAATGTTAGTTGATTTATGCTCTTTATGTATTAAAACCCGACTCTGCGTCCACTACGTAATTTTCCATGGGAGTTTTGCCATAGATCCACCTCCGGCATGCCACAGTCCAGGTGTTAGACTCCTTGAAACAACTTTCCCATCACTATTGTGGCCAGAAAGAGTCCCTGTGGGTTTTAAAATTCGCCTGCCAATTGAAGTCTATGGCGGTTCGCCCGGTTCGCCCGTTCGCGAACAGTTGGGGAAGTTCGCGTTCGCTGTTCGCGAACTGAAAATTTTATGTTCGCGACATCACTAGTGGACAGTTTTAAAGCTTATGGCGGTGGCTGTCCCACAGTACGTGTATCCCACCCACCTCTAATTTTGTAGGCGAGCCATCCCTTCCCTGCACAACCAAGTGGCGGACAAAATCAAGTGTGCACTGCGCAACGCTATCTGTGGCAACGTCCACATAACCATCAACACAGTGGGTAAATGTAGCGGCTGGCCCAAAGGCGGATAGCATTTTTGTGAATGTCCTTCCGCCCCCAAGGATTGCTGTGCATTTCTCTTTGCATCCTGCTACCTCCTCCTCCTCCTACTCGGCTTCCTCCTCCTCTACCTCCTCCTCATCCACTCAGCGTAACAACTTCACCACCCACAGCAGCACAGCCAGGGGAAAACGACAGCAGGTTGTTTTAAAACTTGCGTGTTTGTGGGACAAACCACACACCGCGCAGGAGCTGTGGACAGGCATGGAACAACAGACCGACCATTGGTTGGTGCCACTGAGCCTCCAGCCCTGCCTGATGTTGTGCGCTAATGGGCAAAATATACTAGCAGGTCTGGGCCTAGCCTATTTGACACACATCCCCTGCCTGCCACATGTGCTGAATTTGGGGTGCAGAAATTCCTAAACACCAGACAGTGAAAATCAATTCAGTTAATCAAACACACACAACACCACCATTAGCAAACTATCACTCAAACCATTAGCAAACTATTTACAAATTTTCTTAAAAACATATTAAAATAACTATAATGCAGCTAAACTTACTATATAAACAAACAAAACTATATACACGCCTTATCCTTAACTTAAGGCCAGTGACATCCAAGTGGCTAGAAGGGTGGGTTCCTGCACCAACATAGTCCCTGGCCTGGAACACAATTGTCCAGCCAGAGCACAGTTCTGGAAGATGAGGAGGATAAGTAGGATGAGGAGGAGTAGGAGGAACCGTGTTCTCAGCAGGGTGGCACCCAAGCCAGTGCACAGGCAGCTGGGTTACCATCAGCACCTCAGAAGGCTGGGTTAGCATTGGCGAAATGTGGGAAAGCTTTGTCATCACGCCACAACAACCTGCACCACCAGCAGATCTGGAACATCTAAGCAAGAGGCAGCATTTAAGCAACATGGTGGAAGAGTACACGTACTAACTGATGGGTTTGCCCAGGGGCGTAGCTACAGGGAAGCGTGGGAAGCACACTGTTTTGGGTCCCTGACCTAGAAGGGGCCCATCCAGGAGGAGGAGGAGGACTAAAAGACTTTGTCAGGGACCCCTCAACAGTATAATACAATGGAATTATATACAGTGGCAGTATAGACAGTGTAGAAAGCGGATGGAAAATTAACCCAAATAGCCTCACACCCTACACACTCAACCCCCCCCCCCCCTCCTTTCACTCAAACCATTAACAAACTATTTACAAATTTACTTAAAAACATATTAAAATAACTATAAGGCAGCTAAACTAACCATATAAAGAAACAAAACTATATAAACGCCTTATCCTTAACTTAAGGCCAACCAAATACAAGTGGCTTGGAGGGTGGGTATCTGCACCAACATAGGCCCTAGCCTGGAACACAATTGTCCAGCCAGGGCACAGTTCTGGAGGATGAGGAAGAGGAGTAGGAGGAACGCTGGGGGATACAGAGGACACAGACGATATACCTCCCTCAAAGAGGATAGCTTGTCCTTGCCTCTGGGCAGCCTGGCAGACATGAGCGACTACATGCTGCAGTGCCTGCGCAACGACCACCCAGTTACTGCCACATTCTAACTTGTGCTGATTACTGGGTGGCCACCCTGCTGCATCCCTGTTACAAGGACAACTGGAGTGTAATAGGAAGATGACCCCGCTAGTAGACACGCTGCTGATGGCATTCACACCTGACACCGGGGACTCAGTGGAAGCACAAGGTGAAGGCAGAGGAGGAGCAGGAAGAATTTGCCAATGCAGCTGGGTCACCAGCAACACCTCAGAAGGCAGGGTTAGCATGGCCAAAATGTGGAAAAGCTTTGTCATCATGCCACAACAACCTGCACCACCAGCAGATCTGGAACATCTTAGCAGGAGGCAAAATTTCAGCAACATGGTGGAACAGTACACGTACTGACTGATGGGTCTGCCTAGGGGAATAGCTACAGGGGAAGCAGGGGAAGCAACTGCTTTGGGGCCATAAACTAAAAAGGGCCCATCCAGGAGGAGGAGGAGGACTAACAGTATTATACAATGAAATTATATACAGTGGCAGTATAGACAGTGTAGAAAGCGAATGGAACAGCTGCTGGGCCTGGTCTGAGAGAGCGATCTTTAGTAGCCACAGGCATGGCGGCATGAAAGGAAGGGGTTTGTGCAAAAATTACTGGGGGATGGGGGCCCCATTCAAAAATTTGCTGTGGTGCCCAATCATTTCTAGCTACGCCACTGGGTCTGCCCCATTCAATTTCTGGGTCATCAAATTGGGAACATGTCCTGAGGTTGCCCTTTACGCCTTGGAGGTGCTGGCCTACCCTGCAGCCACCGTATTGTCTAAACATGTGTTTAGCATGGCTGGTGTAATTATCACAGACAAGCGCAGCCGCCTGTCCACAGACAATGTGGGCAAGCTTTCGTTTATAGTGTTGAGCGAACAGTTCGAGCATCGTTCGTGTTCGTACCGAATTTTGGGGTGTCCGGGACCCGGACCCGAATCCGGACATTTTCAAAAAAGTTTGGGTTCGGGTCCGTTGTTCGTCGATTTCTTCCCGCTTTCTGAAGGGCTGCACAGCAGCCAATCAGCTAGCAATTTACTTCTTGCCCTAAGAGCCCATCACAGCCATGCCTACTAATGGCATGGCTGTGATTGGCCAAGTGCAGCATGTGATCCAGCCTCTATTTAAGCTGGAGTCACGTAGCGCCGCACGTCACGCTGCTCTTACTAGTGTAGGGAGAGGACGCAGCTTCTGTCAGGGCGAGATTAGGCAGGTTAAAGTCAGCAACAGCACCTAATGAACGGATCGATCTACAGCTGAGAATCATTGAATTTCTGCTAGTTACTTGCTCGCTGGTTTTTAGGCTGCACAGAGCGTTTTTCTGTCACTTATTTTCTGGGTTGATCGGCGGACATTTTGTGACTTGTGGCGCACCAGAACAAGCTGCCACCAAGTCCATCAATCCATCAATACTAGTTTTTTTTTTCCTATATCCTACATCAGGGGCTTGGGTGTGCTAATTGTCAACCCTAGAAACTCAGGATAGCAATTTCAATATTTAATTAAGGGGTTAAATACAATTGCCCAAATACCAATCCCCTAAATCTGGTGTTCCAGCTTTGGCTAGCCAAGTATAATACTGTCTGCTATCTGGCAAAGGATAGATTATTTTCTGGGGTAAAATTCAATTGCCAAAATAGCAATACCATAAATCAGTGGTTTCAGCTGTGGCTGGCAAAATAGAATAGTGTCCGCCAAAACATATATTTTGTTCTGGGGTGAAATTCAATCTGCCAAAATAGCAATACCCTGAATCTGGTGTCCCAGCTGTTGCAGGCCAAGTTTTAATCTGTCCGCTAAAGGGTATATTTTGTTCTGGGGTGAAATTCAATCTGCCAACATAGCAATACCCTGAATCTGGTGTAGCAGCTGTTGCAGGCCAAATGTTAATCTGTCCGTAAAAGGGTATATTTTGTTCTGGGGTGAAATTCAATCTGCCAAAATAGCTATACCATAAATCAGTGGTTTCAGCTGAGGCTGGCAAAGTATAATATTGTCCGCCAAAACATATCTTTGTTCTGGGGTGAAATTCAATTGCCAAAATAGCCTTACCCTGAATCTGGTGTCCCAGCTGTTGCAGGCCAAGTGTTAATCTGTCCGTAAAAGGGTATATTTTGTTCTGGTGTGAAATTCAATTGCCAAAATAGCAATACCATAAATCAGTGGTGTCCCAGCTGTGGCTGGCCAAATTATAATAGTGTCCGCAAAAACATATATTTTGTTCTGTGGTGAAATTCAATTACCAAAATAGCAATACCCTGAATCTGGTTTCCCAGCTGTTGCAGGCCAAGTGTTAATCTGTCCGTAAAGGGTATATTTTGTTCTGGGGTGAAATTCAATTGCCAAAATAGCAATACCATAAATCAGTGGTTTCAGCTGTGGCTGGCAGAGTATAATAGTGTCCGCCAAAACATATATTTTGTTCTGCGGTGAAATTCAATTGCCAAAATAGCAATACCCTGAATCTGGTTTCCCAGCTATTGCAGGCCAAGTGTTAATCTGTCCGTAAAGGGTAAATTTTGTTCTGGGGTGAAATTCAATTGCCAAAATAGCAATACCATAAATCAGTCGTTTCAGCTGTGGATGGCAGAGTATAATATTGTCCGCCAAAACATATATTTTGTTCTGCGGTGAAATTCAATTGCCAAAATAGCAATACCCTGAATCGGGTTTCCCAGCTGTTGCAGGCCAGAGTGTTAATCTGTCCGTAAAGGGTATATTTTGTTCTGGGGTGAAATTCAATTGCCAAAATAGCAATACCATAAATCAGTGGTTTCAGATGTGGCTTGCAAAGTATAATAGTGTCCGCCAAAACATATATTTTGCTCTGGGGTGAAATTCAATTGCCAAAATAGCAATACCCTGAATCTGGTTTCCCAGCTGTTGCAGGCCAAGTGTTAATGTGTCCGTAAAAGGGTATATTTTGTTGTAGGGTGAAATTCAATTGCCAAAATAGCTATACCATAAATCAGTGGTTTCAGATGTGGCTGGCAAAGTATAATAGTGTCCGCCAAAACATATATTTTGCTCTGGGGTGAAATTCAATTGCCAAAATAGCAATACCCTGAATCTGGTTTCCCAGCTGTTGGAGGCCAAATGTTAATCTGTCCGTAAAGGGTATATTTTGTTCTGGGGTGAAATTCAATTGCCAAAATAGCAATACCATAAATCAGTGGTTTCAGCTGTGGCTGGCAGAGTATAATATTGTCCGACAAAACATATATTTTGTTCTGCGGTGAAATTCAATTGCCAAAATAGCAATACCCTGAATCTGGTTTCCCAGCTGTTGCAGGTCAAGTGTTAATCTGTCCGTAAAAGGGTAAATTTTGTTCTGGGGTGAAATTCAATTGCCAAAATAGCAATACCATAAATCAGTCGTTTCAGCTGTGGATGGAAGAGTATAATATTGTCCGCCAAAACATATATTTTGTTCTGCGGTGAAATTCAATTGACAAAATAGCAATACCCTGAATCGGGTTTCCCAGCTGTTGCAGGCCAAGTGTTAATCTGTCCGTAAAAGGGTATATTTTGTTCTGGGGTCAAATTCAATTGCCAAAATAGCAATACCATAAATCAGTGGTTTCAGATGTGGCTTGCAAAGTATAATAGTGTCCGCCAAAACATATATTTTGCTCTGGGGTGAAATTCAATTGCCAAAATAGCAATACCCTGAATCTGGTTTCCCAGCTGTTGCAGGCCAAGTGTTAATGTGTCCGTAAAAGGGTATATTTTGTTGTAGGGTGAAATTCAATTGCCAAAATAGCTATACCATAAATCAGTGGTTTCCAGATGTGGCTGGCAAAGTATAATAGTGTCTGCCAAAACATATATTTTGCTCTGGGGTGAAATTCAATTGCCAAAATAGCAATACCTTGAATCTGGTTTCCCAGCTGTTGCAGGCCAAGTGTTAATCTGTCCGTAAAAGGGTATATTTTGTTCTGGGGTGAAATTCAATTGCCAAAATAGCAATACCATAAATCAGTGGTTTCAGCTGAGGCTGACAAAGTATAATAGTGTCCTCCAAAACATATCTTTGTACTGAGGTGAAATTCAATTGCCAAAATAGCAATACCCTGAATCTGGTGTCCCAGCTGTTGCAGGCCAAGTTTTAATCTGTCTGTAAAGGGTATATTTTGTTCTGGGGTGAAATTCAATTGCCAACATAGCAATACCCTGAATCTGGTGTAGCAGCTGTTGCAGGCCAAATGTTAATCTGTCCGTAAAGGGAATATTTTGTTCTGGGGTGAAATTCAATTGCCAAAATAGCAATACCCTGAATCTGGTGTCCAAGCTGTTGCAGGCCTAGTGTTAATCTGTCCGTTCAAAAGGGTATATTTTCCTCTGCTGTGAAATTTAATTGCCAAATTAGCAATACCATAAATCAGTGGTTTCAGCTGTGGCTTGCAAAGTATAATAGTGTCCGCTAAAACATATATTTTGCTCTGGGGTGAAATTCAATTGCCAAAATAGCAATACCCTGAATCTGGTTTCCCAGCTGTTGCAGGCCAAGTGTTAATGTGTCCGTAAAAGGGTATATTTTGTTGTAGGGTGAAATTCAATTGCCAAAATAGCTATACCATAAATCAGTGGTTTCAGATGTGGCTGGCAAAGTATAATAGTGTCCGCCAAAACATATATTTTGCTCTGGGGTGAAATTCAATTGCCAAAATAGCAATACCCTGAATCTGGTTTCCCAGCTGTTGGAGGCCAAATGTTAATCTGTCCGTAAAGGGTATATTTTGTTCTGGGGTGAAATTCAATTGCCAAAATAGCAATACCATAAATCAGTGGTTTCAGCTGTGGCTGGCAGAGTATAATATTGTCCGACAAAACATATATTTTGTTCTGCGGTGAAATTCAATTGCCAAAATAGCAATACCCTGAATCTGGTTTCCCAGCTGTTGCAGGTCAAGTGTTAATCTGTCCGTAAAAGGGTAAATTTTGTTCTGGGGTGAAATTCAATTGCCAAAATAGCAATACCATAAATCAGTCGTTTCAGCTGTGGATGGAAGAGTATAATATTGTCCGCCAAAACATATATTTTGTTCTGCGGTGAAATTCAATTGACAAAATAGCAATACCCTGAATCGGGTTTCCCAGCTGTTGCAGGCCAAGTGTTAATCTGTCCGTAAAGGGTATATTTTGTTCTGGGGTCAAATTCAATTGCCAAAATAGCAATACCATAAATCAGTGGTTTCAGATGTGGCTTGCAAAGTATAATAGTGTCCGCCAAAACATATATTTTGCTCTGGGGTGAAATTCAATTGCCAAAATAGCAATACCCTGAATCTGGTTTCCCAGCTGTTGCAGGCCAAGTGTTAATGTGTCCGTAAAAGGGTATATTTTGTTGTAGGGTGAAATTCAATTGCCAAAATAGCTATACCATAAATCAGTGGTTTCAGATGTGGCTGGCAAAGTATAATAGTGTCTGCCAAAACATATATTTTGCTCTGGGGTGAAATTCAATTGCCAAAATAGCAATACCTTGAATCTGGTTTCCCAGCTGTTGCAGGCCAAGTGTTAATCTGTCCGTAAAAGGGTATATTTTGTTCTGGGGTGAAATTCAATTGCCAAAATAGCAATACCATAAATCAGTGGTTTCAGCTGAGGCTGACAAAGTATAATAGTGTCCTCCAAAACATATCTTTGTACTGAGGTGAAATTCAATTGCCAAAATAGCAATACCCTGAATCTGGTGTCCCAGCTGTTGCAGGCCAAGTTTTAATCTGTCTGTAAAAGGGTATATTTTGTTCTGGGGTGAAATTCAATTGCCAACATAGCAATACCCTGAATCTGGTGTAGCAGCTGTTGCAGGCCAAATGTTAATCTGTCCGTAAAGGGAATATTTTGTTCTGGGGTGAAATTCAATTGCCAAAATAGCAATACCCTGAATCTGGTGTCCAAGCTGTTGCAGGCCTAGTGTTAATCTGTCCGTTCAAAAGGGTATATTTTCCTCTGCTGTGAAATTTAATTGCCAAATTAGCAATACCATAAATCAGTGGTTTCAGCTGTGGCTGGCAAAGTATAATAGTGTCCGCAAAAATATATATTTTGTTCTGTGGTGAAATTCAATTACCAAAATAGCAATACCCTAAATCTGGTTTCCCAGCTGTTGCAGGCCAAGTGTTAATCTGTCCGTAAAAGGGTAAATTTTGTTCTGGGGTGAAATTCAATTGCCAAAATAGCAATACCATAAATCAGTGGTTTCAGCTGTGGCTGGCTGAGTATAATATTGTCCGCCAAAACATATATTTTGTTCTGCGGTGAAATTCAATTGCCAAAATAGCAATACCCTGAATCTGGTGTCCCAGCTGTTGCAGGCCAAGTTTTAATCTATCCGTAAAGGGTATATTTTGTTCTGGGGTGAAATTCAATTGCCAACATAGCAATACCCTGAATCTGGTGTAGCAGCTGTTGCAGGCCAAATGTTAATCTGTCCGTAAAGGGTATATTTTGTTCTGGGGTGAAATTCAATTGCCAAAATAGCTATACCATAAATCAGTGGTTTCAGCTGAGGCTGGCAAAGTATAATATTGTCCGCCAAAACATATCTTTGTTCTGGGGTGAAATTCAATTGCCAAAATAGCCTTACCCTGAATCTGGTGTCCAAGCTGTTGCAGGCCAAGTGTTAATCTGTCCGTAAAAGGGTATATTTTTCTCTGGTGTGAAATTCAATTGCCAAAATAGCAATACCATAAATCAGTGGTTTCAGCTGTGGCTGGCAAATTATAATAGTGTCCGCAAAAAACATATATTTTGTTCTGTTGTGAAATTCAATTACCAAAATAGCAATACCCTAAATCTGGTTTCCCAGCTGTTGCAGGCCAAGTGTTAATCTGTCCGTAAAAGGGTATATTTTGTTCTGGGGTTAAATTCAATTGCCAAAATAGCAATACCATAAATCAGTGGTTTCAGCTGAGGCTGGCAAAGTATAATAGTGTCCGCCAAAACATATATTTTGTTCTGCGGTGAAATTCAATTGCCAAAATAGCAATACCCTGAATCTGGTTTCCCAGCTGTTGCAGGCCAAGTGTTAATCTGTCCGTAAAAGGGTAAATTTTGTTCAGGGGTGAAATTCAATTGCCAAAATAGCAATACCATAAATCAGTGGTTCCATCTGTGGCTGGCAAAGTATAATAGTGTCCAACAAAACATATCTTTGTTCTGGGGTAAAATTCAATTGCCATAATAGCAGTACCCTGAATCTGGTGTCCCAGCTGTTGCAGGCCAAGTGTTAATCTGTCCGTAAAAGGGTATATTTTGTTCTGGGGTGAAATTCAATTGCCAAAATAGCAATACCATAAATCAGTGGTTTCAGTTGTGGCTGGCAAAGTATAATTGAGTCATCCAAAACATATATTTTGCTCTAGGATGAAATTCAACTGACAAAGTAGCAATACCATAAATCATTGGTTTCAACTGTGGCTGGCAAAGTATAATAGTCTCCGTAAAAACATATATTTTGTTCTGGGGTGAAATTCAATTGCCAAAATAGCAATACCCTGAATCTGGTGTCCCAGCTGTTGCAGGCCAAGTGTTAATCTGTCCGTATAAAGGTATATTTTGTTCTGGGATGAAATTCATTTGCCAAAATAGCAATCCCCTGAATCTGGTTTCCCAGCTGTTGCAGGCCAAGTGGTAATCTGTCCGTAAAAGGGTATATTTTGTTCTGGGGTAAAATTCAATTGCCAAAATAGCAATACCATAAATCAGTGGTTTCAGCTTTGGCTGGCAGAGTATAATATTGTCCGCCAAAACATATATTTTGTTCTGCGGTGAAATTCAATTGCCAAAATAGCAATACCCTGAATCTGGTTTCCCAGCTGTTGCAGGCCAAGTGTTAATCTGTCCGTAAAAGGGTAAATTTTGTTCAGGGGTGAAATTCAATTGCCAAAATAGCAATACCATAAATCAGTGGTTCCATCTGTGGCTGGCAAAGTATAATAGTGTCCAACAAAACATATCTTTGTTCTGGGGTAAAATTCAATTGCCATAATAGCAGTACCCTGAATCTGGTGTCCCAGCTGTTGCAGGCCAAGTGTTAATCTGTCCGTAAAAGGGTATATTTTGTTCTGGGGTGAAATTCAATTGCCAAAATAGCAATACCATAAATCAGTGGTTTCAGTTGTGGCTGGCAAAGTATAATAGTGTCATCCAAAACATATATTTTGCTCTAGGATGAAATTCAACTGACAAAGTAGCAATACCATAAATCATTGGTTTCAACTGTGGCTGGCAAAGTATAATAGTCTACGTAAAAACATATATTTTGTTCTGGGGTGAAATTCAATTGCCAAAATAGCAATACCCTGAATCTGGTGTCCCAGCTGTTGCAGGCCAAGTGTTAATCTCTCCGTAAAAGGGTATATTTTGTTTTGGGGACGAAATTCAATTACCAAAATAGCAATACTATAAGTCAGTGGTTTCAGATGTGGCTGGCAAAGTATAATAGTGTCCGCCAAAACATATATTTTGCTCTGGGGTTAAATTCAATTGCCAAAATAGCAATACCATAAATCATTGGTTTCACCTGTGGCTGGCAAAGTAAAATAGTCTCCGAAAAAACATATTTTATTCTGGGGTGAAATTCAATTGCCAGAAAAGCAATACCCTGACTCTGGTGTCCCAGCTGTTGCAGGCCAAGTGTTAATGTGTCCGTAAAATGGTATATTTTGTTCTGGGGTGAAATTCAATTGCCAAAATAGCAATACCATAAATCAGTGGTTTCAGCTATGGCTGGCAAAGTATAATAGTGTCCGCCAAAACATATATTTTGTTCTGGGTTGAAATTCAATTGCCAAAATAGCAATACCCTGAATCTGGTGTCCCAGCTGTTGCAGGCCAAGTGTTAAATTGTCCGTAAAAGGGAATAATTTGTTCTGGGGTGAAATTAAATTGCCAAAATAGCAATACCCTGAATATGGTGTCCCAGCTGTAGCAGGCCAAGTGTTAATCTCTCCGTAAAAGGGTATATTTAGTTCTGGGATGAAATTCAATTGCCAAAATAGCAATACCATAAATCAGTGGTTTCAGCTATGGCTGACAAAGTATAATAGTGTCTGCCAAAACATTTATTTTGTTCTGGGGTGAAATTCAATTGCCAAAATAGCAATACCATAAATCAGTGGTTTCAGATGTGGCTTGCAAAGTTTAATAGTGTCTGCCAAAACATATATTTTGGTCTGGGATGAAATTTAATTGCCAACATGGCAATTCCCTGAATCTGGTGTCCCAGCTGTTGTAGGCCAAGTGTTAATGTGTCCGTAAAAGGGTCTATTTTGTTCTAGGGTGAAATTTAATTGCCAAAATAGCTATACCATAAATCAGTGGTTTCAGATGTGGCTGGCAAAGTATAATAGTGTCCGCCAAAACATATATTTTGCTCTGGGGTGAAATTCAATTGCCAAAATAGCAATACCCTGAATCTGGTTTCCCAGCTGTTGCAGGCCAAGTGTTAATCTGTCCGTAAAAGGGTATATTTTGTTCTGGGGTTAAATTCAATTGCCAAAATAGCAATACCATAAATCAGTGGTTTCAGCTGAGCCTGGCTAAGTATAATAGTGTCCGCCAAAACATATATTTTGTTTTGGGGTGAAATTCAATTGCCAAAATAGCAATACCCTGAATCTGGTGTCCCAGCTGTTGCAGGCCAAGAGTTAATCTGTCCGTAAAAGGGTATATTTTGTTCTGGGGTGAAATTCAATTGCCAAAATAGCAATACCATAAATCAGTGGTTTCAGCTGTGGCTGGCAAATTATAATAATGTCCGTAAAAACATATATTTTGTTCTGGGGTGAAATTCAATTGCCAAAATAGCAATACCCTAAATCTGGTGTCCCAGCTGTTTCAGGCCAAGTGTTAATCTGTCCGTATAAAGGTATATTTTGTTCTGGGATGAAATTCATTTGCCAAAATAGCAATACCCTGAATCTGGTTTCCCAGCTGTTGCAGGCCAAGTGGTAATCTGTCCGTAAAGGGTATATTTTGTTCTGGGGTAAAATTCAATTGCCAAAATAGCAATACCATAAATCAGTGGTTTCAGCTGTGGCTGGCAGAGTATAATATTGTCCGCCAAAACATATATTTTGTTCTGCGGTGAAATGCAATTGCCAAAATAGCAATACCCTGAATCTGGTTTCCCAGCTGTTACAGGCCAAGTGTTAATCTGTCCGTAAAAGGGTATATTTTGTTCTGGGGTTAAATTCAATTGCCAAAATAGCAATACCATAAATCAGTGGTTTCAGCTGAGCCTGGCTAAGTATAATAGTGTCCGCCAAAACATATATTTTGTTTTGGGGTGAAATTCAATTGACAAAATAGCAATACCCTGAATCTGGTGTCCCAGCTGTTGCAGGCCAAGAGTTAATCTGTCCGTAAAAGGGTATATTTTGTTCTGGGGTGAAATTCAATTGCCAAAATAGCAATACCATAAATCAGTGGTTTCAGCTGTGGCTGGCAAATTATAATAATGTCCGTAAAAACATATATTTTGTTCTGGGGTGAAATTCAATTGCCAAAATAGCAATACCCTAAATCTGGTGTCCCAGCTGTTTCAGGCCAAGTGTTAATCTGTCCGTATAAAGGTATATTTTGTTCTGGGATGAAATTCATTTGCCAAAATAGCAATACCCTGAATCTGGTTTCCCAGCTGTTGCAGGCCAAGTGGTAATCTGTCCGTAAAGGGTATATTTTGTTCTGGGGTAAAATTCAATTGCCAAAATAGCAATACCATAAATCAGTGGTTTCAGCTGTGGCTGGCAGAGTATAATATTGTCCGCCAAAACATATATTTTGTTCTGCGGTGAAATGCAATTGCCAAAATAGCAATACCCTGAATCTGGTTTCCCAGCTGTTGCAGGCCAAGTGTTAATCTGTCTGTAAAAGGGTAAATTTTGTTCTGGGGTGAAATTCAATTGCCAAAATAGCAATACCATAAATCAGTGGTTCCAGCTGTGGCTGGCAAAGTATAATAGTGTCCAACAAAACATATCTTTGTTCTGGGGAAAATTCAATTGCCATAATAGCATTACCCTGAATCTGGTGTCCCAGCTGTTGCAGGCCAAGTGTTAATCTGTCCGTAAAAGGGTATATTTTGTTCTGGGGTGAAATTCAATTGCCAAAATAGCAATACCATAAATCAGTGGTTTCAGTTGTGGCTGGAAAAGTATAATAGTGTCATCCAAAACATATATTTTGCTCTAGGGTGAAATTCAACTGCCAAAGTAGCAATACCATAAATCATTGGTTTCAACTGTGGCTGGCAAAGTATAATAGTCTTTGTAAAAACATATATTTTGTTGTGGGGTGAAATTCAATTGCCAAAATAGCAATTCCCTGAATCTGGTGTCCCAGCTGTTGCAGGCCAAGTGTTAATCTCTCCGTAAAAGGGTATATTTTGTTTTGGGGTGAAATTCAATTACCAAAATAGCAATACCATAAGTCAGTGGTTTCAGCTGTGGCTGGCAAAGTATAATAGTGTCCGCCAAAACATATATTTTGCTCTGGGGTTAAATTCAATTGCCAAAATAGCAATACCATACATCATTGGTTTCACCTGTGGCTGGCAAAGTAAAATAGTCTCCGAAAAAACATATTTTATTCTGGGGTGAAATTCAATTGCCAGAAAAGCAATACCCTGACTCTGGTGTCCCAGCTGTTGCAGGCCAAGTGTTAATGTGTCCGTAAAGGGTATATTTTGTTCTGGGGTGAAATTCAATTGCCAAAATAGCAATACCCTGAATCTGTTTTCCCAGCTGTAGCAGGCCAAGTGTTAATCTATCCGTAAAGGGTATATTTTGTTCTGGGGTGAAATTCAATTGCCAAAATAGCAATACCATAAATCAGTGGTTTCAGCTGTGGCTGGCAAAGTATAATAGTGTCCGCCAAAACATATATTTTGTTCTGGGTTGAAATTCAATTGCCAAAATAGCAATACCCTGAATCTGGTGTCCCAGCTGTTGCAGGCCAAGTGTTAAATTGTCCGTAAAAGTGAATATTTTGTTCTGGGGTGAAATTAAATTGCCAAAATAGCAATACCCTGAATATGCTGTCCCAGCTGTAGCAGGCCAAGTGTTAATCTCTCCGTAAAGGGTATATTTTGTTCTGGGATGAAATTCAATTGCCAAAATAGCAATACCATAAATCAGTGGTTTCAGCTATGGCTGACAAAGTATAATAGTGTCTGCCAAAACATTTATTTTGTTCTGGGGTGAAATTCAATTGCCAAAATAGCAATACCATAAATCAGTGGTTTCAGATGTGGCTTGCAAAGTTTAATAGTGTCTGCCAAAACATATATTTTGGTCTGGGATGAAATTTAATTGCCAACATGGCAATTCCCTGAATCTGGTGTCCCAGCTGTTGCAGGCCAAGTGTTAATGTGTCCGTAAAAATTTATATTTTGTTCTAGGGTGAAATTCAATTGCCATAATAGCTATACCATAAATCAGTGGTTTCAGATGTGGCTGGCAAAGTATAATAGTGTCCGCCAAAACATATATTTTGCTATGGGGTGAAATTCAATTGCCAACATAGCAATACCCTGAATCTGGTGTCCCAGCTGTTGCAGGCCAAGTGTTAATCTGTCCGTAAAAGGGTATATTTTGTTCTGGGATGAAATTCAATTGCCAAAATAGCAATACCATAAATCAGTGGTTTCAACTGAGACTGGAAAAATATAATAGTGTCCTCCAAAACATATCTTTGTTCTGGGGTGAAATTCAAATGCCAAAATAGCAATAACCTGAATCTGGTATACAAGCTGTTGCAGGCCAAGTGTTAATCTGTCCGTAAAAGGGTATATTTTTCTCTGGTGTGAAATTCAATTGCCAAAATAGCAATACCATAAATCAGTGGTTTCAGCTGTGGCTGGCAAATTATCATAGTGTCCGTAAAAACATATATTTTGTTTTGTTGTGAAATTCAATTACCAAAATAGCAATACCCTAAATCTGGTTTCCCAGCTGTTGCAGGCCAAGTGTTAATCTGTCCGTAAAAGGGTATATTTTGTTCTGGGGTTAAATTCAATTGCCAAAATAGCAATACCATAAATCAGTGGTTTCAGCTGAGCCTGGCAAAGTATAATAGTGTACGCCAAAACATATATTTTGTTTTGGGGTGAAATTCAATTGCCAAAATAGCAATACCCTGAATCTGGTGTCCCAGCTGTTGCAGGCCAAGTGTTAATCTGTCCGTAAAAGGGTATATTTTGTTCTGGGGTGAAATTCAATTGCCAAAATAGCAATACCATAAATCAGTGGTTTCAGCTGTGGCTGGCAAATTATAATAATGTCCGTAAAAACATATATTTTGTTCTGGGGTGAAATTCAATTGCCAAAATAGCAATACCCTAAATCTGGTGTCCCAGCTGTTTCAGGCCAAGTGTTAATCTGTCCGTATAAAGGTATATTTTGTTCTGGGATGAAATTCATTTGCCAAAATAGCAATACCCTGAATCTGGTTTCCCAGCTGTTGCAGGCCAAGTGGTAATCTGTCCGTAAAAGGGTATATTTTGTTCTGGGGTAAAATTCAATTGCCAAAATAGCAATACCATAAATCAGTGGTTTCAGCTGTGGCTGGCAGAGTATAATATTGTCCGCCAAAACATATATTTTGTTCTGCGGTGAAATGCAATTGCCAAAATAGCAATACCCTGAATCTGGTTTCCCAGCTGTTACAGGCCAAGTGTTAATCTGTCCGTAAAAGGGTATATTTTGTTCTGGGGTTAAATTCAATTGCCAAAATAGCAATACCATAAATCAGTGGTTTCAGCTGAGCCTGGCTAAGTATAATAGTGTCCGCCAAAACATATATTTTGTTTTGGGGTGAAATTCAATTGCCAAAATAGCAATACCCTGAATCTGGTGTCCCAGCTGTTGCAGGCCAAGAGTTAATCTGTCCGTAAAGGGTATATTTTGTTCTGGGGTGAAATTCAATTGCCAAAATAGCAATACCATAAATCAGTGGTTTCAGCTGTGGCTGGCAAATTATAATAATGTCCGTAAAAACATATATTTTGTTCTGGGGTGAAATTCAATTGCCAAAATAGCAATACCCTAAATCTGGTGTCCCAGCTGTTTCAGGCCAAGTGTTAATCTGTCCGTATAAAGGTATATTTTGTTCTGGGATGAAATTCATTTGCCAAAATAGCAATACCCTGAATCTGGTTTCCCAGCTGTTGCAGGCCAAGTGGTAATCTGTCCGTAAAAGGGTATATTTTGTTCTGGGGTAAAATTCAATTGCCAAAATAGCAATACCATAAATCAGTGGTTTCAGCTGTGGCTGGCAGAGTATAATATTGTCCGCCAAAACATATATTTTGTTCTGCGGTGAAATGCAATTGCCAAAATAGCAATACCCTGAATCTGGTTTCCCAGCTGTTGCAGGCCAAGTGTTAATCTGTCCGTAAAGGGTAAATTTTGTTCTGGGGTGAAATTCAATTGCCAAAATAGCAATACCATAAATCAGTGGTTCCAGCTGTGGCTGGCAAAGTATAATAGTGTCCAACAAAACATATCTTTGTTCTGGGGAAAAATTCAATTGCCATAATAGCATTACCCTGAATCTGGTGTCCCAGCTGTTGCAGGCCAAGTGTTAATCTGTCCGTAAAAGGGTATATTTTGTTCTGGGGTGAAATTCAATTGCCAAAATAGCAATACCATAAATCAGTGGTTTCAGTTGTGGCTGGAAAAGTATAATAGTGTCATCCAAAACATATATTTTGCTCTAGGGTGAAATTCAACTGCCAAAGTAGCAATACCATAAATCATTGGTTTCAACTGTGGCTGGCAAAGTATAATAGTCTTTGTAAAAACATATATTTTGTTGTGGGGTGAAATTCAATTGCCAAAATAGCAATTCCCTGAATCTGGTGTCCCAGCTGTTGCAGGCCAAGTGTTAATCTCTCCGTAAAAGGGTATATTTTGTTTTGGGGTGAAATTCAATTACCAAAATAGCAATACCATAAGTCAGTGGTTTCAGCTGTGGCTGGCAAAGTATAATAGTGTCCGCCAAAACATATATTTTGCTCTGGGGTTAAATTCAATTGCCAAAATAGCAATACCATACATCATTGGTTTCACCTGTGGCTGGCAAAGTAAAATAGTCTCCGAAAAAACATATTTTATTCTGGGGTGAAATTCAATTGCCAGAAAAGCAATACCCTGACTCTGGTGTCCCAGCTGTTGCAGGCCAAGTGTTAATGTGTCCGTAAAAGGATATATTTTGTTCTGGGGTGAAATTCAATTGCCAAAATAGCAATACCCTGAATCTGTTTTCCCAGCTGTAGCAGGCCAAGTGTTAATCTATCCGTAAAGGGTATATTTTGTTCTGGGGTGAAATTCAATTGCCAAAATAGCAATACCATAAATCAGTGGTTTCAGCTGTGGCTGGCAAAGTATAATAGTGTCCGCCAAAACATATATTTTGTTCTGGGTTGAAATTCAATTGCCAAAATAGCAATACCCTGAATCTGGTGTCCCAGCTGTTGCAGGCCAAGTGTTAAATTGTCCGTAAAAGTGAATATTTTGTTCTGGGGTGAAATTAAATTGCCAAAATAGCAATACCCTGAATATGCTGTCCCAGCTGTAGCAGGCCAAGTGTTAATCTCTCCGTAAAGGGTATATTTTGTTCTGGGATGAAATTCAATTGCCAAAATAGCAATACCATAAATCAGTGGTTTCAGCTATGGCTGACAAAGTATAATAGTGTCTGCCAAAACATTTATTTTGTTCTGGGGTGAAATTCAATTGCCAAAATAGCAATACCATAAATCAGTGGTTTCAGATGTGGCTTGCAAAGTTTAATAGTGTCTGCCAAAACATATATTTTGGTCTGGGATGAAATTTAATTGCCAACATGGCAATTCCCTGAATCTGGTGTCCCAGCTGTTGCAGGCCAAGTGTTAATGTGTCCGTAAAAGGTATATTTTGTTCTAGGGTGAAATTCAATTGCCATAATAGCTATACCATAAATCAGTGGTTTCAGATGTGGCTGGCAAAGTATAATAGTGTCCGCCAAAACATATATTTTGCTCTGGGGTGAAATTCAATTGCCAACATAGCAATACCCTGAATCTGGTGTCCCAGCTGTTGCAGGCCAAGTGTTAATCTGTCCGTAAAGGGTATATTTTGTTCTGGGATGAAATTCAATTGCCAAAATAGCAATACCATAAATCAGTGGTTTCAACTGAGACTGGAAAAATATAATAGTGTCCTCCAAAACATATCTTTGTTCTGGGGTGAAATTCAAATGCCAAAATAGCAATAACCTGAATCTGGTATCCAAGCTGTTGCAGGCCAAGTGTTAATCTGTCCGTAAAGGGTATATTTTTCTCTGGTGTGAAATTCAATTGCCAAAATAGCAATACCATAAATCAGTGGTTTCAGCTGTGGCTGGCAAATTATCATAGTGTCCGCAAAAACATATATTTTGTTTTGTTGTGAAATTCAATTACCAAAATAGCAATACCCTAAATCTGGTTTCCCAGCTGTTGCAGGCCAAGTGTTAATCTGTCCGTAAAAGGGTATATTTTGTTCTGGGGTTAAATTCAATTGCCAAAATAGCAATACCATAAATCAGTGGTTTCAGCTGAGCCTGGCAAAGTATAATAGTGTACGCCAAAACATATATTTTGTTTTGGGGTGAAATTCAATTGCCAAAATAGCAATACCCTGAATCTGGTGTCCCAGCTGTTGCAGGCCAAGTGTTAATCTGTCCGTAAAGGGTATATTTTGTTCTGGGGTGAAATTCAATTGCCAAAATAGCAATACCATAAATCAGTGGTTTCAGCTGTGGCTGGCAAATTATAATAATGTCCGTAAAAACATATATTTTGTTCTGGGGTGAAATTCAATTGCCAAAATAGCAATACCCTAAATCTGGTGTCCCAGCTGTTTCAGGCCAAGTGTTAATCTGTCCGTATAAAGGTATATTTTGTTCTGGGATGAAATTCATTTGCCAAAATAGCAATACCCTGAATCTGGTTTCCCAGCTGTTGCAGGCCAAGTGGTAATCTGTCCGTAAAAGGGTATATTTTGTTCTGGGGTAAAATTCAATTGCCAAAATAGCAATACCATAAATCAGTGGTTTCAGCTGTGGCTGGCAGAGTATAATATTGTCCGCCAAAACATATATTTTGTTCTGCGGTGAAATGCAATTGCCAAAATAGCAATACCCTGAATCTGGTTTCCCAGCTGTTACAGGCCAAGTGTTAATCTGTCCGTAAAAGGGTATATTTTGTTCTGGGGTTAAATTCAATTGCCAAAATAGCAATACCATAAATCAGTGGTTTCAGCTGAGCCTGGCTAAGTATAATAGTGTCCGCCAAAACATATATTTTGTTTTGGGGTGAAATTCAATTGCCAAAATAGCAATACCATAAATCAGTCGTTTCAGCTGTGGATGGCAGAGTATAATATTGTCCGCCAAAACATATATTTTGTTCTGCGGTGAAATTCAATTGCCAAAATAGCAATACCCTGAATCGGGTTTCCCAGCTGTTGCAGGCCAAGAGTTAATCTGTCCGTAAAAGGGTATATTTTGTTCTGGGGTGAAATTCAATTGCCAAAATAGCAATACCATAAATCAGTGGTTTCAGCTGTGGCTGGCAAATTATAATAATGTCCGTAAAAACATATATTTTGTTCTGGGGTGAAATTCAATTGCCAAAATAGCAATACCCTAAATCTGGTGTCCCAGCTGTTTCAGGCCAAGTGTTAATCTGTCCGTATAAAGGTATATTTTGTTCTGGGATGAAATTCATTTGCCAAAATAGCAATACCCTGAATCTGGTTTCCCAGCTGTTGCAGGCCAAGTGGTAATCTGTCCGTAAAAGGGTATATTTTGTTCTGGGGTAAAATTCAATTGCCAAAATAGCAATACCATAAATCAGTGGTTTCAGCTGTGGCTGGCAGAGTATAATATTGTCCGCCAAAACATATATTTTGTTCTGCGGTGAAATGCAATTGCCAAAATAGCAATACCCTGAATCTGGTTTCCCAGCTGTTGCAGGCCAAGTGTTAATCTGTCCGTAAAGGGTAAATTTTGTTCTGGGGTGAAATTCAATTGCCAAAATAGCAATACCATAAATCAGTGGTTCCAGCTGTGGCTGGCAAAGTATAATAGTGTCCAACAAAACATATCTTTGTTCTGGGGAAAATTCAATTGCCATAATAGCATTACCCTGAATCTGGTGTCCCAGCTGTTGCAGGCCAAGTGTTAATCTGTCCGTAAAAGGGTATATTTTGTTCTGGGGTGAAATTCAATTGCCAAAATAGCAATACCATAAATCAGTGGTTTCAGTTGTGGCTGGAAAAGTATAATAGTGTCATCCAAAACATATATTTTGCTCTAGGGTGAAATTCAACTGCCAAAGTAGCAATACCATAAATCATTGGTTTCAACTGTGGCTGGCAAAGTATAATAGTCTTTGTAAAAACATATATTTTGTTGTGGGGTGAAATTCAATTGCCAAAATAGCAATTCCCTGAATCTGGTGTCCCAGCTGTTGCAGGCCAAGTGTTAATCTCTCCGTAAAAGGGTATATTTTGTTTTGGGGTGAAATTCAATTACCAAAATAGCAATACCATAAGTCAGTGGTTTCAGCTGTGGCTGGCAAAGTATAATAGTGTCCGCCAAAACATATATTTTGCTCTGGGGTTAAATTCAATTGCCAAAATAGCAATACCATACATCATTGGTTTCACCTGTGGCTGGCAAAGTAAAATAGTCTCCGAAAAAACATATTTTATTCTGGGGTGAAATTCAATTGCCAGAAAAGCAATACCCTGACTCTGGTGTCCCAGCTGTTGCAGGCCAAGTGTTAATGTGTCCGTAAAAGGATATATTTTGTTCTGGGGTGAAATTCAATTGCCAAAATAGCAATACCCTGAATCTGTTTTCCCAGCTGTAGCAGGCCAAGTGTTAATCTATCCGTAAAGGGTATATTTTGTTCTGGGGTGAAATTCAATTGCCAAAATAGCAATACCATAAATCAGTGGTTTCAGCTGTGGCTGGCAAAGTATAATAGTGTCCGCCAAAACATATATTTTGTTCTGGGTTGAAATTCAATTGCCAAAATAGCAATACCCTGAATCTGGTGTCCCAGCTGTTGCAGGCCAAGTGTTAAATTGTCCGTAAAAGTGAATATTTTGTTCTGGGGTGAAATTAAATTGCCAAAATAGCAATACCCTGAATATGCTGTCCCAGCTGTAGCAGGCCAAGTGTTAATCTCTCCGTAAAAGGGTATATTTTGTTCTGGGATGAAATTCAATTGCCAAAATAGCAATACCATAAATCAGTGGTTTCAGCTATGGCTGACAAAGTATAATAGTGTCTGCCAAAACATTTATTTTGTTCTGGGGTGAAATTCAATTGCCAAAATAGCAATACCATAAATCAGTGGTTTCAGATGTGGCTTGCAAAGTTTAATAGTGTCTGCCAAAACATATATTTTGGTCTGGGATGAAATTTAATTGCCAACATGGCAATTCCCTGAATCTGGTGTCCCAGCTGTTGCAGGCCAAGTGTTAATGTGTCCGTAAAAGGTATATTTTGTTCTAGGGTGAAATTCAATTGCCATAATAGCTATACCATAAATCAGTGGTTTCAGATGTGGCTGGCAAAGTATAATAGTGTCCGCCAAAACATATATTTTGCTCTGGGGTGAAATTCAATTGCCAACATAGCAATACCCTGAATCTGGTGTCCCAGCTGTTGCAGGCCAAGTGTTAATCTGTCCGTAAAAGGGTATATTTTGTTCTGGGATGAAATTCAATTGCCAAAATAGCAATACCATAAATCAGTGGTTTCAACTGAGACTGGAAAATATAATAGTGTCCTCCAAAACATATCTTTGTTCTGGGGTGAAATTCAAATGCCAAAATAGCAATAACCTGAATCTGGTATCCAAGCTGTTGCAGGCCAAGTGTTAATCTGTCCGTAAAGGGTATATTTTTCTCTGGTGTGAAATTCAATTGCCAAAATAGCAATACCATAAATCAGTGGTTTCAGCTGTGGCTGGCAAATTATCATAGTGTCCGCAAAAACATATATTTTGTTTTGTTGTGAAATTCAATTACCAAAATAGCAATACCCTAAATCTGGTTTCCCAGCTGTTGCAGGCCAAGTGTTAATCTGTCCGTAAAAGGGTATATTTTGTTCTGGGGTTAAATTCAATTGCCAAAATAGCAATACCATAAATCAGTGGTTTCAGCTGAGCCTGGCAAAGTATAATAGTGTCCGCCAAAACATATATTTTGTTTTGGGGTGAAATTCAATTGCCAAAATAGCAATACCCTGAATCTGGTGTCCCAGCTGTTGCAGGCCAAGTGTTAATCTGTCCGTAAAAGGGTATATTTTGTTCTGGGGTGAAATTTAATTGCCAAAATAGCAATACCATAAATCAGTGGTTTCAGCTATGGCTGACAAAGTATAATAGTGTCTGCCAAAACATTTATTTTGTTCTGGGGTGAAATTCAATTGCCAAAATAGCAATACAATAAATCAGTGGTTTCAGATGTGGCTTGCAAAGTTTAATAGTGTCTGCCAAAACATATATTTTGGTCTGGGATGAAATTTAATTGCCAACATGGCAATTCCCTGAATCTGGTGTCCCAGCTGTTGCAGGCCAAGTGTTAATGTGTCCGTAAAAGGGTATATTTTGTTCTAGGGTGAAATTCAATTGCCATAATAGCTATACCATAAATCAGTGGTTTCAGATGTGGCTGGCAAAGTATAATAGTGTCCGCCAAAACATATATTTTGCTCTGGGGTGAAATTCAATTGCCAAAATAGCAATACCCTGAATCTGGTTTCCCAGCTGTTGCAGGCCAAATGTTAATCTGTCCGTAAAAGGGTATATTTTGTTCTGGGGTTAAATTCAATTGCCAAAATAGCAATACCATAAATCAGTGGTTTCAGCTGAGCCTGGCAAAGTATAATAGTGTTCGCCAAAACATATATTTTGTTCTGGGGTGAAATTCAATTGCCAAAATAGCAATACCCTGAATCTGGTGTCCCAGCTGTTGCAGGCCAAGTGTTAATCTGTCCGTAAAAAGGTATATTTTGTTCTGGGATGAAATTCAATTGCCAAAATAGCAATTCCCTGAATCTGGTTTCCCAGCTGTTGCAGGCCAAGTGGTAATCTGTCCGTAAAAGGTTATATTTTGTTCTGGGGTAAAATTCAATTGCCAAAATAGCAATACCATAAATCAGTGGTTTCAGCTGTGGCTGGCAAAGTATAATAGTGTCCGCCAAATCATATCTTTGTTCTGGGGTGAAATTCCATTGCCATAATAGCAATACCCTGAATCTGGTGTCCCAGCTGTTGCAGGCCAAGTGTTAATCTGTCCGTAAAAGGGTATATTTTGTTCTGGGGTGAAATTCAATTGCCAAAATAGCAATACCATAAATCAGTGGTTTCAGCTGTGTCTGGCAAAGTATAATAGTGTCATCCAAAACATATATTTTGCTCTAGGGTGAAATTCAACTGCCAAAGTAGCAATGCCATAAATCATTGGTTTCAACTGTGGCTGGCAAAGTATAATAGTCTCTGTAAAAACATACATTTTGTTCTGGGGTGAAATTCAATTGCCAAAATAGCAATACTCTGAATCTGGTGTCCCAGCTGTTGCAGGCCAAGTGTTAATCTCTCCGTAAAAGGGTATATTTTGTTTTGGTGTGAAATTCAATTACCAAAATAGCAATACCATAAGTCAGTGGTTTCAGCAGTGGCTGGCAAAGTATAATAGTGTCTGCCAAAACATATATTTTGTTCTGGGGTGAAATTCAATTGCCAAAATAGCAATACCATAAATCAGTGGTTTCAGATGTGGCTTGCAAAGTTTAATAGTGTCTGCCAAAACATATATTTTGTTCTGGGATGAAATTTAATTGCCAACATGGCAATTCCCTGAATCTGGTGTCCCAGCTGTTGCAGGCCAAGTGTTAATGTGTCCGTAAAAGGGTATATTTTGTTCTAGGGTGAAGTTCAATTGCCAAAATAGCTATACCATAAATAAGTGGTTTCAGATGTGGCTGGCAAAGTATAAGAGTGTACGCCAAAACGTGTATTTTGCTCTGGGGTGAAATTCAATTGCCAAAATAGCAATACCCTGAATCTGGTTTCTCAGCTGTTGCAGTCCAAGTGTTAATCTGTACGTAAAAGGGTATATTTTGTTCTGGGGTGAAATTCAATTGCCAAAATAGCAATACCATAAATCAGTGGTTTCAGCTGAGGCTGGCAAAGTATAATAGTGTCCTCCAAAACATATCTTTGTTCTGGGGTGAAATTCAATTGCCAAAATAGCAATTCCCTGAATCTGGTGTCCCAGCTGTTGCTGGCTAAGTTTTAATCTGTCCGTAAAAGGGTATATTTTGTTCTGGGGTGAAATTCAATTGCCAACATAGCAATACACTGAATCTGGTGTAGCAGCTGTTGCAGGCCAAATGTTAATCTGTCCGTAAAAGGGTATATTTTGTTCTGGGGTAAAATTCAATTGCTAAAATAGCAATACCATAAATCAGTGGTTTCAGATGTGGCTTGCAAAGTTTAATAGTGTCTGCCAAAACATATATTTTGTTCTGGGATGAAATTTAATTGCCAACATGGCAATTCCCTGAATCTGGTGTCCCAGCTGTTGCAGGCCAAGTGTTAATGTGTCCGTAAAAGGGTATATTTTGTTCTAGGGTGAAGTTCAATTGCTAAAATAGCTATACCATAAATAAGTGGTTTCAGATGTGGCTGGCAAAGTATAATAGTGTCCGCCAAAACGTGTATTTTGCTCTGGGGTGAAATTAAATTGCCAAAATAGCAATACCCTGAATCTGGTTTCCCAGCTGTTGCAGTCCAAGTGTTAATCTGTACGTAAAAGGGTATATTTTGTTCTGGGGTGAAATTCAATTGCCAAAATAGCAATACCATAAATCAGTGGTTTCAGCTGAGGCTGGCAAAGTATAATAGTGTCCTCCAAAACATATCTTTGTACTGGGGTGAAATTCAATTGCCAAAATAGCAATACCCTGAATCTGGTGTCCCAGCTGTTGCAGGCCAAGTTTTAATCTGTCCGTAAAAGGGTATATTTTGTTCTGGGGTGAAATTCAATTGCCAACATAGCAATACACTGAATCTGGTGTAGTAGCTGTTGCAGGCCAAATGTTAATCTGTCCGTAAAAGGGTATATTTTGTTCTGGGGTGAAATTCAATTGCCAAAATAGCTATACCATAAATCAGTGGTTTCAGATGAGGCTGGCAAAGTATAATAGTGTCCGCCAAAACATATCTTTGTTCTGGGGTAAAATTAAATTGCCAAAATAGCAATACCCTGAATATGGTGTCCCAGCTGTAGCAGGCCAAGTGTTAATCTGTCCGTAAACGGGTATATTTTGTTCTGGGGTGAATTTCAATTGCCAAAATAGCAATACCATAAATCAGTGGTTTCAGCTGAGGCTGGCAAAGTATAATAGTGTCCTCTAAAACATATATTTGTTCTGGGGTTAAATTCAAATGCCAAAATAGCAATAACCTGAATCTGGTGTCCAAGCTGTTGCAGGCCAAGTGTTAATCTGTCCGTAAAAGGGTATATTTTTCTCTGGTGTGAAATTCAATTGCCAAAATAGCAATACCATAAATCAGTGGTTTCAGCTGTGGCTGGCAAATTATAATAGTGTCCGCAAAAACATATGTTTTGTTCTGGGGTGAAATTCAATTGCCAAAATAGCAATACCCTAAATCTGGTTTCCCAGCTGTTGCAGGCCAAGTGTTAATCTGTCCGTAAAAGGGTATATTTTGTTCTGGGGTTAAATTCAATTGCCAAAATAGCAATACCATAAATCAGTGGTTTCAGCTGAGCCTGGCAAAGTATAATAGTGTCCGCCAAAACATATATTTTGTTTTGGGGTGAAATTCAATTGCCAAAATAGCAATACCCTGAATCTGGTGTCCCAGCTGTTGCAGGCCAAGTGTTAATCTGTCCGTAAAAAGGGTATATTTTGTTCTGGGGTGAAATTTAATTGCCAAAATAGCAATACCATAAATCAGTGGTTTCAGCTGTGGCTGGCAAAGTATAATAATGTCCGCAAAAACATATATTTTGTTCTGGGGTGAAATTCAATTGCCAAAATAGCAATACCCTAAATCTGGTGTCCCAGCTGTTTCAGGCCAAGTGTTAATCTGTCCGTAAAAAGGTATATTTTGTTCTGGGATGAAATTCAATTGCCAAAATAGCAATACCCTGAATCTGGTTTCCCAGCTGTTGCAGGCCAAGTGGTAATCTGTCCGTAAAAGGGTATATTTTGTTCTGGGGTAAAATTCAATTGCCAAAATAGCAATACCATAAATCAGTGGTTTCAGCTGTGGCTGGCAAAGTATAATAGTGTCCGCCAAAACATATCTTTGTTCTGGGGTGAAATTCAATTGCCATAATAGCAATACCCTGAATCTGGTGTCCCAGCTGTTGCAGGCCAAGTGTTAATCTGTCCGTAAAAGGGTATATTTTGTTCTGGGGTGAAATTCAATTGCCAAAATAGCAATACCATAAATCAGTGGTTTCAGCTGTGGCTGGCAAAGTATAATAGTGTCATCCAAAACATATATTTTGCTCTGGGGTGA